>OX941092.1:59617500-60817500 GCA_954870635.1 Arctium minus
ACAGTGTCAATGCAAGATTTAGTGCAAAGATTAGAACTTACCTCAGTAGGGAGATCAGACACTTCTGCCATAAGAGCTTGGTTCTGAATGGCTTCCTCAGCTTGATCACTCCAGTCAAATCCCATTCCTTGTTGAGAAACAAGGGCTTGAGCAGGATTCTTGTTCAGATTGTATCCTCCATTCTGAGCTTGTTGATGGTTGTTGTTGTTTGGAACAGCATTCCTGCATTCTCTAGCAAAGTGTCTTTTCTTGTGACACTTATAACATTCCACCTTGGTTTTGTCAAAACCAACTCCATCTTCTCTTCTTTGAGAGAAGTTATTTCTTCCAGTTCTTTTAATGAACTTCTTCACCCTCATGGATAATATGGCCATCTGCCATTTAATATCCATCTCCTCCAGATCATCAGGGTGAATTTGATCCAGATCATCATTAATCAAAGAATTGCTGCTATGACTGGACAAAAAGGCTGCAAAGATAGTTTCAATGCCCTTTTCTGAACTTACTCCACTGGCAGTACTAACTGTTTCAGGGTTGGCAGTAGTATCAGTGGATGCTGAAAGAAGAGCAACATTGTGAATATAACCAGAGGGCTTCTTCTTGGTTTCTACCTCAGTTTCAAAAACTCTTAGATCATTGTATAAATCATCAAGTTCTTTCTCTTCCAGGTTGTCACTCTGTCTATATGAGACAGTGTACATAGTCCATTCATCCCCAAGAGATCTGAGGAACTTTCTGTTGATATCATCATGTTCCATCTTCACCCCTACAGTAGCCAGTTCACCAATGAGTTTATTGAACCTATCAAAAGTTTGAGTCATAGACTCATTCTTTGTGGAAGTGAAGTTCTCATACTGCTGCTTTAGAACATCTCTTTGATTTCTTTTGATGCTCTTAGTTCCAGCAAATCTTTTCTCTAGAGCATTCCAGAGAATCTGAGCATCAGTACAGTTGCAAAATTGATGTTGATATTCATTGGGAATGGCCAAGAGCAGAGTGCTCAAGGCCTTCATCTCTGTTTGTCTGATCTTCCTCTCACCATCTGTCTTTGGTGGAGGTCTTTTCCCATCTGGTCCTATCCTTCCAGCTCAGAAGGACCATTCTCAATGATATCCCACATTGAGTAGTCAGTGAGAAGAATATATTGTCTGATTCTGATCTTCCACATGTCAAACTCACTTGGTTTGAGCATTGGGACCTTAGAAACCAAAGTACTGCTTGATTCTGTAAGATTTTCCATGATGAATAACTGTTTCTGAGAGAGTCAAGCTCTGATACCACTTGTCAGGATCGAATTCTCAACAAGAATTAATTCTCAGAAACAATATCAAAGAAGTTTGCGGAATAACACTTTGATATTTAATCAAAACAGTAAATCAACACAGTAGATATGAAGAACAAACTGTAAACTTGTATTTGAATGCTTTGAAGTTACAAGATTACACACTCAACCTCAATATTGTTGAACAGGCTCACCAATACGAATTCTACTTCTCTAGAATTAGGATCTATGTCTTGAGGTTGATTTTCTCTCTCAAAGAATAAAAACAAAAGTTAACTCACTATTCTAAACTATACAATATATATACTGAATACAAAGATAATTACAATAAATAAAATATCTTCAGTATATCTTCCATGTATATCTATAAGCTTCCATAATCTTCAGATTATCCAGCTGTCATTCTTTCCATCCGAATCTCTTTAGCAGCACTAACTATGATCAGCAGCATTAACTTCTTCTAGCAGCATTAACTACTAAGCAGCACTAACTACTAGCAGTACTAACTAGCTAAGCAGTACTAACTTTGTTCAAGCAGCACTAACTATGACTAGCAGTATTAATAGTACTAGCAGTAGTAACACTCAGCAGTATTAACCTTTAAGTCTTCTAGCAGTAGTAACTTTGAACCAGCAGCATTAACCATACTTGATGAATTCTTCAGTTCCCAACATAAGGACTAAGAATGAGACAAATGGACTGATCAAATCCTTTATCCTAAGAATTGAAAACCAAACTAATCAAAAAGTAAAAGTCATTAGATCAGATAATGGGACTGAATTTAAAAATCTTGATCTAAACACCTTTTGTGAAGAGAAAGGCATTGAGAGACAATATAGTGCCCCTAGGACTCCTCAACAGAATGGAGTTGCTGAGAGGAGAAATAGGACACTAATAGAGGCTGCTAGATCTCTGTTGGCTGATTCAAAATTGCCAATTACCTTCTGGGCTGAAGCAGTTAATACTGCTTGTTATGTCCAAAACAGAGTTCTAGTAGTCAAGCCAAAGAACAAGCCAAAGAATTCGATCCTGACAAGGATACCACTTGTCAGGATCGAATTCTCAACAAGAATTATGAATACTCAGAAACAATATCAAAGAAGTTGCAGAATAACACTTTGATATTCAATAAAACAGTAAACAAACAGTATATGATTAACAACTTGCAAACTTGTATTAAAATCACAAGATTACACACTCAACCTCAATCTTGAAAACAAGCTCTTTCAAGACGAATTCTACTTCTCTAGAATTAGGAACTATGCCTTGAGGTTGATTCTCTCTAGAACTTAAAACTTTAGAATTAAACCTGTAAAACTATATCTAAACAATTCTGTCAAATCTATACATATACTGAACAAAAAGATAATTACAAATAAATAAAATATCTTCAGTATATCTTCCATGAATATCTTCAGAATATCCTTGTTTATCTTTAATCACGATCTCTTCATCATTATCTTCACATTACCTTATAAGCAGCATTAAGTCTTGGCAGCATTAACTACTAAGCAGCACTAACCACTAGTAGTATTAATTTTACTAGCAGTAGTAATACTCAGCAGTATTAACTTTGAAATCTTCTAGCAGTAGTAAATCTCAACCAGCAGCATTAATCACTTGAGTTATTCTTCAGTTCCCAACAGAAGCTTCTTGATTGAGACCTCGATCACTTGGGATTTTGCCTACATCAAGTGCCTCGATAACTTTGGCAACTTGTTGTTCTCGAAGACGGTCACGATGTTTTCATGAACCTCCAATAACATTGACAACATTGGTTAATAACAAAAAAAGACTAACAATTTTCATATGCTTTTTCGCCACAACTACAAGAGTAAGTTGAAGTTGATGAGCAAAATAATGAACATAATACACGCTGGCGTTTTCATTCAAAATTAGTGTTTTGAGACCACAAAGTTCACCTTGCATATTATTAGCCCCGTCATAACCTTACCTACACATATTTGAGATACTCAATCCATGTCTTGAAAACAAAGCATTAAGTGTAGCTTTGAATGAAATAGATGTATTATTAGGGACATGTTCAATACCAAGAAAATGCTCAATAATATGTCCTTTTGTATCTACATAACGCACCACAACACTCATTTGTTCTTTGATTGAAACGTCACGAGATTCATCGACAAGGACCGAGAAAAAATCATTGCCAAGATCACTTACAATGAGCTTTGTTGTTTCAGTTGCTACGACATTAACAATGTCCTTTTGGATATCAGGTGAAGTCAACTTGAGATTCTCAAGTGCATTCTTAAAAGTAACAGCTTCAATGCTTTTATTATGATCTGCAAGAAATTGCAATAACTCTATAAAGTTCTCTCTGTTATTTGAAGTCTCACCCTCATCATATCCTCTAAATACAAGTCCCTATCTTAAGAGAAACCAAACACAATCAATTGATGCATTCAATGTGTTGTTTGTTGGACAATAAAGCAACACACTTGGCCTAAGTTTGGTTGTGAGCACTATTAACACTTCCAACATGAATCCTTGACTTCTTTTTCCTCGACCAATTCTTGAATCCTAAACCAACAAATGAGTCACCACCTGCTTGAGTTCCTACATTTGGTTTGAAGATATAACAACATAAAAAATATGCCGCATATTGATTTACACTATATTCCAACCAAGAAGGATATTCATCAAACCAAGCAGGGTTAAATCTTCATTGTTTACTCCCAAAAAGAGTGGAAGTAAATTTGTGGTTACGAGTTTAGCAAGGCCCTTTAAGATATACGATCTCCGAACTTTATCTCTTATATTATGATTATAATCCAAAATCCTAATCAGCATCCCAGGGTCCGAGGGAAGATCTCCTAAGTTGACTTCCATCCAAACTTGTTTAGAATTATCAATATTACTCCGCTTCGAATCAATTGTTGCTTTTCTTTTTGTTAAAAACTTATCCATAGTAGTCAAATGTCCTAAACAATTTGCAAATACGGTCAAGTATCAATAGAAATGTCAATTCTTCCAATTTATGTCAAATACTCAATAATCAATTAATCAAATACTCAATGTCTCAATAATCAACTACCAATTTTCTATTTCTCATAATTCATAATCAAATACAAAAACTACATAAGAAAGTAAGAAACATAACTATGAAAGTGAACCGTGAAAGATTGAAAGTGAACCGAAAAATAAAAAACTCAACAATCTAATACAATTACAAATGGACCATGAAATAAACAAAATCAATACAAAATATAATGTATTTTCTATTTACATAATCTGGAAATGAAACCCTGGAACAAGAAACTCATGAATCGATGATCAATAAACAAAGAGAGTGTAGGCTAGGGTGGAGGGCCTATGACGATGTGCAACAGTCGATGGTGAGTCAAGGAGAACTTAAAGAGACAAAGAACTCGAATGATTATCTGCTGATCAAGTTTCGCTCAAAGATTCTATTCTCTCAGCTACAACTGATTCTTTTGCTGTTCCTGCTCCGATCACCACAGTTCATTCAAGATCATTCAAAAGAGGTGCGTCGTCTTGAGCTTAAGCAGCAAAGAAAATCTCAATCTGAAAAATGTTGAGAAGATTTTTTTTTTAAAAGTCAGAAAGCTTCTTAAAGCCGCTTTGTTGGTCCGTGCTGATTTAGAAGATTATTTTTAAAGACCAAAGCGCCAATGATTACTAAGGGGGAGATTGTTAGGTCTGATTTTATAATAATCATTGTATTTATAGGGCTTGGTCTTATACTTTGTTTTAGGTCTTTCTGTGTTGTATCTGACCAAGGGTATTTAAGTCCATTTGGTCTTTGTTCCTTGTAAGAAATACACGCACAATTCATTGAATATTATAGCTTGCGCTTCTAGTCTCTCTCTCTCTACTTTCTCTCTCTAAGGATTTAGAGATCTTGGTTTATCAATTGGTATCAGAGCATGCTAGATCTTGAGAGGATTGAGAGATTGTTTGTTTTGGTCTGATTTAGTGATTGAAATCGAAAATTTGATCGATTTTATTGATTTTTTCAATAAAATCTCGTTTTCTTGATTTCTCACAAAATTTGGATTTGTTTGTGCTTGATTTTGTGCGATTTTGATTTGATTAGTTTCGTTGTTGTTAATCGATAATTGTTGATTCATATCAGTTTGCCTGAAAACAAAGTTTTTCTCATCGATTTTGCAATCTTGAAAATTTCAGAAAACTCGAGTTCTATTACTGTTTCATTCCAGTTTTTAAGACTTTGTTGTTTTTAATCGAAATTGCTAGTTGATTTGTATTAGAAAGATGTTTTCGATTATCATTGTGTGAATTTGTTGTTTGAATTTCAGTGTTTTAATCGACCTCAAGTGTTAAAATTGATTTTCTATGGTTTGCGTTTCATTCTTGTAACTTTGCGGTTCATTCATGATTCTTTGCGTTTGTTAGGTCTAAATATTGTATCCAAGATTTAATAGGAAAGTCAAATATGTAAAAGTCAACATTGACCTTGTAATAGTTAGTCAAAGCTAGTTTAGTTTCCTTAGCCATTAAGGCTTTGTAATAGATAGATGGTTTATATAGTTTGGTTTGTGTAATCATGTAATAACGAACTAGTCTAAGAATTCATTGTAATTCTAGAGGGTATAATTCAAGATCTACCTTCTCTCTCTAGTTCTTGAGCATATTAGATAAATCTTGTGTAATTAGCTTGATTGATTGGGATTTTATGATTAACAATTGGTATCAGAGCCGAACCAAACTTTTAAGAAAAGATTTTATCATGATTTGAATTGAAATTTGGTGTTTTTGGATCGAAAATTTGAAATTTTTTCAAAAGTTTTTCAAGAAACAAGTTTTTTACTGTTTCATCGAATTTTTTGTGAAAAATTGGTTTTAATGCAAGAAAATGGTTTCATTGTGATCGATTTATGTTGGTGAAAAATGTGTTTGTGAATGAATTGTCAAATTTTCAGATCGAAATTCGAGGTCTAGATAAGTTTTTGGTGCAAATTTGTTGGTTTTATAGATATGCGTGTCATTCATCCTGAAATGCGGGTCATTCATCCTATTATGCATATGATTCATTAGTGTGCAGGTCATTCTGCACACGCATTTCATCAAAGTGCGGATCTCTCTGAACACGCATAGCTTCAAGTGTGTGTCTCTCTAAACACGCATTTCCTTCTATGCGTTTCCTTCAGGACACGCATTCCTCATAATGCGTTTCCTTCTTGACACGCATTCCTCATAATGCGTTTCCTTCTTAACACGCATTTCTTCCAATGCGTTTCTTTCAGGACACGCATTTCTTGAAACTCTGTGACCCGAATTCCTCTGTGACCCGAATTCCTTGAGTTGTGCGGGTCTTCAAGACTTAGTTAAAAAAATAAAAAAAATTTCTACATCGCGAAATATCAAGTATTGTTCAAATTTCAATTTTTCACGAAATATTTTTTTTTAAGATTTCAATTTGATCTGATTGTTGTTTTTCTGATATACAGTTTGGGAACGATCATTCATATCAAGCTGATGTACTCATTCAAGATGGGATATTTTGCTGAACTTGAAGAGAAGATTAGAAAACTGGAATTAGAGAAAATTAATCTGGGTTATGCTGTTGACTTTCACTCACAAAAGTCAAAAGAGCATTATGAAGAAAGCATCACACTGAAAGAGGAAATTAGTGCTTTAAAGATTATCAATGAAGATCTTCTAACAAGATCTTCTAGGCAGAATGATGAGAAGATAAAGAAATTGGAATCTGAGAACACAGAGCTTAAAAAGAATTTATCTGTTTTGGAAAAACAACTTTCTGATAATAAAGCTGATTTTGAAAATGAAAAGAAAAATTTTTCAAAGAAGTTTTCAGAATTTTCAAAGAAGTGTTTTGAGGAAAAGAAGTCAGTGGAGCTGAAATGCATAAAACTTTCTCAACAAATCTCAGATTTTGAGAAAGTACTGATTTTGGAAAGAGAGAAGTTTGATAAAGAAAAGAAGGCCATAAAACAGAAAAATGTGGGATTCTTTAAAGAATTATCTGGCCAACGAAATGAGTCTGAAAAAGGGTTTGAAGAAGAAAGGTTAATTTTTGAGAATGAAATCAAGAAACTGACTTCCAAATTGTCTGAACTGTCTGCATCTGCGCTGAAAGAGCAAAAGACGAAGTCTGAATTCAAGACAAAGATTGATCTGCTTGAGAAAGAAAGAGATATCTTTGCGTCAAAGATAAAAGAACTTGAAAAATCTGTTTCAAGTTCAAATCAGAAATTCATCTCTTCAAACAGGTCAGTTAAATCCTTTAATCAGATTCGTCGCACTAACCTTTTCTATGATGAATTTTTAGATGGTTCAGATACTTATCCAAGAAAAAGTTTCAAGAACGAGAAACTGGTCTGGATGAAGAAATCAGTCAAAGATGACAAGACTGATGAGCTGAAAGAGAAGAAATCATGTGTACATGTACACAAAGCAAAGAAGAACAAAGCACCTAACGGTAAGAAATTTTATTGTTCTATTTGTTGTACACATGATCATTTTCATAAAACAAATGATCATTACTGGTATGGATCTTACTCTGTATCCCCCACACGCACTGCAACTAACATTTCTGGACCCAAATACCAGTGGGTACCAAAACCGAAACCTGAATCTGTGTTGCAGGCACCTCACTCCAAGGGGGAGTAAGAAAGAAAATGTCTCTTGAGTAAATCAGCTCAAGACCCGGACTTCAATGTCAAAATGGCTCTTGAATAACACAGTTCAAGACCCGCATCTCAATGTCAAGATTATGGCTTCTAAGCACAACAACTTAGGACCCGTATCTCATCGATCAAAAAGACCTTACTCCTGTATGCTTGCATCCGATGGATATTGATGGTCTTCATCCCGAGTGAATTGATCTGATCTCTATCCTATACTTTTTCAATGTTAGATTTTTCTGATATTGATGGTCTAACAATTCAAAAGGGAGTGTTTGATCTCTATACTGTTTTAACTGACATATTTCAGATGCTTAATTTAAGGGGGAGTAAAGGTGATGACTTCTGATTATTTCAGATCAGAACTCATTCTATAAACCGTTTTACTGCTTTCTGTCTTTTATTTTTGAATAAATAATATGAATAAAGTGGCTTCTGATCACATGACAGATCAGGACCCGTTCATCAATGATCAAAGATGGATATTGTGCTAATATCCAGGGGGAGCTCAAAAGATTTAAATCATTTGATCATGATTTGAGGGGGAGCTGAAAAAGGTAAAAATCTTCTGATCTAGATCTCAGATTGTTTGAAAGAAGGACAACTTTCGAACATGAAAAACAATTTCTGAAATGTTCAAACCACTTCTTATTCTCAAAAGTTTTATGAATTTAGAAGTGTGCTTTTAAATGTTTTTCAATTTTTTTGTGCCTTATTATTTAACTGACCGTGTGTTTCCAAAGATCAATACTTGTGTATTATCTTGTCAATATACTGTAAAGTATTCATACACACCGGTTCAGTATTTTATTTGAAATTGTTATTACCATGTCTCAAATTCAAACAATTTTTCGATGGTAATACCCCCGTTTGAAATTCAAAGTTGATGAGCATCATTCATCTTTTTCATATTTGTGATTTCATTGATAAATTGTTTGTATTTGTTCATATAAACAAATATCCAATTCTTTGATACCCTAACCATTTGATTTGATCTGATTGATTCATTGTCAGATTCTCAAAACAATTCTCTTGACTTCATATTCATTTATTCAATATCCTTGTTTTGAGAAATCTTCAAAGATCAAATGCTCAAATCTCATTCATATTTTTCAATGAGCATACATACACTGACATATGATTTCTTGTGCTTTACATGTCAAGAATAATCATTGACCAACATGCACTTTTAGGAACATGGGATTCAGTGTGAGTGCTTAATAGATCTTCCATGGATTCACGATAACCAGTGTTTCCTACCCCGGAAGAAATCCTTTGAGTGATTGAGGGGAGAGGGGTCTAAAAGATTTGATTGTGGGAGTGAGCAGAGGTAAAATGGAAATGAGAGATTGGTTAGATGTGAGTATAATGATAAAAAGAAAGAGGGTGTGAGATCAGAGTTAAAAGAATATCAGAACTCTGCACCAAACATCTTTCTGAGCCGGGCAGCCACATTACTGACTGGTTCACATTTCTTTGGTGACCATCATTGAAATAGGCAAATAGCCCATGCCATCTCTTGTATACAACCCCACTAGCTACTCATTCTTTTCTTAAAAAGAGAATGTTTCACATTTTCTGGGGAAGCAGCACATAATCTATCGGATCTTCACTTGGAAGATACTGATATTGAAAAAGAAGGAAAGTTGCCCCACCTTCGACCCTTTCTCATGCACATTGAGTCCATGTATAATCATTGTTGTCTTAGTGATTTACATACTTTGAGACTTATGAAACACAATCATTGGGCTAATTCTTTCAAAACACAAGCACGAGCACACAAAGAATATGTTTTTCTGTCAGAACATTCATAGAATTACCTTGTGTCTTTCAATGATTGAATGGAAGTCCTGGGGAGTCAACATCAAACCAGCTCCTTACATTGTACATCCGTTGTACACAGTAACTTCGTGTTACTGACAGGCATTTCTAACTGTTTCATTTGTTGAATCAGGGTTACACGCTCATTATGTCTGAATTTGAAAAGATTCGGATATATACTGTTCATGATTCAGCTCTTCAGATCAAAGTACAGCAATATCAAGGAGAGATTGTTTGTTGTTCACAAAGGGGGAAATCAAAGCCTATGCTGAAATTGATGATATTTTGATGATAATGATGCTCACATCATCAAAAAGGGGGAGAATTATAAAGATTCAATTTCAGAGTTCAAGTTCAAAGTTCAAGCCTAAAGTTCAAATTGCTTCCGCTGATTTAAAGTTCAAGTCTGATAAAGAAATTCAAAGCCAAAAGATTCTGAAGGAAGAATGTTCAAAGAAAATTTGATGATTCAAGAAAGTTTGTTTCTTCCAAAGATGATTCAGAGATCAAAGTGATGAAGATACAATTTTGTTTTAAGACAAAAGATTTTTCAGAAATGAAGTTTCAAGTTTCAAAGAAGTTTCAAGAATTTCCTGTTTTGTTCAAGGCATGTTGACTTTCCAAAGCGTCAAAGATTAAAAAGACTTTCCAAGATTCTTCAAAAGCTGCAAAAGAGCAAAGTTTGTGAAAGATTCAAGAGATGAAAGATGAAGAATCAAGAGCTGAAGATCTGCATCAAATTTTTATTAAATCTTGAATACAAAGGGGGAGATTGTTAGGTCTAAATATTGGATCCAAGATTTAATAGGAAAGTCAAATATGTAAAAGTCAACATTGACCTTGTAATAGTTAGTCAAAGCTAGTTTAGTTTCCTTAGCTATTAAGGCTTTGTAATAGATAGATGGTTTATATAGTTTGGTTTGTGTAATCATGTAATAACGAACTAGTCTAAGCATTCATTGTAATTCTAAAGGGTGTAATTCAAGATCTACTTTCTCTCTCTAGACTCTCTCTATAGTTCTTGAGCATATTAGATAAATCTTGTGTAATTAGCTTGATTGATTGGGATTTTATGATTAACAGCGTTTCTATCATATACTTTGCATATTCTACTAACTTTGTTCTTGTGATTCAGGTTTTCGGTTCACTTTGAACCCGCAAAGCTCATTGTGCGTTTCAGGCTACACACGCAAAGCCTGTCTTGCGTGTCCTCAGTGACCCGCAAACCTCATCTTGCGTTTCCTTTGTCACCCGAAAGACTCTACTTTGCGGGTCTATCTTCATACGCAAAGCTAAACTTTGCGTATCCTCCATCACCTGCAAAGCTCTACTTTGCGTTTCCTTCTTCACCCGCAAAGCTCCAGTTTGCGGGTCTCTCTATCTTAGATAAAAAAAAAAGAGTCTGGAATTTTTTTTTTGTCATATATGGATTCTGCAAAATTTGTTTTTCAAGCTCAGTTCTACACAAGTGACATCATGATGTCATTGGGCACAGAAACTCGTCCTCAAGATCTCTAAATCCTTAGAGAGAGAAAGTAGAGAGAGAGAGACTAGAAGCGCAAACTATAATATTCAATGAATTGTGTGTGTATTTCTTACAAGGAACAAAGACCAAAGGGACTTAAATACCCTTGGTCAGATACAACACAGAAAGACCTAAAACACAGTATAAGACCAAGCCCTATAAATACAATGATTACTATAAAATCAGACCTAACATGGTGCCGTGGTGTGCTGGCTGGTGACGTTGTCGTATGAGAAAAGGGAGTCGTCAGTAGCTTAATCGGTCGAGAAGCGAGAGTCCTTCCTGGACCGTTCGAATTTAAATCGAGAGACAGATAGAGCATTTTGTATCCATTTCATTGAATTTGAGCTAAAAATTATATTAATGTCATTGGATTTGGGCTTAATTTTTTTTAAATATAAACAATTGAGGGTGGGCCGGTGCTGTTCCTGGGCCAGGCCTGGCTCCGCCCCTGCTTGTGAGTCAACGTGTAACACCTCCTTCTTATGTGACCAGAGGACAGTATGCTACGAATGAAAACATAATAACATAACTAGCTAACATATATAGGAAAGAAGAGCTACTACGAAGTTCCATCAAAATAAAAGTTCGGGAGAAAAGATTTAAGACGACAAGGTTATATTTACCATATTTACAGAAACAAAAGCTATACTATCTGTTGGGTTATCTGAAGATTTGAAGATGACCTCCGATCTTCCATTTTGTATCATCATACTTAGAATATGTTGAGGTTCTTTTAGCAGCTTGGTTTCTATACAAATGTTCGGTGAAGTTGAAGATCAGCCGAAGAAGACAAAGAAGAAGTATATCTCTCAAGGATTGAAGATGGACTTCTCAGCCTAAAGCCAAGCATGCATACCTAATCAACACCATTAGACAGGATGGTGCCGATCTCAAATCTTCAGGAGCCCGAAGATTTCTCAATTTTCAGGAGCCCGAAGATTTCTCAATATTTAGAAGCCCGAAGATTTCTCAAATCTTCAGAAGCCTGAATATTTCTCACATCTTTAGGAGCCATAAGATTTTCACATCTTCAGGAGCCCGAAGATTTCTCACCTGTGCCGACTTGTCTTTCTATTAAAAAGGAAAAAAGCCGATATCATTCTTATTCAAATGTATGTTGACGATATTATTTTTGGCTCTACAAATCCTAAATACTGTAAGAATTTTGCAAACCTCATGGTGTCACGTTTTCAGATGAGTATGATGGGAGAGTTGACTTTCTTTCTCGGATTACAAGTCAAACAATTTTCAACGGGGATTTTTATCAATCAATCTAAATACATTCTTGAAATTCTTCGGAGATTCAAAATGGAAAACTGTAAACCGATTGGTACCCCGATGGCACCTGGTACTAAAATTGGCACTGATCCTTCGGGAAAAGCTGTTGATGCTAGGACCTATAGAGGGATGATAGGTTCTTTGATGTATCTCATTTCAAGTAGGCCGAATATAATGTTTTCTACATGCTTATGTGCTAGATATCAGGCCAATCCTAAAGAATCCCATCTGTCTGCAGTCAAACGTATATTTAGGTATCTGAAGAGGACTGCAGATCTTGGTCTGTGGTATCCTAAAGATACTAGCTTTGAACTAATAGCATATTCAGATGCAGATCATGCTGGTTGCATGTTAGACAGGAAGAGCATGTCGGGTTATATACATTTTCTAGGTGATAAACTCGTCAGTTGGGCATCGAAGAAGCAATTATGTGTCTCCACTTCAACGACCAGAGCAGAATATGTAGCTGCTGCTAGCTGCTGTTCTCAGGTCTTGTGGATGAGAACACAACTGCGAGACTATGGTTATCACTACAATAAAATCCTGATCTATTGTGACTTGAAAAGCGCTATCGCGATATCTGCTAATCCTGTTCAGCATACGAAAACCAAACACATTGATGTCAGGTATCAGTTTATAAAAGATAATTTCGAGAAAGGAACAATTGAACTTTACTTTGTAAAAACTGATTATCAGTTTTCAGATTTGTTTACTAAACCTTTAGACGAAAAGAGGTTTAATTTTCTTGTCTCTAGGCTTGGTATGCTAAATCTTAAGACATAATCAGTGGTTACCTATTAAAGTTTTCTCATTGTAAATTTTTCATCATTTCTTTATCTTTATTTCTGCAAGATATCTGCACTTTAATAGTCTGCTCATGATCTCAGGGGGAGTGTGAGAAGTACTTCATATTTCAAAGGAGTATGGCTATGACTTTTGATTACTTCAGATCAGAACTCGTTACTTCAATTGTTTTAATGCTTTATGTCTTTTAATTTCTGAGAATAAAGTTGCTTTGACTATGACCTTAAGACTTTTGTAGTTTGAGAGATGCTTACAAGATCATAACTTTTCTTGGATAAGTTATCACATGTCTCATATTGACCAATTTTTCGATGGTGATACACCCCGCTTGTATTTCAAAGAAATTTGAGCGTCATTTCATTTCGAAACTTCATTTCAAGAATGTATGTATTTTCGGTTCATATAGACAATATCCATTATTCTTGACCATAAGCCTTGATTGCTATATCATTCGTTTCTGATCATTTTTCATACAATGTCAGATTTTTCAAACAAGTCTCTTGTATTCATGTTCATTCATTCAATTTACTTGTTTTGAAAAATACTTCAATGTTCCAAATGCCCAAATCTTCATGATTATATTATGAGCATACAAACATCTGACTTGTATTTGAGCTTTAACTGATAAATTTAAATCATCTGAGCAACACATGCTTTCAAGGAAAACATGGGATTTCTTTGTGCTAGGACTACAATGAACTTCTATGGATTCACGTTAACCAGTGTTTCCAACCCAAGAAGTTAATCCTTAGTGATTGAGTGTGAAGAGTCAAAAGAAATGAGTGTGGGATGTGTGATGAGGGAAAATGGAAAAGAGAGTTTGGTTAGATGTGAGCTTAATGATAAAAGGAAAGAGGGTGAGAGATCAAAGTAAAATAATATCAAACTCTGCACGAACTACTTTATGAGCCGGGCAACCACATTTCTAATGTTTCACAATTCTTTGGTGAACATTATTGAAATAGGCAACTAGCCCATGCCAATTTTTGATTATAACCCCACCAACCACTCATTTTCTTCTTAACAAGAAAATGTTTCATTTTTCAAAGGGGACGCAACACATTTACTATCTGATTTTCACTTGGAAAATCTGGATATTGAAAAGAAGGAAGTCTGCCCCACCTTCGCACTTCAATCATGCACATTGAGTCTGTGTTTATATACTATTGTCTCAGTGGTTTACACAAATGTTGAGCCTTTATAAGCAATCATCCGTGCTTAATTCTTTCTATCACTTGCACGAACACACAAGGAATTTGTTTTCTTGTCATAACATTCATAGAAATTGCCTTTGTGGTGTTTCTATGATTGAATGGAAGCCCTGGGGGAGTGAACATCAAAAATCTTCTTTCCAATGTGTATTTGTTACACACAGTGACTTCGTGTTACTGACAGTCATTCTAACTGATTCATCTGTTGATTCAGGGGTTACATTCCTAATTTGTCTGGATTTGAAAAGACCTAGATGAATATCTTGGCAGATTTATGGTGAATCAGAGGCTCGTGAAAGATCAGTGGTCAGAACATTCAAAGACATTTCTTGAAAGAAGTTTTGATGATATCGATGCTCAATTCATCAAAAAGGGGGAGAGCTAATCAAGAAAAATGGGGAGAATACAAGATTAAAGAAATGTCCAACTCAGAAAGTTCAATTTTTGAAGAATTTTTCTTTGAAGATACTCTGCTAAAGCATTCTGAGCTGAATTGAGAGAAAATTTCTTTCCATCACTTGAAAGAGATTTTATCTACATCTTTTGGGGAAATTGCTAAATCTTTTTAGTAATGATCTTGATCCAAAGGGGAGATTGTTAGATCACAGTTTTATTGGATTCAAGATCATCAATTATGAAGACTAAAATCTGAAGTCAAAGTTGGAAAAGTCAACTTTCATTAAATAGTCTAGGTCATTTTTGTAATAATAGTCAAAGTTTAACTTTCCTTGTATTTTGGGTATTTATGTCTTTTTTCCTAAAATATGTATATGACCTATTGTGTGTACTAGGGTTGTGTATGCAAGGGTGTGCCTAATTAGAAAAATCATCCGTCATTCTGATTCTAGTGAGATAGAGCCAAAAGAGAGAAAAACTTCAAGAGAAAACCTTTGTAATCGTTTGGATTGAATATCGAAAACAGGTTTGATTAAATCTCTTGTTGTTTATTGTTTTAATGTGATAAGAACTTGATTCTCAGGGACAATCAGGTTATAAGTGAGATTTAATGATTAAAAGAAAGAGGGTGAGAGATCAGAGTAAAAGAATATTAAACTCTGCACCAAACTTCTTTCTGAGCCGGGCAGCCACATTATCTGATTGGTTCACATTCTTTGGTGACCATCATTAAAAATGGCACATAACCCATGCCATCTCTTGCATACAACCCCACCAGCTACTCATTCTTTTCTCAAAAGGAGAATGTTTCACATTTTCTTGGGACGCAACACATACGCTATTGGTTCTTCATTTGGAAGATAATAATATTGAAAAAGAAGGAAAGTTTCCCCACCTTCAACCTTTTCTCATGCACATTGAGTTCTTGTATAATTTGTTGTTGTCTCAACAAGTTTACATACTTTGAGCCTACACTAAAAAGCAATCATCTGTGCTTATTTATTTCATACACATGCACGAGCACACAGAAATTTGTTTTATGTCAGAATGTTCATAGATAACCATGTGTTATTCGATGATTGAATGGAAGTCCTGGGGAGCCAACATCAAAACCAGCTCCTTATATAGTAACTTTGAAATAATCACTCTCTCTATCTGGGGAGACTGCTCTTATTTCCACACAGGGATCTATACATGAAGACTGCGCTTAATTGTTGATCTGGGGGAGAAAAATCCTAGTTTGTTTTGAAATGTTTTGATGATGCTGATTCTCACCACTCATCAAAAAGGGGGAGAACACACAAAGGAGGAGAATACAAGAATTTTTGAAAAGAAGATTGCTGAAGAATTCAAAGATATCAAAGTGTCTGAACTTATTGACTGAAGATGATCGTCAGAAGGACACTTCATTTAAAGAAAGAGGAAGATGAAGACTGTGTAATGCTACAAGCTTTGAAGCTGTCAACAACGTCATATCAGATACAGTTTTCAAGAGAAGAGAAGACCCGAATATAATTGAATTTTTTTTAATCTTGAATCCAAAGGGGGAGATTGTTGGATTAGTAATTGTATTCAAGATTAAATTATAAATGGGGTCTAGTCTGTAATAGTGTTTAATACCCTAGGGGGTATTTTAGCTAATAGTTAATACTGATTAGGTCATGTTGACCTACGTATAAAAGGTTTTATTTTCTAGGTTTAGAGTGTGAATCGCATAAGGTGAACAGAAGAGAGGAGGTCGTATATTCTGTATTCTACTCAAGAGGTAATCTGTACACCAAGAACACACACATGTATTTATCTGATTAATCAAGAGATCATTGGTATATTGTTTGATTTATTCATCTCTTGTTCTTTAATGTGTTATGTGATTGTTTATCAACTATAATTTGGGTTTAACATTTTCAGATGTGAGCTTGAGGCTGGCTTGTTATAACCATCTGAACTATTTCTAGGTGTGTGGATTTTAGACTCTAGAGTCGTTTGCTCAGTCACCACCACCTTGGAAATAATATCTTCAAGCACTTTAATTTTTGAAGAATAACTATCTCTTTCTTTGACAAGCCGGTCAATCTCTTTCTTGAATTCAGACTTCACTTTTTGCTCTTTCAGTGAACTCATGGATAGTTCAGATAACTTCTTTGTTAACTTCTTAATCTCTTCCTTAAACATATTTCTTTCTTCTTCAAATTCCTTCTCCACATTCTTTCTCTCATTGGATATTTCTGTAAAGAATCCAACATTTTTCTGTTCTATAATCTTCTTCTCTTTGTCAAACTTTTCTCTTTCCAAATTGATCACTTTCTCAAAGTCTAAAATCTGTTGAGAAAGTTTTATACATTTGAGCTCAACTGCTTTCTTCTCTTCAATACTTTTTCTGGAAAGCTCTGAGAATTTCTTAACAAACTCTTTCTTTTCTTTCTCAAAAACTGATCTTTCTTCAACAATTTGAAGTTCTAATTCAAAGATCTTATTTTCATTAGCACACCCTGTTTGCTGAAACTTGACAATTTGATCTTCTAAGTCTGAGATCTTGCTCTTTAACTCAGTGTTTTCAGCTTCCAAAATCAACACCTTTTCTTCATTAAGCCCAGAAGTCTGCTTCAAAAGGTTTTCATTAATCATCTTTAATGTACTGATTTCTTCTCTCAGTATCTTCCTTTCATCATTATATTTCTTTGACCACTTTGAATAATATGAAGCTGCTGAAGTAAGATTTTTAAGGTCTATTTTGAGCTTTTGAATCTTGTCTTCATCATCATAAGATGCCATCTTGAATTATCTGTTACAAAAAGAACTTCAAATGATCGTAAGTCCAAATGAAATCTCAAAAATACAGAAAATTTTTAGAAAGAAAATTAGAAATGAAATTTCCAAATTTCTCCAAGTCTGGAATTCGCAAGGTACAGTGAAACACTAAGAATTCGCATACAATCACAATCAATCAACATAATTCTCATACAGAACAAATCACACATAATTCACAAACAAAAAGAAACTAGAATTCGCATGCAAAACAATTCAACTTCAGAATTCGCAGACTGTAAGAAATCAAAATTCGTAAGCACATAATTCGTAAGACCTTCTTCTGCGAATTCTAAAGAATTCGTTGCTTAGACTATTGCGAATTCTAAGAATTCGTAAGACACTCTTCTGCGAATTCTAGCGTTGAAATTTTATCCAAAAACTTTTTGCACAAAAGATGTCTGCGGATTCTTCCCTGCGAATTCTTTCCTTCAAAAATATTTTCACACAGCTTTTCGTAGACAAGATTTCTACGAATTATGAGCAATTCACAAGTAAAAGCCGTGTGAATTCTTAAGAATTCTTAACACACTGCAATGCGAATTCTATGAGATTCGTAGATCACACACTTGCGAATTCTAAACTTACGAATTTTCAGAATTATGCGAAAACCACTTAATCTGCGAATTCTTAACACTTTCTGCGATATTCTTTAAGAATCCTGGGAAAACCAACCACTCTGCAAGTTCTTCATGTAACCCAGCGAGTTCTTGAGAGATTTGCGAGTTCTTCAGATCTCGAACAAAAACCACTCTGATTTGATCAAAAATTCATCTCTACTTCGAATTTTGATCCAAAACTCTGATAATTCAATCTTCTATACTTCTAGAATCAAAATCTAAAAATGAATTGATGAGCCAAGATCACAAGATCGTAGAGAGAGAATCTAGAGAGAGAAAGTGTGCTCTTGAAAGAAACAGTATATTCAGATCAAACAGTGTACGTACATTACAAAACTAACAAGCCAAGGGGACTTAAATACCCCAAGGCACTAACAAAACAGAAAACACTAAGAAAGCAGTAAAATAAATACAATGATTACTATAAAAACTGATCTAACAATCTCCCCCTTAGTAATCATTGGCGCCGAGGTCTTCAAAAAAACAATCTTCAAAAACAACATTGACCATCTAGACGACTTTGAAGGATCATTGACGTTCTTCTCGTTGACGAAGTCTGTTCAGCCCAACTAACACTTCCAATCGTCGCAGAGTTGAACGGAGATTCAGTCTGTCTTGAATAGTGTTCAAAGATCTACGAATCAGATGAATTTCATCGTTTTCAACAATATATAATTCTCTTCTTGATTCCAAAAACTTTCTTCTAGCCTCTTGCAGACGATGCTCCAACTGAAGTTTGATCACCTTTAGAGTTCCATCAGAGTAATATCCAACTTCATCAAATCGTAGAAAACATTTTTCATTTGAGTTGTTCTTGTAAACTACTCCGTATGGATCTTCGATAATGGTGAATAATGGATATGACTCTAGATTCTGTAAACTCCTGTTGGGCCTTTCAAGATTAACCACAGGCTGAAAACTTTCGACGGCCATCTGGAAGTCAAAAACACGAAAAAATCGGATCTGCCGTCGAATGAACCGTTTAAAAACAAAAAGAGTTTGAGAAACATCCTGAGTCCGGTGATAAAGATTCCTGAAATGATCATATAAGAATTCAACATCATCAATTGAAAGATCAACGAAATCAGCCTCTGAAAATTTGTACTGATTGTAGTCTCTTCTTTCCACTTCAAGGTCTGGATACCATATGTTCATGAACTTATTAATTGTGACGCTGATAACTCGAACAATTAGATGAGGAGAAGCAACGGAGTTATTCCTTTTGCGCTGGCACTTGATAAATGCTAAGTACTCATGCTGATAAGCTTCTGATTCTTTCTCTACTCTAAGAATGGCATATATATTGAGTGTCCTTCTTCTAGAAACAAAGATATTGCTTTGGATATCTTCAAGAAAAGCAGTTCTGAGTCTAGAAGCCATATATCTTTGCTGTAGATTTCTCTGCCTTTGCTGCCTAGTTAAAGCTTCTCCTTCTTCTAGAAGAGATGGAGGAATTACTGGTTCGGAAGAAGGAATAACTACTTGAGTTCTAGACGACTCACCAACTTCAAATGCACTTGATGGAATATTGGTTGTCGGAGAAGAAGTAGTTACTGGAGTAGACGAAGGTTGATCAACTTCTGGAATCTCACCTTGATTCGGAAGATCAGCATATAACAATTCAGCCTCTTTTGTATCTGATGCATCCATGAAAACAGTATCATCCTCTGTATCAGATAAGATAATGATATTGTTGCAATCTTCTTCTTTAACTTGAGCAACTTTCTCAAATCTAACTTCTTCATCATCATCTGAATTTATCTCAATGAAGTTCGCGAAGAAAGATCTCATATCATTTGCTGCTTCTGATTCTTCAACTTCATTAGCTCTACCTGAGACATCTGGATCCACATAAACTACAACTTGCATATTATTAAAATTTGCTTCAGACAAACTAAATTCATTATGCAAAACAGTTACATCAACATTGTCAATCATGACATCCATTAAGTCTTGAATACTGCAATCTTGAACTGTATCAACATTCTTTTCTCTATCTCCAACCACTCCTTCTTGAACAACTTCTCGTACTTCAGAAGAACCTTCTGTTCTTTGTCTCTTTGCCATCTCCCCCTCATGGCCTTGATGATCGGGATCATCTTGGTCATGTCGGCGTTTAAGAGACGGGCCAGCCTCAGTCCTGCATGATTGATCTAGATGATCAATCTTGTTAGATAGATCTGAAAAAGCTTGTGTCATGAAAGAACGAAGATCAGATAAACTGGATCTAACTTCTGATTTGAATTCCTGAAATTCTTGAGATAAAGCAGTAATGCGATCAGAATCAGAAGATGAAGAAACTGGAGGCGGCATTGGCTGGAAGTTCTTCAGCAGAGAGATCAAATCTCGATCTTGATGTTGTGGCGGAGACATAGATAGAAGACGCGCATAAAGAAGATCAGATAACTCAGAAATCGGAGTATCATGAAGAGAATCTCTGGAAGAAGTATCAGTTGAAGCAGACATAGAAATACCAGCAGATTGAGTGAACAATGGAGTTAGAGGAATAGACATAATCGCTGGAGCAGATGATTGAACAACAGACGACGGCTCTCTTAGAACAACCCCAGATGGTCGTCTGAACGGAATCTCTGTAGGAATAACTGAAGTATCAATCTCAGGTATCTTCCCTTTGAAAAAAGTTTTTAACTTCAGAATCTGTGCTTCCTTTTCAGCATCCATTCTCTCCGATAGCTGCCGAATTACATCATTCAAAGTAGAGAATTTGTCAGTTGAAGCTCGAGCTTGATCAGAAGTAAGCTCTACAGCTGATGAATTAGACTGAATAACTGCAAGTGTAGTTGCTGGAGCTTGACTTTGAACCGAAGCTGTGGATTGATTAAAAGCTGTATCCAATTCATCTACTTGAAGATGTGCAACTGAAGGATTAACTGGAACTGAATCATCATCAGAGATAATTTCTGTTGAGATAACCACTTCCGGAGTTCTTACTTTCCGTTCATACACTTTCATGTTCGATTGATCAACATCATCATCACCATCATTTGAATCACTTGTCGTATTTTCACCATCATCAGAAAACTCAGCATTTGTCTCATCATCATCATCAGCAACTCCAGTTCCATCAAGATCAGCATCTTCTCTAATAATAGCAGCTTCAATAATGGCTTCAGCTTCAATATCAGCAATGACAGATTCAATGCGATGAGAAGCAACATCTTGTGGAACTGCAGAAGAATCAACATCTGTCGCTATGGTAGTTACTACAACAGTAACTATTTCCTGAGTAGCTGCTTCAACTTGCTCTTCATGAGAATTATCAGCTGGAGTGCTATGAGAAGGTTCTTCCTGTTCAGCCTCTTCAAAGTCATTTTCTAAACAATACTCAATGACACTAGGATCTGTCATATCAGCATAATTGGCAATAAGACCATAAGGAATGGTCATAGAAAATGTGAAGGACTTCTTCTGTTTCTTAAGAAAAAGCATCTCAGTATCCTGAACTTGCGGCCAAGATAATCGTCGAGGAATTGCCGGATTGCTTCGAAACATGCTTCTAATAATCAACTTTAAAAACCTGATAAAAGGAATGAACTTCCGTCGCTTGTTGGTTAACTTGTCTTGCACTATGTCAGACAGCTCGTTCCAGAAAATAATCGTATAGTCGACATCCAGGTCATAGACTACTTCATGGAACAGTCGAAGATAGTGAAGACTAGAACTATCCGTGCCGGTATGTTTAGACGTTAAGCACCTGTTGATGACCGAAAATAAAGAATACTAGACAGGAGGAAGATTAGACTTGTCAAAGTCTACAACCCTGTTCAGTTGACCAACATAGCGTAGTCGTTTGATGCCTTCATACACTTCTTCTTCAGATGGAAACTGATCATAAGTTGTCCTTCCAAGTCTAGAATCACGCTCAGGAAGCTCAAGAATCAACCTTAACCGCTTGTAAGACAGATATGAATCAAATTGATCTATTTGGAGATCAAATCGATGAGGATGTGCCAGTTCATTCTTAGTGATGATGTGCCATACATGCTGAACGTAGACTTCCGGAACATCGGCAACTGAACATAGAGCTTGAGAGAGCGGATGTCCACGAAGAATAGTGCGTATGACAGGATGAATCTTGATGCGATCAAAATCAACGAAGTAGTTGTTATGCTTATAAGGCATGTACATGTCGTTCGGGAACACATCATTTGGATTTCGCCTTGATATAGACAGATCAGCCCCAACAGACGGAACAGACGGCATAGGTGTATCATGAGATGCCTGATCAGTCGGATCCTGAAGAACGACATTCTCATCTTGAATAATTGGATCAATATTTGTTTGAGAAGTCATGAGAACCTGAAACAAAACACATTTCAACTTTTAACAGAAAATACGAGAAAGAAAGAAAAAAAAATACTAAGTATGGAATGCAGGTCCTTAAGGAGATACGAAGGAAGAAATGCGGGTCCTTCAGGAAACGCATATGAGGAATGCGTGTGAAGAAAGAAACGCATTATGAGGAATGCGGGTCCTTCATGAAACGCATTATGAGGAATGTGGGTGAAGAAGGAAACGCATTTATGAGGAATACGCGTCCTGAATGAAACGCATAGAAGGAAATGCGTGTCCTTAAAGGAACGCATAACATACTTGAAACAACAACAACAAAAAAAAATACTCAAACATATACTAAAAGAATGCGGGTTCCGAATTAAGAGCATAATACACTATGCGGGTCACAAGTGAAACGCATTTCTTACTATGCGGGTCACAAGTGAAACGCATAGTTCACAAATGCGGGTCACAAGTGACACACATAGTTCACTTAAATTGAACCCAAACCCTAGAAATCAGCTTTTCGAACTCGAAATCCACAAAATCTAAAAGTTAAAAGCACAAAACACGAAATTAAAGTAAAAGAAAACATACCTGATAGTCGATTATAATGTCTAAACAAAACCCAATAAGCAAATCGATCTATTTCAACTCGAATCTGAGTTTTAGAAAACTATGAACAGTGAAATAATCGAATATCAGTTCATACGCACAATACAAAACCAAGAAAGAAATCAAAACTAAGTAATGAAACACTAAACAATCTACAAACATATAATGAAAAACAAAAACATACCTGATCTTTCCAAAATCACAATCTGAAAATGAACAGTAAAGAAACAAGAAGAAGAGTACGCAGAGAAGATGGAGGGAAGGGGAATAGTCAAACACGTTCAAAAAAGAATAAAGAAAAGAGAAAACAATCTTACTTCTATATAACCTAAGAAACAAAAAATACCTTGTGAATAACTACTTAAAAAAAAATAAGTACAAAAAAAAAAATACCTGATAAGCCCCCATTACTCCCCCTACACAAATGCACAAAATTTATCAAATTAGTTTAGCATTTGCATAGTAAATTCAGAAATACTTACCTTATGAATTTCTGATCAGCACACGAAGTAATTAATCAGCATTATTTACTCCCCCTCAAAAACAGAATATTCTCAGAAATAGAAACCAGATATACACTCCCCCTTGAAAAATGCACAGACCATATGACAAAAACACAGACATCAAACATAAAGACATCAATATTAAAGATGATCATATTGAATATAAATTTTGTAACAACTGAATATATAAACTTTTAAACACCAAACAAATTAAAGTCTACTTAGTAGAATATCCCAGATTTATCAATCAGTTGAAATCAAACGGGAGTTGTTGGATACAGAAACATGTTTCATTGCATATCAAGTTAAGACATGTTCAGCTTCAAACACATGCAAGTATCTATTCAGTGTGCTAGCATGCGATCTTTGATTAGCTTCAAGAAAAATGCAATTCTAAACATAAAATTTAGAACTTTGCATGTACAGGCACTAAGTCATCAAGAATTAAGATTTTCACAAATTTACAGGTTTATCGCAGCTCAAAATATATCACCAAATATCAAGAGATGTGTGCTCATTGGCATCTTTTAGCTGTGTGCTCATTGGCATCTTCACATGAGTGTGCTCTTTGGCATCTTTTAAGCGGTGTGCACTTTGGCATCTTTTTAATCAAAGAGTTCATTAAGTAAAGAACATGCCGTAAACGTAACTTTCTATCTGATCCTATTGCAGGATTTGGGTTAGCCGCTCCCAGACCAGTTGGCCTTAGGGGGCTAGGTGTCAAGCACCCCTTGGAACTTACTTTCTCGGATCAGAAAGGCTACATCGACATATCCTAAACCCATTCATACCAGTAGATCATGACTTTCGATCTGGTTCTATTGCAGGATTTCTGTTCGATCACTCCCAGATCAATTGACCTTAGGGGACCAGATGTCGAGCATCCCTCGGAACTTACTTTCCCAAACCAGAAAGGTCACAGGTACAAACTTTTAAACTCAAGGATTTCTGTATTTTTAAAATGCTTAAAAAATAAAATCATCTCTATAACTCAAATCTATATCGAATAGCTTAGCCCATATTTTCATTACGAGCTACAATTTTGACCACTTAGGTTGTTCAAGCAAAGTAAACCATAAATATGCCGACTCACATATCTTTAAAGCAATATCTAAAGCGTCAAACATGTTGCTGACTTTTCGATGTTTGAAAGATTTGAACGTTGAACATATGAAACTTTAAATATAAACAAAGAACTTGTCAAAGATCCTAGACACACATTTTATTCAACTGAAAGAAAATCTGAAATATTAAACTTTATAGAATAAAATTTGTAAAGATTTAAACTTTTAAATTCAACATGCCTAGTTTTGAAAGCAAAAAATTAAAACGTTTTTCATCTAAAGCTTTTGTAAATATATCAGCAAGTTGATATTCAGTTGGTACAAAATATAACTCAATAGTACCTTCTTCCATGTGATGTTTTATAAAATGATATCTCATGTCTATGTGCTTGGTCTTGGTGTGGTGGACAGGATTGATCGATATCGCAATCGCGGACTTGCTGTCACAATATATTGGCACAGTCTTGTATAGCATCCCGTAATCGCGAAGTTGCGTTTTCATCCATAGTACTTGAGCACAGCAACTAGCTGCAGCAACGTATTCAGCTTCGGCAGTTGATATTGACACGCAGTTTTGCTTTTTCGACGCCCAGATTATCAGTCTGTCACCCAAAAACTGGAGATGACCAGAAGTACTTTTCCTGTCCAATTGATTACCACCATAATCTGCATCAGAATAAGCAATCAAACTATAGTAAGAACTTTTAGGATACCATAATCCTAAATAAGGAGTTCCTTTAATATATCTAAAAATGCGTTTGACTGCTAAAAGATGAGATTCTTTTGGTTTAGCTTGAAAACGGGCACGCAGACACGTTGAAAACATTATGTCCGGGCGACTGGCAGTAAGATACATCAGTGATCCGATCATCCCTCTGTATGTCTTTTGATCCACAACTTTTCCATCTGGATCCAGTCCGAGTTTGGCACCGTGAGCCATAGGCGTGCCGATTGAAGTAGACTTGTCCATTTTGAATTTCTTCAAAATGTCAAATACGTACTTTGACTGATTGATGAAGATTCCATCTGGAAGCTGCTTCAATTGTAAGCCGAGAAAGAAGTTGATTTCTCCCATCATGCTCATCTGAAATCTAGAGGTCATTAAATCAGAAAACCAATTACACAAAGATTTGTTAGTCGCGCCGAAAATAATATCATCTACGTATATTTGTACTAAGCAAATATCAATATTAGTTCTATAAATGAAAAGAGTAGTATCTATCGAGCCTTTGGTGAAGCCGGATTTGACCAAGAAAGCTGACAACTCGTCATACCATGCCCTTGGAGCTTGTTTCAGACCATACAAAGCTTTATCGAGAAAATAAACGTAATCAGGACGATCTTTGTCAACAAATCCCTCTGGCTGAGATACATATACTTCTTCTTTCAGTTTGCCATTGAGAAATGCTGTCTTGACATCCATTTGATATACTGTGAAGTTGCGATAAGCAGCGAAGGCGAGAAACATTCTGATAGCTTCCAATCTGGCGACAGGTGCAAATGTCTCATCATAGTCAATACCTTCTTCTTGTCGATATCCTTTGGCTACTAACCTTGCTTTGTTCCGACCGACGATACCATCTTTGTCCTTTTTATTCTTGAATATCCACTTTGTACCAATGATGCTTTTACCCTTTGGCCGTGGTACAAGTCTCCACACTTTGAGCGCGTCAAACTGATTGCGCTCCTCTTGCATTGCTAAAATCCAGTCCGGGTCTTCCAATGCTTTAGATACTTTGTTAGGTTAAATCTTGCTTAAGAAACAAGTGTACAAACATTCGTTGGAAGAAGCCGACTTGGAGCGTGTAGAAACACTGGCTTGAGGATCCCCAATGATTTGATGGATTGGATGAGACCTTGTCCATTTTGTTGTATGAGGGAGAGGATCAATAACTTCTTGAACCACTTCTATTTGTTGAGGAGGATCTTCAGATGGAATAATGTCAGAAGATGACACAGATATGGTTTCAACTGGAGGAGGGGGTATTTCCATGACATCAGATTCAGGCTCTTGTTGACCAGACATAACTTGTACTTCTTGTTGAACATTTTCTTCTGGAACAACTTCATCTTATACAGACACCTCATGAATAGTTTCAGCAGTTTCTGGTTCATGAAAGACTTGATCAGGATGATGTTCAGAAGGTATGTCTTGAATCTCAGGAGATTATGAAGAAGCATCAGGTTCAGAGGTTGATGCAACAGAATTAGGATTTGATGCACTCACAGATTCCTAATTCAAAACATTTGACACATTATCAGTGTTTGATTTAGGAACATCATCATAAAAATTTTCAAACAGAAAATCAAGATCAGAAAAATTAGACAGAGAAGTAGAAGGATCCTGATTTGTCAACTGAAGTGCAGGTTCTGAACTAATTTGTTCAGAAGCTGAATTTCCAGTAATAGCGGGTTCTGAACTATGTTGTCCAGAAGCCAAATTGGCAGCTTCATCAAATTTGACATTCACTGACTCTATCACTTTTCTTGTTGAGAGGAGAAAAACTCTGTAAACAACAGAGTTAGAAGAATAGCCCAGAAATACGCCTTCATCTGCCTTTGGACTAAATTTGTTCAGATTATCTCTGTCATTAAGAACATAGCATTTACACCCGAAAGACTTGAAATATTTGATGTTGGGTTTGTTACCATTCATCAATTCATATGGAGTCTTGTTAAACCGGTGGTGTAGAATTGATCTGTTTTGAGTGTAACAAGCAGTTGATATGGCTTCAGCCCAGTGAGACAAAGGAAGACCTGAATAAGCAAGCATAGATCTAGCAGCTTCCACAAGCGTTCTGTTTCGTCTTTCAACAACTCCATTCTGTTGCGGTGTTCTTGCAGTAGAAAACTGTTGTTGTGTACCTTGATCATCATAGAATGCTTGAAGAGTTGAATTCTTGAATTCTGTGCCATTATCTGATCTTACAACTTTGACATGCTTTTGCTTATTTGTCTGAATGATTTTGATGAGGTTGATGAGAATTTCGGGTGTCTCGTCTTTAGATTTGAGAAATTTCACCCATGTGTACCTGGGTAGTCATCAACAACAACCAAAACATATTTCTTCTTCCCAATACTCTTTGTCTTCATTGGTCCGCACAAATCAACGTGAATCAGATCTAGAATGTCCGCAGTGCAATGTTCAGGCTTTGGCTTATGAGATGCTTTCTTCATCTTTCCTTTCTCGCAGTCCTGACAGAGATGGTCTTTCTGGAAACGAAGGATTGGAAGACCTCTCACAGAATCATTCTTGACCAAGCGATCCATATATTTTAAATTGAGATGAGCTAGTCGACGGTGCCACACCCAGCTTTCATGAATAGAGGATTTTGATAGAAGACAAACATCTGATGGAACCTTTACTTCGGAAAGATTAATGGTATAAAGATTTGATCGTCTCTTTCCAACAAGTAAATCCAAGCCACTACTATTCTTTACAGCAACTCTTTTAGACTTGAAACTGACTTCAAGGTCTTTATCGCAGGACTTTCCGATGCTGAACAGATTGTGACTTAAACCTTCGACATAGCTTACCCTTTTGACAGTTATGTTACCCTGAACAAGATCACCATAACCAAGAATAGGAGTCGTCTCGCAGTTTCCAAATTTGAAACGACCGCAACATTTTTCTTTAAAATTTGTAAGTAGAGATTTATTGCCAGTCATGTGTTTGGAACACCCCGAATCCAGATACCATAATTGATTTAGCTGCACAATCAACAATTACTGAGATTTAGGTACCCATATAAATATGGGTCCCTTCTTGTTAGTCCTTGCCTTTTTCTTTTTCAAAAAATTATTTTTCCAAAACATATGAGATTTATCAAATCAAGCATGGACATCATCACATATTAAAGAGGAAACACAATCATCAGAATCAGAACTAGAGAGACAATATGAGATATTCTTTGAAATTTGAAACATTTGCTCTACAGAATATTTTGTAGTTTTATTACAAATGGCAAATGATTCTTGTTTACAAAGAGAATCTACACATTTATTCTCTACAGAAACAAATTCTTCAGATCTCTGTTTCTTTTGGCAAACAAACTTCACAGACTTCTTCAAAGGCCTATCTGAAATAGATGAATCAGAAAAATTAGAATTTTCAGAAATATCAAACTCTTTCTTCTTTTTCTTCTTTGACCTTCTTCTTTTACGCTTTGTTTTATAGAAATGATCATTTAGCGTAAAAGTGTCATCAACAATTTTAGATAAAATATTTGATTTAGAAGAGGAGGTTTTATCAATAAAACCAAACTGATCAGTTAATTCATTTGTATAAACCTCAGAGCTAGAATCATCAGATGAACACAATTTGATGGAATATTTGAGAAGACCAGAATTATTTTCTTTAAAACTCTATATCATAAAAGAAAAAATGACATCGTTTTCAATTTTGCTCAAAATCTCTTGTTCTTCCATTTGTTCTTCTAGATCAACTATTTTGCATTCTAATACTAATGGAGGTATATAACTCTTAGTATCATAAGGTACTGAAGATATATTGTCCTTATTAGGATTAGCTGCATTTAAATCAAAGAAGTCATTCGATCTAGACGATTTATTTGAAGAAACAATGTTTAATTTTTTTCTTCTCTTCTTTAATTTTTCTGGAAAATATTTTGCATTTTCTTGAGTGTAAACAAAAGAAACTTCCATTCTCTTGTTGTTCATCCGTTTTTTATCTTCCTCAATTGTAGTCTCTTTAGCACTTGTCCAAAAAGGTTTGTATTGAGAACCATAGTGTGAAAGACCAAGACAGTCGTAATCATAAAAATTGGGAATCTCAATTTTAGCTTTCTTTAAAAACTGAGGTTTTTTAAATCCAAGACCCCAATTTTCTTTTATCGACTCATAGCTCCTTGGTTTATGCATATGAATTGTTTGTTCAGTTTGATTTTGTTTATATAACTTTCCTTCTAATTCAAATATTTTATCCGAAAACTCTTGATTTAAAATTGACAATTCAGTCAAAGAATCATGAGAAGTCTGTTTTTCAATTTCTAAATCTTCTATTCTTTCTTGAAATTTCTCTTTTGTAAATTTTAAAATTGCTTTTTCATCACTCAGAGAAATCTTCAAATTTTCAATTTGAACAGACTTTTCTTGATTTTCACGTTTTTCAGATAGAAGCTTTGAACGAAAGTCATGTAAAGCATTTGTGACGATATTCATTTGCGAAGAAATGTAATTAAAATCAAACTCAGATGGTACCTCAGATTCATCAGTTGATGTGTCCTCATCCTCATTATCACTGTTGTCGTCTCCAATAAAGCACATCGCAGCAGTCTTAACATTGTCAGTTTCATTATCTGAGTGGTCCAACCAATATTCCTCCTCAGCCAACAAAATTGTTCCACTTGCTTTCTTTTCAGCCAATGCTAATTTCTTCTTATAGAAATCCACATCTTTCACAATCTTCGTTCTGCATTCCTTTGAAATATGCCCGGGTTTGCCACAGTTGTAGCAAGTCACAGCCTTTTTCTCTTCTTTCTTTGGTTCAGCTGTTGTACCAGACTCATACTTGAGAAAGAAAGGCTTTGATGTAGAACCGGGTTCTACCTTCTTTGATCCAGAAGAAAAACGAAGATTGTTTGATCCTGTCCGTTTCTGATATTTTTTTTGATAGTGCTGACTTAGAAGAATCATGGCTTTTTCTAATGCTTCGCCATCGTCATCTGTTGATCCATCGTAAGCAGACTCAGTTAAGGCTTGCTCAGCCATTTGGCTAGCTAAAAGAGCGATTGGATCCACAGTCTTTGGCTTCTACTTATCCAGCTTAGCTTTCTTCTTCAGAACCATTGCTTCATCAGACATCAGAATTTCAAACATTTCCTGAATGGGCATTTTGGAAATTCTGGGATCATTCCTCATGCGATGACAGGATTTTTCCCATTCTGGTTTGAGTGCATTAAGGAACTTCAGATTGGTCTCCAACTCATTCTTTATTACCTTGATCTTATACAGATCATTAATAACAGTCCAGAACCTGTCGAAGACACTTTTCAGACTCTCCCCATCCTTTGCTTTGAACTCTTCAAAATTGTTCATGTATCTTGTCTGACGAAGCTGTGTAGACATAGCCGTACCAAGAATGATTTTTTCCAGTTGTGTCCACATCAGCATAGGATTGTGTTTGAAACAATCGATTCTGTTGTAGATGGAATTTGGTAGAGCAAGTATCAAATTCGACTAGGCCTGATTGTCAGCTTGGTATCTCAGAAGTTCATCAGCATCATATTCTATCAGGGATTTTTCTACATCAGTGACTGGAGTGTTTCCAACACCTGGTATCACTTTCCTTGGTTTGACCATAGGACCTTCAGTCAAAGCTTTCATCATATTTTCACCATTTGACTGCCTTTCGATGAAATTAACAAACCGGTCTTGCCATTGTTCAAATTCGTTCTCATTAATCAGAACAGGTGGACGAGTTTCAGATCCCAACGACATCATGAGATCGTTCTTGTAAAGTTGAGCTTGTAGAGACATATTGAAGAAATCTGGAATTCAGAAAAAAATGACTAAGTGTTGATGACCCGCACTACTAAGAACTGCGTGTTGAGAGAAATTCGGGTCCTTTATGAAACGCACTCTCAAGGAATGCGTGTCCAGAAAGATACTCGAAGCTTTCCTTAGAGATATGCGTGTCCAAGAGAAATGCGCGTCCAAGAGAAATGCGTGTCTAGAGTGATTTGTAGAAACGCGTGTTAAGGCTGACACGAACTTGTAGAAAAGCGTGTTAAGGCTGACACGAACTTGTAGAAACGCGTGTTAAGGCTGACACGCACTTGTAGAAAAGCGTGTTTCCAAAGAATCAACAACCTGAGAAAAACACTATCACTCAAAAGTTAGTTTCACACGATTTTAAAGAACAACACGCATACTAATAAGATGAATGACCAACATAATTCTTGAATAACCCGCATATTTCAAAAGCTTATAATATGCAAACTAGTATGAATGACATGCATATCAGGATGAATGACCCGCATTTCCTGATGAATGACCCGCGTTTCCTGATGAATGACCCGCATTTCAGCAAACAACTATAAATCTGCTAATTTGATCATAACAATGAAATTAAGTACAAACAAATTGCATAGAATTGAACGAAAACAAGATTTTAATACAATTCAATTAACAATTTCGATCAAAACACTCTAAAACTCAAAAAACTCACATAGAACAGACAACAGAACATGTCTTTTTCAGATTATATTCAAACTCAAAATCGAAGCACCAAATCACGTTTTTATGCAAATCAACAAGAAACAAACTAGATCGACTATATAAAACGCATCAAAAAACATCAATTTCAAAGCAATTCGATCACAAAACGGACTGAAATTGGTGAAAATCCAGAAAACGAGATTTTTCTTGAAAAAACAACAAAAATCAATCAAATTTTCGAATTAAACACACAAATCAGTAACAAATACACTTAATCTCAATCCTCTCAAGATCTTGAAGGCTCTGATACCAATTGATGAGCCAAGATCACAAGATCGTAGAGAGATAATCTAGAGAGAGAAAGTGTGCTCTTGAAAGAAACAGTATATTCAAATCAAACAGTGTACGTTCGTTACAAAACTAACAAGCCAAGGGGACTTAAATACCCCAAGGCACTAACAAAACAGAAAACACTAAGAAAACAGTAAAATAAATACAATGATTACTATAAAAACTGATCTAACATGAATTTCAAATAGATTCACACAATCATACACATTGATTCAATTACAGTGCGTCGAACTCGTGAATGCAAAAATACATACAAATTTCAAATTCCATCTCAATTACAGTGCAAAACTATAATTAACCTATACAAGATTTATCTCGAACATGAATCGAACTCAATCTAATCCATAAATCTCACAAATTTGCACAAGAATTCAAAATTGATCTTTGACTCAAGAACACAGAGTCGACTTTCCAATTTTCTTGATTTCACTCAGATCTGCTCTAATACCAATTGATAATGTCCATAAATTCAAGATCTAATTAGAAAAACAATAATAAGATGAGAATATCGTAGTCATATGTCATTGATTCAAACATTGCAGTGTACAATCTCACTTTCTCTCTCTACACTCTCTCACTAGAATGAATATGAACATGAATGTTTTCTCTAATCTTCTCCGTGTAGAATTGTTACCAGATGCTTACAATCTAATTAAAAAGACTCAAGGCAAGAACTATTTATACTAGCTATTAACAAGGAAATAAAACACAATACTTTGACTTTGACTTTTATTACAAAGACTTTGACTTAGATGCTTGAGAGTTGACTTTGATCTTTTACTTCCTTGAAGTTTGACCTTAAGTATTAATGATCTTGTATCCAACAAATCTATGCTCTAACATACATACTTGTACTAGTAGATGAATTCTCTCAATACACTTGGGTAGAATTTGTTCGAAAAAAGTCTAATGTTCCTGTAGTACTAATAAATCTTTTGAAGAGAATTCAAGTTCTGTACGATTGCAAGGTTCAGAAGATTCGAAGTGACAATGGTACAGAGTTCAAGAACTCGGATATTGAAGCCTACCTCACAGAAGAAGGCATCTCACAGAACTTCTCCGCTACAAGGACTCCACAACAAAATGGTGTCGTTGAACGAAAGAACAGGACACTAGTGGAGGCCGCCAGAACTATGCTCACTGCTTCTGGATTGTCAACTTCTTTTTTTGGTAGAAGCTGTTTCTATGGCGTGCTTCACACAAAATAAATCATTAATCGTGAAGAGGCACTCGAAGACCCCCTACCACCTTCTCAACCAGAGGAAGCCAAACACAAAGTTCTTCCATGTCTTTGGCTGCAGATGTTTCGTCCTCAACGACAGAGAGAGCATTGGAAAGTTTGAAAGAAAAGATGATGAAGCTATATTCATTGGATATTCATCTACCTCTAAGACATATCGAATCTATATGCTAAAATCAAAACATATACTTGAAAGTATTAATTTTTCTTTTGATGACTCGTTTCAGGCGACTTCTGAACAAATCAACTCAGAACTCAAACTTCAAGAGAAAGACTCTAGTGAATCATCGATAAGAGCAGATGAACTTCATCATTTATTTGAAGAAATGTTCAACGATGATGATCCCTCTGGAAATGATCACAGAACCTCTGAAGTCGAGGCCTCTGAGGACCAAACAGCTACATCCCAAACTGGCCTTAGTGATACTTCACCCTTTTTCACTACTGTCGTAGGACTAAACGTCAAGGGGGAGCACACATAGATCAATAATGATCCAGGCTCCACGCTCAACCAAGTCGCAGATCATCTTCCAACAATCTCAGAGGAGTTAACACTAAAGCAATCACATAACTCTAGCCAAGATACTACAGAGCTCTCCACATCAATTCAAGGAGCACAATCAAGTCTTATGGTAAGCACAAATGACCAACCTTTCCCTACAGAAGCTGATCAAGTACGAGAAACTTCTCCAGATGTGCAGCTAGAAGTTTCCAATGACCATCATCCTAGAATGACCAAGTGGATGAAAAGTCATCCACAGAGCCAACTTATAGGTGACCCCTCTGACAGAGTCAAGACTTGCTCTGCTACTGTAAATTGTTAGATCAAGTTTGAATCAATTTCTATTTGTAATGTTTGACTTTTTGTGTTGTAAGTTTGTTTGACTTTGTCTTGTGTATTTTATGAGGTCAAGGCTTATGTTTGACCCATATAAAAATAATTTTTGTCTTTGTCTTGTAAGCATGTAAGAAAGCGCATATTCCAAGTCTAGTAGTCTTTCAAGTGAGATCAATGAAAATTGACTTGTGACTACTTTCTCTCTAGATTCATTCTTTATGCTTTGATCTTTGATTGTTAATATGCTTGAATCTAGAATCACACAAATTTTTGTTCATTTACAAACTTTATTAGTATCATCGAGCTCAAAAAGGTCTCTAAAGCCTAGAACACCCAAACTGGATAGAAGCTATACAAGAGGAGCTTCTATAGTTCGAACGTAATGAAGTATGGACCCTAGTGTCTCTACCGAAAGGCAAAAATACAATAGGGACCAAATGGGTCTTTAGAAATAAGAAGGATGAAGATGGGGTGGTGATCAGGAACTAAGCAAGACTGGTGGCAAAAGGATATTGCCAAGAAAAAGGATCGACTATGAATAAACTTTTGCCCCTGTAGCTAGGCTCGAAGTCATACGAATATTTCTTGCCTTCACAACCCACAAAGGTTTTAAAGTGTACCAAATGGACGTTAAATCGACCTTTCTAAATGAACAAATTCAAGAAGAAGTATACGTCCAACAACCACCAGGGTTCGAAAGCCCCAAGTACCCAAATCATGTCTACCTCTTAGACAAAGATCTGTATGGATTAAAGAAAGCCCCAGAGCTTGGTATGAAAGCCTTTCCAATTTCTTGCTAGCTAATGGTTTCAAAAGAGGTACAACTGATACAACCTTATTCTTTAAGAGGAGAAAAGGTGAGATTCTGCTTATACAAATTTATGTAGATGATATTATATTTAGGTCTACAAATGAATCTTACTGTAAGAAGTTTGAAACTTTAATGAAGAGTGAGTTTGAGATGAATATGATGGGAGAACTAACATTCTTCCTAGGATTACAAGTCGAGCAAACTCAAGAGGGAATTTTCTTAAATCAATCAAAATATGTTTATGACATGCTAACAAAATACAAGCTCTCTGACTCTTCAGCAATGAAGACCCCAATGGCCACTTGATCCAAGCTTTATGCTGATCCAGAGGAAAAATCTATGGAGTGTAAGTTCTACAGAGGTATGATTAGGTCTCTCTTATACTTAACTACAAGTAGACCTAGTATAATGTTTGCTACATGCCATTGTACAAGATTTCAAGCTAACCTCCAGGAATCTCATCTTTTAGCTATGAAGAGGATCTTCAGGTACTTAAAGGGAACCAAAAATCTTGGCCTTTGGTATCCGAAGAACTCTGTCTTTGATCTTATGGCTTATACAGATTCGGACTATGGAGGATGCAAGCTAGACCGAAAGAGCACATCTGGAAGTTTCCAATTCCTAGGTGGTAAACTTGTGAGATGGGCTTCAAAGAAGCAAAACTACGTGTCAAACTCTATGGCAGAGGCAGAATATGCTGTTGCCGCTAGTTGTTGCTCACAAGTTCTGTGGATGTGAACTCAACTTAAGGACTATGGTCTTGCCATAGAGAAAATACCCATCCTCTGTGACTCAAAAAGTGCCATTGCGATTTCTGCCAATCCTGTTCAGCACTCCAAGACTAAACATATAGATATCAGGTACCATTTTCTGAAACACCATGTGGAGCAGGGCACCATTGAAATGTATTTTGTGTCCACATATTATCAACTTGCTCACATATTTACAAAAGCTGTAGATGAGAAAATATTCTATTTTCTGGTTGGCAAGTTGGGCATGCTAAATCTGAGTTGATTCACAGAGCCTCTATACCTTGGCACAGAGCTTATATTGTATATATATCTCATTTCAGTATATTGTCTTTACTTCTATTTGCATAGTTCATTTTCTTGCATGTATAGATTTGTTATTTAAGTCAATTCTTGTGGTCAAAACGTTGTGGTTCCTTGATTTATGTCTTGTGCAAAGCTAATCACATATGATCCAAGCATAGGTCAAGGGGGAGCAGAAGGAGACCTTGATGATTCAAGGGGGAGCCAAAGGAACCATTTCTATTGAGAAAGATTGCAGTGTCAGGTAAATTCTTCACACATCTTCAAGAGCAAAAACACTTTTTTCGGACACCAACTCTCAAATATGTCCCAAATCCCTTTCAAAAACCAGTCCAAACTCTGGGTGATAAAAACATTGAAATATCTTTTCTTTATTAGAAATTTATTATCAAAGAGCCTATGTGGCCTCTCTCATAGCCCCTCATAGAGCTTCTATAAGATGCACTAGAGCCTCTGTATCCCACAACGATACCTCTTGACATCAAATTTACCTCTGAAAAGACAAACTCGGTCATTCCATTGACTTCAATTGTTTTTGGGTATAAAGTGTATTTTGTGCGCGAAAGAGCCAACCCCAAACCTCAGAAGCTCCTAACCCACAAAGCTTCTGTCATTTTCAACACTTGTGTATTTTCAAAGGTTTTGGGGTGCGGGTTATTTTTAAAATGACGGACATTTAGGTATAATAAATTCCACGCGCGTCAAACTAGTGGGAAGCACACGTACTCGATTGTGCACCGCCCTAAATGACGTGGCAATATGTGATTGGGACGTAATCTGTACTGTCGTTTTTGGAAACGGATCACTTCCTAGCTAAGTACTAACTATGGATTTCAAATTTTTATCTTTTACCGCTTAATTCTTTACCCCTCTCACACCATAAATACCCAAACCCTTTTCATCTTTCTTTTTTACTTGAAATTCTTACTCTCTCAAGAATAATTCTTACTCTCTCAAGAACAAGGCGAAACCTGCAACTCTCTTTCTACTAATCTCTAGCAAACATTGGCGTCTCAATCCGTATCTGCTGGAAACTCCCAAAACTCCAACAACTCTCAACATTACATTGCTCAAAAGGATGATTCTGCATGCGTGGGCAAACAACACTAATTGACCAGCAGAATGATCTCCTTCACTAGGCACTAGTACCACACCATTTCTCTTCAACTGAAACCAAACAATCACATCGTTGTTTTGAACCCTAAGGGCTACCCCACTGAAGCTGAACCCCTCATAAAACTGTTGAAAAAACATTTTCTAAACAAAGCTTTGACTATGTGAAAGGTCCATACAAACAAGATTGAATCACAAATCTAACTTTATTTCATATATCTTGAATGTTTCTCTCTATACAATACGTTTCTCTTTTTACAATTTCTCTCTCAAGAATATGACAATATCAAGGTTCTTACCTAATATTACAAAGAAAAACTCTATTTATATGGTCAACCTAATTACAATCTTAAAAACAATCTACTTTGACTTTGTAAAGACTTAAGCTATTTTGACTATTGTTTACTTTTGACAATACATTGACTTTGACTATACAAACAAAGACTTTACAAACACAACTATGACCTTTTAATCTTGAATACAATTCTGAGTCAACATTCTGCCCCTTTGGATTCAAGATTTAAAAAAAAAAGTTGACAATAATCTTTAGGTCATCTTCTTGTTGCAAGATCTTCAAAATAAAATCTTTAACAACTCTAAATCTTTAATAAACTCTCTCTTTTGAAACTCTTTTGAACATTACTTTGAACAAACTTTCACATTTCCTTGAATGAATCTTCACTTTTGAAATTATCTTCAACTGAGTAGCTTTATATCTCTTAGCAAACTTTGACACTTCAAAACTTATGTCATCTTCTTCAATCTTCCCTTTGATCACAAATACGCAATAAACTTTCCCACCAACTGATGATAATCATCAAACTTTGCTTTCTTCAGAAATTTAACTTTGAATCATCTCTTTAAATTTCTCCTCCTTTTTGATAAACAATATTCTGACTTTAAAATTCTTGAAATTTCTCCCCCTTTTGATGAATGATGAGAAATCAGAATCATCAAAACATTTCAACGTTAGCATTATCTTTGAAATATCTTCACCAAACATCAAAATAAGCACAGTCTTCATTAAATAATGACATTCTCCCCCTTTGGAAAAATATAAACAATCTCCCCCAAAGAAAATATGAACTCCGTCTGATCTGATAAGAACATTTTTCCGTGAAACCATAAATGTATTTATCTAAATCTTTTCAAATTTAGACAAATTATGATTGGTAAACCTGAATCAACATATGAATCAGTTATCATGCCTGTCAGTAACACAAAGTCATTGTGTACAAATGTTCACTCCCCCAAGGCTTCCATTCAATTATTAAAAACCCACAAAGGAATTTTCTATGAATGTTAAGACGAGAAAACATAATCCTTGTGTGCTCGTGCAAGTGTAGCAATGATTGAAGCAATTAAAGCTTGAACAGGCTCAAAATATGTAGACTATTGAGACAACAATAGATATTACATAGACTCAATGTGCATGAGAAAAGGTCGAAGGTGGGGCAAATTTCCTTCTGTTTCAATATCTGAATCATCCGAATGAAGATCAGATAGATTATGTGTTGCTTCCCCTTTAAAATTTGAAACATCCTTTTGTTGAGAAAAGAATGAGTAGCTGGTGAGGTTTTATGCAAGAGTTGGCATGGGCTAGTGCCTTTTCCAATGAAGTTCATGAAAAAAATTGTGAAACGACAGATTATGCGGCTGCCCGGCTCAGAAAAAGTTTGGTGCAGAGTCTGGTATTCTTTTACTCTGATATCTTACCCTCTTTCTTTTAAACATTTGAGTTCACGTTTAACCAATCTCTCTTTTCCATTTTTCCTCAGCACACTTCCACACTCTAATCTTTTGACCCCTCTCCCCTCAATCACTCATAGGATTAATTCCGGGGTAGGAAACACTGGTTAACATTAATCCATGGAAGTCTTTTAAGCACTCACACTGAATCCCATGTATTTTATCCTAAAAAGAATGTGTTGCTCAACAGTTTAACTTAACAGATAAGCACATGATATCATTATCAAAAAATGTATGCTCATTAAAAATAAGAATCAAATTTGAGCATTTTGAACATGTAAGATCTCTCAAAACAATGAAATTGAATGAATGAAACGAATTCAAGCGAAGTGTTTTGAGAATCTGAAAATGATTCGATCAGATCAAATATCATGAAGAAAAATATATTGGGATAGCAAAAACCGAATATTCTTTTATATGAACAAAATATAAACAATTTGACAATGAAAGCACAATTAATAAGAAATGACATCTGATTTCAAACAATTTAGAATACAAACAGGAGTATTACCATTGAAAAATTTATCTTTTGAGACATGGTAATAACAATGTCAATAAGAATGTTCTGAACGGATGTGTGTAAGAATACTTGACAATATATAGACAAGATAACACACAAGTATTGATCTATGAGAAACACACAGTCAGTTAAACATGAAAGTACTGATATGAAAAACATTTAAAATCACACTTCGAGATTCATAAAATCATTTGAGAACATGAAGTGGTTTGAACATTTAAGAAAACATTTTTCATACCCGAAAGTCGTTCATCTTTCAAATATGATAGAGATTAAGATTCAGAATGATATACCTTCAAAATAGAAATCTTAACTCCCCCTAAAATGAATATTTATCTTGTAATCTCCCTTTAACAAAACATCAGATACTCCCCCTATGTATCTGAAAAAAGTCAAAATATTAGTAGAGAACAATATGAATATAACTATTAATCTCATTTCTCTTTACTATTATCTCCCCCAGAAAAAAAATATGACAATGAAAATTTAAACAAACTACCCCTCAAACTAATAACAAACTTCCTGATAAATATGTTTCATTTCAGCATCCTTAAGAAGAAAATCACTTAAGTTCGGGTTCTGAACAGAATTATCCAAGGTCGTTGTGGAGCTTTATCCAACTAAAGAAAGTAACCGGACAACAATATGTGCAATAATATGTAAAATAAAGAGACAAGGGATTTGGTGATGCAAAAAAACCTCAACGACGAAAAAACCCGCGGACGACTAGGATAGGTCCTCGTGCACTATGATCACCAAACATGGGTGATATCCTTCGATGTTACAATGTTTTACACGATGGATACTATAAACAAGTATATGAACTAATAACAAGTGTAAATCGTGTGTGAAAACATTTGTGTCGTGTCAATAATATCGCTGTCGTGTGTTGCTGGAGAAAGATTGCAGTTGTTCTTTGTAGAGCTTGTAAATTTCGTGGTTCATCTCTCAGATGTCCCAATGAAATGTGTATCTTCGGTATTTATAGTCTTAAATCTTCATAAGTGTGTCTTTGTAACGTTCGGTTCTCCATAATTGACTTAGATTGCTTTGATCAGTTATATCTGTTGGTACTTATGAGCACTAAACCTGCATTAAATGAACAAGAAAAGAACGTTGAGTCGTGCATTAGTATTGTCGTGGTCGAGAGTAATCTTATGACGATCGTACGATGCTCGACAGACTTTCGAGTTAGTCTCGACGGGTGTCAGGGTTATGCTCGATCGATAGGACCTTATCTTAATATAAGACAAGTTGTATGAAAAGTACATCTTCGTTGTGGTCGTGTATTTTTGACCTAAATAATTTTCCCCCAAAATTTGAAATTTAAGTGGGAATTTTAAATTTTAATTTTCAAATTTTGAAAGTTTTTGCCACGTGTCACTTAAGGGGAGGCTCTCGTCGCGGTAGAACCGAAATGGTTCGATTCTAACTAGACTCATGATGGTTTGAATGACACACGTGACGTCATGGTGGCGTGGGGAATATGCGTGTCAGGTATAGGTGACAGGTGTTGAAGATCTGACGGTGCACTCGAAAAAGGGGATCGACACGTGTCGATCATCGAGCGACTGCTCTTGATACGGTTTTCACGTATAAATAAGAGATATCCAGGGCAATTTCCTCCTACGCTTTCGAAGTATTCTTAGATTGATTTTTCAACGAATCCCTTCCAGGACTTACCGAATCCTTGTCAAAAATCCTTACTATCCTTGCCAGATTTAGGTTTCGATCGAGGTTTAGAGCGATTATTTAAGGTACGATTTTCCCTCAATTTTTTATATGTGATCCAAAACCCAACCTGGGAAACGTAGGCATTAATGGGAATTTTTTTGCCTTAGCGAGTTAAAAATCAATCTTACCGGTTTAGTAATGTCTAGCGAACCACCTAGCACAATCCAAAGTCAAGACAACTTGGATGCTCTTAGGCGCTTAGCACAGATTCCGGCAGATATCACCATAAACTCACCGGGCCAGGTTCGACCTGACATGTGGGTATTTCATGATATACGAATACCCTTTCAAGATAGAGTTCAAATGACCCTATTTTGCGTTGTCGAGGTTGTTCATGATGACGTTAAACCTCGCACCGGGGCAACTTATGCCTCAGTTTTGGAGGGTCGTCTCAGTCATTGAGCGACTGACAAGTGGGTGGGGGTCTCCGTTCGATGTGAACGACCTTCTCACTGCTTAAACCATGAAGGTTGACGGTTTCCACCGTTACAACCTTCACTCTAGGTATCGGCACGACCGTATCTTGGTCCTCAACACCACAGTCAAAGACCGCAGGTGGAAGTCGAGATACGCCTTCGTGCTCGAGTCGTACTGGAACACATCGAGTGAGTTTGCTATAGTTTTTTTTATCATTTGTCATATGTTTTCTTTGTCGTTTATATTGCATCTTATGTTTTTGTTGTTTGCAGCCATCAGGTTCGACGACGTAAAGTCGAATAGCGATTCGGTTTACAAGGTAACCCGATTCTTGGGTTATAGTATAGTCGATCAATCCTACCCTCCACTTCTTTCGACGGGCGACGACGACGAGGTGACCATCGTCGAGCCTACTGGGGTTGAGGAAGACATGGCGGAGGAAGAAGAAGAAGAGGAGAGAGAGGAGAGATGGCAGATAAACTGCATAACTCTCTTTAGCTTTTTCGTTTTGTCTTCACTTTGTGTGTTTATCTTTACACTAACGTGAGTTTTCTGTGTTTTCAGGTGGTTCTCCTGCAAAGACGATCGGCACGTTTGATAAGAGGAGATTCTAACTAGAGATGGCCCGAAAGGGCAAAGAGAAGAGGAAGGCAGTTGCGGCTGCTGGATCGAGCCTGCCCAAACGTACAAGAATGATGGTCCCGAGGGAAGTGTCATCGATGGGGGGTGATGCGTTGAGCGTTGCCAGCCCCGAGAAGACGAAGATGGGCGATGCCATACTGATGGTTCCTATTAGCATGGATCCTCTCGTGACGGAGTCTCCAGAGGCAAAAGGCATCGAGCAAACTCCTCCAGAGGGGGTGCAGGCGACAACGACATTAGGTTCCAACCCATAGTCAACCGACAAGGGGAAGGGACCTGCGGAGGTCCAGACGGTCAACTTTACGTTGCCATCGGACTTCATGTCAGACGACATCCTTTATCGTGCGAGGATATTTCCTCATCTGGGGAAATATCTGCTTCCGTAGTTGAAGAAAAAATTTTAAGGCAATGAGGATCGACGATGTCGGATCTCATATCTCTGGACTTACCTTCATGGTAAGTACTTGTTGTTCTTGTTTTATTTCGTTTATTTCATTTAAAATTATACTGATATTGTGTGTTTTCCTCTTGTAGACGCTCCAAGTTTCTCTCGGCCTTTATGGAGATATGGAGCGGATCCTTCGAGCGGTGCCCCTTGCCCTCGATAGAGAGAAGGCGACTGCAGATAGGCCTTTATGTATTAGTGTTTCATCATCAGCAATCATACTGAGTCTGTTCAACTATCGCTGATGATCTCTCTTGTAAACATTCATATGTATTAGTGTTTCACCATCAACAATCTAATACTGAGTATGTTCAGTATTGCTGATGATTTCGAATGTAAACCGTTAGACGTAATCCCTGAAGACAAGTTTCGCGACAAAAGATGTTCACTGCTAAATCAAAGAGGAAGCTGTTGAACAAAGACAAGTCTACTCATGACCTGATGCATATATCAATGAAGCAAAGACAAGTCTACACACGTGAAGAAACCAGAGGAAAAGCTTCAGCGATAACTGAACTTCTTTATATCTCTGAAGGAAGAGATATTCAACGATTGATGATCACTTAGCTTATGCCTCAAGTCTCTTTTGTCTTACCCTTGCACACATCGTATGATTGTCAGAAAAGACATACCTCTGCAGCAATTCGTACAACAACTCTGTCAACTACAATGTTCATCATACGGCTGAAAGCATGTCTCCTAAAGTCAGACCCATGCAACCAATCAATGAAGGACACGTGTAAAGTACTCTGCCATGCATTAAATGCATGGGGTATAAATAGAAAGATCAACACTCCATCTGAGAGTGGCCTTCATCTTTCTAAATATATAGAAACCCTTGTTTTCTATATTCTCCCAATCCCCTATTCTGTATTTCTAGTTCAACCTTCTTAGTGATTCTTAGGTTTGTTTAGATTAGGTTTTACTTAATCTTATTCCACAACAAACTTGTAAATTGTGATTTGATTTATCAATAAACAATGAATTAAACTTTAAAGTTATGTATTTCTATTCAACCCCCCCCCTTCTACAAACTTGTTAAGCACCATCGGGACCAACAAGTGGTATTAGAGCAGATTGTTTAATCTTATAAACAAGATCTTGCTTTATTCTCTTCCTTGCTATTCTTAATATGGCACTCAATACAAACACAAACTACTATGATAATGGTTCACTCTCAAAACCTCCTCGGTTTAGCAGAGATAATTTTGCTCTTTAGAAAAATCGAATGATGCAATATCCAGAAGGTGTAGATCCCACTATACTTGAATATGTAGCAAATAGCCCTTATGAACCAGTCACTATTATAGCTGCAGTTCCAGCTACCACCACCACTTCTGTTGTCCCTGAATGATATGCTATAAAAGAAATAAGACAATGGAGTGATGAAGATAAAAAGAAAGTTGGTTTAGATGTTAAGGCAAAAACCATTATTTCTATGACTCTGCCTGATGAAGCCTTCCATTCCATCATGCATCTTAAAACTGCCAAAGAAATGTGGGACACTATATGTGTTCAATATGGAGGTACCACTGAAGTCCAAGAAACCCGAAATATTAATTTGGTAAAACAATATGAAAGTTTTATAGCTGGTAAGAATGAATCCTTATCTGATGTTCACCAGATATTTAACTGTCTAAACATTGATCTAGAGACTGCTGCTAGGACCTATTCTAATTCTCAGGTCTTAACTAAATTCTTGGAATGTCTTCCTGAAGGCTGGGACAGTTACTCAATATGTCTTAAGCTAACAAAAGACTTAAATTCTCTCTCTCTCTTAGCACCTTATATGGAATATTGCTCAACTATGAGCAATCAAATCTCCTGAAGAAGAATCTTGTAAAAGATTCTAAAGACTCCAAAAGCACTCTTGTTGCTTTAGTATCTTCAGAGATCATTCCATCTCAGCGATCTACTCTTATTATCACCGAGTTAGATTCTGACTCTGAGGAATTATCAGACACTGATCATTCAGAGTTTGATGAATCCTTAACACTCTTGACAAACTCTTTCAAAAGGTTTGCAAGAAAGAGAAATTTCAGAAGAAATAAGCCTCTCTCTATATCTGACAAGCCAAAATAAACCCCTGTTGATAAGGCTACTGCTACATACTGTAATTGTAAAAAGATTGGACACTTTGCCAGTAAATGCAGATCAAAGAAAGTGTTCAAACCCTCTACTTCTAGAGATTCTAGCGATAACAAATACCTCAAGATTAAAGAAAAATATCAAAAACTGAAAAGTTTTAAAAGAAAAGGTAAAGGTCTTATCGCTGAATAGCATGACTGGGCTGAATCAGAAAAATCTAGTTCTGATGAAGAAGAAGTTGCTAATCTTTGTCTTATGACTGAGATTAAAGAAGAAGTGAAAGAATCAACAGGAACTTCCATGAGTCACATCTCTTATCAGATATCTATCTCTACTAATCCCTCTTTTTCTGAAGCTGAGAGAAGTCGCGTTGTAGATGTGCTGACAATTGATATATACAATGCATTGAATGGAAAAACTCTAGCTAAAAACAAAAATATTGATTTAACCGAACAGCTAGAAAAATGTCATGAAAGGATCAGAGAACTGATTCTTTTAGAGGAAAGTTTAAAAGATGAAGTCATTGTCAATGAAATTATCAGCATTGAACGCGAACAAGCCATTGCTGCTTTAAAAGCAGAAAAGGAACCTGTTAAGGGATGGTGTAACTTGTGAAGTCAAAATCAAGCCATATTCAATCTAAACAACACAATTCAGATCAAACAATCTAGAGAGAGAGTGTAGAGAGAGAAACAATCATATGTATTACTTGAAGTCATAGTCCTTTAACATTGAAGTGCGGGTCATGAACTGAATTATTCAAGAGCAGCAATTCTTTGAGGTACGAGTCCTAGAATATTGTGTCTAGAAGTCATACATCTTGCTCCCCCTACACCTGTGGTACCTGCAAAACAGATTTGACAGGTTTTGGTACACACTGGTATTGGGGTCCTGGTAAGTTAGATTTAGGAATCCACTTCTCAATAGATTTAAATCTTTGAAAATTACTTTTCTGAGAAGTTATTTTGTAAGATTCGTACTAGTTATGAGCAGATTCTTTTTGAACAAAATCATTCTCTCCACAGTAAGAACAACAAATCTTCTTTTGAGCAACCCTGATCAAATGATTAGTAGAATAAAATATATCAGGTTTACTAAAAGATTTACCTTTATGAGCTATGTTCTTTTTGGCATTTGATGTGGATGTAGATGCTTTGTCATTCTTCTTTTCATCTGAAGAACCTTTAACTCTCCAGACCATCTGTCCTATCTTTGAATGCTTTCCAAGAGATTTGACATAGAAGATGGCTGGACTATCAACAGACTTGTCATAGAATAGATTAGATGGACGAATCTGATTTGATTTGAGACTATTTGGTTTGACACTGTTCTTTTTTAAAACATTTTCATGAATAGAACTTGAAGTTGTTTTAAAAGAACAAACTGATTCAGTTGAATTTTCATACGATGATTGACTGATTATGTCAGCTGAAATCTTCTCTGACAATTCAACATTTACAACTTTAAGTTGTTTTATCTTTTCAGTCAAAATGTTTCTTTTAGCAATAAGTGTGTCAAACTTCTTTTTCAAATCAGATTTTACCATCTGTTCTTTCTTAATGTCGGAAGATAGAACAGTAATCTTAGATGTGAGCTTAGATATTTCGTTTTCAAATATTTGACGTTCTTGCTCAAATTCTTTTTCTATGTTCTTGGTTTTCTCAGAAATTTCTTTGAAAATCCGAACATTTCTCTTTTCAGCATTTTTCTTTTCAACATCATAAAACTTTTTCTTTTCTTGAAAAGATTTTCTTTCTTTTTCAAGTAAGTCTTGCAATGTAGAAATATGTTTAGGAAGTTCAATTACTTTATCCTCAAGAACTTTTATTTCCTTTGCAAAAGTATCTCTTTCAGTAATAACAATGTTTTCAAACTCTGATACTTGCTTGGAGAGTTTAATACATCTTAGCTCAAGATCCTTTTTATCTTGGATAGCTTTCTTAGAAAGATCAGAAAGCTTTTAAGTAGAATCTTTCTCCAGATTTGTTTTGTCTTTATCTGCTTGGAGTCTTTTCATCAAATTAGTATTCTTTGTTTCCAGAGCAGATATCTTTTTTTCAAAATCCTTAAACTTTTGTTGAAGATCAACTGATTCAGCTTGCAGTTCAGATGATTTTTATTCAGTTGTCTTCAGTTGGCTTTGAAGATTCATTATCTTTCTCTCTTTCAACTTTATTTTTTTTTTCACATGTCTCAATAATATTCTCTTTTATTGCAATATTTTTCTCATTCTCTTTAATTTCTTTCTCTCTTGCCTTGATGATACCTACAAAATCAGATTTGGAATTATTAGCACATTTTACACAATTAGGAGTTTTATCAGAATTTGACAATTTAGATGTAAGCTCCTTGACCTGTTTTAGGAGAACTGAATTCTGATCTTTCAGTTTATCCCGTTCAGCTTCTATTGCCGGTATCTCAGGCATGTACATGACTGCAACATCTCTTACTGACAGTACAATATTCCCTGTATCATCTGTAGTAGGCATCTTGAATGAAAAATTAGCTTGAACTGAATGATCGTTCCCAAAATATCCAGAAAAGTTGACTGAAAAGCCAAACTTAGATCACCACTTGAAATCCATCTCAGAAAACTTCTAATTCCAAAACTCACAAATCACTGAAACTCGCATACAATAAAATTCGCAAAGAACTGTTCACAAAACTTCTCGCATACAACTTAGTGCACGTTTGGGGAACTCACACGTAACTACTAGCGCGTTTAGAAAATTCGCAGACTTCGTCGGGCGCGAAGTGGCTTCTCGCAGAATGTTATATGCATGTTTCTCGAAACTCCAAATAATGATGTGCGCGTTTTAGCTTCTCGCACACTACTTTGTGCGTGTTTTGTACTTAGATTATTTTGATCAACTTTAGTTTCTCGCAAACGAACACAAACTCGCAGATCATATAATCCTTGCGCGTTCCATACTTAGACAATTTTGGAAAACGTAGAACTCGCTAAATGCAAACTCGCAAAGCTAGTAAACTCGCAGATCACTGTTCATATCACTTCTCGCAAGATGAATTATGCGTGTTTTCACTTCTCGCAACCACTTTATGCGCGAACTAACAACAAACTCGCATAAATCATATTCACATTCATCATGCGTGTTCTTCAATCTAGCGTGTTCTACATTAGCGCGAAGTGTAGATCTTGCGTGTTTGTTCCTTTGTCTAACAGATTCGATCCAAAATCAATGTAATCCAGCAAATTGATTTACAAACTGAACCAGTATGATCAAATTTCGATTTAGAACACTTTTCGAAACAACAATTATGATTAAAAACACAAAATTACAGTGCAATTTGACAATAATACATTAAACGAAATCTATGACACCATTTTTACAATCAAAGAACAACTAATCAATGAAAATTCGATTCAACAGTGCTCTTAAGAACTCGTTCTGCGTGTTCTTGATGATTTCAAGAAATCGATCCAAATCTGGTGATGTATCCCTTCTGAATTTAATTTGGGTTGACTCTGATACCAATTGAAAATGTAAAATCCCAGATCAAGCAATTCAAGATTTGACAATCAAAGGACAGTTTCTAGACAGAGAGTAGAGAGAGAAAAATCACAATGTCATTGATCTAACTTGATATTACATGTATGACTCTTTGATACTTCCATCTCTCACAACACAAAGACTATTTATATGAAGCAAGAAATACTTACAAGCTAGAAACTCTCACAAAACATAAAACTCTTAAGACAAAAAGGTTGACCACTTTGACTTTACAAACTTCGACTTTACACATTAAATCTTGGATACAATTTACACACTAACATAACTCTTCTACCAAAATCACTGAAATCATCAGGGCTCAAATCCCTGCCAGTGATAAAACCGGTCCTGGTTTTTGGAAAGAACAGGATGAACCTAAAGAAGACAGTTCCATGCTTAAGTTTGGAATGTTTGTATCTTCTATACCTGGCACCTCTTCTACTCAGTGCTCTTCTTCCTCTAATCCTATTCCTGAGGACTTATCAAAAATCTCTAAGCTCGATTATAAAGGGAAATCCATTCTCCATCCTCAGAAGGCTACCAAGAAATCAAAAATGAAAGTTCCTTCTAAACCTTCAGTAAGTCAATCTTCCAACTCTGGAAATAAAATCACTGATATTTCTCAGAGATCAACTCCAAAGCTGAAATTTGATCTTAAGCCGAAGAAATCCGAAGAACTGAAAGTTCCTCTCAGATCTTATGCTAAAGGTATTTTTGGAGTTGGCCCTACTCATCTCAAGTTTTCTAATCTTACTGCTCATGGTCCTAAAGCAACCATTAAATATACAAAATGCTATCATTGTGGACTCACTGACCATATTGCCAGTAAATGTCTTACTGCCACAATAGCTGATAAAATAGATAAAGTGAAGATGAATGCCCCTAAGGCTGAGAAGGTCACCAAAGCTCAGAAATCAACCAAGGTGAAGAATACCACTAAGGTTAAACATTTAACCAAAGTGAAGGTTACCACTGAAGTTGAATCTTCATCTGTCATGAAGATTGTTGAACCTTCCAACTCCACTAACACTGCTGGACCCATTGAAAAGTGGGTACCAATAAAAAATTAATCTTCCTTATGTTTGCAGGGATCGAAAGGTATCTGGTATCTAGATAGCGATTTTTCTCAACACATGACTGGACAAAAAGACCTGCTTACTGAATACAAGGAAGAGAAAGGTCCCTCAGTGACCTTTGGTGGAAATGGAAAAGGATATACCCGAGGGTTTGGTGTCCTCAGCAATGGGACAACTACCTTCAGAAGAGTCGCTTACGTAGATGGACTGAAGCACAATCTTCTTAGCATCAGTGAGCTATGTGACAAAGACTACGAAGTTCGCTTCAATAAGAAAGCATGTTCAGTGATGAGTGAAAATGGAAAACTTGCTCTCAGTGGTCACCGTATGGAAAATGTCTATGTAATAGTGTTAGGTCCATTGAGATCATGATTGGATTGATTGAAAGATAAACAAGGAATCGAAGGGATAGAAATCAGTATATTTATTGAATGCAGAAAAGTAAACTACAACTACTAGAGCAAGCATCCGTATGATTCTACATTGTGAAATGAAAATGCTTAACCTAAACTAGAATACATGATTCCTATTTATACCCCTAAGCCCTTGTATACAATCAAGCTCAAACCCATATACAAGTCCCAATACATTTAAGTAGATTACTTTATAAAACTTCTAAAGTGAACATAAAATATGTTCTAACATTCTCCCCCTAAGTTTTGTAAAGTAATCATTCTCTGATCAGCTCCAACTTCAGCTCCTCTGCCCCCTTCATTTCTTTAGAAAACTTAGTGTTGCATAAACATCAAAGCATCCTTAAGCTCCCCCTAGAATGTAGCTCTTATCCTTGGAGTTTCAACTGAAATATCAAATCTGATGTAGACGACTGAGTGCACATAAAGACAACTTTTATCTCTAGTAAATCCAACACATTCCTTAACGCCCAAAAGAATGATATGTGCGGATTATGGAATGACAATCAAGTGCATCTTCAGTGTATAACATCTGATATGTCTTTGAACCATGACTTGAAATTAGAATTCAGCTTAAGAATTTCATCTGATAAGCATAGGGGTGGTAGCATCCGGTAGCAACACTACAAGGTAAGGGTTAGAATGAAAGCAATTGTTCAATAACTTATAGAAGATACTCATACTGACTTCTCTCCCGAATAATGTGTCACACCCCGCTAAAGCGTAAATACGGAATATGACAGTTCGATAAACATAGCATTAGGAAATGATAAAATACCTCCATACATTTCAACCATAGTTTACATCATGTTCCAAAATAACTTACTTTACATAACCCAAATCTTAAGTACAAGATACTATTAAACGATAAAGTGCGTTAACTAAATCTCAATCATTTCCGAATACCTTCTTGCTCCCTGAAAAGCATGTATAAAACAAGGTCAACTACAAAGAGTTGGTGAGTTCACAAGTTTTAAAGATGCACAAAAACAAATTTTATATGCAGAAAAGACCAATTAAAAACATATTATCAAATCAACCCTTTGAACCATAATTCACGATTATTAATTTTAAATTATATGACAAAAAATATGCCTCAAAAACCTTTCGTATGTTGAACCTCTACTAGACCGTCCACTGACCAAACAAATATGCCCCAAAAAGAACTACCGCTGTGGTCATGAATCACATAGATAGCCCCTATTTCTCTAGAATTAGTGCACCCTTACTCGTCAGTATAAGGTGGGCTTGTCACACCAGATAGCGCTATCCACTAAGACTATAGGCACTCGCAGGAGTTAACTAGTAGAGTCGGGGACTTAAAGAAACAATCCAACATACTAATTTTCGCATATGTGGCATATAATATCCAAAACAAACGCTTTATCACCAAAGCGACCAAAATCATCCATGATAATCATAAACAAACTTCGTGAATTATTGAAATACATAACATGCTTTTCACCCCAAAACATATAAAACAGTAAAAGAGGGGTTATGAATACTCACCTTGTATGATGATGCGAAAATAAAACAACACAATTCTCTAGCCCGGATCTTTAATCCCTATAGAGTAAATTGCACCAAAAGATACCGAATGTTAATACCCATCCTCAATCCTATCTCGACCATTCTTACATTTCAAAATATATATATATATATATATATATATACATATGATATTATGTTTAACTTATTGTCTAAAATAAAATTTTAGAATTACAATACCAAACTAATCACCAAAACATAAGCTTTCAAAGCTTTAAGATCAACTTTCTGGATTCAGCACTTGCTGTCCAAAATTTGTGATCTCAAAATGAGTTTCAAAATGACATTTCCCAAATACCAAAATAACCATATTTTTACAGAAATTAATATACTGAGTTATGTACTAATCGTTCCTTGGGCAATACTCTTCCTTGAGCATTTCTTTAAATTCGCTCCATGTAAATCTATTCACTGCCTCTCGTCCACGAGTTTGCACTAGGGTATTCCACCAAGTTAACGCCCGCCCTTGCAGTAGGCAAGCTGTAAACTCCACTTTGTTTGCCTCTGAACATTTGCTAATGTGGAGTACCGATTCCATACTCTCAATCCATGATAATAATCCAACCGCCCCTTCGGTTCCATGAAATTCTTTTGGATTACATGTCCTGAATGTTTTATAGGTGCACTCCTTTTCTCCAGTCGGTCTTAAATTACTCTCGCGATTAACATTTAAAACTGCCGCGACTTGGCTAACGATGTTTGGAAGTGCCGCTATAAGTTGTTCGGACACAAGACGTGCTAGATCGGGATCTTCTCTTCTAGGAGGCATAATTCTATTACAAAATTTCCATGTTGGAGTTTTAATTAATCGCCTAATCCGGCAATTTATTTATATAACGCACAACAACAACATTTATTTTATAAATCATGCATAATACTAACGATCATAATTAAATTCCACCAAAACTATCAATTTTTATAATTGATAATTGTTCATCATAAACAAATGATATCTTCAAATCCACAAAATACATATCCCCAAAAGAAATAAGTTTTAATGGTTACAGAATATTATCAAAGAAGACAAACATGTCTAATGCACATAGAATAAAACAAACCAACCCATAATAACTATCAGTGCTCCCAAAACTAAGGCTAAACTCGCGTATAGCCTTTGAATCACTCTTCTAGACTCCGCAAGCATGATCAATACTCCATTCATGGTCTGGTCTTGGGTGTGCAACATCCCAATTACTTTATCAAGAGATTGACCATAGTGGTCTAATCTGGTTTTAGATATCTCCAACTCTCGGGAAAAACCCGAAACCCAAAAACTCTCAAGTGCTGACATACCGGTCGGCTGTCCTGCCGGCCTGGCTACCTGTGATGAAGAAGGTGTGTCACACCTAACCCTCAGTCGGGAGGGTCCCGCATCATCCCTAGATGGAATGATAAAGGTCTCCCTAACTGGTGCTGGAATACTAATCCGAGCGGTCGTCCGAACCCTAGCTCGAGACGCCGACTGTGGAGGTGCGGACACAAGGGATGACGACCTTGCCGGTGACAATTCAGATCCCGAGTAACTATGCTCAGATGGATCGTAGTTATCACTCATGTTGGCTCTCCTAGATTGACTAGAAATATGTCCGGACTCCTTAGAAGGTGACTCAGAAGGTGAAGAAGAATACGACATGGTAACTGCAAATAAATGACAAATTTTTAACCATTAACATGCTAAAATAAATATTGAAATTTCAAAATACTTATGTGAACTCTCTTATTAATCATGCTTCTTCATTTTTGGAACAAAAAGTTTCTATTTTTAGCAACTCTTAATATAACCATTTCAAGTCCCTTCTTATGCATACCAAATTAGACATAGATGATCAAGATTTGCCTAAGTGTAATATGCTAAGCTGACACTCATCTTAGTTATACTAGTAGTATGCTCAAACTCAAGATTTGTTTGTGAAAATAATTTTTGAAAATAGTGGTTATAGTGTATGGTTTTTATAGTAAAAACCGGTATTCTCTATAACCTCTGGCTCTGATACCAAGTCTGTCACACCCCGCTAAAGCGGAAATACGGAATATGACAGTTCGATAAACATAGCATTAGGAAATGATAAAATACCTCCATACATTTCAACCATAGTTTACATCATGTTCCAAAATAACTTACTTTACATAACCCAAATCTTAAGTACAAGATACTATTAAACGATAAAGTGCGTTAACTAAATCTCAATCATTTCCGAATACCTTCTTGTTCCCTGAAAAACATGTATAAAACAAGGTCAACTACAAAGAGTTGGTGAGTTCACAAGTTTTAAAGATGCACAAAAACAAATTTTATATGCAGAAAAGACCAATTAAAAACATATTATCAAATCAACCCTTTGAACCATAATTCACGATTATTAATTTTAAATTATATGACAGAAAATATGCCTCAAAAACCTTTCGTATGTTGAACCTCTACTAGACCGTCCACTGACCAAACAAATATGCCCCAAAAAGAACTACCGCTGTGGTCATGAATCACATAGATAGCCCCTATTTCTCTAGAATTAGTGCACCCTTACTCGTCAGTATAAGGTGGGCTTGTCACACCAGATAGCGTTATCCACTAAGACTATAGGCTCCCGCAGGAGTTAACTAGTAGAGTCGGGGACTTAAAGAAACAATCCAACATATTAATTTTCGCATATATGTCATATAATATCCAAAACAAACGCTTTATCACCAAAGCGACCAAAATCATCCATGATAATCATAAACAAACTTCGTGAATTATTGAAATACATAACATGCTTTTCACCCCAAAACATATAAAACAGTAAAAGAGGGGTTGTGAATACTCACCTTGTATGATGATGCGAAAATAAAACAACACAATTCTCTAGCCCGGATCTTTAATCCCTATAGAGTAAATTGCACCAAAAGATACCGAATGTTAATACCCATCCTCAATCCTATCTCGACCATTCTTACATCTCAATATATATATATATATATACATATGCCATTATATTTAACTTATTGTCTAAAATAAAATTTTAGAATTACAATACCAAACTAATCACCAAAACATAAGCTTTTAAAGCTTTAAGATCAACTTTCTGGATTCAGCACTTGCTGTCCAAAATTTGTGATCTCAAAATGAGTTTCAAAATGACATTTCCCAAATACCAAAATAACCATATTTTTACATAAATTAATATACTAATTTATGTACTAATCTGCAAAATTTTATGATTTAAAGAGGTGTTTTGGTGCCCCAATAAATTCCACAAAACAGATTGTCACTGATTTTCAGGTCAGTGACACACTTCACTTGCAACTTACATTTGGGATACCAAAGCTCAGAATTATGCAATGAGACATATATGGTTGGAAAACTAACTCAAAAATCTAACATGTGGTAAAAAATTCACTCAATTTGGACAAGAGTTGAGGGAGTTATGGCCTTTGAAAGTTGGGTGTATGAATCTGCCAATTCTGGACAGATTACACCACTTTCTTCTAAAATACAAATAAGTGACCAAACCTCCATGATTTTGAGTGATTCTTGATGCTATAAATCACTAAGACCTTAAATTGAAATTTTGTAACAAAAAGCCCAAATTTTTAAAGAGTATAAGCTGACTTATACAGCTTGAAAGTGGATACAAAATCCATGACAACAAGCTGTTGGTAAAATGAGGTTTATATTAACATGAAATGATGATCATTTGGCATGGTTTTTGCTAATAACACATGGCCTCACATCTTAAATCATTATTCAAAGATTCTAATAACACAAATATGCATCTTGGATTCATAGCAACTACAAGTTCTCATCCAATCCCATGCATGACAACATAATCACTAAATAAGTGACATTACACTACTTTAGATGCTCTTAGTCATATGAGATTTGAACAATCTCATCCTAAGAGTTTCTTTACACTCAAAAATTGTTGTAAATACAAAATTTTCAATCCATTAACATCAAAATTTCGTGGACCATAGTACCACACTTCATAACACTATTATTTTGATAAAATCTCAAAAATCTCACTTAAATTCCAAGTTTTATGGGAAGATCATTCAATGGTTTACTTGGCAAATGTAATATTTACCAAATGCATCCCATTTCTCTTCTAGAACAAGGATTTTATAACTTCTACATGCAATGATGTGAAACATTCACATTTTTGAAAGGAAAACTTGAGAAATGAAGATATAGAGTGATTACCTTCTCAATTGAAGATGCAAACTTGTTTTCTTGAAGTAAAATGATGTTAAATTCTTGATTTCTCCTTGGAACTTTTCTGAAAATCGATGATGGTGGTGGTGGTGTGTGGTGGCCGGCGTGAGGAAGAGAGAGGAGAAGGAGATGAGGAGTTTTCTTGAAAATTTGAAAATGAGATAATTAATTCTAAATTTTATTTGGTTTTAAATTGAATTAAAAAAAAAGAGGTGTTATAAAAATCATCCAAGTGTCCTAATGACTCACCAAAATACATATTAAATTAAATTAAAATGTAATTGTGATATAAACCTAGTTAAATAATCAGATAAATTTGAGAACCGTATCTCTCAATTCTCAGTTTATGCTAAAAATGAATATTATAAATTAATAAATATATTTTATTTTGAAAAATAATAAATTCCTATTATTTTATGTATTTTAGACTTCCAACATAATTTTTGGCATTTTTGAGATGTAATGGTCAGTTATCAGTCCGAACCAGGTATTTTTACGCGACTTCCGAAATTTTTCGGGTAAACTTCTTATTTAATCATTCTAACTAGCCATTAAGGAATTTAACTTCATAATTAAATTCTAATAGGTCAGAGATTGCTAACCTTAACATGCTGGTTATCAGGCAGTTGTCACATTTTTCCCCCGTTAAAAGAATTTCGTCCCGAAATTCATACTTTAATTCCTTTTGATTAAATCTTTTCAAATAACTGAGGATATTGGTTCCTCATATAATCTTCTCTTTCCCAAGAATATTCCGGACCGAATCTTGATTTCCATCGAACCTTTAGGATTGGAATTTTGCGGCGCTTTAATCGCTTACGTCTCGATCGAGAATCTCAATTGGTTCTTCTTTGAAACACAAACGTTTATCGACTATGATTTCTTCTGGTGAAACAATCAATGATTCATTGATCACGCACTTCTTTAAATTTGATATGTGAAATGTATCATGAATTGCACTCAATTCTTGGGGTAGTTTGAGTTTATATGCCACTGATCCAATTCTCCTTGTGACTTCGAATGGTCCAATAAACCTTGAACTTAACTTACCCCGCTACCCAAAGCGTATGACGCCTTTCCAAGGTGATACTTTTAATAGTACTTTATCACCTACTTGAAACTCCAATGGCTTTCTTCGATTATCAGCATAACTCTTTTGGCGATCTCTTGCTGCCTTAAGCCTATCCCAAATAATTGATATTTTATCTGTGGTTTCCTGAACAATGTCTGGTCCAATCAATTTACTTTCTCCGGCTTCTATCCATCCCAGTGGTGATCTGCACTTTCGTCCATAAAGAGCTTCATATGGTGCACATTGGATACTGGCGTGATAACTGTTGTTGTAAGAGAATTCAACCAATGGTAAATGTTGATCCCAATTTCCGCCAAAATCTATCGCGCATGCACGCAACATGTCCTCCAAAGTCTGAATGGTCCTTTCCATTTGACCATCTGTTTGAGGATGATAAGCTGTACTTAGATCCAATCTAGTGCCCAAAACTTTTTGAAAGATCTGCCAAAATCTGGAGGTAAAGCGACTATCTCTATCGGAAATGATAGAAATGGGTACTCCGTGGCGAGAAACGATTTCATCAATATACAATTGCGCTAACTTTTCCATTTTGAAATCTTCTCGAATTGGTAGAAAGTGCGCAGACTTTGTAAGTCGATCTACTATTACCCAAATAGCGTCATGACCTTTCTTAGTTTTGGGTAATTTGGTTACAAAGTCCATTGAAATTTGATCCCATTTCCATTGAGGTATTTCGGGTTGTTGAAGAAGACCCGAAGGTTTTTGGTGCTCTGCTTTCACCTTTGCGCAGGTCAAACACTCACTTACATACATAGCAACGTCTCGCTTTATTCCTGGCCACCAATAATAGTTTCTCAGATCTTGATACATCTTGTCTGCTCCTGGATGAATCGAATATCTTGATTTATGTGCTTCTTCCAAAATTTTGGACCGCTGGTTGTTAGCCTTTGGTATCCAAACTTTACCCTTAAAATAACGTACTCCATCTGCTCTTGTTTCAAAATCCTTCTCCAAGTGATGAAGAGATTCATTGCTTAAATTATCTGACTTTAATGCTTCCTCCTGTGCTTCAAGAATTTGCGCCTTAAGATTTGTCTGAACGATTACTCCCATAGCTCGCGTTCTTAAGGGCTTTACTCTCTCCTTTCTACTTAACGCATCTGCCACAACATTAGCTTTTCCTGGATGATATTTTATTTCACAGTCATAATCACTGAGCAATTCCACCCATCTTCGCTGTCTCATATTAAGCATCTTCTGATCAAGGATGTGTTGAAGACTCTTATGATCAGTAAAAATGGTACATTTTGTCCCATAAAGATAATATCTCCAAATCTTTAGTGCAAAAATTACAGCTCCCAGCTCCAAATCATGGGTGGTATAATTTCTCTCATGCACTTTTAACTGTCTAGACGCATATGCAATAACCTTATCCTTTTGCATTAGAACACACCCCAATCCCTGGCGTGATGCGTCGCAATAAACCACGAAATTGTCAGTGCCCTTAGGCAACGCTAAGATTGGAGCATTGCAAAGTCTTTGCTTGAGCGTCTGAAAAGCTTCTTCCTGCTTATCTCCCCATATAAACTTTTCATCCTTTCGAGTTAATGTTGTTAAAGGTTGCGCAATCTTGGAGAAGTTAGAAATAAATCGCCGATAATATCCTGCTAAACCAAGAAATTGACGAATCTCCGTGGGGGTCTTCGGAATCTCCCACTTCTTGATGGCTTCCACCTTTTCTGGATCAACTTGAATTCCTTTTTGATTGACTACATGCCCAAGAAAATGAACTTCACGTATCCAAAATTCGCATTTGGAAAATTTGGCATATAGTTTCTGATCCTTGAGTAATTCGAGCATCAGCTTCAGATGCTGCTCGTGATCCTCTTTGCTTCGGGAGTAGATGAGAATGTCGTCAATGAACACGATTACAAATTTATGCAAGTATGGTCTGCATACTCTTTCATTAGATCCATAAAAACTGCTGGTGCGTTCGTTAATCTAAAGGGCATAACCAGAAATTCGTAATGTACATACCGAGTTCTAAAGGCTGTTTTGGGAATATCTTCTTCACGAACTCTCATCTGATGGTAACCTGATCGAAGATCGATCTTTGAGAAATAAGCAGCTCCTTGTAATTGATCGAATAAATCATCGATTCGGGGAAGAGGATATCGATTCTTGAGAGTTAGCTTATTGAGCTCTCTATAATCAATGCACATTCGGAAGGTTCCATCCTTCTTTTTGACAAAAAGTACTGGGGCTCCCCAAGGTGAAGAACTTGGTCTGATAAATCCATTTTCAAGAAGCTCTTGGAGTTGTTCGGACAATTCTTTCATCTCCGATGGTGCTAGACGATATGGAGATTTTGCTACCGGTGCAGCTCCAGGAATTAAATCAATGTGGAACTCAACTTGTCTTTGCGGTGGCAATCCGGGTAATTCATCGGGAAAAACTTCTGGAAAATCTTGAACTATTGGAATATCCTGGATGCGCTTCTCTTTTAACTTGTTATCTACTACATGCGCCAAAAATGCAGCACACTCCTTTCTTAAATACTTCCGCATTTTCATACGCGATACTATTTTTAAACTTGTTCTTGACTTCTCTCCATGAACTAAAAGTATTCCTCCTTCTGGTGGTGGTATTCGAAGTATCTTCTCGGAACAACAAATTTTTGCTCGGCTTTCGGATAACCAATCCATACCCACCACTATATCGAAACTTCCTAATTTAATTGGAATCAGATCTATGCTAAACTCCTTTTCCGCCAAAACTAATGTACAATTAGGAATTACTTCTCTAGCCCTAATTTCTTGATCGTTAGCAAATTCAATAACATAATCTTCCTTTAACTTTTGAGACTTTAGACCAAATTTAGATCTGAATTCTAATGATATAAAACTCTTATCTGCTCCAGAATCAAATAATACGGACGCAAAGTGATTATTTAAGAGAAACGTACCTGTAATCACGTCCGGATTTTGTCTTGCCTCTTCTGCTCCAATTTCGAACACTCGTCCTCTTGCTGGCCTTCCTGGGTTCCCCCGATTAGCTGGTTGGCCTTGATTTACTGGCATCCTTCTGTTATATTTGGGACAAGCATTCCTTAAATGATCCATACTTCCACATTCAAAACATACCCGCTTTTGAGTGCTCTTGCAATCCTTAGCAAAATGACCCACTTTGCTGCACCTATGACATATTATACAACGCCCTTGATGGTAATAATTACACTTATCACATTTTGGAACCATCTTTTTTTCCTTATCCGCAGTCTAGGCCTGGATTCCAAAATTTCCTGCTATTCTCTGTTCTTTACCTTTCCTCCCATCAAACTTTCTTCTCCGGGGTTCCTCCATCTTCCTTTTACCTTTGGCTTTTTCGTTTGAAAACAGTCCTGAACGACTCGCGTTATCAGTCAACTTCGCGGCTAAGCTTACTGCTTCCTGTATAGTGTTCGGTCTTCCCGAAGTCACATCTCCCCTTATTTCAGGTGCTAATCCCCAAATATACCTATCGATTCTGTTCTCTTCTGGCGTTACCAGTTGAGGTACTAACTTTGCTAATTCGTGAAATCGAGCCGTATAGGTATCCACATCATTCCCTTTCATCTCGTGGTTCCACAATTCTGCTTGAAGCTTCTGCATTTCGTTCCTTGGGCAATACTCTTCCTTGAGCATTTCTTTAAATTCGCTCCATGTAAATCTATTCATTGCCTCTCGTCCACGAGTTTGGACTAGGGTATTCTACCAAGTTAACGCTCGCCCTTGCAGTAGGCAAGCTGTAAACTCCACTTTGTTTGCCTCTGAACATTTGCTAATGTGGAGTACCGATTCCATACTCTCAATCCATGATAATAATCAAACCGCCCCTTCGGTTCCATGAAATTCTTTTGGATTACATGTCCTGAATGTTTTATAGGTGCACTCCTTTTCTCCAGTCGGTCTTAAATTACTCTCGCGATTAACATTTAAACCTGCCGCGACTTGGCTAACGATGTTTGGAAGTGCCGCTATAAGTTGTTCGGACACAAGACGTGCTAGATCGGGATCTTCTCTTCTAGGAAGCATAATTCTATTACAAAATTTCCAGGTTGGAGTTTTAATTAATCGCCTAATCCGGCAATTTATTTATATAACGCACAACAACAACATTTATTTTATAAATCATGCATAATACTAACGATCATAATTAAATTCCACCAAAACTATCAATTTTTATAATTGATAATTGTTCATCATAAACAAATGATATCTTCAAATCCACAAAATACATATCCCCAAAAGAAATAAGTTTTAAAGGTTACGGAATATTATCAAAGAAGACAAACATGTCTAATGCACATAGAATAAAACAAACCAACCCATAATAACTATCAGTGCTCCCAAAACTAAGGCTAAACTCACGTATAGCCTTTGAATCACTCTTCTAGACTCCGCAAGCATGATCAATACTCCATTCATGGTCTGGTCTTGGGTGTGCAACATCCCAATTACTTTATCAAGAGATTGACCATAGTGGTCTAATCTGGTTTTAGATATCTCCAACTCTCGGGACAAACCCGAAACCCAAAAACTCTCAAGTGCTGACATACCGGTCGGCTGTCCTACCGGCCTGGCTACCTGTGATGAAGAAGGTGCGTCACGCCTAACCCTCAGTCGGGAGGGTCCCGCCTCATCCCTAGATGGAATGATAAAGGTCTCCCTAACTGGTGCTGGAATACTAATCCGAGCGGTCGTCCGAACCCTAGCTCGAGACGCCGACTGTGGAGGTGCGGACACAAGGGATGACGACCTTGCCGGTGACAATTCAGATCCCGAGTAACTATGCTCAGATGGATCGTAGTTATCACTCATGTTGGCTCTCCTAGACTGACTAGAAATATGTCCGGACTCCTTAGAAGGTGACTCAGAAGGTGAAGAAGAATGCGACATGGTAACTGCAAATAAATGACAAATTTTTAACCATTAACATGCTAAAATAAATATTGAAATTTCAAAATACTTATGTGAACTCTCTTATTAATCATGCTTCTTCATTTTTGGAACAAAAAGTTTCTATTTTTAGCAACTCTTAATATAACCATTTCAAGTCCCTTCTTATGCATACCAAATTAGACATAGATGATCAAGCTTTGCCTAAGTGTAATATGCTAAGCTGACACTCGTCTTAGTTATACTAGTAGTATGCTCAAACTCAAGATTTGTTTGTGAAAATAATTTTTGAAAATAGTGGTTATAGTGTATGGTTTTTATAGGAAAAACCGGTATTCTCTATAACCTCTGGCTCTGATACCAAGTCTGTCACACCCCGCTAAAGCGGAAATACGGAATATGACAGTTCGATAAACATAGCATTAGGAAATGATAAAATACATCCATACATTTCAACCATAGTTTACATCATGTTCCAAAATAACTTACTTTACATAACCCAAATCTTAAGTACAAGATACTATTAAACGATAAAGTGCGTTAACTAAATCTCAATCATTTCCGAATACCTTCTTGTTCCCTGAAAAACATGTATAAAACAAGGTCAACTACAAAGAGTTGGTGAGTTCACAAGTTTTAAAGATGCACAAAAACAAATTTTATATGCAGAAAAGACCAATTAAAAACATATTATCAAATCAACCCTTTGAACCATAATTCACGATTATTAATTTTAAATTATATGACAGAAAATATGCCTCAAAAACCTTTCGTATGTTGAACCTATACTAGACCGTCCACTGACCAAACAAATATGCCCCAAAAAGAACTACCGCTGTGGTCATGAATCACATAGATAGCCCCTATTTCTCTAGAATTAGTGCACCCTTACTCGTCAGTATAAGGTAGGCTTGTCACACCAGATAGCGTTATCCACTAAGACTATAGGCTCCCGCAGGAGTTAACTAGTAGAGTCGGGGACTTAAAGAAACAATCCAACATACTAATTTTCGCATATATGTCATATAATATCCAAAACAAACGCTTTATCACCAAAGCGACCAAAATCATCCATGATAATCATAAACAAACTTCGTGAATTATTGAAATACATAACATGCTTTTCACCCCAAAACATATAAAACAGTAAAAGAGGGGTTGTGAATACTCACCTTGTATGATGATGCGAAAATAAAACAACACAATTCTCTAGCCCGGATCTTTAATCCCTATAGAGTAAATTGCACCAAAAGATACCGAATGTTAATACCCATCCTCAATCCTATCTCGACCATTCTTACATCTCAATATATATATATATATATATATACATATGCCATTATGTTCAACTTATTGTCTAAAATAAAATTTTAGAATTACAATACCAAACTAATCACCAAAACATAAGCTTTTAAAGCTTTAAGATCAACTTTCTGGATTCAGCACTTGCTGTCCAAAATTTGTGATCTCAAAATGAGTTTCAAAATGACATTTCCCAAATACCAAAATAACCATATTTTTACAGAAATTAATATACTGAGTTATGTACTAATCTGCAAAATTTTATGATTTAAAGAGGTGTTTTGGTGCCCCAATAAATTCCACAAAACAGATTGTCACTGATTTTCAGGTCAGTGACACACTTCACTTGCAACTTACATTTGGGATACCAAAGCTCAGAATTATGCAATGAGCCATATATGGTTGCAATACTAACTCAAAAATCTAACATGTGGTAAAAAATTCACTCAATTTGGACAAGAATTGAGGGAGTTATGGCCTTTGAAAGTTGGGTGTATGAATCTGCCAATTCTGGACAGATTACACCACTTTCTTCTAAAATGCAAATGAGTGACCAAACCTCCATAATTTTGAGTGATTCTTGATGCTATAAATCACTAACACCTTAAATTGAAATTTTGTAACAAAAAGCCCAAATTTTTAAAGAGTATAAGCTGACTTATACAGCTTGAAAGTGGATACAAAATCCATGACAGCAAGCTGTTGGTAAAATGAGGTTTATATTAACATGAAATGATGATCATTTGGCATGGTTTTTGCTAATAACACATGGCCTCACATCTTAAATCATTATTCAAAGATTCTAATAACACAAATATGCATCATGGATTCATAGCAACTACAAGTGCTCATCCAATCCCATGCATGACAACATAATCACTAAATAAGTGACATTACACTACTTTAGATGCTCTTAGTCATATGAGATTTGAACAATCTCATCCTAAGAGTTTCTTTACACTCAAAAATTGTTGTAAATACAAAATTTTCAATCCATTAACATCAAAATTTCGTGGACCATAGTACCACACTTCATAACACTATTATTTTGATAAAATCTCAAAAATCTCACTTAAATTCCAAGTTTTATGGGAAGATCATTCAATGGTTTACCTGGCAAATGTAATATTTACCAAATGCATCCCATTTCTCTTCTAGAACAAGGATTTTATAACTTCTACATGCAATGATGTGAAACATTCACATTTTTGAAAGGAAAACTTGAGAAATGAAGATATAGAGTGATTACCTTCTCAATTGAAGATGCAAACTTGTTTTCTTGAAGTAAAATGATGTTAAATTCTTGATTTCTCCTTGGAACTTTTCTGAAAATCGATGATGGTGGTGGTGGTGTGTGGTGGCCGGCGTGAGGAAGAGAGAGGAGAAGGAGATGAGGAGTTTTCTTGAAAATTTGAAAATGAGATAATTAATTCTAAATTTTATTTGGTTTTAAATTGAATTAAAAAAAAAGAGGTGTTATAAAAATCATCCAAGTGCCCTAATGACTCACCAAAATACATATTAAATTAAATTAAAATGTAATTGTGATATAAACCTAGTTAAATAATCAGATAAATTTGAGAACCGTATCTCTCAATTCTCAGTTTATGCTAAAAATGAATATTATAAATTAATAAATATATTTTATTTTGAAAAATAATAAATTCCTATTATTTTATGTATTTTAGACTTCCAACATAATTTTTGGCATTTTTGAGATGTAATGGTCAGTTATCAGTCCGAACCACGTATTTTTACGTGACTTCCGAAATTTTTCGGGTAAACTTCTAATTTAATCATTCTAACTAGCCATTAAGGAATTTAACTTCATAATTAAATTCTAATAGGTAAGAGATTGCTAACCTTAACATGCTGGTTATCAGGCAGTTGCCACATAATGAATAATCAAACCCAGAACTCCTTTCTTCATGAATCAGCTGGATGATTATAAGCGCTCTGGGTTCTGAATTACAACCCAAATAGCAGAACAATGATTGCAGTCGCTCACACTACTGAGTGATCAAGTCAGAAGAATGATAAAGTGCTCTCAACGGTCTAATAACTCAAGAAGCTCTCCAGATTGATGATTGCAGATGCTCAGGAAGCTAACTCAATCCAAGTAGAGACCAAATTATCAAATCCAGAATCTGAAAATCTTGACAGGCATGAGCAATCGTGTAAGAATAGATCAGTTGCTAATGATATGTGACCAACATATGATAGGAGTGATGTCACATATGCATTCCGCGTATAAAGCTCCGGAACAGGGCAAACTTGTATCAAACAGGGTTTAGAACAGTCAGAATTCTCAAAAATTCCAAAACTTTTCGCAAACACCATCAATTCGCAGATCACTATAGCAATTGAGCATAATTCGCAAGATGGTCTTAGCCTAGACCAGATTTCGCAGAGGCTTTCCTGCGAATCCTCAACTTTCGCAAGCCTCATATCTGCGATTTCTCGCATTTCGCATATCTCATACCAACGAATCCTTAGAATTCGCAATACACTAACCTGCAAATCCTGGACTTTTTGCAATACTCTTGTCTGCGAATCCTTGACTTTGAACATTTTTAAAATATGGAAACCACTTTTCGCATAAACAATATATGCGAAATCTTGATATTTCGTATCAAGTGGCATGCGAATCCCTTAGAATTCGCATAAAACTAATGCACAGTAGTCTGCGAATCCTTTAACATTCGCACGTAACTACTTGCGAATTCCATACTTGTAAAAATTTGTTGTGCCTAAATGTTCTTTCTGCGAATTCTAACACCTGCGAATTCTTTAACATCTGCAAGTTCTTTCTGAATCTTGCAAATTCTTGTAGATCTGGAACGATTTTCTGACTTTCTATAAATCCAACCTCTATACATCGAATTTTGAGCTGATTCTTTGTACGCAGGTTCGAAAATAATTGTTAAGCACATTTGTAGTTGATCACAAAGACTAATTTCGACTCTAACCAACAAATCGATCCAACCACAGTGAATGGATATTTTCGAACAAAAGAACTAAAAAATCGACCAATCTGACTTTCTGGAATGAAATTGGAACTTGTTATTGATTCAATAATGATAAACTATAACCACTGAATCAATTTAACATCAAAGAACAACCAATTTCACAACAAATCCATAAATCAAAAAATTATCGACTGTTCTATTCAAAAACCAATTAGATCTCGATCGTGCAGAAAAATATATCTCTGTTTAGCTCTGATACCACTTGTTAGGTCCATTGATATCATGATTTGATTGATTGAAAGATAAACAAGGAATCGAAGGGATAGAAATCAGTATATTTATTGAATGCAGAAAAGTAAACTACAACTACTAGAGCAAGCAGTCGTATGATTCTACATTGTGAAATGAAAATGCTTAACCTAAACTAGAATACATGATTCCTATTTATACCCCCAAGACCTTGTATACAATAAAGCTTAAACGCATATACAAGGCCCAATACATTTAAGTAGATTACTTTATAAAACTTCTAAAGTGAACATAAAATATGTTCTAACATTCTCCCCCTAAGTTTTTAAAGTAATCATTCTCTGATTAGCTCCAGCTTCAGCTCCTCTCCCCCTTGATTTCTTTAGAAAACTTAGTGTTGCATAAACATCAAAGCATCCTTAAGCTCCCCCTAGAATGTAGCTCTTATCCTTGGAGTTTCAACTGAAATATCAGATATGATATATACGACTGAGTGCACATAAAGACAACTTTTATCTCTAGTAAATCCAACACATTACTTAACACCCACAAGAATGATATGTGCGGATTATGGAATGACAATCAAGTGCATCTTCAGTGTATAACATCTCATCTGTCTTTGAACCATGAGTTGAAATTAGAATTCACACACAACTAATGCACAGTAGACTGCGAATCCTTTAACATTCGCACGTAACTACTTGCAAATTCCATACATGTAAAAATTTGTTGTGTCCAAATGTTGTTTCTGCGAATTCTAACACCTGCGATTCTTTAACATCTGCGAGTTCTTTCTGAATCTTGCGAATTCTTGTAGATCTGGAATGATTTTCTGACTTTCTTTAAATCCAACCTCCATACATCGAATTTTGAGCTAATTCTTTGTACGCAGGTTCGAAAATAACCGTTGAGCACATTCGTAGTTGATCACCAAGACTAATTTCGACTCTAAGCAACAAATCGATCCAACCACAGTGAATGAATATTTTCGAACAAAAGAACTCAAAAATCGACCAATCTGACTTTCTGGAATGAAATTGGAACTTGTTATTGATTCAATAATGATAAACTATAACCACTGAATCAATTTAACATCAAAGAACAACCAATTTCACAACAAATCAAGAAATCAAAAAATTATCGACTGTTCTATTCAAAAACCAATCAGATCTTGATCGTACAAAAAAATATATCTCTGTTTAGCTCTGATACCACTTGTTAGTTCCATTGAGATCATGATTGGATTTATTGAAAGATAAACAAGGAATCGAAGGGATAGAAATCAGTATATTTATTGAATGCAGAAAAGTAAACTACAACTACTAGAGCAAGCAGTCGTATGATTCTACATTGTGAAATGAAAATACTTAACCTAAACTAGAATACATGATTCCTATTTATACCCCAAGCCCTTGTATACAATAAAGCTCAAACCCATATACAAGGCCCAATACATTTAAGTAGATTACTTTATAAAACTTCTAAAATGAACATAAAGTATGTTCTAACAAATAGACATGGACTCTACTACAACTGAAAATGTTTGTTTTCTGTCTAAAGCCTCCGTGATGTCAACTGGCTATGGCATAAAAGGTTTTCTCTTCTCAATTTCAAAACCCTGAATTCTCTCTCTACTAAGGAACTGGTCTCTGGTCTTCCTCAACACTAATATGCCAAGGAATCACTATGTTCAGCATGTGAGAAAGGAAAACAGATTAAAGCTTGTTTCAAATCTAAACAAGTTTCTTCAGTGACAAGTCCTCTTTAACTCTTGCATATGGATTTGTTTGGCTCTGTTGATATCCAATCCATAGCTGGAAAGAAATATACACTTGTCATTGTAGATGAATACTCTCGCTACACCTGGATTATCTTTCTTCGCTGCAAAAGTGACACTCCAGAAGAATTGATATCTTTTGTTAGAAAGATGGAAGGGCTGAATAATCTTACTGTTCGCTCAATAAGAAGTGATCATGGAACTGAATTCAAATATAGTTCCCTGAACAATTTCTTTGAGAGTAACGGAATTTCTCACAATTTCTCCTCTGTAAGAACTCCTTAGCAGAACGGTGTCGCTGAAAGAAGGAATAGAACGATCATTGAAGTTGCCAGATCAATGCTCAGCGATTCTCATCTCCCTACTCTGTTCTGGGCTGAAACTGTAAACACTGCATGCTTTACTCAAAACAGATCTCTGATATTAAAGCAATTTAGAAAGACAACTTATGAACTTTTTCATGGAAGGAAACCTTCTATCAGTTTTCTTCATATCTTTGGTTATCAGTGTTACATTTTAAAAAACAAAGATGCTCTTGGAAAGTTCGACCCAAAAGCTGATGATGGAATATTTCTTGGATATTCCTCTATCTCTAAGCCCTACAGAGTCTTCAATAAGAGAAGACAAACTGTAGAAGAAACAATTCATGTCACCTTTGATGAATCCTGTTCAGCGAATTCTAAATCTATCGCTGACAATGATGAACTAAATGTTTGGATGTTTTCTCGTTATAGAGAAACAGAACCCTTCTTCAAAAACCATCAGCACACAGATCATTCAGTCGATGATGATTAACCAAACATCATACCACCTAATGCTGAATCTACCTCATAGGTTTCAGCTGAGCCTCTAAACACACTCCCTCCATAAGATCTTCTGTGTGTCCCACAATCAATGCAAATCAAGATGACAATATCAATTTAATCAATTTCCATTTTTATTTCAAACTTAGAAATCGATTACACAGGCTCTCAAGATATTTCTCTCTCTAAGAATATGCGCACAATTCTTACTTGACACTTCTAGCCATATACCTATTTAGAAATACTCACACCACTAAAATACTTACAACACATAACTTGACATTGACTTTATTACAAAGACTTTGACTTTCTGCTTGAAGGGTTTTGACTTGAGCTTTTGACTTTGACTTTTAGTCTTCAATCTTCATGATCTTGTATCCAACATATTTGTGCACTAACAATCTCCCCCTTTGGATCAAGATCATCTTCAAAAAAAATATCCAATACAATCTTCCCCTTTGATTGATCTTTAACAAATTTAATCTCCCCCTATGTTAAGACAATTGATCATCTTTAGAAAAATAAGCATTGAAGCACAATCTCCCCTTTATGCTCAAAAACAGTCTTCAATCTTTCTGTAATCTCCCCAAAGTCTGTGATAATGATTGATAATGTCCCTAATTCAAGTTCTTATATAATTAAAACAATTACAAAACAAACAAGATGAATTCAGATTTTAATCTCAACCTGTTATTCAATTCCAAATCACAATTTGTACAATCTTTCTCTCTCTAGCTTTCTCTCTCTACAATTCTGCGAATACGATTTCTCAGTTCTAGTTACATGTGATATAAAACCACTAGCCACAAGTCTAATAAACCAAAAGCTAAAAACACGCGCATACAAAAAGTAAACAACAACTAACTAAGCCTTTGACTTTGACATTTGACTTTGACTAAGAGAGCTGACTTTCATCTTTGACTTTCTTGAACTTTGACCTTCAGTCTTCTATGATCTTGAAACCAACATATTTATGCTCTAACATTCTCCCCCTTTGGATCAAGATCATCTTTAAAATATTTTGCAATTCAATCTTTCCTCTTTAAGCTCAGTTTGTACATTCTCCCCCTTTATTAAACTTTAATAGAATAGACATTAAAGCTCAGTCTTTTCTTTATGCTCGAAACAATCTCTCTTTTCTTTGACATAGAATCTTCACAACAATATTCAAAAACTTTCGGTAATCTTCCCAAAGCCTGTTCGTCAAGAATAATAACATTCTCCCCCAAAGTTGGTATAAACCTCTTTTAGACACTGGAAATAAATTATCTTTAGTTTTAGCTCAGACTGCTTCAGCAAATAATCTTCAAAAAAATTTCAGTAAATTCAGCTCGTATTCTGAAATCTTTGAACGTTTCTCTTTCAAGCTTTCAATCTTTGCTTTACCAAAATCCACAATTCTTGATCACTTTTCAAATATTTCTTGATCTTCTCCCGCATCTATGATATTTCTTGATACTCTCTCCCCCTTTTTGATGATTAGAGCACTGAAATCATCAAAACTTTCACAAGAACTGTCACTTCATCTATTCAGACCTCTGATCTTATCAAGAGCCTCCGATTCTTCGTCAAGTCATAATAATGTATTCATCTAGATCGTTTCAAATCCAGACAAATAAGAGTGTAACACCTGAATCAACAAGTGAATCAATTAGGATGCCTGTCAGTAACACGAAGTCACTGTGTGTAACGAATGCACATTGGAAAGGAACTTTTGTGAAGTTCACTCCCCCAGGTCTTCCATTCAATCATCGAAACACCACAAAGATATTTCTATGAACGTTAGGACAAGAAAAACAAATTTCCTTGTGTGTTTGTGCAAGTGTTAGAAAGAATTAAATCAGATGATTGATTTATATAGGCTTAAAATTGTGTAAACCACTGAGACAACAGTAATTAAAAACAGACTCTATTGTGCATGATCGAAATGCGAAGGTGGGGCAAACTTCCTTTTTTTTCAATATCCAGATTTTCCAAATGAAAATCAGATAGCATATGTGTTGCGTCCCCTTGAAATATGAAGCATGTTCTTGTTGAGAAGAAAGTGAGTAGCTGGTGGGGTTTTTAGCAAGAGTTGGCATGGGCTAGTTTCCTGTTTCAATAATGTTCACTAAGAATTGTGAAACACTAGTGATGTGGCTGCCCGACTCAGAAAAAGTTGGGGCAGAGGTTAATATTCTTTTACTCTGATCTCTCACCCTCTTTTTTTAATCATTGAGCTCACTTCTAACCAAACTCTCATTTACATTTTACCTCATCACTCAACTCACACTCAGTATTTGAAGTTCTCACTCTTCGATCACTAAAGGATTAACTTCTTGGGTAGGAAACACTAGTTAACGTGAATCCATAGAAGTTTCATTGAAGTCCTAACACAATGAACCCATGTTCTCCTAAAAGAATATGTTGCTCAACTGGTTTAACGTTTCAGTTAAAGCACAAAGAATACAAGTCAGATATATGTAAGCTCAATGAGATAATCATTAAGATTTGAGCATTTTGATCATTGAAGATATTTCAAACAAGTATAATGAATGAATGAACATGAATACAAGAAACTTGTTTGAAAATCTGACATTGTATAAAAAAGATCAAATAAGAATGATATTTCAGTTAAGGTTTAGGTCAAGAATAATGGATATTGTCTATACAAACAAAATACAGACAAGTCTTGAAAGAAATATTTCGAAATGAAATCAACGCTCAAAACTTATTTGAATTACAATCGGGGTGTCTTACCATCGAAAAGTAGTTTAGTTTGAGACATGGTAAGAACAAATTCAACAAAAAAAGTCAAACCGGTTTGTGTGAATACTTTGAAAGTATAAAGAAAAGTTAATACACAAGTATTTATCTTTGGAAACACACGGTTTGTGGAAACAGTCTAAGCACAAGCAAAATGAAAACATTTAAAATCACACCTCTATATTCATGAAACCGTTTAAGAATCGGAAGTGGCTCGAAAATTTAAAAGCATGTTTTCATATCTAAAAGTTGTCCGTCTTTCAGACACGTATGAGATTAAGATTAGAAATAATACCTTTTCCGCTCAGTCTTAAATCTCAGCAAATCAGCTCTAAGTCATATATGATATGATCATTAAGCTTCCTCTCAATCTGCAACAGTCACAAAGTCTGTCAAAGTACAAAATTTATTCACAACTTTATTGAAAAATAAAAGACATAAAGCAGTAAAACATTGAATGTACGAGTTCATATCTTATATAATCAGAAGTCATAATTCATACTCCTTTTCTTACTCTTACTCCCCCTGCATTTATGCATTAAAAATTCATTAGTGATTAGCATAAACAGAATTCATAAACTCCCCCTGAAATCACGAATACCTTTCAGTGTAGATATCTTTTTAGAATAAAGATAAAGAAATGAAGAAAAATAACAATAAGAAAAACTTTAATAGGTAATCACAGATTATGTCTTTAGATTTAGCATTCCAAGTTTCGAGATAAGAAAACTAAATCTCTTTTCATCGAGAGGCTTAGTAAACAAATCAGCAAGCTGATAATCAATGTTTACAAAATAAAGTTCTATTATACCTTTTTCGGCATTGTCTTTTATAAAATGATATCGTACGTCTATGTGTTTGGTCTTTGTATGCTGTACAGGATTTGTTGATATTGCAATGACGCTCTTAGAGTCACAGTATATCGTGATCTTGTCAAATTTGAATCCATAATCTCGTACTTGCGTCCTCATCCACAACACCCGAGAACAGCAGCTCGCCGCAGCAACGTACTCTGCTTCAACAGTTGATGTGGAAATACACAGTTGTTTCTTTGATGCCTAACTTATGAGTTTATCTCCAAGAAACTGAATATGACCCGATGTAGTCTTCCTGTCCAACATGCAACCTGCATGATCTGCATCTGAGTAGGCTGTCAGTTCAAAACTAGTATCTTTAGGATACCACAGACCAAGATCTGCAGTCCCCTTCAGATATCTAAATATGCGCTTAACTGTAGACATATGGGATTCTTTTGGATTAGCCTGATATCTTGCACATAGACATATAGAAAACATAATATCTGGCCTACTTGAAGTTAAATACATCAAATAACCAATCATTCCTCTGTAGGTTCTAAAATCAACAGGTTTTCCCGAAGAATCCATGCCGATCTTAGTTCCCGGTGCCATTGGGGTTCCAATTGTTGTACATATTTCCATTTTGAATTTTCTCAGAATATCAAAAATGTACTTTGATTGATTTATGAAAATCCCCGTTGAAAATTGCTTTACTTGTAATCCGAGAAATAAATTCATCTCTCCCATCATACTCATTTGAAATCTAGACACCATGAGGTTTGAAAAATTCTTACATTATTTAGGATTTGTTGAGACAAATATTATATCATCCACATATATTTGAATAAGAATGATATCGGCTTTTTCCTTTTTAATAAACAAAGTAGTATCGGTTTTACCTTTCGTGAAGCCCGACTTGACCAAAAACTTTGATAATACCTCGTACCATGTTCGAGGCGCTTGTTTAAGACCATAAAGTGCTTTATCCAAGATGTAGACATGATCTGGTTTGTCTGGATTCACAAAGCCTTCAGGTTGTGAGACATAGACTTCCTCCTTAAGAATGTTGTTTAGAAAGGCAGTCTTCACGTCCACCTGGTAGACTATGAAGTTTTTGTGAGCAGCATACGCAAGAAACATTCTGATCGCTTCAATGCGTGCCACTGGAGCGTAAGTCTCGTCATAATCAATGCCTTCCTCTTGCCTGTAGCCTTTTGCAACACGTCGTGCTTTGTTTCTAATTACAATACCATCTTTGTCCTTTTTATTCTTGAATACCCATTTTGTACCAACTATAGATTTTACTTCAGGTCTTGGTACAAGTATCCAGACTTTTAAAGCTTTGAACTGGTTTAGCTCCTCTTGCATTGCAGTCACCCAATCCGAGTCAGCTAGAGCTTCAGATACACGAGTAGGCTCTATCTTACTCAGAAAGGAGTCATGCATACACATATTCAATGTAGCAGACCTAGTTTGCACCGGTAAAGTTGGATCTCCAATTATTTGTCTTATCGAGTGCTCTTTGGTCCACTTATGTTCATGAGGGAGTGGATTTGATATAGATTAATCATGATTATCATCTAGATATCCACTGTCTTCTTCTTCTTGTTCAACATTTGTTGGGGGTACAGTTGAAGTTTCTTGTACAAAAGTTTCAGTTGGGACAACTTGTCCAGTCTGTTGATTATCCATCACAGTGCAGCCAACTGAAGTAGTAACTTATGGTTCAACATGTTCAGGTGCAACTTCAACTGAAGGAGTATTTGTTTGAACTTGAGTTTTTGTTTGAATTGGGGAAACTAATTCAGTAGATACATCCGAAGTGGTTGGATGATTTGTCGTTGAATCTTCTAACCTGTCAACCACAACAGATTTAGGCAGTTTAGATCCTAGAAACTCATCATAGAAAAATTCAAACAATAAATCTAATTCAGATAAATGTGATGTAGAAGTTGAAGCTTTATCAGAATTAGTTTCTTTAACCATAGGTTCTGGACTGATTTGTCCAGAAGCTAACACTCCTATAAGTACGGGTTCTGAACTTGTAGATCCCAGTTACAGTGCAATCACGAACAGTAATCAATGAAGAACAGCCAATGTGTCACAACTTCTAGTCATATGATTAATATTCAAGAAAGGTTTAGGTTTACAGAGAGAATATTTGATAAGCAAAAGTAAACCTATTGACTAGAATGATAATGAATAATGTGACTAAACCTCTTCTAACCTGATTTAGAAAATTAAACGCCTTCAATATGTAGCGTATAAGGCCTCATGGGCTTTAGGCCCATTAACAAACCAACTATCAAATAAATACAATTTGACCCCTTATAAATGCGTTATACAACTTTCAACACACACGACTTTCAGTCCTAACAATCTCCCCCTAAAGTTGAATAAGGCATTTATCTTCTTGAAAACTTCAGCCTTGATCTTCTTTCCCTTTTGAATCTTTGAAGAACGTTGGTGTTGCTTGTCTTCATGTCTTTTCAAACTCCCCCTTGAATAAATCTCTTGGTATTCATAATTTCAACTTTGTAACCAGATTCAATGTACAGTATCCTCGACTGAATGCACTATCAAGCATCTTTCAACTGTAGAAATTTAACACATCGGATCAGCACACAAGAAAGATAATGTGCGAGTTACGTGACATTCCACAGTGCATCTTCAGTTAAAAAAAACAAATAATCTGTCTTTGAACCACGAGTTGAATAAACTTTCAGCTTAAGAACTTGTTTCAATCAGTGCGTAGGAGGAACAAACTTGTAGCAGACACCACATGATACGGGATAGAAGAACCAATAAAATCTTTCCTGCTGCAATCTTTGAATCCAAAGGCTTTTCACCCTCAGAGTTAAATAAACTTTCAGCTTAAGAACTTGTTTCAATCAGCACATAGGAGGAACAAACTTGTAGCAGACACCACATGATACGGGATAGAAGAACCAATAAAATCTTTCGTGCTGCAACCTTTGAATCCAAAGGCTTTTCACCCTCAGAGTTAAGATTTGACTTTGAAATTGAACTTTGTAAATCTCTCCCCCTTTTGATGATTGTGAACATCATGATCATCAAAACTCTTCAATTTCAACACATTCTTTGATCTCCTCCTTGGTGATGAACTAACAATCTCCCCTTTATGATAATTTGACATTCTCCGCCCTTTGATCTAAGTATCCGTCAATTCATGAAATGTATATATCCGAATCTTTTCAAATTCAGATATAATGGGAATTGTAAACCTGAATCAACAAATGATACAGTTAGTATGCCTGTAAGTAGCACGGAGCCACTTTGTACAACAGATGTACTTTGGAAAGGAGCTTTTGTGATATTCACTCTCCAGGGCATCCATTTAATCATCGAAAAACCACAAAGGAATTTTCTATGAATGTTATGACAAGAAAACTCATTCCTTGTGTGTACGTGCAAGTGTAGAATGATTGAAGCTACTTAGCTTTCTCAGGCTCAAAAATGTGTAAACTGTTGAGACAACAACATATATTACACGGACTCAATGTGCATGAAAGAGGTGCGAAGGTGGGGCAACTTTCCTTCTTTTTCAATATCTAAATCTTCCGATTGAAGAATAGATAGCAGATATGCTGCGTCCCCAAAGAAAATGAAACATTTCTTTGTTAAGAAATAAACGAGTGGTTGGTGGGGTAAAAACAAGAGTTGGCATGGGCTCACTGCCTGTTTCAATGATGGTCACCAAAGAATGTGAACCAATCAGTAGATGTGGCTGCCCGACTCGTAAAGTGTTTGGTGCAGAGTTTTCATATTCTTTTAGCTCTATTCTCACACCCTCTTTCTTTTTTTCATTAAAGATCACTTCTAACCAAACTCTCATTGAGTTATCTCAACCGGAAGAGTTATCTCCCCTACTCTTTGATTTAAGACCACTCACCCCTCAATCACTCAAGGATAACTTCTGGGGTAGGAAACACTGGTTAACGTGAATCTATGAATGTTCTGTTTAAGTTCTCACACAAATCCCATGTAAGTCCTAAAAAGAATATTTGCTCAACAGTTTAACTGAACAGTTTAGTACAAAATGTATGATAACATTGTCAAAATGTATGCTCATGAGATTTGAGCAATTGAACTTTGAAGATTTCTCAAAACAAAGATTTAAAAAGATATTGAATTAATGAAATGAAATCAAGAGAATTGTTTTGAGAATCTGACAATGTATCAATCAGATCAAATAAAATGGTTAGCGTATCAAATAACTGGATATTTTGTTTATATGAACAAATATAAACAATTTAACAATGAAAGCACAAATTTTGAAATGATGATTGATGCTCAACAATATCTGAAAACAAGCGGGAGTATTACCATCGAAAAATTTGTTCGTTATGAGACATGGTAATAACAATTTCAAATGAAGTACTGAACCGGTGTGTATGAATACTTGACAGTATATTGAAAAAGATAATACACAAGTATTTATCTTTGAAAACACACGGTCAGTTAAACATTAATGCTCAAAAATTGAAAAACATCTAAAATCACACTTCTAAATTCATAAAATCTTTTGAGAACCAGAAGTGGTTTGAACATTTCAGAAAACGTTTTTCATGTTCGAAAGTTTTTCTTCTTTCAAACAATCAGAGATCTAAATCAGAAGATATTTACCTTTAAGCTCCCCTTGGATATTTACAAAATATCCTTATCTGAACATTGAAGAACGGGTCCTGATCTGTTATAATCAGAAACCATAATCTTGATACTTAAGTCCGGGTGTTGAACTGTTTTGTTCAAAAGCCATAGTTCTTTGAGGTACGAGTCCTAGACTGTTTTGTCTAGAAGTCAATATGAAAAATAAATAACATGATACTCCCCCTCAAAAGTGGCATAACCCTTGAATGTAGTCATGTGATGTGAATAAGCTGAATTAAATCACACATGACATTCCTGCAAAACAGATTAAGAAGATTTTGGTTTTGGTATCCATGTTGTGATGGATCCTTGATGGTTAGTTGCCTTGGCTTTGAAGCGATTAAAATGTGGATTTGGGATGCTATAAGTACCATACCAATCAGATACAAATCTGCGATCAACGAAATCATTCAATCCACAGTTGGAACAACAAACACAATCATGAGACAGTTGAAGTAATTGCTGAAAGGAATAATCTTTTAAAGGAAACAATCCATTACGTTCAACCAAAGGTTTAAAATTAAAAGCATCATCACTTATATTGTTTTTCCTAGAATTCAAAACAGGATTAACTGATTCCGTCTTCGCCGTGCTCTCCTTAGACTTCTTAACTACCCACTCGTATTTGACTTCTTTTCTTCGACCAAAAGTATCTGAAATACCGTTAAACCCATAGTCAAAAGATTTGAAAGTTGATGATTGTTTCTTGTTAGAGCGACTGGTCTTTTTCTTCATCTGTGAACGTCTTTTGGATTTAGAATTTGAAGAATTGTTCACAGAAGTGTTTTGTGGGGCAGATGTGGAACATTCACCCTTGTAAAATTTTACCGGAGGCTCACAAGTAGAATTTAAAAAATCAACGTGACTTGGAAGTAAAGGATTAAAATCAAATTGGTCTAATTGACTGTCTAGACACACCTCAGAGTTAAGAAAGGCTGAAAACTTCATTTCCTCATCAGAAGGAGCCTTATCACTTGAAGAATTCAGGACATCAGAAGGATTTGTTTCTTTAAGCGGATCATAGGCGGAAGCATTTTGAAAATCAGAACAATGATCCGTTTCTAAAGATTGAGGCTCTTTTCCTTTGTTTGAAAAGTTTGGTGACGAGTCACCCAAAAAGGATTTACAGGAAGATGTGTCCGAGGGTAGATAGGAATTTTCAGACAGGTGAATTTTCTCAACTTGGAGAATTTCAGGTTTAACTTGAGGTTGAGCTTTGTGAAGTCTCTCTTTCATCAGATCTGCTGCCAAAGCAGCCAGTTGTGAATTAAGCTTCTTTATCTCTGCCTGAAAATATTCCTTTTCCTCCCTCGACACAGTTTCCTTTTTATCGGAATTGAGACACTCAATTTGGGATAATAACTCTTGTTTTTCCTTTTGAAAAATGTTCCTCTCCTATGCAAATGACTCTTCTAGCTGAACAATTTTCTTTTCTAAAACCAGAGGTGGAATATAAACTTTATGGTCTATTAGTTCCTCCTCAGTTTCAACGATTTTAGCATCTAGTTCAGCTTAAGTGTAGCTTCGAAAATAGTCATTTGACAGGAAACATGATTTTTCAGCGTTGTAAGATGCATTCAATGAATCATTAACAAAAGGAAGTTGCATTTTGGTAGAGTTTTTCCTTCGCAAATTGTCCTGTTCCGTTTCCTCATCATCAAGTGGCTTGGTCCAATTGATTTTGTACTCTGGGTAGGTTTTGTCTATTCCAAAAAATTCGAACGCATATAACGTAGGAACTTTGTATAAGGCCTTTTTCAGATAACGTGGGTTATCATAACTGATACCCGTCTCTGAATATTTGAATTCTTTTGGTGCAATTAGATTCAACGTTTGATGAGATTGACCAATTTTATAAAGTTTCAGTTCAAGATCCTTTAACAGAGTAGATAACCTTTGATTTTTATTTTTATAAGCCACGCTTTTAGTTACAATATCAATTTTCTCATTTTCTAACATACAAAGCTTGTAGGTAAGATCATCTACTTTGGTCTTTAACACTTTTGATTCTTTTGAACAACTCTCACACTCTTCTTTTAGATTTGAAATTATGCACATGTTGCCAACAATTTCTATGCTTTGTTTTTCAATACTTTCAAACTGTGTTGACACACGTTTTTTCAGAGATGAGATTAGTTGCTCATTTTCTTTTATGGTTTGCTTGCAGGAGTCTAATTTGTGCACAGTGATTTTCATCTGATCAATTAAGGCTTTTTGGTAAGGAGCATATACCTGACATGGGGAATCATGATCATCATTGTCAGTATCGAACTGTGTTGAACCAATGGCTAGAGCGTCCCTCGAATTCATCTTTAATTTTTTTTAAACTTAAATGCACTGTAGCGATCGTGAGACAAAGTATTTGATCCAGATTATTATTATTATTATTATTATTATTATTATTATTATTATTATTATTATTATTATTATTATTATTATTATTATTATTATTATTATTATTATTATTATTATTATTATTATTATTATTATTATTATTATTATTATTATTATTATTATTATTATTATTATTATTATTATTATTTTAAGAAGAGGACCTGGTCGAGCAAGGACCTGGTCGGACCCGGTCGAGCAAGGATCCGGTCGAGCAAGGCAAGGACCCGGTCGGACCCGGTCGAGCAAGGAACCGGTCGACAAACCACCGGTTAATTAGGCACCGTTCGCAGGGGTCGGTCGCAAAGGCACCGGTAACAGGGTCGGTCAATAGGGTCCGGTCGATATCGATTATCACACAGATAGCAGATAAACGATAATCACACAGATAGCAGATAAACACTTTTCAATAACGAATAATTCGATTAACAGATTAACAAACCAATCGATTCCTAAATCACACCAATTTTGATTAACTTTTACTCAAATTTGATGATTTTTGAAGAACGATAAGCTCATGAAACCCATAAATCGATTAAGCAAGTTAATAGACTTTGAAGGTTATCGACTAAACTTAAGCACCTAAAAAAAATTCGACCAGACTCACTTGTTTTCCAGAAAAAACTTAATCCAGGAAATCAATTTTGCAGATCAACACATATACCGAACTCAAAACACATCGACCGAATTCACAGTTTTTCTAGAAAAAAAATCCAATCCAGAACACAGATCAATAATAAATCCAATTAATTGACCCAAAAATCATGAATTGATCGAACGAACTTAACCCAGAATCAATTATGTAATCGATTTTGCAAAAATATTAACTCAGACTCACTAAACCAGAAATCGACAGAATCACACTTATGGTAGAGACAAATCGATAAACAGATAACAATTAATCTCAGATTAATCCCAGATTTTAAAAAATCGAATAAAAATAATCCAAAAACCAAAAATTATACCAGAGCATATATCAATCCAGAAATCAGTGTAATCACGAAAAAATAATCAACAGAAAACCAAAAACTCAGATGGATCAGAATAGCGATTAAGGGTTTTAGACATACCTTTTTGGGTCAAAACTTCTGTCTCTTTGCTCTGATACCAATTCTAGATCCCAATTACAGTGCAATCACGAACAATAATCAAAGAAGAACAATCAATGTGTCACAACTTCTAGTCATATAATTAATATTCAAGAAAGGTTTAGGTTTAAGAGAGAATATATGATAAGCAAAAGTAAACCTATTGACTAGAATGATAATGAATAATGTGACTAAACCTCTTCTAACCTGATTTAGAAAATTTAACGCCTTATATATGTGGCGTATAAAGCCTCATGGGCTTTAGGCCCATTAACAAACCAACTATCAAATAAATACAATTTGACCCCTTATAAATGTGTTATACAACTTTCAACACACAGGACTTTCAGTCCTAATAGAACTGCTTTGTTCAGAAGCCATCTCCTCGTCAAATGTGACATTAACGCTATCTATCACAGTCTTAGACTTCTTCAAGTACACCCGGTATGCAGCAGATGTTTGAGAATATCCAATGAAGATGCCTTTGTCAACCTTCAGTCCAAACTTGTTCAAGTTCTATCTGTCGTTTAATACGAGGCACCTGCATCCAAAAACATGAAAGTGTTTAATGCTAGGTGTACTATTGTTTATCAAAGCATAAGGTGTTTTACCAAACCGACGATGTATTATGGACCGATTCTGTGTATAGCACGCAGTCGAAACAACTTCTGCCCACAAAAACAGAGGTAGATCAGATTGACTTAACATAATATGAGCATCCTCGACTAGCGTTCGATTACGTCTTTCTACTACTCCATTCTGTTTTGGCGTTCTAGCAGCAGATAATTGATGTGTTATCCCGACTGATTCGAGATAATCTTCCACAGTTTTGTTCTTAAACTCTGTGTCGTTGTCTGTTCTTAGAAGCTTGACTGGCTTTTGCAGATTTACTTGGGGGTAGTCTTTAAGAAATTGATGATGACTTCAGGCGTCTCATCTTTAGATCTCAGAAATTTGACCCATGTATATATGGAATAATCGTCGACAATAACTAAAACATATTTCTTGCCGCTTATGCTTTGCGTTCTCATTGGACCGCAGAGATCCATGTGTAGCAGTTCTAGTGGAGAACTAGTACTTTGTTCAGGCTTTGGTTTTTGAGAGGCTCTCTTCATCTTTCCTTTCTCACATGCTGCGCATAGGTGTTCTTTCTCATACTTAGGCTCAGGATGTCCTTTGACTAGCTTACCCGTGACCAGTTTATTGATGTAGCGAAAATTTTGGTGAGAAAGCCTTCGGTGCCATAACCAACTTTGTTGCAGTGAGGCTTTTGAAAATAAACAAACCTGATTGTCAGTCTGGACTTTTGACAGATTAATGGTGTAGAGGTTAGACTTTCGCGTTCCAACCAAGAGTTCCTTACCATCTTTAGTGCGCACAGAACATCGCTTGGCCTTGAAATTTACCTCTAAATATTTGTCGCAGAACTGGCCAATATAGAACAGGTTATGTCCTTATCCTTTCACGTAACTCACCTTCGTAATCGTCACATTATCTTGTATCATGTCACCGTAGCCTTGAATCGGTGAAAAATGATCATTGCCAAAACGTACATTCCCGCAGAATTTATCTATATAATTAGAGTGAAGCCTTAAATTAAGTTGCTTGTCCATTCCTTCACCCTACCCTTTCATTTCCGTTTAAACCGGTTTCTTCGCCCGGTCATATTCTTGGAACACCCGCTATCCAAGTACCACATATGACGGGTCTGCATAAGAGAAATCAGGGAACAACAACTTTAGGTACCCATTTAAAAGTGGTTCCTATTGGATTAGCACAAGATTTTGGTATCCATTTGTATATGGATCCTCTGAACTTTTGAAAAACTTTTGAAACATATGTTTTATAAGAACAAACATGATAAGTACCATACCAATCATCAGAATATTGGTGACAGACAAAATCATTCTGTCTATAAGTAGATGACTTAGCAGTAAACCGAGATAATTGGAATAATTGCTTTATTGTATATCTTTTGTAAGAAGTTACAAGGTTTTGTTTATTCAAAGCAACATTACCAACTACATCAGAATTACTACTAGTAAATCTATTACAATCCAAATCAGGACATGATTCTGCACTCTCATCTAACTTCTGTTTTGGTCGCCATTCTGTTCGACCTTTTCTTTCTTAAATCCGAAACAAAAGATTTAGATTTGTTAGGAAAATCAGATTTATGAGAATTTGTTTTCTTTAGCTTACCAGTGTTTTTCCGTTTTTGTGAGCGTTGTTTCTTTTGCTTCTTACCTGACTGATAGTAATCAGTACTCACAGAAACTGGTTTCACCATCTTTAGTTGATGATTCGCCAATTTCTTGCACACTTGGTAAAGCTTGACCATTTATAACAAAAGTATAATGCTCTCGAAGTTTAGCATTAAAATCAAACATATCAATACTTTCATCAACACACCCATCATTAGAATTTAGGAAATCATTTACAGACGCAAATAAGTCATCAAAATCAATTTCAGAGGTTTGAGGTGTCTTAGAAGAGTTAGAACACTTTTGAGATTCAGCTTTGAAAATAGTGTTCTTTACTACAGTTGAAAATACAGTTTGTTCATTGTCATCCAATATTCTTTCATCAGATAAAACATTTTGAAGATCAATTATTTTGCTTTCTAAGATAAGTGGAGGAACATAAATTTTTGCTTTTACATGTTTTGCCTCCAACTCAGTAACGGAATAGCTTGCAAAATAATCATTTGAAAGACATTTTGGCTATTCTGAAAGTTAACTATCATTCAGCTTTTGATAGCAGAATGGTAGTTGTATTTTCTTTAAATTCCATCTGTTTTCATCTTCTCTTGCCTCAACCTCATCAGATGACTTGGTAACAAATTTGGGTTTTAAATGATGATATTTACCAGCAGCAAAAAGAAAATCAAAGTTATACAATGCTGGTTGTTTTCTGATGGCTTTCTTTAAGTAATGGGGGTTTTCATAACCGAGTCCCCATTTCTCTTTAAAATCAACCTCGTGCATAAATTTTAGCTTCCAAACCATTTACCTTTTTCTCTAATGGCTTGTTCTCAACCTGCAAAATATGAGCTTTTAGAACACATTCATGCCTTTCAAGATCAGACTTAGATAGTTTAGATTCAAAATCAGAAATCTTACTTTCAAAACAATTTTTTTGCATTTTAAGATTAGAAGCAGATTTGTTTAGAGAATCAATCAGATCTTTGTTCCCAACAAGTTCATTGTTAATTTCAAAGAACTTTTGATTTTTCTTCACAACTCTGTTCTTTTCCTTTTTCAGTTTACATTGAAGATCTTGAAGTTCGATCATCATAGATTCCATTTTACTCATAAAATCAGATTCAGATAGATTTAGTACCTCATCAGCTGTCTCCTCATCACTGTCACCATACTTCACTGTGTCGCCCATCAAGCACATGTGTGTTGTCTCTTCTCTTTCATCTTCATCTGAATAATCCAAGAGCATCTTGTTCTTGTAGTATTCTGAGTTTATGACTTTGGGCTTTCGACAATCTTTGGCGTAATGACCAGTCTTGCCACAGTTGTAGCATTTGATCAGGTCATCATTCTTTTTTTCAGCTCCATAATCATTAAGATATTTCTTTTTCTCATCTGGTTTCCTTTCCACATACTTCTTCTCCTCAAACTTCCTTTATCCTTCAACTCTTTCACGATGCTCATAATTCTTTGATCCAGACGAAGAGTATCGCTGGGAGTTTGACCCCGGTTTCTTGTAGAACTTCTTTTGAAAAGCACGAGTCAATAGCAACATGGCTTGTTTGAGGTTCTCTCCGTCATCACTGTCAGAATTAGAACTTGAATCATCTGAGCTAGGGAGCACAATCTTCTTCTTCTTTTTCTTCTCTTTCTTCTCTGTCTCTTTCTTACCAGCTACCAGTGCAATGGGGTCAGCTGGTTTCTCAGATTTCTTCTTCTCAGCCCCTTTCTCTTCAACCTCCTCTACATTTTGCCATAATGTTTCATAAACTTTGTGGAGAGGTATGTCACTCAAGTCCTTCATTTGTTTCATCCTACGAGTGTGCTTCTTCCACTTGGGTTGTAGAATACTCAGAAATTTGACATTGTTCTCAATCTGCTTCTTCTTGACTTTGTTCTTTGAATGTTCGTTCAAAAGAAGCACAAATCTTTCATAAATTTCCTCCAGGCTCTCATTTTCCTTAGCCTTAAACTCTTCATAACTGTTGATACAGTTTGCCACTTTCATTTGATTTTCTACCTTAGAGCCCATCATCATCTTTTGCAACTGATCCCACATCTTTTACTGGGAAAAGTCCTTTGGAACAGTCTTTGTTTTTCTCACCCTGTCCTCATCTCCATCCTCACTATCTGAAGATTCATCATCCGGTATCTCAATGGTAGGAGGAATCATTGGACCTTCAGTAATGGATAGAAAAATGTTTTCCCCATTTACATGACGGTCAACAAAATCGAGAAAGCGATCCTTCTACTGTTCATATTCTCCTTTGAATAGAACCGAAAGCTTGACATCTGTACCGATGGAGAGAGCGTCCTTTGAAGTCATCCTGTTATTAGAAATATTCAATAAGAAACTTGAAAAATGATCGTTAGTCCAAATTGAAATCACAAAAATACAGAAAACTTGAAAGAAAATCAATAATAAAATTTCCAAAAATCTACAAGTATGGAATTCGCAGGCTACACAAAAGTACAAGGAATTCGCAAATCACTGTGATACACACATAATTCATATACTACACACACCTCAGAATTCGTACAGAAACAAACTTCAGAATTCACAAGCAATATCAAATCAGAATTCGCAAGATAGAAACTCACAAATTCAACACTTAGAAAAATTTAAACACTTTTCGTAAGAACCACAAGAATTCGTAATATACTCTTCTGCGAATTCTATAGAATTCGCATGTGAGTCTTATGCGAAATCTATCCTTGAAATATTTCAGAAAACTTTTCGCATAATGAAAGATCTGCGAATTTTATCCTTCAAATAATTTTCTGAAAGATTTTCATAGAAATCACTTCTGCGAATTCTAAAGAATGCTCAATACACACAGATACGAATTCTACGAATTTCGCACATCTCACAACTGCGAATTCTACACTTGAAATTTTCAGAAACACAAAATATTATGCGAAAACTAATGTAAATCTGCGAAATCTTCAAGATTTCTGTTAGTTCTTGATCATTTTGCGAGTTCTTCAGAAGATCTGGGAGTTCCTGAGATCTCGTAAAAAAAATACACACTGATTCCTTCAAAAATCCATCTAAACTCCAAATTTCGATCTGAGACTTTGACACTTTGTTCACCAATACATCTAGAGACACTTTTGATCAATGAATTTCAACAAAAACTACACAAAAATACACATCGATCCTTTTTACAGTGCAAAGAACTCGTGAAACTCGAATGACTAAAAATTTCAAAATTAGCAAAAATTATAGTGCAAATTAAAACCTATACAAGATTCAACTAATGCATTTTTCGAACACAAATCAATCAATTACAACTCGAAAAACAAACACAAATTAAAAAATTCAATCCAAACTCTATGAAACAGTACCGAAAACCATTTTCTTTCGATTTCACTTTGGATCTGCTCTGATACCAATTGATAATGTCCCTGATTCAAGTTCTTATCTAATTCAAACAATCACAAAACAAACAAGATGAATTCAGATTTTAATCTCAACCTGTTATTCAATTCCAAATCACAATTTGTACAATCTTTCTTTCTCTAACTTTCTCTCTCTACAATTCTACGAATACGATTTCTCAGTTCTAGTTACATGTGATGTAAAACCACTAGCCACAAGTCTAATAAACCAAAAGCTAAACACACGCGCATATAAAAAGTAAACAACAACTAACTAAGACTTTGACTTTGACATTTGACTTTCACTAAGAGAGTTGACTTTCAGCTTTGACTTTCTTGAACTTTGACCTTCAATCTTCTATGATATTGCATCCAACATATTTATGCTCTAACAATGATCTTCAATAATCTTGAACAATGTCCCCCAAGATAATAAAATCTCTTTCAGACTCAGAAAGGAATTATCTTCAAATTTAGCTCGGTTTGTTTCAGCAAATTAATCTTCAAAGAAAATTTCAGTAATTTCCCACAAATATTCTGAAACCTTTCAACTTTCTCTTTCAAATCTGAACAATCTTCCCATAACTTGCATTCTTTGACAAAATCTTGCAATGAACTTTCACCAAATCAGCTTTCTTGAAATAAATTCTCCTTTAAATCTCAACATTTCTTTAACTTCTCCAGCATAACTGTTACAAGCTCTTCCTTAGCAAACATTTCTTGAACAAAAATTTTCTCCCCCTTTTTGATGATTGTAGCACAGAAATCATCAAAACTTCTTCAAGAAATGTCATGAACCTTTTTAACCATTGATCCTAGCAAATGAGCCTCTGATCATCCGTCAATTCATAAAGATATTCATCCGAATCTTTTCAAATTCAGACAAATAAGAATGGTAACACCTGAATCAATTAAAAATGTCTGTCAATAGCACAAAGCCACTATGTGTAACGAATACACATTGGAAATGAGCTTTTTGATGTTCACTCCCCAAGTCTTCCATTCAATCATCGAATAACACAAGGTTAAACTATGAACGTTTATACAGAAATACGAATTCCATGTGTGTTCGTGCTTGTGTATGAACAAATTAAGCACATGATGATTGCTTTTAACAAATAGGCTAAAAATGTGTAAACCATTGAGACAACAATAGTAATACACAGACTCAATTGTGCATGATCGAAGTGCGAAGGTGGGGAAGACTTCCTTCTTTTTCAATATCCAGTTTTCCAAATGAAAACGAGATAGATTATATGTTGCATCCTGAGAAAAATTGAAACGTCTTATTTTAAAAAAAAGATGTGTAGCTGGTGGGGTTAAGTCAAGAGTTGGTATGGGCTAGTTGCCTGTTTCAATGATGTTCACGAAGAATTTTGAAACAACAGTGATGTAGCTGCCCAACTCAGAAAAATTTGGTGCAGAGTTTGATATTCTTTTACTATGATCTCACACCCTATTTCTTTTTAACATTGAGCTCACGTCTAACCAAACTCTCTTTTCATTTTACCTCATCACACATACCCACACTCAGATATTTTGAGTCCTCGCCTCTCGATCACTCAAGGATAACTTCTTGGGTAGGAAACATTGGTTATCGTGAATCCATAGAAGTTCTGTTAAGCTCACACAATGAACCCATGTTGTTCTATAAGCAAAGTGTTTCTGAAATGGTTTAACTTTTTCAGTTAAAGCACATAAATACATGTCAGATGTATGTATTCTCTTGAAAAAAATCATGAAGATTTGAGCATTTTATCATGGAAGATATTTCAAAACAAGTATATTGAACGAATGAAATGAATACAAGAAACTTGTTTGAAAATCTGACACGATATGAAAAGATCAAATATGAATGATTTATCAATCAAGGTTGTTAGTCCAAGTTTCAAGCAATTATAATCAAGATTAACAGATATGACAATTATGCACGAATTGTAGAGAGAGAAAATGTGTAAGTCGTATATCTCTTAATCACATTTACAAGTTTTTTTCAAGGAACTCTTAGACCACAATACTCACATATGCCTATCACTACTACTTCTAAAACAAACACTCACATTACATGTATTTAAACAAAGTTGACTTTACAAGACTTGACTCTACAGACTTTGACTTTTCTACACTTAAATCTTGGATACAATGTGATCCCCGATTTCAAGCAATCAATCAATTACAAAAAAAAATTCAGAGAAAGTATTGAGAGAGAATTGAAGTCAAAAGTAATGTAGTCATATATCTCTTAGAGAGAAAAAGTTACAATACGGGAAATACAATGACACAAAAGCTTACACTTACACTTACACACACACTTACAAAACAAGACAAAGGAAATGCTATATATATGGTCAAACAAGCCTTGACCTCTATACAAGCTTACATCAAAAAGTCAACAAAACTAAACAAGATTATTTGATCTAAAATTTGACTTAACATTCAGTTATACACTAACAATTTCCCCCTCTGTATTCAAGATTTAATAAAAATTTGACAATCATCTTCAGCTCTTGATTCTTCAATCTTTAACTCTGACAGCTTTAAACGTTGAAGCTCTGACAATTTTTAAATTCTGATGCTTTTGAAGAATCTTGAAAAGTCTTTCACTTTGCTTTGTAAAGTCATCAAGTCTTGAACAAAAACTTTGAATTATTGAAACTTCTTTGATATTGAAGAATCTTTGAAAACGTGTATCTTCATCCCTATGATCTCTGATCAGTCTTCGGAAAACCAACTTTCTCGAATCATCTTTGAAACATCAACTTAAAATTACAGAAATTATCTCCTCCATTTTGATAAACTTTCATTAGGTTTTCATATATCAACCTCATATGACTTGAACTTTCTGAATTTCTCCCCCTTTTACTTTTCTTCAGAATGTCTTTCAAACATCATTCCATCTTCATTTGACTTGAAAAACTAGAATGTCTTCCATTTGACTTGAAATCTCAAAATATCTCCCCCTTTTTGATGAGTTGTGAGCAACAAAATTATCAAAACCTTTTTTCAAGTCATTACAGTCTTTCAATATCTATCTTCCCCTTTATGGTAAACTGACATTCTCCCCCTTTATGAAATGACAATCTTCGCTCTTTTGACCTGTGTATCCGTTAATTCATGAAATGTATATACTCAAATCTTTTCAAATCCAGATATAATAAACGTTGTAACCCTGAATCAACAAATGATACAGTTAGAATGCCTGTAAGTAGCGCGGGGCCACTTTGTACAACGGGATGTACATTGTAAAGGAGTTTTTGTGATGTTCACTTCCCCAGGACTTCCATTTAATCATTGAAAAACCACAAAGGAATTTTCCATGATTGTTATGACAAGAAAACATATTCCTTGTGTGTATGTGAAAGTGTGGAAATGGTTGAATCTACTCAAGCTTTTTTAGGCTCAAAATGTGTAAACTGTTGAGATAGCAACAAGTATTACTCGGACTCAATGTGCATGAAAGAGGTGCGAAGGTGGGGCAAACTTTCTTCTTTTCCAATATCTAAATCTTCTGAGTGAAGATCAGATAGCATATGTGTTGTGACCCAAGAAAATTGAAACATTTCTTTGTCGAGAAAGAAACGAGTGGTTGGTCGGGTAATTGCAAGAGTTGGCATGGGTTAGTGCCTGTTTCAATGATGGTCACCAAAGAATGTGAACCAATCAGTAGATGTAGTTGCCCGGCTCAAAAAGTGGTTGGTGTAGAGTTTTGATATTCTTTTAACTCTGATCTCACACCCTCTTTCTTTTTAACAATGAAGCTCACTTCTAACCAAGCTCTCTTTTACATTTTTTCGCTGCACACAATGAGAAAAACTCAACCGGATGAGTTATCTCCCCCACTCTTTGATTTAAAACCACACACCCCTCAATCACTTTAGGATTACTTCCGGGGTAGGAAACACTGGTTAATGTGAATCCATGGAAGTTCTGTTTAAGCTCTCATGTAATTTTGTCATAAAAAAATGGTTGCTCAACAATTTAACTTGAACAGTTAAGCACAAATATGATAACATTGTCAAAATGTATGCTCATCAAATATATGAATGAAATTCGAGCATTTAAACAATAAAGATCTCTCAAAACAAGGATAATGAATGAATGAAATGAATTCGAAAGACTTGTTTGAGAATCTGACAATGTATCAATCAGATCAAATATCATGAAATATGAACGTGAAATGGTTAGGGTATCAAAGAAGTTGATAGTTTGTTTATATTAACGAATATAAACAATTTAGCAATGGACGTACCAAGATAAAAATGATGATTGATGCTCAATAACATTGAATTACAAACGGGAGTATTACCATCGAAAAAATGTTTCTTTATGAGACATGGTAATAACAAAATCAATATGAAGTGTTGAACCGGTGTGTATGAATACTTGACAGTATATAGACAAGATAATACACAAGTATTGATCTTTGAAACACACGGTTAGTTAAACATTAAAGCTCAATAATGAAAAACATTTAAAATCACACTTCTAACTTCATGAAATCTTTTGAGAAGAAGAAGTGGCTTGAACATTTCAGAAAACATTTTTCATGCTTGAAAGTTGTTCTTCTTTCAAACTGTTAATCATAAAAACCCAATCACATCAAGCATTACTCAATATATGAACAATAAGAACAAGAACTATAGAGAGAAAATCTAGAGAGAGAAAGTAGATCTCGTATTAGCCACACGTCAGAATGATACAATCTCAGAACTCTAGAAGCATTGTTACAAGCTTATAAAAGACAAAACCTATATAAACTAACATCTAAACAAGACTTAACAACTAAGTAAATGCTAAACAAGCTTTGACTTTTACAATACAAAGACTATGTTGACTTTTACATCTTTGACTTTCCACATTAAATCTTGGATACAATATTTAGACTTAACAATATCCCCCTTTGTATTAAAGATTTAATAAAAATTTGATACTGAAATTCAGCTCTTGATTCTTCAGCATTTGTCTCTTTGAAGCTTTCACAATCTGAACTCTTTCAGCCTTTTGAAAAATCTTGAAAAGTCTTTTTAATCCTTGAAGATTTGGAAAGTCAACATGCCTTGAACACGGATCTGAAATCTTTAAACTTCTTTTGAAACTAGAAACTTCATCTTTGAAACTATGACATTAAACTTCTTTCACAAATTTTGAACATCTTTGAAACAACTTTGTATCTTCATCACACAGATCTCTGAACTGTCTTGATTTAGCTTTGAACAAACTTTCTTCAGAATTTTCTTCAGAATCTTTTTACATTGAAACAGCGGAAGCATTTTGAATTTTGACAAACTTTCACGAAACATCTTGATTTATCTCTTTGATTCAGCGGAAGCATTTTGAACTTTTGACAATTCAGTTTTGAAATTGATCTTTGTAAAATTCTCCCCCTTTTTGATGATGGAGAGCATCATAATCATCAAAATTTCTTCAATTTCAGCACAGACTTTGATTTCCCCCTTTTTGATAAAAAACAATCTCCCCTTTGACAGTTGGCGCGCTTTGATCTGAGAGCCGTCAATTCATGAAAGATATATATCCGAATATTTTCAAATTCAGACATAATAAACGTGGTAACCCTGAATCAACAAATGAAACAGTTAGAAGTGCCTGTCAGTAACACGGTGTCACTGTGTACAAGGAATGTACAATATAAGGAGTTGGTTTCATGATGACTCCCCAGGACTTCCATTCAATCATTGAAAAACACAAGGTAATTCTATGAATGTTCTGACAGAAAAACAAATTATCTGTGTGCTCATGCTTGTGTTTGAAAGAATTAGCACAATGATTGTGTTTTATAAGTCTCGAAGTATGTAAATCACTGAGACAACAATGATTGTACATGGACTCAATGTGCATGAGAAAGGGTCGAAGGTGGGGCAACTTTCCTTCTTTTTCAATATCAGTATCTTCCAAGAGAAGATTCGATAGATTATGTGCTGCTTCCCCAGAAAATGTGAAACATTCTCTTTTTAAGAAAAGAATGAGTAGCTGGTAGGGTTGTATGCAAGATATGGCATGGGCTATTTGCCTATTTCAATGATGGTCACCAAAGAAATGTGAACCAATCAGTAATGTGGCTGCCCGGCTCAAAAAGATGTTTGATGCAGAGTTCTGATATTCTTTTAACTCTGTTCTCACACCCTTTTTCTTTTAAACATATAAGCTCACATCTAACCAATCTCTCATTTCCATTTTACCTCAGTTCACTCCCACACTCAATTCTTTTAGACCCCTCTCCCCTCAATTACTCAAAGGATTTCTTTCGGGGTAGGAAACACTGGTTATCGTGAATCCATTGAAGATTTATTAAGCACTCACACTGAATCCCATGTTCCTAAAAGTACATGCTGGTCAATGATTTTCTTGATATGAAGCATAAGAAATCATATGTCAGTGTATGTATGCTCATTGAAAAATATGAATGAAATTTGAGCATTTTTAAACATTTAAGATTTCTCAAAACTTTATATTAATGAATAATCAAGAAAGAATAGAAATGTTTTGAGAATCTGACAATGATTAAAATCAGATCAAAGGAAATGGCTAGGGTATCAAAGAACTGGATATTTTGTTTATATGAACAAATATAAACAATTTATCAATGAAAGCACGAATATGAAAAGGATGAATGATGCTCAACAACTTTGAAAGCAAAGGGGGGTATTACCATCGAAAAATTCGTTCGTTTGGAGACATGGTAATAACAAATTCAAATAAACTACTGAACCGGTGTGTGTGAATACTTGACAGTATATGGACAAGATAATACACAAGTATTGATCTTTGGAAACACACGGTCAGTTAAACATTAAGGCTCAATATTTGAAAAACATTTAAAAGCACACTTCTAAATTCATGAAATCGATTGAGAATAGAGAAGTGGTTTGAACATTTAAGAAAGTGTTTTTCATGTTCGAAAGTTGTTCTTCTTTCAAACAATCAGAGATCTAGGATCAGAAGATATTTACCTTTTCAACTCCTCAAATCATGATTAAATGATTTATATCTTTTGAGCTCCCCCTGGATATTGGCATAATATCCTTCTTTGATCATTGAAAAACGGGTCCTGATCTGTTATGTGATCAGAAGCCATCACCTTTACTCCCCCTATAATTTATGCATTAATAGATATATCAATTAAAACAAGATAGAGATCCACAACTCCTTCTGGAATGCGGTCCATCATATCAGGAAAATCTATCAATGAAAAGTCTAGGATAGAGATCCACAATTCCTTCTGGAATGTAGTCCATCATATCTCTCTATTGCAGAAAGAGTGTACTCCCCCTTGAAGGTTGATGTCCTCATTTGAGTGTTGGAATACGATCTCTTATGATATCACGGGAGTAGAGGGATTTAAATCTTTGAAGTACGGGTCCTAAGCTGATGTACTTAGAAGCCATAATCTTGACATTGAGGTGCGGGTTTTGAACTGCTATGTTCAAAAGCCATAATATTGACATTGAAGTCCGGGTCTTGAGCTGAGGTACTCAAGAGCCAATATCTTTCTTACTCCCCCTTGACTTGTGTTGCCTGCAACAAAGAATCAGTTTTCTTCTTTGGTACCCACTGATATTTGGGTCCAGAAATTTAGTTGCAGTTCGTGTAGGGGTAATATAGTAAGAACCATACCAGAAATGATCACTAGTGTTGTGGATATGATCATGTGTACAGCAGTAAGAACAATAAAATTTATTACCTGAAAACCTGAGTAATTGGTCTTTTGAGTATTTCAAGTCAGGTTTACCTTTATGCTCTTTGTTCTTCTTTGCTTGATGAGGATGTGCACGTGATGTCTTTCCATTCATCTCTTCTTTCTTGTCATCTTTGACAGATTTCTTTATCCAGACCAGTTTCTCTTTCTTGTAACTTCTTCTCCTTTGATATGTATCTGAACCATCTATATATTCATCAAAGAAAATGTTAGATCGAAGAATCTGATTAAAGGATTTAACTGACCTTTGTAAAGAGACAGATTTCTGATTTGAACTTGAAGCAGACTTTTCAAGTTCTTTGATCTTTGAAGCAAAGATGTCTCTTTCTTTCACAAGTTGATCAATCTTCTTTGAGAACTCAGACTTCGTCTTCTGTTCTTTCAGCGCAGAAGAAGACAATTCAGATAACTTGGAAGTTAGTCTTTTGATTTCAGATTCAAAGATAACTTCGTCTTCTGTTCTGTTCTCTGACTCATTTCTCTGACCGGATAACTCTTTAAAGAATCCCACATTCTTCTGTTCTATGACCTTCTTCTCTTTATCAAACTTCTCTCTTTCCAAAATCAGTACTTTCTCAAAATCAGATATTTGTTGAGAAAGTTTTATGCATTTAAGCTCAACCGACTTCTTTTCTTCATAACACTTCTTCGAGAAATCTGAGAACTTCTTTGAAAATTTTTTTTTCACTCTCAAAAGAAGCTTTATCTTCAGCAAGCTGCTTTTCAAGATCAGATAAATTCTTTCTAAGCTCCGCATTCTCAAATTCCAATCTCTTTATTTTCTCTTCATTCTGCCTAGGACTGATATTCTTTAAGGCACTGATTTCTTCTTTCAGTGAGATGATTTCAGTAAAATACTCTCTTGACTTTTGTGAATGAAAGTCAACCGCATGACTCAGATTAATCTTCTCTATTTCTACCTTTCTAATCTTTTCTTCAAGATCTGTAAAAAATCCCATGATTAAAGAGTAATCAGCTTAATGTGAATGATCGTTCCAAACTATATATCAGAAAATCAAAAATCAGATTGAATTGAAATTTTACACAAAATTTAAAAATTTGACCAACACTTGAAGTTGCGCAAAGTATAAGTTTTCGGAAATAGTGTGTTGCGCAAATGGAGGTTTTCGGAACAAGTGTGTTGCGCAAAGGGAGTTATGCGCAAGCCAAATGAAATGCAAAGAAGGTTTGCGTGACCCACTGGAGACGGAAAGTAAGCTTTGCGCGAGCTGAGTGTTGCGCAAAGTAAGCTTCTCAGAACCGATGTGATACGCAAAGTATGGTTTGTGTGATAGCCTTGATGCGCAAAGTGAGGTTTGCGTATCGGTATTGAAGCGCAATATGAGATTTGCGTTATACACATGATGCGCAAAGACAGGTTCTCGTAAGAAAAGAGTTGCGCAAAGTATGGTTTGCGTAGGCCGAAGGATGCGCAAATCTGCAAGATGAACTTTGAGGATGAACTTGCGCAAACCGTCTATGAATCTTGCGCAAAGTGTCTGAATGAAGCGCAAACCGTGGATCTTGACTGATTCTTTCTCAAAATGATTCAATCCTGCAAATTTGATCTCAAGAATATATCAGTATCATCGACAAACAGTTCTAAACACAAATATGCAATCAATTTTCGATTAAAACCAACAACTCAAACAAATTCATTCAACAACAGAGGAAGAACTCGATATTTGAAGAAAATTCAAAAATCGAAAATTGACATTGAATTAGTTGAAATCACAAGAAGTAATCAATACAAGAATCAATCCTAATCATAAAACGAACTCAATGAATCCATTTTCTTGAACTAAAATCGATTTTTCACAAAAAAAAAATTAAATGAAACAGTGAAACCACGAGTTCGTGAAAAATCTCATAAAAACTCAAAATTTCGATCTAAAAATCAAGATTTCAATCCAAATCATTGATCAAATCATTCCTGAAAAGTTTGGTTCAGCTCTGATACCAATTGTTAATCATAAAAACCCAATCACATCAAGCAATTACTCAATATATTAACAATAAGAACAAGAACTAGAGAGAGAAAATCTAGAGAGAGAAAGTAGATCTCGTATTAGCCACACGTCAGAATGATACAATCTCAGAACTCTAGAAGCGTTGTTACAAGCTTATAAAAGACAAAACCTATATAAACTAACATCTAAACAAGACTTAACAACTAAGTAAATGCTAAACAAGCTTTGACTTTTACAATACAAAGACTATGTTGACTTTTACATCTTTGACTTTCCACATTAAATCTTGGATACAATATTTAGACTTAACACAAACAATCAGAGATCTAGATCAGAAGATACTTACATTTAAGCTCCCCTCAAATCATGATAAAATGATTTAGATTCAGTTAAGCTCCCCCTGGAAATTTGCCAATTATCCTTATCCTTAAACATTGAAGACCAAGTCCTAAACTGATGTGTTTAGAAGTCTTAGTCCTGTAACATTTAAGACCGGGTTCTGATATGTTGTAATCAGAAGCCAAAATTCTTTAACATTGAAGAATGGATCTTGAACTGAAATATTCAAGAACCAATAATCTTGCTCCCTTTAAACCTGTGGTATCTGCAAAACAGATTTGACAGGTTTTGGTACCCACTGGTATTTGGGTCCTGGTTTGTTAGATTTAGGAATCCACTTCTCATTAGATTTAAAACTTTTAAGTACATTTTTCTGAGAAGTAATTCTGTAAGTTCCGTACCAGTGAAGAGCAGATTCTCTTTTAACAAAATCATTTTCTCCACAACAAGAACAATAAATCTTCTTTTGTTGTTCTTATTTTGAGCAATCCTGATCAAATGATTAGCATAATATAACATATCAGGTTTACCAAAAGATTTACCTTTAAGTGCACTGTTCTTCTTGGCTTTTGTTGTGGATGTGAATGATTTATCAATCTTCTTTTCATCCGAAGAACCTTCCACATTTCAAGAGATTTTACATAAAAGCTCGTTGGACTATCAACAGTTTTATCATAAAACAGATTAGGTGGACAAATATGATTTGATTTGACAATTTTAGATTTGACACTTGTCCTTTTTGAAACATTTTCTTGAATTGAACTTGAAGCAGTTTTGTAAGAACAAACTGATTCCGTTGAATTGTCATAAGGTGATTGATTAATCACATCAGCAGAAATCTTCTCTGACAATTCAACATTTTCAACTTCCATGTCCTTTATCTTTTTAGACAAAATTTTCATTCATCAGAAAGTGTGTCAAACTTCTTTTTCAAATCAGATTTTGTCATATGTTCTTTTTGAATGTCCGATGATAGAAAATATATCTTGGATGTGAGCTTAGATATTTCAGATTCAAATATTTGACGTTCATGCTCAAAATCCTAGCATTTTTTTTGAATGTCCTTGAAAATCCTAGCATTTTTCTTTTCAAACTTTTTCTTTTCAGAATCAAAAGACTTTTTCTTCTCTTGAAAGATTTGTCTTTCTTTTTCATGTAAGTCTTGTAAGGTAGAAATTTACTTAGGAAATTCAATTACTTTACTTCAAGAACTTTTATCTCTTTCAGTTATGACAATCTTTTCAAATTCGGATACATGCTTTGAGATTTTTAAACATCTTAGCTCCAAATCCTTTTTCTCTTGAAAATCTTTCTTTGAAAAATCAGATAGCTTTTGAGCATAGATTTTCTCCAGATCAGCTTTAATTGTATATGCATTGAGATTTTTCATCAGATCAACATTCTTTGCTTCCAATGCAGATATCTTTTCTTCAAAAGCCTTGAACTTGTTATGTAGATCAACTGATTCCACTTTTAACTCTGATGATTTATGTTCAGTTGTCTTCAGTTGGCTTTGAAGTTTGGTTATCTCTCTCTCTTTCACTTTAATTTCTTTCTCTTTTTCCTTGATAATGCCTGAAAAATCAGATTTAGAATTGTTAATACATTTTGCACATTCAGAAGTTTTATTAGAATTTAACAATTTAGCTTTAAACTCCTGAATCTGATTTAGAAGCTTTGAATTCTGAATCTTCAGTTTATCGCGTTCAGCTTCTATGACAGGTATTTCAGGCATGTACATTATGGCACAGTCTCTCCCTGATAACACAGTAGACATCTTGATAACTGAAAAAAAATTACTTCAAAATGATCGTTAACAAAAATCAGAAAATTTTGATCACTATCAGAAATATGTCCCCCTCCGCAGACTTAGCATAGGTTTTCAAAACAATTTGACATCTTTACTTAATGAGAAGAAATACTGAATAATATGTTTGCTTCAAGTGATCGTCCCAAAATATTCAGATAAAAATTTGACTTGAAAATCAAACTTGAACAACACTTGAAAAGATCAGAATAATTTCTAAGGCACAAACTCGCAAAACACTATGGATACACTTCGCGGAAACAGGCTTAAGCGCGTTTAAGGTTCGCGTAAATCAAAGAGTGCGCATTTTGAGTTCTCGCAAATAAGGTCGTGCACGTTTAAGTTTCTCGTATATCAAGTCTTGTGCGTTCTTATACTTCAACTTCTCACAATGCTTTTGCACGTTCTATACTTAGAAACTTTTTGGCAATATAACTTCACGCAAAAGTCACAAACTCGCAAGACACAGTAGATAAGACTTTGCGCAGATAGTTATATGTGCGTTTCCACTTCTCGCATATCACTTTTTGCACGTTTCAGTCAAGAACTCGTATAAAACATGGAATCAAAAAACATCTTCTTCTTACGTGTTCTTCACTACGTGTGTGTTCTTCCCTTTGAGTCTTGCCTGTTTTCTGAATCTAGCGTGTTCTAGAGTCTTGATCACGGATTCGATTAAAAATCTTTCAAACCTACAATTAAGACATGAAAATGCACAGGTATGATCGAAATATCAAACTAAACACTTTTCTGACGCATAATTTTAATTAAAAACAACAAAAGTTCAGTGAATCGATCAAAATAGTGTTCAAACTTTTTCAAACCGAAAAACCACAAAAATTCAAAATTGAATGTGATTCGGTGCGAATTTTGTGGTCGAATTTAAACAAGAAATGTTCTAAAACAGTGCTCGAACCCTATGAAATCATTTCTTGCAATAAAATTGATTTTACATGAAAATTTAGATGCAACAGTGATTTTTCAGAAAACTATGTGCGTCTTCTTCCAAGATTCGAAAATTCAATTAAATCAAAGTGAAATCCAAGTAATCTGAATAGTTTTGGTCTGCTCTGATACCAAATGTTAGTCCAAGTTTCAAGCAATTACAATCAAGATTAATAGATATGACAATTATGCACGAATTATAGAGAGAGAGTAGAGAGAGAAAATGTGTCAGTTGTATATATCTTAACAATGTGTACAATTACAAGTTTTTTCAAGGAACTCGTAGACCACAATACTCTCATATGCCTATCACTACTACTTCTAAAACAAACACTCACATTACATGTATTTAAACAAAGTTGACTTTACAAGACTTGACTCTACAGACTTTGACTTTTCTACACTTAAATCTTGGATACAATGATACCCTAACAATATAATGTTAGGTCACAAATCAAGCCATATCAATTAATTCAACAAAATCAATCAAGATCTTAGAGAGAGAAAGTAGTGAGAGAAAGTATCAAAGTCGTATATCTCTTGGAAATCAAATGTACAATAGGTTCACTCACAATACTGTCACACACACTTCTCTCACAATACTAAGACACTTTATATAAGAGAGAAACACGCATAAGGAATAAACTCTCAAAAGCTTATAAGAGACAAAGTCAAAATAAAGTCAAACTATGTTGATCTAAACTATACATTTACAATCTCCCCCTTTTAGATCAACTCAACAAATAGCTTTATCTGTCCTATCTTGAATAACTTCCTTGACGAATACCGAGCAGAGACTCAAAAATTCTTATGCCATGTTTGAAATGGATTATGTCTTCTAAAGCATCCAAGACTCTTATCAAAGCAAGTCTGTCAAACTTTATAAGACCTTTTTCTTCTTGCTTAACCTTCTTTTCATTCTCTTTGGATCTCTGGTTCAACTGCAGTTTGATCACCTTTATAGTTCCTACCGAAAACTTGGCAATCTCTGAAATTATGAGAAATCTCTTCTTGTTTTCCCCATTCTTGTAAATCATTCCAAGTTCTAGCTTTTCAATGATTGTAAACAAATCATAACTTTCAATATCTTCTAACTCCAGATTGGGCTTAATCATGTTGACTTTCCTCTGATTTGTTTCAATTGCGAGCTGAAAGTCGTAGCAGTAAGTGTAGTTGACATGCCTCCTCATGAATCTCTTCACAACTTCTAAAGCAAAGATGATATTCTCCGTTCGAATAGTCATGTTTCTGAACAAGTGATAAAGATACTCAATGTCGTCCACATCTAAGTATTGGAAGTCTACTTCAGAAAATTCACAATTTGTTAGATCCCTTCTTTGCACAGAAAAGAATGGATACCAGATCTTCTGAAATCTCCTTAGCCTCACTTGTTTCACCGTTACAATTCCAGACTAATTCTTAACATATTTCTCAGCTTTCCATTCCTAACTTATCAACCTTGCATACTCCTCTTGATACCAAATGTTAGTCCAAGTTTCAAGCAATTACAATCAAGATTAACAGATATGACAATTATGCATGAATTGTAGAGAGAGAGTAGAGAGAGAAAATGTGTAAATCGTATATCTTACAATCACAATTACAAGTTTTTTCAAGGAACTCTTAGACCACAATACTCTCATATGCCTATCACTACTACTTCTAGCAATGTCTTTGCGTGTTCCGCACTTAGAAAATTTTCGAGAAATCAAGAACTTACAGAATGTAAACTCGCAAACAAGCTTCTCGCAGGTCAAGAACTCGCAGAATCAAAACTCGCAGAGTGTAAATTGCGCGTTTCCACTTCACGCAGAGCACACTATGCGCGAATCAAATAGAAACTCGCAAACACCATGAAAATACCAATACCCTTCATCGTGCGTGTTCTTTCAGCAGATTAGCGTGTTTAGAGGTGTGCGTGTTCTTCCCTTGCCAGATTTATAAATCTAGCGTGTTCTTCACTTTTGAAAACAAGATCGCTCAAAAACATTAAGAACCTGCAATTAGCTTCTCAAACTGAACCAAGATGATCGAAATAAGATGTAGATCACTTTTCTAACACACAAGAATAGCTAAAAACATCAAAATTTCAGTGCACTTCACTGTTGAACACAAGATCGATCAAAAACTTTAAGAACCTGCAATTAGCTTCTCAAATTGAATCAAGATGATCGAAATAAGATGTAGATCACTTTTCTAACAGACTAGAATAGCTAAAAACATCAAAATTACAGTGCAAATTTCGAATTACAGTGTTCGACTATTTTTCTTGAAAAAATCCAAAAAATCTCAAATTCAGATCGATTGAGTGAAAATTGCGTGACAAGTTGTGAACAAGAAAGTATCCAAATAAACCAAAGATCATTGTAATCATCTTTTCAAAACCAAAAAATCGATTATCAAATGAGAATTTTATCAAACAGTGATTTTTCAGAAAAATACGTATGTGTTCTTCGTGTGGATTGAGAAATCGATCAAATCAAGTGATAATCTAACGATCTAAATGATTCTGGGTTGGCTCTGATACCAAATGTTAGGTCACAAATCAAACCATATCAATTAATTCAACAAAATCAATCAAGATCTTAGAGAGAGAAAGCAGTGAGAAGAAGTATCAAAGTCGTATATCTCTTGGAAATCAAATGTACAATAGGTTCACTCACAATACTGTCACACACACTTCTCTTACAATACTAAGACACTTTATATAAGAGAGAAACACTCAAAAGGAATAAACTCTCAAAAGCTTACAAGAGACAAAGTCAAAATAAAGTCAAACTATGTTGATCTAAACAATACATTTACAAAGGCTTAGGTCATGAAAAATTGAATTTTGTCTATAACAACAAATATAGACATTCTTGAAAGAAATGTTTTGGATAAAATCAACTCTCAATAAACATTGAAATTAAAACAGGGTGTCTTACCATAGAAAATTGATTCAATTTGAGACATGGTAAGAACATATCAAGAAAAATATCAAACCGGTGTGTGTGATTACTTGACAATGTATGGAAAAGATAAAACACAAGTATTTATCTTTCGAAACACACAATTTGTTTAACAATTAAGCTCATGAAAAATGAAAAACATTTAAAATCACACTTCTAAATTCATGAAATCTGTTTAAGAATCGGAAGTGGTTTAAACGTTTAAGAACATGTTTTCATATCTGAAAGTCGTCCTTCTTTCAGACATGAATGAGATTAAGTTTAGAATATTCCTTACGCTCATCTTAAATCTCATGAATTCAGTTCCAAGTCATAAAAGATATGATCATTTAAGCTCCCCCTCAAAATCTGCATTCAGTCACAAAGTCGTGAAAGTACCAAGTCTTATTCACAAAATTTATTGGAAAGTAAAGACATGAAAGCAATAAAACATGTTAAGAACGAGTTCTGATCAGATGTAATCATAAATCAATGTCCTTACTCCCCCTGAAAATTTGCAACATATGATATCTTAGTAAAAAAGAAATGCAAAATTCTCTAATCTCCCTTAAAATGTAGATCATCTTATCTTTGTCTCACACTCCCCCTGAAATCATGAACAAACCTTTCAGTGCAGATATCTTTCAGATTAAAAGTAATGAAATGAAGAAAAATAACAAAATCTAAACTATACTAGGTAACAACAGATTAAGTCATGAGATTTAGCATGCCAAGTTTTGAAATAAGAAAATTAAATATCTTTTCATCAAGTGGCTTGGTAAAAAAATCCGCAAGTTGATAATCTGTGTTTACAAAGTAAAGTTCGATTGTACCCTTTTCAACATTATATTTTATAAAATGATATCTCGCGTCGATGTGTTTGATCTTTGTATGTTGAACAGGGTATGCAGATATAGCGATGGCGCTCTTAGAAGCACAGTAGATGGGGATTTTGTCGTACTTAAAACCATAATCTCGGAGTTGCATTTGCATCCACAGCACTTGAGAACAACAACTAGCCACAGCCACGTACTCTGCCTCAGTTGTTGAAGTAGATACACATAATTGTTTCTTCGAAGCCTAACTCATGAATTTATCGCCTAAGAATTGAATGTGTCCCGAAGTACTCTTCCTATCAAGCATACAAGCTACATGATCTTCATCTGAATATGCCATGAGCTCAAAACCAGTATCCTTAGGAAACCACAGACCAAGATCTGCAGTTCCCTCTAGATATCTAAAAATTCGTTTAACTGCAGACATATGGGATTCTTTAGGTGAAGCCTGATATCTTGCACATAAGCACGTAGAAAACATAATATCTGGCCTACTAGCCATCAAGTACATCAAAGAACCAATCATCCCTCTACAGGTTCTAACATTAACAGCTTTTCCCGAAAAATCAGCTCCGATCTTAGTTCCTGGTGCCATCGGGGTTCCAATTGGAGTACAATTTTCTATTTTAAATTTTCTTAGAATATCTGAAATGTACTTCGCTTGATTAATAAAAATCCCCGTAGAAAATTGTTTGACTTGTAATCCGAGAAAGAAATTCATCTCTCCCATCATACTCATCTGAAATCTGGACACCATGACGTTTGAAAAATTCTTACAGTACTTTGGGTTAGTTGAACCAAATATGATATCATCTACATATATCTGAATAAAAATGATATCAACTTTATCCTTTTTAATGAAAAGAGTAGTATCGATTTTACCTTTTGAGAATCTCGACTTGACTAAGAATTTAGATAGAACATCGTATCAGGCGCGAGGGGCTTGCTTCAGACCGTTAAGAGCTTTGTCCAGAATATATACATGATCTGGTTTATCTGGATTGACAAAACCTTTAGGCTGAGAGACGTAGACTTCCTCCTTTAAGATGCCATTCAGAAAGGCTGTCTTCACATCCATTTGATAAACGGTGAAGTTCTTGTGTGCGGCGTAGTCTAGAAACATTCTAATTGCCTCGATGTGCGCAACTGGAGCATAAGTATCATCATAATATATACCTTCCTCTTGCCTATATCCTTTAGCCACAAGTCTTGATTTGTTCCTTATGACGATACCATCTTCATCTTTCTTATTTTTGAAAACTCATTTCGTGCCAATTTTTGTTTTACCTTCAGGTCATGGCACGAGTCTCCAGACTTTAAGCGCTTCAAATTGATTAAGCTGTTCTTGCATCGCGGTTACCCAATCTGAATCAGGTAGAGCTTCAGATACTCATGTAGGCTATATCTTACTCAGAAAGGAATCATGCATGCACTGGTTCAATGTAGCAGACCTAGTTTGCACCTGCTTGGACAGATCTCCAATGATTTGTTCATGAGGGAGTGTATTAGATGTAGATTGATCATCTTGTTCTTCTAAATATCCATTTTCTTCTTGTTCTTATGGGGGTTCAGTTGAAGTAGGCGGTGCAGAAGCTTTAGTTGGTTATACATTGGATGTTTGTTGAGTAGACGTTATGGTACACCCAAATGATTGAGTTACTTCTGGATCGTGATTAACATGTACAACTTCAACTGATGGAGTAGGCGTTTTAATTTGAATTTCTTGCTAAATTGGGGAATTTGATTCAATTGATATATCTGAAGTAGTTGGATGATTGTTCATCGAATGTTCCGATCTGTCAACCACAACAGGTTTAGTTACTCTAGTACCAAGAAATTCATCATAGAAAAATTCAAACAGTAAATCTAAATCAGATAAATGTGATGTAGATGAAGATGCTTTAACAGATTTAGTATCACTAATCACAAGTTCTGGACTGATTTGCCCAGAAGCTAAAACTCAGGTAATAACGGATTCTGAACTATTTTGAACAGAAGCCATCTCTTCATCGAATGTTACATTGAAGCTCTAGACTACAATTTTCGATTTCTTCAGGTAAACTCTGTAAGATGTAGACGTTTGAGAATATCCGATGAAAATGCCTTCATCAGCTTTCGGACTGAACTTGTTCAATTTCTCTTTGTCATTCAGTATGAAACACCTACATCCGAAAATATGAAAGTGTTTAATGTTAGGTATTCGATTATTAATTAAAGCATATGGTGTTTTTTACCAAACCGGTGATGGATAATGGAGCGATTTTGTGTATAACATGTAGTAGACACAGCTTCAGCCCACAGAAATAGAGGTAGATCTGATAGACTCAACATAGTACGAGCGTCCTCGACTATAGTTCTGTTTCGCCTTTCTACAACTCCATTCTATTCATGTATTCTGGCAGCAGAAAATTGATGTGTTATCCCGACCGTTTCGAGATAATCTTCAACAACTTTGTTCTTAAATTATGTGCCATTGTCTATTCGAAGAAGCTTTACTGTCTTCTGCAGATTTACTTGAGTAGTCTTTAGAAATGAGATGATGCATCAGGCGTCTCAGTTTTTGATTTTAGAAATTTGACCCAAGTGTATCTAGAGTAATCGTCCACAATCACTAATACATGTTTCTTGCTGTTTATGCTTTGAGTTCGCATCGGACCGTAGAGATCCATATGCAGTAACTCCAAAGTAGAACTTGTACTCGGCTCAGGCTTAGTCTTATGAGCATCTCTTTTCATCTTGCCTTTCTTGCGCGCTGCCCACAGATATTCTTTGACATATTTAAGCTCTGGAAGTCCTTTCACTAAATTTTCAGTGACCAACTTGTTGATGTATTGAAAGTTCAGATAAGATAGCTTTCTATGCCATAACCAACTCTGTTGCATAGAAGCTTTTGAAAATATACATACCTCATTATCAGTCTGACTTTTGACAAGTTAATCATGTAGGGGTTTGACTTTCTCGTCCCGACCAAAAGTTCTTTTCCGTCTTCAGTTCTAACACAACAACTCTTGGCCTTAAAATTCACCACTAAGTATTTGTCACAGAACTGACAAATGCTGAATAGGTTATGTCCTAGTCTTTCAACGTAGCTCACCTTCTTGATCGTTACGTTTTCTTGTACAACATCACCATATCCGAGAATTGGTGAAAACTGGTCATTTCCAAAACGAACGTTCCCGCAGTAATTTCTCTGTATAATTAGATAAAATATCTTTCTGTCTGGTCATATGCTTGGAGCAACCAGAATCCAAGTATCACATATGACGGGTCTACACATGAGAAATCAGGAAACAATCGGTTTAGGTACCCATTTAAAGATGGGTCCTACAGTGATAGGACATGATTTTGGCATCCATATGAATTTGGATCCTCTGTGATTTTAAACAACTTTTGAAACATGAGAATGATATACATGATATGAACCAAACTAATCATCAGAATATTGCCGAGACACAAAACCATTTCTACGATAAGTAGAAGATCTCTAAGTAGACGGAGATAATTGGATTAATTGCTTTATTGAATAACGCTTGTAAGAAGTTACAAGTTTTGAGTTATGAAAAGCAACATTGCCAACTACGTTAGTTTTACTATTAGTCGTTTTATTACAATGAGAATCAGAACATGATTTTGTAGTCTCGTCAACTATCTTCTTTGGTCGCCATGCTGATCTCACTCCAGAATTTCTCATATTTACATATGAAACATATGAACTTTTCAAGTTAGAACTGTGAGATTTGAAAGATTGTTTGTTCTTTGAATTACCAGTGGTTGTCTGTTTCTGTGAATGCCTAGTTTTCTTCTTCTTACCTTTGACGTTCTTGGTATTCACAGAGACTGGTTTATCAACTTTCGTTGATGTTTCACCCTTTCAAGCACACTGGTAAACCAAAAGAATTAATGATAAACTGTGAATGATCAAGAAGTTTTGCATTGAAGTCAAATTGATCAACACAATCATCTAAACAACCATCAGAGTTAAGAAAATCAAACCCTTCATCAAATAGACCATTAATATCATTTGATTTTGAAGCTTTGGATGATTTTGAAAAATTAGTGTTAAGAAAAATGGTTGAAAATACCATTTATTCTATATCATTCAAAATCCTTTCATCTATTAGAGTGTTCTCGAGTTCAGAAATTTTACTTTCTAACACGAGTAGAGGAACATAAATTTTACCTTCAACCGGTTTTGCCTCCAATACCTATGTATAATAGCTTTCGAAATAGTCGTTAGAAAGAAATTTTGTTTGATTAGAACTATAACTAGAATTCAACCTCTCATATCGAAATGGAAGTTGCATTTTAGTTTTGTTCTTTCTTTTCTCTCTTTCCTTAGCTTCATCCTCATCTGATAGTTTAGTCCATTTAACTTTGAGTTCAGGGTATTGTGGTGCCAATTTTAAAAATCGAAAATTGTACAAAGCAGGCACTTTAAAATACCCTTTTTGAGATAGTGTGGATTCTCGTGACCAAGACCCCAGCACTCACTATTCTCATTTGGTTTGTTCAGGTGAATGGTTTGTTCAGTTTGACCCAAAGTATAAAATTTTTCTTCCAAAACATTCACTTTTTCAGTTAAAGATTTGTTTTCTTTCTTTAATGATAAACATTTTTTCGCAACCTCTTTAACCTAAAATTCACACAGTTTGTATTTTGATGTAGTTTCAGACAATTGATTCTGAATTATTGTCTTTTCTTTAGCGCTGGTATCAATATTTTTTATGTAAAGCATCAATCAATACGTTCTTCTCAACAATATCATTGTTGAGTTTCAGTATTGATTGATTTTTCTCCTTGATGATACCTTTCTCGCATTTAAGCTTAGACTGTAACTCCTGGAGTTCAATCATCATGACTTGCATTTGGTTAAGGAAATCTGATTCAGACATATCACATACCTCTTCAGTATCTTCACCATCAGAATCTGCTTCTGCTTTAGTATCATTCTTACCCATGAAGCACATGTGAGCCTTTTCTTCCTTTTCCTATTCATCTTCAGAGTGATCAAGCCAGTACTCATCTTCAGCCATTAGTGCTTTGCCAGCTTTCTGTTGCTTGGCCAAAAGCATCTTGTTCTTATAATACTGAGATTTGCGGACCTTCGGTTTCCGACAATCCTTGGCATAGTGGCCAACTTTCTTGGAGTTGTAGCATTTAACTGGCTTAGATTCTTTCTTTTCCTCAGACCTGTACTTCTTTTCCTCCGACCTTTTCTCTTCAAATCTTATGCTTTCAACTCTCTCTTTGTGCTCGTAGTTTCTTGAACCGGATGAGGATCGCTGACTGTTCGACCCCAATTTCTTATAGAATTTCTTCTGAAAAGTTTTTGTCAAAAGTAGCATGGCCTGTTTCAGGTTCTCACAGTCATCCGAATCAGAATCTTCCTCACTTTCAACTTCATCGGACTCAGAAACTATAACCTTCTTCTTCTTTTTCATGCTCACATATCTCTTTTCTTTCTTCTTTACCACCAAAGCAACCTGATCAGTAACCACTTTCTCAGCTTTCTTTTTCTCATCTTTAATTTCTTCTACCTCTTCCTCATTTTGCCTTAAAGTCTCATACAACTCATGAAGTGGTATTTCATTCAAATCCTTCATCTGCTTCATTTGTCTTGTGAATCTCTTCCACTCGAGTTGTAGAATACTCAGGAATTTCACATCCAGCTCTATCTGAGACTTCCTGACGTTATTCTTGCTCAGCTCATTCAGCAGAGTCACAAACCTGTCATAGGTAGCCTCAAGAGATTCGCACTCCTTTGCCTTGAATTCTTCGTAATTGTTCAAGCAGTTTGATACTTTTAGTTTGGTACAGATCTTTGATTCGAGCATCCTCTTCTCAAGATGATCCCACATCTCTTTGCTCGTGGCATTGTAGCTATCAATCTTTACGTATATCTCGTTCGGAATCCCTTGTAAAATAAACGACCTTGCCAATCTATCAGCTTTAACTCTTTTCCTCTGTTCATCAGTATATTCCTCAAGTGGCAATGGGTACTCCTTGTTAACTACTTCCTCGCCATTTTATTCTTCAGTAGACAGAATCTTTGTAGGAGGTTTCATCACTCATTCTTTTAATGATATTCTGATGTAATCTCCCAAATCGTTCTGGTCGATAAAATCTAGGAACCTATCCTTCCACTGTTCATATTCGCCCTTAAACAGAATTGGTGGCTTTACGTCAGTACCAATAGCTAGAGCCTCTCTGGAAGTCATCTTTAACAAGTACTGAGATAAACTGATCTTCAGAAATTCAGAATCAAACTGGACTTCAAAAAAAATCAAACTTGGTCAACGCACTAAAAACTCAGAAAAAAATTCTAAGTATAAAACTTGCAGATCAAAGCTTTGCACAAAACGAATAAACTCAACTTCACGCAAGTAATGCTATGCGCGTTCGAGGTTCGCGCACAACAAAGGATACGGGAATTAACTTCACGCACAGAAAGATGTGCAAGTTCTTGCTTCGCGCACGCGAAACATTGTGTGTTTCTTCTTCGCCCAAACCACTACGTGTGAGTTCTCTAAGATGTCACTTCGCACAATGCGTCTGCGCGTTTGACACTTAGAAAATCTCTCGAATTTTCACTTCACGCAAAAAAAACTTCTCGCAGATACTACTTTGCACACGATGAAGATGATGAACAGTACAAACTCGCACAATGTGTCTTGCGCGTTTCTACTTCTCGCACGTCACAACTTGTGAGTTCTTCATTCTTTTGCGAGTTTTTATGTCCTGTGTGTTCTTCAGCCTCTGCGTGTTCTTGACTTTGCGTGTTCTTCAGATCTACCGAGTTATTGAGTTTTCGAACAAAAACTCAACTTTTCAAATCGAAATTGATCCAAACTTTTACCAATCAATCTGAAACTTTGCAAGAATCCTCTAAAACATATTTGAAACCAATTACAAACAACGAATTTCACTCTAAAACAACAAAATTACATATTCGATCAAGAACAATGCGTTTTCTAAACTCGAACTGAAATCTTACAAAAATCAAAATTCACGCTAAACAAATGTGAATTAGGCCAAACATTACAAACCAAAGGTGTTCTAGATGCATAAACGAGTATCAAAACATCAATTCCAGATCCAAAACAACACAAAATTTTGAAAATCGAATTCACACAGTTTACTTGCGAGTTCTTGAAATGTCGATCAAAAATCTTCGAATTAGATCAAGTTTTCTGAAACTCTATTTTTACTCTGATACCAATTGTGTGTCTCACAATCAGTGCAAATCAAGATGACAATATCAATTCAATCAATTTCCATTTTTATTTCAAACTCAGAAATCGATTACACAAGCTCTCAAGATATTTCTCTCTCTAAGAATACGCACATAATTCTTACTTGACACTTCTAGCCATATACCTATTTAGAAACACTCACACCACTAAAACACTTACAACACATAACTTGACTTTGACTCGATTTCAAAGTCTTTGACTTTCTGCTTGAAGGGCATTGACTTGAGCTTTTAACTTTGACTTTTAGTCTTCAGTCTTCATGATCATGTATCCAACATATTTGTCCACTAACATCTTCCTTTGTCTGAAAACCTCCTAGTGAACAATGGTTTGTCTGACACTGAACAATTAATAGTTGATGAACCTCAAGCTTCTTCATCAGTGAACATTCCTATTGTTGATCCAACTCCTGAAGTGAGCGATAGTGCTCCTGCTCAGCGATGCACCAAAGATCACCCCATAGATCAAATCCTTGGTGATCCTGATGTAGGTATTCAGACTCGACGTAGTTTAGGTAATATCTGTCTCTTTGTCAACTTTCATTCTTTTTTAGAGCCAAAGAAGACTGATGATGCCCTTAGAGATCCAAACTAGGTCAGCGCTATGCAAGAAGAGCTGACTGAGTTTGCTCGAAACAAAGTTTGGAATCTCGTTCCCAGACCATCTGATAAGACTGTTATAGGCACTAAATGGGTGTTTAGAAACAAATTAGATGAACATGGGACTGTAACCCGCAACATGGCTAGACTTGTTGATCAGGGATACAGGCAAGAGGAAGGCATAGACTATGATGAAACCTTTGCCCATGTGGCTAGGCTTGAAGCAATTCGACTCTTCTAATATTATGTAGTTTACAAAGACTTCAAAGTATATCAAACTGAAGTAAAATAAGCATTCCTAAATGGAAAGCTGAATGAGGAAGTATCTGTTGAACAACCCCTAGGGTTCTCCAACCTTAAGCATCCAAATTATGTATATAAATTGGATAAGGCTCTCTATGGTCTAAAACAAGCCCCTCGTGCTTGGTATGACACTCTCTCCTCTTTTCTTATCTCTGAAAAATTTGAACGTGGTAAAATTGATAATAACTTGTTTTTTAGAAAGATAAAAGGTCACATTATTCTTGTACAAATATATGTTGATGACATTATATTTGGTCCTACTAACCCATCTATGTGTACTCGTTTCGCTGAAAGAATGAAGAAAGAATATAAAATGAGTATGATGGGTGAACTAACTTACTTCCTTGGACTTCAGATGAAGCAAACTAAAAAAGGTACTTTTATCAACCAATGTAAGTATGTTAAAGATATGTTGAAGAAGTTTGATCTTACTCAAACTTCAGCGATGAAAACTCCTATGGCACCTCCTCTGACATTAAACAAGGATCCATCAGAAAACCTGTTAATGTCACTCCCTATAGAGGAATGATAGGCTCCCTGTTGTATCTTACAGCGAGCCGACCTGACATCATGTACTCTACATGTCATTGTGCACGCTATCAATCTGAACCCAAGGAATCCCATTTGATCGCTGTAAAGCGAATCTTCAGATATCTGAAAGGAACTCCTAACCTCGGTCTTTGGTATCCCAAAGACTCAGGGTTTGATCTAACTGGATATTCAGATAGTGATTTTGCAGGATGCAAACTTGATAGAAAAAGCACCACTGGTGGATGTCAACTTCTAGGAGGAAAGCTGATAAGTTGGATAAGTAAAAAGCAAAATTCAGTGTCCACTTCCACAGTTGAAGCTGAATATGTTGTCGCTGGAAGTTGTTGTGCTCAAGGCTTATAGATGAGAAATCAACTATTAGACTATGACCTTCGGCTATCAAAGATTCCAATCTATTGCGACAGCACTAGTGCCATCGCTATTGCAAACAATCCAGTACTACATTCAAAGACGAAACACATAGAGATCAGATATTATTTTATCATAGATCATGTGATGAATGGTGATATTGAACTTCACTTTATCCCTACTGACTATCAACTCGTTGATCTTTTTACCAAACCTCTTGATGAGACAAGATTTAACTTTCTCATCAATGAGCTTAGAATGTTGAATCTTGAAGATTAAATCTTCAACTCTCATGCATTATGTCAGTAATAATATGTTACACTTAATCATGTAATCTATGACTAAATATTCTAACTCTCAGGTATGTTTTCTCATTCTCTCTCACTGAATATCTCATTCAGTAAGACGTTTTTCAAAAAATCAAATCTTCAATCACTGAATTTCATCAAGTGGTTAAATTCTTTTTTTTGATAAACAAATCTTATCACTGATATTTCTCGTCAGTGATCCTTTCAAAAGAAAATTATCTCTGAATTTCTATCAGTGATACTTTCTAAAAACGATATGTTTTCTCTCTCCTATGACACGTCCGTCCGTCCGTTGCACTTCGTCCGTCCGTTGCACTACATGTGAAAGATGTATACATGATCTGGTTTATCTGGATTGACAAAACCTACAGACTGAGAGACGTAGACTTCCTCCTTTAGTATGCCATTCAGAAAGGCAGTCTTCACATCCATATGATAGACCGTGAAGTTCTTGTGTGCAACATAGGCTAAAAACATTCTAATTGCCTCTATATGCGCAACTGGAGCATAATTCTCGTCATAATCTATGTCTTCCTCTTGCCTATATCCTTGAGCAACAACTCTTTCTTTGTTCCTTATGAGGATACCATCTTCATCTTTCTTATTTTTGAAAACCCATTTCGTGCCAATAATTGTTTTACCTTTAGGACGTGGCACGAGTCTCCATACTTTAAGTGCTTCGAACTGATTAAGATCTTCTTGCATTGCAGTTATCCAATCAGAATCAGCTAGAGCTTCAGATACTCGGGTTGGCTCTATCTTACTCAGAAAGGAATCATGCATGCACTGGTTCAATGTCGCAAACCTAGTTTGCACCGGCTTGGACGGATCTCCAATGATTTGATGTATTGGGTGCTCTTTGGTCCACTTGTGTTCATGAAGGAGTGGATTAGATGTAGATTGATCATGTTCATCATCTAAGAATCCACTTTCTTCTTGTTCTGGTAGGGGTTCAGTTGAAGTATTCGGTGCAGAAGCTTTAGTTGGTTGGACACTGGATGTCTGTTGAGTAGACGTTGTCGTACATCCAACTGATTGAGTTACTTCTGGCTCTTCATTAACATTCACAGTTTCAACTGATTAAGCAGACGTTTGAATTTGAATTTCTTTCTAAATCGAGGAATGTGATTCAGTTGAGATATGTGATGTGATTGGATGATGATTACTCAAATCTTCCGATCTATCAATCACAACAGGTTTAGTCACTCTAGTACCAAGAAATTCATCATAGAAAAATTCAAACAGTAAATCTATATCTGTTAAATGTGATGTCGACGTTGACGCTTTATCAGATTCATTAACGTTAACTGTAGGTTCTGGACTGATTTGCCCAGAAGCTAAGACTCCGGTAAGAACGGGTTCTGAACTGGTTTGAACAAATACCATTTCTCCATCGAATGTGACGTTAACGCTCTCGACTACGGTCTTCGATTTCTTCAGATAAATTCTATATGTTGCTGATGTCTGAGAATAGCCGATGAAAATGCCTTCTTCAGCTTTCGGACTGAACTTGTTCAAGTTCTCTTTGTCGTTCAGCACAAAACACCTGGATCTAAAAATATGGAAATGTTTAATGCTAGGTATTCGATTATTAATCAAAATGTACGGCATTTTACCAAACCGACAATGAATTATGGATCGATTCTACGTATAGCATGCAATAGACACAACTTCAGCCCACAGAAATAGAGGTAGATCTGACTGACTCAGCATCGTGCGAGCAGCCTCCACTAGAGTTTTGTTACACCTCTCTACAACTCCATTCTGTTCAGGTGTTCTAGCAGTAGAAAATTGATGTGTTATCCTGACCGATTCGAGATAATCTTCAACCATCTTGTTCTTGAATTATATGCCATTGTCTGTTCTGAGCAGCTTGACTATCTTCTGCAGATTCAGTTGAGTGGTCTTTAAAAATGAGATGATGACATCGTGCGTCTCATCTTTCGATCTAAGAATTTTGACCCAACTGTATCTGGAGTAATCATCCACAATCACTAATACATATTTCTTGCCGTTAATGCTTTTCGTTTGCATTGGACCGCAAAGATCCATATGCAACAATTCCAATGTAGAACTTGTACTCGGTTCAGGCTTCGGCTTATGAGGTGCTCTTTTCATCTTGCCTTTCTCACACGCAGCACATAGATGTTCTTTGACATATTTAAGCTCTGGAAGTCCTTTCACTAAATTACCAGTAACCAGCTTGTTGATGTACCGAAAGTTGAGATGAGATAGCCGTTTATGCCATAACCAGCTTTGCTGCATAGAGGCTTTTGAAAGTATACACACCTCATTATCAATATTGACTTTTGACAAATTAATCGTGTAAGGTTTAACTTTCTCGTCCCGACAAAAAGTTCTTTTCCGTCTTCAGTTCTCACACAACATCTCTTGGCCATGAAATTCACCTCTAAGTCTTTGTCACGGAACTGACCAATGCTAAATAGGTTATGTCCTAGTCCTTCAACGTAGCTCACCTTCTTGATCGTTACATTGTCTTGTACAACATCACCGTATCGGAGAATCGGTGAAAACTGGTCATTTCTGAATCGAACGTTCCCGCAAAATTTCCCTGTATAATTAGATAATATATCTTTCTGCCCGGTCATATGCTTGGAGCAACCAGAATCCAAGTACCACATATGACGGGTCTGCACATGAGAAATCAAGAAACAATTGGTTTAGGTACACATTTATAGATGGGTCTTCTGACATCCGTCAACCAAAACATTCAGGTTAGCAACTGAGTAGCGTAATACATGTCATAACATGTAGAAATAACTCATGATGACTTAAGTATGGTGGCTAAGATTTTAGTTTCCTAAAAATCCCGATAGTGTGCTTAGAAAATCTTGTTACCGCGTGTAACCGTTTAAGCTATCTTATAAAATGCCAATTGGAGCAATTAACATTTTATTATATCAGTAATAATAATAAGAGGGATAAATACAAAATTTTACTTACTCAAATATAAATTTTAAACTTTAATTATTCAAACCAAAAATTGAAGTAGAGAAATGAGGAATTACCTACCTTTAAATAAATCTTTTTATAAAAACTACATAATATATAATTAAATACTATATTTATTAGCTAAAAAAAAGAAAAAGAATTATAGAGAGAGAATTTCGGCCATCTCTCTCTCCCCCTTCCCAATACTCATTATTAAAACCCATATACAAGTTAACCCTTCATTTTTGCAACCGTCATTTCCACATTTTGAACCTCTCACCTCTCTCTTTCTCCCTCTTCAACTCTTGGCCGAAAATCAGCCAACCCCCACCACAATCAATCAAACTTTGAAGGTGGAAATCATTCTCTAGTGTGGGTAAGTTCAATACCTTTGCATTCTTCTTCACCTCCTTCTTTTTATTCATGCATTTCTATCACTTTATCTTCACTTTCTTGAGTTCTTGAAAGATAGGACCTTCATGGGTCTTTAAATGGTAGATTAATCACCAATGACATGCTAAATGTCAAGCAAATGGTGATAATCCATGATCCATACATATAGAACTCAAGAAAAACGAAGTTTGATTTCATGCATATGGTTTTGTTTTCTTTTATATTTTTTGGGATGATTGAAGTTCATGCATGTGTTTATAAAAGAAAGGATGGTTTTTGTCTAAAAATCTATGATAAAATGTTGGTTAATAAGTGTATAAAACAAAGAATCAATCACGAGTGAAAATAAACTGATAAATCACTCATTCTCCTCAAATAAGCACTTTTTGCTTCTGGCAGATTACATGCATGAACTTCATCCGACCATATGTTGTAAAACATTTAATAAAATAGCATGATTTTTCTTCAGGAACTTTTTTTATTGAGTTACTTTTCAAACCCAAGTGGTTTCATGTAAAAACACGAAGATTTGACCCCTCAACAACTCATATTAAGTTAAGAGTGCAAAGAGAATCTGGAAAAATAAAGTTTCTACTTTGAAGAGTCATAACTCTCTTAATATTTCACTAAAACTCTTGATTTTTCTTCTGGAGATTGGTTTATTGAGTTATATTTCAAACCCAAGTGGTTTCATGTAAAAATATGAAGATTTGATATCTCAACCATTCTAACCAAAATGAGTGTGCATGACATCAGAATCTGGCAGATTTGGACTTGTGACTTAAAAGGACCATAACTCACTCAATACGTATCCAAATGAGGTGAATCGTTTTCTGGAAGTTTTATAATTGAGTTAGGGTTAAAACCCAATTTGAATCACTGAACAATATTAAAATATGACCCTTCAAATGGATGTGACAAACAGAGTGTGTAGACTGCTTTGTTATCTGTGACCAATAAATTTTAATAAAATGATTAGCATGCCTAACCACCTCTAAAAGTGGTGCTAGTTATTTCAAAAGTTCCCCAAAAACATTAAAGTTTATCATATTAAAATATGGTTGTATAAATAATCAGGAAATATACCTAAATACATTAATAATCAAACCCCAAAATTCTGTCAGCTGAAAGTTTGAGGCTAGTTTTAATAAAAAGTGGATTTTTGGACTATTATAGGAGTAAAGCTTGTAAAATTTAGGATTTTCGCTAAAACATCAAATAATAATGTATACATGTAAAATTTAAACTTGGGTTAAAATATAAGGTGAACAAGAGATGCACGTTTATAAACATAAATAATGTAAGTACTCGCAATTCATTCTGAAGATATAATTCAAGGATTAATTCCTATATGTATGTCACACAATGTCAATTTTAAGATGGTAAGGTTCTCAAATCATATAAAATCCAAAATTTCCGTGTAATCCGCAACGTAAAATATTACTTTAAAAAAACCGATTAAAGGTCACTTAAGGCATTTAATAAGATATGGCGATATAAGTAACACTCTAACTCTAAGAGTAGGTCCCGAACTGATAGTGTGTTTCACTTTCATAGGAAGGACTTAACACCGGTTCTTTTAAAACTGTGAGGCCACTTCTGGACAACTTGCTAAACATTGTGAGTATTCACAACCCTTTTTTACTATTTTGTTACAATTTGGGGGAAAACATGATATTGAATTGCAATCTGGTTGATTTATGCTATGAAATTGTTGAACCTTGAATTTAATTGTTTGTGCACTATGGTATCTATACTTTACGATGTACTTGAGCATTAAATGAAAAAGTTCCCACTGGTTAGACACTACCTGTTGATCCCAATAATGATGTTCTTTACTTGAAGGACTTTTACAACACACAGATTAATAAGTAAGAGTGCGGAAGCATTTCTAATATGTAGAAAAGTAGAACATTCAAGGTAATAGACACACAAATAAACAACAAACTGAATCGTAAGATATAACAAGGATTTTACTCAAAACACTGTTTCATTCATTTAGCTTTAAGAATACCAAGAACACGCACTTGTGTGTGCAAATATTCTCAGGGAAATACAATCTCTGAAAGATAGACTTGTGTGTGCTTGCTTCGATATTTAAACTTAAAGGAGGTGCTCCTATTTATAGAATGAGGATGCACCCCTTGGTACAAGACAAAGACTGACAAGAAATGATCTGGAAATCTTAGAATGGCTGGCTTCATGTGTTCTGCACGTGACCTTGTCTTGATTTGAGTTTGCCATCTTCGAACAGTCTCCATAGGTTAGCCTCACAGAGGCTCTGTGATCTGAAGATTATTATCAGGTTACGAGTCCTCTGGCAGAGCGTTGACAAAATCTTCTGAGATTGTGGGTTCTGTGGTATGCTTGGATGTTCTGATCAAACTTCTGTAGTTCCTATACTTAGCCTATTTTTCAATACTTCTAAACATGTAAGTTGGAGCTAACAATGTCCCCCTAAGTATTGAAAAAAAATGAGTTTGGAATTTAAGTGTTTAGGTAAGTTAGAAACTGAAAGAGGTGAAAGGAACTCAACCTCTGAATGTTTGACTTTCATTTATAAATAGAATGCCAGAAGGCAATTACATTTTAGTACAAGAAATGAAAGCAAAGAAAATTACATTACATCAGAGCCTATATCTTGGCGTCTGGGAAATCATCGACTTTTCTACCAAAACCACCTTCCTTTCTCATCTCTCTATAGTAAAACATGCACAGGTTTCTGAAGTTTATAGTTGCACCGATGTTCTCTAGAAGGACATTTGCAGCTTCTGTGAGTATAAGTGGTGTGCCTCTGTGTTTGATGATCAGATCTTGAATGAACATCAGAGACTGAGTTGAGTACTTGTGGCTCTCTATCCCCATAAAGATTTTCTTTTCGCCTTTGGGATTGATGTACACGAAGCCAAAGGAAGGTGAGTTGATGATGGAGTTTGGAAGTATTGTGGTAGAGGGTGTTAGATTAATCTCTGGTGGAGGAAAGTTTACGTTCTTGACCCCCAGATCAAGTGTCACTTGGAAGTCGACAATACTATAGAAGAGCATCTTTTCCCTCATAGTTCTCTTGATGGTTAGGTGGGCTTCTTAATACTCTTTATTCCAACCAAACTTGTCTTTTGTCCATTTGAATAGCTCTGTGAGATTATGGGGATGAAGATTTGGCAGATCTGCATCAGTGAACGTCCATATTTTCCCATCATCTCTCTTCCCCGCATACTCATTGAACCAGAAGTTTTGCATTTTGTGTGGCCAAGCTTGATTGACAGAACCTCTGAGATTTTCGCCATGGAGAAGACACTTAGTTTTGGTTTGGCTTTGTCTTTGTAAAATTTTCTCCTTTCCTCTGAAATGATTTTCTCTGAGAGTTTGACAGAGGGCTGATCGTGGACTCCTCGGCTATAGAGGTACTTGTAGACATCTTCTTCTATGTTTTTCTTTGGAAGAACAGGGAAGGGTCTTTTCAAGCTCTCAAAGCCTTGGATCACTTCTGCAACTCTGTCCTCGTAAGGTTTTTCTATTGGGTCTAGGACAGGGAGTTTAGAGAAGGGTTGCAGATCAAACGCCCAGTCTTCCTCTTCGGGTTTGGTACCTCTCAGAGCATCACTTTTGTGGGCATCGAAGGAACTTTTCAGAAGTTTCTCGGTGCTTGGAGGAGGTGACTTCTTCTTTAGAGGCTCTGTGGAAATAGCCTTGCCCTTGTTATTTGCAGTTGGAGGTTTGATGATTTGGACTGAGGAAGTGGGAGGTAAAGCTGCAGAGGGCTGTTGTTGATTTGGCTTCTGAGGTCCAGGATCTGAGCTTGAAGGGACTTATTAGTTCAGGGGTTCTTCTTGAGTTAATAGGCTTTGAGTCCTCATCTGCAGAGTCTCCCCCTCATGAGGACCAGAGGCATCAGGATCCTGGTCCTCATGTCGTGCCCTCTTCTGCGTTGCCTCGGCTTGGTAGGTTGCAGGTTCCTTCCTCTTTCGCCTCTTGCAGAGGTGATCTTTAGCATGCTTGGTGATTTTCTTCAGTACATCTTCTGTATCCAACGATAGTCTGTTCACTTCAAGATCAGACTTAAACTTGATCGTGGCTACAGTCTTCTTCAGATCCTCTACCACTTTCTTGCCTTGTTGTGAGATATCAGATCCAAAGAGGTTGAGATTTCTCAGAACCATTCTCCCCATTGTCTCCAATTCTTCTTTCGTAGCTAGGCCAAAGATGTTAGTGGTAGAGGTGGAGGTTGGTGGAGGAGCAGAAGTGGACACCTGAGGTTGAAAAGGTCCTTGATTTCGTCTCGAAGTTTAGTCAGATCATCCACCCCTCACTTAGTCACTTCGGTTGCAAACTTACTCATCTCCTCCATGCATATGTCCCCAAGGATTTTAATTGTATTTGTCTGAATGTTGATTGATTCACCATGATTCTGAAGGTCTCTTCTTGTCACAGAGGCTTCTGTCAGCTTCCTGATCTCTGCCGAATGTTGTATTGAAGTTCGGGTGAGGGCTTTCAGAGCCTCTGCATTGGCTTTCAGAGCCTCTGCAAGGATGTTGGAGTTCGGATGGGATGCGGTTGAGACAGAGCTTTTTAACTCTTCAAATTTTTGGAACACCATGTCAGCAAAGGGTTTAAACTCGTCCTTTATGACGAAGGTGTCCGAGGTGACCTCTGGAACAACACATGTTCCAGATTGAGCCAACGAGTGTTTGGCACCTTCAGAACATGTGATGATGTTGAGCTCTGGAGAATTTCCTTCCAATCCTTGATGTTCCCCAAAGGAATCATCTATGGAAGTTCTGTCATTAGGTCTCTTGGGGGAGGGTTCAGAGGTTGCCCCAAGATTCCTAGTGATTAAGTTATGTGGTTGTTCTAGAACCACAGAGCTAGTGTGAGCTCTCTCTGCTAACTCTAAAGCAATTTGGATGTCACTCGGGTGTGTGACAGAGGCAACAAATGCCTCTGTGTGAGAGAGTGTCATGTCCTGGGGCAAATGGACACTTATAGCAACACCTTCACCCTGTTGAGAGGGTGGGGTGAATTTGGCTTCCCCAGATGTGAGTGGTATAGATGATGAAGGAATATCCTCTTCCGATCGACTTAGGTTAGGTTCGGGCCGTTCCGTCCTTCTTCAATACCTTTCTGCACTAGAACTGCAGAGGTAGATGTGTGGGTTACACTGGGAGTTGGTTTTGGTTTTGTGCCTAAGGCATCTTTTTCACGACTCTCCTCCTTCAATTTTTTATCTCCTTCCCCTTCCTCATCGCTATGTGACTTGCTAGTCACATCCTCTATCTCCATTTTTACAGTTTCGCCCAAGTCCCCTGAGTACCTAAGGATGACCTCTTTAGCTTTTTTTGTGGCCAGCTTCAGAGGCTCTTAGGTGTATCCTTTGGGGTTTCTTCAAAAATAAGTGCTCTCCTTCTTGTCTTCTGCAGAGGTTTTTCACTACCCTCTGCAGGTTCAGTTCTAGAACCAAGCGCCTCAACCTTGGCTTCAACAGACCTTTGCCTATCTGCAAGCTTACGCAGTTTCTTCTTCTTCTTCTTTTCAGAGGATTTGACAACCTCTGTGGCTTCTTCTGCAGCCTTTTCCTTCTTTTTCTTGGGTTTTGGAACCTCTTCCTCTGCGGTTCTCTTTTTTCTTTGTTTCTTTTTCTCCTTCTTTGCATTGGCCTCCCCTTTTTCTAACTCTCCCTTACTCTAACTCACTTTTTGTGCCTCTGTGGCCACAACTTCAGTCTCCCTTGGACCCTCATCTCTCAAGTACACAACTACATCTCCTACCTGGAAACCTACGCGAGGGGGGGTTGTAGGACTCGATGTTGGAGTCCTGTGCCCTCGTATGTAATTCCTAATACCCTCTTCACTACCTAGATATGTCAACAGGCTTGTTGACCAAGGTCTTGCGTTCGGATAACCAGTTTTGAGGGTAGTTGGCTTGTGTGACTTCATCTCATGTAGTTTAATAGTCTTACCCTCTGCTGGTAATTTGCCTTCCCCAATCAAATCGTCTCCTAGAAGTAGGCCAAGGAATCTTCCAAATGCAATGTTCTTGGGCTCTGTGCCCCTGTCTTGGTCTTGTTGCTTGGTTATTACAGCATTGCGAATTTCTCTGAAGATGAGTCCCGCGTAATCAAGAGGAAGATCATAGTATATCCCATACATGATAGCCAGAATTGTATGGCTCGACTGATATGGGCTCCCAACCTTTGAAGTTAAACATCTGTTCAAAATGGAGAAGAGCACGATCCACATAGGATGCAGATTCTGTCTTCTGAAGTTGGTTCTCTTGGAGATTGGTACAGCATATACAATCAACCGTAGAAACTCTAAGAGTTCTTCCTCTGTGGGCTCCTCTGAGAATTTGCGAAGGTTGAGATCTTCCTTGGTGGGGAGCTCAAAGACATCTAACTATTTTCTTCGATTGATACCCAAGTCCAGTATCCTTGTAGTCGAGGGATGAGTTGCATATCCGATGATACAGTGTCCATAACCATCCATTTTGGCATATCGAGCGCTTAGCCAGAATTGTTGGATGTATGACTCATGGATATCATTCCTCATCATTGTAAGGGTCTTGACAAGAAAGTGGTTTTGGAGGATTTTGATTAGGGGTTCGGCTTCAGCAGGGAATCCAGAGGGATTCAGGGTGACAAAGTGGTTGTTGGGTTTGTTGTTCATCTGTGTCAAATGGTAATCATGCCTAGTGAAGGATAGCATTCTGCTTGTTAGCACTTGTTCTTGACCAACAGAGTTTGAATCAGCTTTTTGTGCTTTTGAGTGTTGAGATTTATTGTTCTTAGAGCCATTGGAGCTTTTGAAAGAGCTGGACTGAGAAGCCATTGTAGAATGCAGCAAAGGTTTCTTGGAGAGAAATTCTAGAGAGTAAAAGTTGCAGGTAAAAAGGAAAAGAAGGGTCATAGAAGGGTTTATATACTGTGAGGGGTGAAAAAATTTGGCGGTAAAAATCAGAATTTGAAATCCGTAATGAGTGTAAACGGATAAGAATCCGTTTTCAAAAAACGACGGTACAGATACGAACCAATAGGAATGTGCCACGTCAGGATGGGCGGTGCACGATCGAGTACGTGCGCCTCCATCTATTCTCACGTGCGTGGCGTTTACTATTCCCACATGACAATGATTTTTAGAAAATAACTCGCATTGAATGACCAAATGGTAAAAAAATTCAAGTTAAATTTGCAAAAGTTCTATGGGTCAAGAGCTTCTGAGGTCATTTAGAGGGTTCAGAAGTACATAGAGGACCTAGACATTCGAAAGAACTTATGAGTTGATCGAACACAAACCCAACCATATGATTAATGGACAAGATACCCTTTCTGTGAGGTATAGAGGCTCTGTGATAGGTCCTCAGAGGCTCTGAGATCCAAAATTTCTAATTTAGGAAATACTTTGGGTGGTGATCACTCAAAGGTCGTGAAAGCATTTTGAAGGGCAGAGTGACAGAAAAGATGTCGAGCTCCCCCTTGAATTGTCAAGGTCCGATTTTTGCTCCCCCTTGGTCTGTGCGTAGATTTTTTTTTTGAAAAAAATAGACGTTGAAACAAGACACAGACCAAGAGAGCCATTTTATCAAAAAGGTTTTGAGAAAGAAGACTGTACAAATAATAAAAAAAATACACAAACACAGTATGTACTGCAGAGGCTCTGTGCGAGGATACAGAGGCTCTGTGAATCAACTCATGTTAAGCATGCCAATTTTTCCAATAAGAAAAATAAATCTTTTCTCATCTAATGCCTTTGTGAAAAGGTCGGCAAGCTGGTAATCTGTGGGGACGAAGTACATTTCTATTGTCCCATGATCCACGTGATGTTTCAGAACGTCGTACCTGATATCGATATGTTTTGTCTTAGAGTGCTGAACAGGATTGGTAGAGATCGCAATGGCGCTTTTGGAGTCACAGAGGATGGGGATTTTCAGGATGTCAAATACATAGTCTCTGAGTTGGGTTCTCATCCACAGAACCTGTGAGCAAGAACTAGCGGTAGCGACGTATTCTGCTTCTGCCGTAGAGGTCGAGACACAATTCTGCTTTTTAGAAGTCCAACTCACTAGTTTCCCTCCAACGAATTGGCAACTTCTAGAGGTACTTTTTCTGTTTAGCTTGCATCCTCCGTAATTTGAATCTGTATAAGCCACAAGATCAAAGCTAGAGTTCTCCGGATACCAGAGGCCAAGATTTTTGGGCCCTTTTAGGTATCTGAAGATTCTCTTGACAGCATGAAGATGAGATTCTTTGGGTTTAGCTTGAAATCTTGCATAGAGTCATGTGGAGAACATTATATCAGGTCGGCTTGTGGTTACATGAAAAAGAGACCCTATCATACCTCTGTAGAGTTTACACTCCACAGATTTGCCCTCTGGGTCTGCATGAAGCTTAGATCCAGTGGCCATAGGGGTTTTCATTGGTGAAGAGTCAGAGAGTTTGTATTTTTTAAGTATGTCAGACACATATTTAGATTGGTTTATGAAAATGCCCTCTTTGGTTTGTTTGACTTGCAATCCTAGGAAGAAGGTAAGTTCTCCCATCATGCTCATCTCAAACTCACTCTTCATCAATGAGTCAAACTTTTGACAATAAGATTCATTTGTGGACCCAAAAATAATGTCGTCAACATAAATCTGCACAAGCAGAATCTCACCTTTTCTCTTTTTATAAAATAAGGTTGTATCAGTTGTACCTCTTTCGAAACCATTGGCAAGAAGAAAGTTTGAAATTTTGTCGTACCAAGCTCTGGGGGCTTGCTTGAGTCCGTACAGAGCCTTGTCCAAGAAGTACACGTGATTAGGTTACTTGGAGCTTTCAAACCCTAGTAGTTGTTGGACGTATACTTCTTCTTGAATTTTCCCATTCAGAAAGGTTGACTTAACATCCATTTGAAATACTTTAAAACCTCTATGGGTTGCGAAGGCAAGAAATATTCTTATCGCCTTGAGCCTTGCCACATGGGCAAAAGTTTCATCATAGTCAATTCCTTCTTCTTGGCAGTATCCCTTGGCCACCAGTCTTGCTTTGTTCTTGATCACAACACCATCCTCGTCCATTTTATTCCTGAAGACCCATTCGGTCCCTATAGCAATTTTGCCTTTCGGCAGAGGCACTAGGGTCCATGCTTCGTTTCTTTAAAACTATAGAAGCTCTTCTTGCATAACTTCTACCCAGTTTGGGTCTTCAAGAGCTTCAGAGATCTTTTTGGGTTCGATAATACTCACAAAGTTTGTATAGTAACAAAACTTTGCAGTACTGGATCGAGTCTAGACTTTGTTAGATCACATATCTATTGGATTCAAGATCATCCAAACTGAAGATCGCAATCTGAAGCTAAAGCCGGAACGTCGACTCTCGTTATTAAAGTTTCATGTTTATTTGTAGTAAATGTCAAAGTAATTAATGTTTATTGTTATTGTTATTTAGTTTACTTAGTTAGTTAGTTATTAGTTAGATATTAAGTTAATTAGTTATAATATCTAAATGTTAGATATTATGTAGGTTTATTAGTTTAATATTGCAAGTTGTTTTAGGTTGAGTGTCTAAGAAGCTTGAGATAATATTAGATCTCATCTCAACAACTCTCTAACAATCCGATATTATCAAGAACAAAAAAACACACACTAAAAGGTGTAACAGAGAGAAAAACAGAGAACACAATCTAGAGCTTGAATCGATCAACCTTGTAACCTTTATTATATATCAATACAGGTTGGTAATCATATTGTGTTGTTGTTTCTATAAACTTGATAAGTATTGTTGGACCCACAATTGGTATCAGAGCCTGATTTAAGATCAAAATCAAGTTTTAAGAAAAACGACTCTGTGTTAATATTTGAAAATCGATTTCTAGATTTAGAGTGTTTTAGGTGTTAAAATCGATCAGGTTGTGATCGATATACATGCTAGATCGAGTTGTGAGTGATTAATTTCAGTATAGAGCCTTAATCGAGTTCCATTTTGGTGATTTTGTGGTATGAGTTCGAGTTTTCAAAAATTACTGTGCCATCGATTTATTTTCGAAAAAGTGATTTTTATCGAGATCAAGTGGTCACAATCTATTCTACAAGTGTTTTTAGACATATTAGTAGAGTTTAGTACTGCTAATCGACGAAGAAACAAGTTTTTAGTTGATTTTCGAAGTCCAGGACGAACTTGCACAAAACAAGGGACGAACTCACGCAAAGCTCACTTTGCGTAACACACTTTGCGCAACCAACTCAACACGCAAAGTCCACTTTGCGCTACCAACGTAATACGCAAAGCTTACTTTGCGCTACCAACTGCATACGCAAAGCTTACTTTGCGCAACACTGGCATCACCCAAACTTCACTTCTCGCAACAAGAAGGAAACGCAAAGCTCACTTCACGCAACCCTCTTGAAACGCAAAGCTCACTTTGCGCGATCAACGTGATACGCAAACCTCAGTTTGCGCAACCCACTTGTCACGCAAACCTCACTTTGCGCAATCAACCTCTCGCGCAAACCTTCTAAAAACGCAAAGTTTTTCCAGACTTGGAATTTTCTTCAAAATGACATCCAGAGAAGCCCTTGCAATTGGAACTAACACCAAACCACCAGTTCTATTTAAAGGAGAATACGAACAGTGGAAAGATAGCTTCCTAAACTTTGTTGACAGACATGAGCTGGGTGATTTCATCAGAAAATCTATAGAAGAAGGGGTTATGAAACCAGTAATGACGACTCGTTTGGTTGGAACCGTTCCAACTCAGGTTGAACTTAAGTTTCATGAGCTAGAAGATGATAACCTCAGAAGAGCTAAAGGCGACAAATTAGCTAAGTCATACATTCTACAAGGAACTCCAAATGAAATCTATGTAAAGATTGACAGCTACAAGGCCTCCAGCAAAGAAATGTGGGATCAGCTTGAGAAGATGATGTTGGGTTCAAAGGTTGGGAATCAGCTGAAAATCTCCAACTGCCTAAATAATTATGGAGAATTTAGAGGCAGAGTCGGAGAAACTTTAGAAGAAACCTATGACAGGTTTGTGACTTTGCTGAATGAACTAAGCAAGAACAAGGTCCACAAATGTCAAATAGAGCTGAACGTCAAATTCCTGAGTATTCTACAGCCGGAATGGAAAAGATTTACCAGACAGATGAAGCAGATATAGGATCTGAATGAGATTCCACTTCATGAGGTGTATGAAACCCTCAGTCAAAATGAAGAAGAGATGGATGAAATTCTAGATGAGAAGAGGCAGAAAGGAAAGACATTTGAAGACACAGTTGCTCTTGTTGTCAGGAAGAAGAAGAATAAGACGATTGTGTATGATTTAGAAGAAAATGAAGCTTATGCAAACTCTGACTCGGATGAAAATGACCAACTGAAGCAAGCAATGCTTCTGCTGACAAAAGTTTTTCAGAAAAAGTTCTACACGAAGCCAACTTCAAACAGTCAGAGATATTCTTCTGGTCCGAACAACTACATCCACAAGGAAAGGGTTGAAGGAAGTAGATATGAAGGAAAGAGATTTGAAGGGAAAAGAACAGAGAAGAGGAAACCTGAAGAGAGAAGATATCAGTCTGAAGGAAAAAGAACAGAGGAGAGGAAACCGGAAGAGAGAAAGTTTAAAGTTGAAGGATCCAGTCAGACAGAACCACTAACGTGCTACAATTGTGGCAAAACAGGTCACTATGCCAGAGACTGCCGAAGACCAAAAGTCAGAAACTCCGATTATTACAAGGACAAGATGCTTCTTGCAAAGCAACAGGAGGCTGGTAAGGCACTGATGGTTGAAGATGAATACTGGATCGATCATTCAGACGAGGAAGAAGAGGACGAAGAGAAGGATGAAGCCGTCAACATGTGCTTGATAGGAAAGCAAGAATCAGATGCTGAAGCTGATTCAGATGATGAAGAAGAGGAGGTATGTGATTTATCGTATTCAGATTTCATGAATAAAATGCATGACATGAATTTAAAACAACAAGAGTTAGAGTCGAATCTTGAGCGAGAAAATGGTGTTATAACTGACAAAAACCAACTGATACAGAAACTTAGCAATGAAATTGCTGAGAAGAAAGTATTGGTTGAGGTTTTACATAGAGATAATGACACCAACGCAAAGGAAAAGACAATAATTCTTAAAGAGAATTTTGAACTCAAGTCTAAACTGACAAAAAGTGAGATTGATATATATGAGTTTACAAAATTGCATTCTTCATGTACCAAATAAAACTTTTCTTTACTTGGTAAATTAAAAAGTTTGGAAGAGAAGTTATACAAATTGGGTCAAACTGAATAGAGTATTCATCTGAACAAACCCAAAGAGGAAATAGAGAGATGGGGAATCGGTTATAAGAATCCTCACTGTCTTCAAAAAGGAATGTCTGAAGTGCCTGCACTTTATGATCATCTTTCTATGAAATTAGCTCGACGAATCCCTGAGTTTAAAACTTTCTAGACTAAACTATCAGAAGAGGATGAAGCCAACGAAACTGAAAAACGTTTGAAATCATCTAAAGTTCATCTTTCATTTTATTATGTGAAGATGAATAATAGTTATAATGAAAATCCAATATATCAAAAGAAGAAAACTCTTTCAAGTGATTTCTTTCAAAGGTATTCTGAAAAAGAAATGGAGACGAAGTCTATTAAAGGTAAACTATATGTCCCTCCTCTTGTTTTAGAAAGTAAAAATTCTGAACTCGAGAATTCTTTAACAGATGAAAGACTTTTGATGAATATTGAACAAAAAGTTTTTTCAACTGTGTTCAAAAATGTTATTATTTCTAAGGCTTTAAACTCTGAGGATATGTTTGTTTTAGCAAATAAAGGGTTTGATTTTCTGAACGTTGACGGTGGATTAGATGATTGTTCTAATCAATTTGACTTTAATGCAAAACTTCCTAACCATTCATCTTTTGATAAGAAATCTTTAAGAAAAACCATTATGCCTGTTAACAGTGCAAAATCAACGAAAGTTGATAACTCAGTCTCTGTGAAAGCTAAACATGCTAACGGTAAGAATATATCTAAGCATTCACAGAAACCGAACACTACTGGTCATCCGAAGAAGAAGCATTCGTTTGTTGCTCAAAAGTCTAACTCAACAGTTTCACATGTTTCAGATCTGAGCAAGCAAAGGCCAGAAGTTAAATCTCTGTGGCAACCGAAACAAAAGCTTGACAAGACTGTTAAATCGTTTTCTAGTGTTAATTGTAGTGAGACTTCGCCTAGTAAAGATGTCTTAATTGCTGATGTTGATATTTTGAACTCAAAACTTGTTGTTTCTCATAAATAATATACAATGAAGCAATTATTTCAGTTATCTTTATCTGCTAGAAAGTCTTCTATTTATGATAAACATGTTTCTACTTCTTGTCAAGATTATGAAGATTGGTTTGGCAATTATCATGTGCATACATCTCATTCTAATTATTCAAATGTATTTCAAAAGAAAAGAGGACCCAATTTGAAATGGGTACCAAAATCTTGTGCTAACACAGTAGGACCCCAAATTCCAGTGGGTACCTAAGGCTAAATCTGTGTTGCAGGCACCCAAAGTTTAAAAAGGGAGCTTACAGATATGACTTCTAGACAAAACAGTCTAGGACTCGTTCCTCAAGAAATTAGGTTCTTGAATACAACAGTTCAGGACTCGCACTTCAAAGATAAAACAATGGTTTCTTAACACGTCTGTTCAGAACCCGTGCTTAAGAAAAGAATATGGCTTTTGAACACATCAGTTCAAGACCCGCTCCTCAATGCTCAAGAGTCTTAATTCCATCTTTGTTTTAAGACTATTTAAATAAATTGTTTCATTATTTTTCTTGTGCAGATACATCATATGTGGTACTTGGATAGCGGATGCTCCAAGCATATGACTGGACAAAAAGATATGTTGTCTAATTTTAAAGAGAAGTATTGCGGATCAGTCAGATTCGGCAACGACCAGTTTTATCCAATAATGGGATATGGTGATGTACAACATGACAATGTCACGATCAAGAAGGTGAGCTATGTTGAAGGCTTACGCACAACCTGTTCATTATCGGCCAGTTCTGTGACAAAAGCTTAGAGGTCAATTTCAAAGCCAAGACGTGTTCAGTTCGCACTGAAGAAGGCAAAGAACTCTTGGTCGGCACAAGAAAGTCATACCTCTACACAATTAACTTGTCAAAAATCAAGACTGACAAGCAGGTTTGTCTACTGACGAAAGCCTCGATGCAACAAAGCTGGTTATGGCATCGAAGGCTCTCTCACCTCAACTTCAGGTACATCAACAATCTGGTCAGTGGAAAGCTCGTCAAAGGACTTCCAGCGCTCAAATATGAAAGAGAACATCTTTGTGCAGCATGTGAAAAAGGAAAGATGAAGAGGGCACCTCATAAACCAAAGCATGAACCAAGTACAAGCGCTCCGTTAGAGTTATTGCATATGGACTTATGCGGTCCTATGCGAACTCAGAGTCTAGGCGAAAATAAGTACATACTCGTGATCGTGGACGATTACTCGCGATACACATGGGTCAAGTTTCTACGTTCAAAGGATGAGACACCAGATGTTCTCATCACATTCCTAAAGACGACCCAAGTGAATCTGCAGAAACCGGTCAAGTTTCTAAGAACAGACAATGGCACAGAGTTCAAGAACCAAAAGGTTGAAGAATATCTCGATTCTGTCGGGATTTCACATCAATACTCTGTTGCTCGTACGCCTCAACAAAATGGAGTGGTCGAAAGAAGAAATCGTACGCTAGTCGAGGCTGCTCGTACTATGCTAAGTCAATCAGACTTACCTCTATTTTTGTGGGATGAAGTTGTATCGATCGTGTGCTATACACAGAATCGTTCCATGATACATCGCATATTAAAGAAGACTCCTTATGCTTTAATCAACAACCGAACACCGACAATCAAATATTATCTTATATTTGGATGTAAGTGTTTCGTGCTAAACGATAGGGAGAGTCTCAACAAGTTCAGTGCCAAGGCGGACGAAGGTATCTTCATTGGTTATTCCTCAACATCAACTGCATTTTGTGTTTATCTGAAGAAGTCAAAGACGGTTATATAAAGCATCAACGTCACGTTTGATGAAGAGATGGCTTCCGAACAACACAGTTCAGAACCCGTTATAACCGGAGTACTAGCTTCTGGGCAACTCAGTCCAGAACCTGCGTCTCAACAGAATAAATCAGATGAAGCATCAACGTCAACTAATCATATATCTGATTTAGACTTATTATTTGAATTGTTTTATGATGAATTTCTTGGATCTAATATAAAGAAATTTGTTGTGGTTGACAGGATGGAAGACTTAACGACTACTCATCCAACCAGTTCAGAGGTTCCTATTGAATCCAACGCCCCGATTCAACAAGAAGTTCCAATTCAAATGCCGACTCCAACAGTTGAAGAAGTTCCATGTGATGAAGAGACAGAAGTAGTTGAACCAGTAGGATGTTCTGTATAGATCCATCCACAGCCGGAAGAAGCTGTACCTGCTGAGACTTCTGAACCTACCACTTCAACTGCAATCATCCTTCCTCCTGAACAAGCTGAAGAAGGTACAAGTGGATTTATAGATGATACAACTGACATACATTCATATAATCCACTACCTCATGAACATAAATGGACCAAAGAGCACCCGATAATCCAGATCATTGGCGATCCTTCAAAACCGGTGCAAACTAGGTCAGCATCAATGAACATTTGCATGCATGACTCCTTTCTGAGCAAGTTCGAGCCAACACGCGTATCAGAGGCACTTGATGATCCATAATGGGTGATCTCAATGCAAGAAGAGCTAAATCAGTTCAATGCACTTCAAGTCTGGAGACTCGTACCAAAGCCTCAAGGTAAAACAATAATACGTACGAAATGGGTGTTCAAGATCAAGAAAGACGAAGATGGTACCGTTATTCGAAACAAGGCAAGACTAGTAGCCAAAGGATACAGACAAGAGGAAGGAATCAACTATGACGCGACATATGCTCCTGTGGCGCGATTAGAGGCAATTAGAATGTTTCTAGCCTACGCAGCCCACAAGAACTTCACAGTCTTTCAAATGGACATGAAGACTGCCTTTCTGAATAACATTCTGAAGGAGGAAGTCTACGTCTCTCAGCCAAAAGGTTTTGTCAATTAAGAGAAGCCGAATCATGTCTACATTCTCGACAAAGCACTCTACGGTCTGAAACAAGCTCCTCGAGCCTGGTATGATGTCCTTTCCAAATTTCTAGTCAAGTCTGGTTTTTCAAAAGGAACGGTGGATACCACTTTGTTTATCAAAAAAGAAAAACCCGATATCATTTTACTTCAAATCTATGTAGATGATATTATTTTTGGCTCTACAAATACTAAGTACTGTAAGAATTTTACAAACCTTATGGTGTCTAGATTTCAGATGAACATGATGGGAGAGATGAATTTCTTTCTCGGTTTACAAGTCAAACAATTTTCATCTGGGATTTTTATCAATCAATCAAAATACATTATGGATATTCTTCGGAAGTTCAGAATGGAAAGTTCAAAACCGATTGGTACCCCAATGGCACCAGGTACTAAAATTGGCACCGATCCTTCGGGAAAGGCTGTTGATGTTAGGACTTATAGAGGGATGATAGGTTCTTTAATGTATCTTACTTCTAGTAGGCCAGATATAATGTTCTCAACATGCTTATGTGCACGATATCAGGCCAATCCTAAAGAAATCCATATGTCTGTTGTGAAGCGCATATTTAGGTATCTGAAAGGCACTGCAGATCTTGGTCTGTAGTATCCTAAAGATACAAGTTTTGAACTAACAACGTACACAGATGCAGATCATGCAGGTTGTATGTTAGACAGGAAGAGCACGTCAGGACATGTGCAGTTCCTGGGTGATAAGCTCCACCGCTTAAGCAGAATATGTAGCTGCTGCTAGCTGTTGTTCTCAGGTCTTATGGATGAGAACTCAATTGTGCGACTACGGTTTCCACTTCAACAAAATCCCGATATACTGTGACTCCAAGAGCGCCATCGCAATAACAGCGAATCCTGTTCAGCACACCAAGACTAAGCACATAGACGTCAGGTATAATTTTATTAAAGATCATGTTGAAAAAGGAACAATTGAACTTTTCTTTGTAAAAACTATTATCAGCTTGCTGATTTGTTTACCAAACCTTTAGACGAAAAGAGCTTTAACTTTCTTGTCTCTAAGTTTGGTATGCTAAATCTAAAGATTTAATCAATAGTTACCTATCAAAGTTTTCTAATTGTATACTTTTTCATCATTTCTTCATTTCCGCACGATATCTGCACTTCTATCTTCTGTTCATGATCCAAAGGGGGAGTATGAGAAGAAATTGACAAGTAGTCAATATTACTTCGAGGGGGAGCTCATAAAATTTTTGCATGTACCTTTTAATGCCCAATTTTTTTGTAATGCAAGATTTTAGGGGGAGCTCTTAAAGTCAAAGGAGTATGGATATGAGTTTTGATTATTTCTGATCATAACTCGTACTTTAAAAAGTTTTACTGCTTTTTGTCTTTTCAATTTAAGTGAATAAATTTGCTTTGACTTGACATAAGACTTTTGTAGAATTTTTGAGAGATGCTTACAAGTTCATATGTTTATGACTTTATCCTTAGCTTCATGAGATGGAAGATCGTACGTAAAGGTATAATTCTATATCTTCATCTCATAAATGGTTGAAAGAAGGATAACTTTCAATCATTTGAAAACATTGTTTTTAAAAGTTCAAACCACTTCCCGATTCTCAAAACGAATTCATGAATTGGAAGTGTGACTTTAAAGGTTTTCAAGATCAACTTTGTGCTTTAACTGAAATAGTTAAGCCAATCTGAGCATCATATGCATACTAGGAAAACAAGGATCAGTGTGCTAGGACTTAACACAACTTCTATGGAATCACCTTAACCAGTGATTTCTACCCACGAAGTTAATCCATAGTGATTGAGTGTAAGAAGTCAAAAGAAATGAGTGTGTCAAACAAAGAACTAAGTTTGATTATAGTGAGCAAAATGTTTAAAAGAAAGAGCGTGTGAGAACAGAGTTAAAAGAATATCACAACTCTGCACCAACTTTTTCTGAGTCGGGCAACCACAATTCTAATGTTTCACAATTCTTTGGTGATCATTATTGAAACAGGCAACTAGCCCATGCCAACTCTTGATCAAACCTCACCACCTACTCATTTTCTTCTTAACAAGAAAGTCTTTCACATTTTCAAAGGGGATGCAGCACATTTGTTATCTGATTTTCATTTGGAAAATCTGGATATTGAAAAGAAGGAAGTCTACCCCACCTTCGTACTTCAATCATGCACATTGAGTCTGTGTTTAACTTACTGTTATCTCAGTGGTTTACACAAATTTTGAGTCTAATAACAATCATCAAGTGCTTAATTCTTTCAACACAAGCACGAACACACAAGGAATTTGTTTCTTTGTCATAACGTTTATAGAAATTACCTTTGTGGTGTTTCGATGATTAAATGGAAGCCCTGGGGGAGTCAACACCAAACAACTCCTTTCCAATGTGTATTCGTTACACACAGAGACTTAGTGTTTCTGACAGGCATATTAACTGATTCATTAGTTGATTCAGGTGTTACACGACTATTTTGTCTGGATTTGAAAAGATCTGGATGAATATCTTATGAATTCACGAATCAGAGGCTCTAACTGACATACATTTCTTACTCAAAGTTTTGATGAAGTCGTTGCACTTTCCATCAAAAAGGGGGAGAATCTAAAGCTTGAAGAAATGTCCAGTCCATTACATTACAAGACCAAGAACTGCGAGATCAAAGTATTCTGAAGACATGCTGATTTCAGATAAATTTTTTTTGAAGATACTTTGCTAAAGCATTCTGAGCTAGAGAAAGAGATTGCATATTCTGAGCTGAACAAGAAGACTGAATTGTGCTAAATTCTTTTTAGTAATGATCTTGATCCAAAGGGGGAGACTGTTAGATCACATATCTATTGGATTCAAGATCATCCAAACTGAAGATCGCAATCTGAAGCTAAAGCCGGAACGTCGACTCTCGTTATTAAAGTATAATGTTTATTTGTAATAAATGTCAAAGTAATTAATGTTTATTGTTATTGTTATTTAGTTTACTTAGTTAGTTAGTATTAGTTAGATATTAAGTTAATTAGTTATAATATCTAAATGTTAGATATTATGTAGATTTATTAGTTTAATATTGCAAGTTGTTTTAGGTTGAGTGTCTAAGAAGCTTGAGATAATATCAGATCTCATCTCAACAACTCTCTAACAATCAGATATTATCAAGAACAAAAAAACACACACTAAAAGGTGTAAAAGAGAGAAAAACAGAGAACACAGTCTAGAGCTTGAATCGATCAACCTTGTAACCTTTGTTATATATCAATACAGGTTGGTAATCATATTGTGTTGTTGTTTCTATAAACTTGATAACTATTGTTGGACCCACAGGTCACCTATAATTTGGCTCTGTGGGTGACTTCTGGTCCACTTTGTCATTCATGGTAGGTGATCATTGGAACCTTCTGAAATCACTTCCGGAGCATCTGTGGAAAGGAGATCATTTGTACTTGTCATGGGACTTTGTTCACTCTAAGTTGATGTTGAACCTTCCGGAGCATCTTCCGGAGCTCTGTGGTGCCTTTCTAAGAGTTCTCTGATTGTTGTGGTGTTGAACCTTCCAAGATATCTTGAAGATGACCATGATCTTGATTAAGCTTGGAGCCTTGTTCAGTGTTAGCCTCTGAGTGTTCCCCTTCGACATTTGCACCTGCAAAAGTAGTGGAAGAGGGTGAAGTATTTCTAGGACCTGATAGAGTCGTACCTGATTGGTCTACAGAGGCTTCAACTCCAGAGGCTCTGTGGTAATCCTCTGAGGGTCTATCATCGTTGAACATCTCTTCAAATAGATGATGAAGTTTATTTGGTATAGATTAGTCTCCAGATTCTTTATCCTGGAGTTTGAATCCTGAGCTAATTTGCTCAGAAGTCACCTGAAACGAGTAATCAAAAGAAACATTAATACTTTCAAGTATATGTTTTGATTTGAGCACGTAGATTTGGTATGCCTTGGAGTTTGATGAGTATCCAATAAATTTGGCCTCATCAGCTTTGGGACTGAATTTCCCTATTTGCTCTCTATCGTTCAACACAAAGCATCTGCAGCCGAAGACATGGAAGTACTTGATATTTGGTAAGGGGTCTTTGCATGTATATGTTTTGATTGAGCAGGTGGTAAGGGGTCTTTGCATGTCTTTTTACTACCAAAGATCGATTTTGGGTGTAACATGTTGTGGAGAAGGCTTCTGCCCAGAAGGAAATTGGAAGTCCTGAGGAAGTGAGCATTGTTCTTGCGGCTTCTACTAGTGTTCGGTTTTTGCGTTCAAGAACACCGTTTTGTTGTGGACTCCTTGCAGCAGAGAAGTTCTGTGAAATGCCTTTTGTTGTAAGATAAGCTTCTATTCTTGAGTTTTTGAACTCTGTCCTGTTGTCGCTTTAAACTCTCTGAACCCTGCAATTATAAATAACTTGTATCCTCTTAAGTAGATTTATTAGTACCTCATGAACATATGATTTCTTTCGTATAAACTCTACCCAAGTGTATCTAGAGAATTCATCTATGAGTACAAGAATGTACTTCTTACCACCCAGACTTTGCACGGATATAGAACCACAGAGGTCTACGTGAAACATCTCCAGAGGTCTGGTGCAAGATATGTCTGTTTTGGTCTTATGGGCACCTATTTTGAGTTTTCCCATTTCACATGCAGAGCATAGATGATCTCTGTCGAATTTAATACTTGGTAGGGGCTTTACCAATTCTAGTTTCACAAGTTTGCCAAGAATGTGAAAGTTTAAGTGATAGAACCTGTTGTGCCAGAGCCAAGCTTCCTCGTTCTTACTTGAAACCAAACAAAGCTTTTCGTCTTTGTTGATCGACTTGAAGTCCATGAGGTATAGATCAACTTGTCTCATGGCACGCAGAAGCTCTGTAGTTGTGTCTTCTCTGATCAGAGAGCAATATTGCTTCTTGAACATTACATCGAGTCCATTATCACAGAGGTGGCTAACACTTAGCAAGTTGTGCTTAAGGCCATCCATATATGCAACTCTGTTGACATCGATGTCTCCGTTGGCAATGACTCCATAGCCTTTGATTTTCCCCTTCTTCTTGTTTCCGAAGGTTACAGAACCACCTCTATGTTTTTCTTTATATGCGGAGAGCAACCCTCTGTCGCCAGTCATGTGCCTTGAACACCCGGAGTCTAGGTACCAAATGGGCACATGTTGTTTCTTCTACGGACAGATTAAGAAGATTTAGGTTCCCATTTCCAAATAGGTCCAGGCTTGTTAGATGTCTTTAAAGGTGCCTTAAAACCTTTGATTTTGGATTTATCCTCCTTGAAAGAGATACCATTTTGTCCTTTCTCACCCATAAATTTGGCATTCTTGGACTTCGGGTGAGTTATAAGACAGGAGGGCCCTGAGAAGTGTTGATTTAAAGCATGCACAAGATCAAAACATTTGCAATGGGGAATTTCAAAAGCAAACTTCTTAAATATTTCATTAAAAATGTCAAAGGAGGGTACAGAGCAACTTTTACAACAACCCATTTTAGATTTGGGTTTCTTTTTCCAGAAAACTTTGTCTAATCTAGGTTGTCTTTTGTCAAAAACTCCTCTTTGATGACTCTCTTAGTGTACTCTCCCCTGACGACCTTCCTTTCAAGCATTTACTGCCACAGAAGCATTAGTTTTGTCAATTTTGGGCCATTTTTCCTTTTGTTTCCAGGTGAGCTTTTCTTGAAAAGGCTTTGTTAATTTGATAGATTTTGGAGCTTTGGAAGTTTGAGTGGTCTTGATCTTTTCATTTTTCAATTTTTCAAGCTTAAGAGAAGTTTTTGCTTGAAGGCACATATCCATAAAATCAGGGTAGATGGGTATTCCTGTAGTTCTCTTTTTGGGAGCAACCATTATGTTAAGAATACCAGAGGATAGCCTATTTTCCTCTGGACTACAGGTGACCATCTCGAGTTCCACAGAACTTGTCTTATCACTGACCGAGGAGGACTCAGACTTTGATTCAGAATCTGAGTCGAGAGAGTCCTTGTGAATGAGAGCATGACCTTATGGAAGTGTGTTGCGTTGTCCATTTGTAATGTCCTTAGGTGAGTTTAGACCTTTTGAAATACATGGAATAACCATAGGAACACTAAGATAATTTAGAAGATCTTGCTCAAAGATTTCTTCTGTTTCAGAGATTAGATCAGGATGGTTGAGAAAGTGATTTTCATAGGTCTTTCTTAAGTCATTTTCCAAGAACCTTTTGAAGAGCTTTTCTTCCACATAGGCTGGAACAAACTCTGGTGCATCAGAGGACAGTTCCTTTTCAGGAATCATCATGAACATAAAATCCATTTGAGTTTCTGTTTCTGGATGACCAAATCTGAATATTCCTATCTGTTTTTGAGATAGATATTTCTTTCAAATAGATTTTCTCTTTGATGAGAGTGCAGATGGCAAATCATTGTTTTCATACCATACATTTTCCATCTGCAGAGGTTTCCTCAGATGTGGTCCTTCATAGGTTCTGCACCTTTTAAATGTGGATAATAGGTTTGGAAGACTTGGCTTTAGAAATTGTCCAGGGCAGAAGATATTTGCTAAAGATTTGTTCCTTTTATTTCCAGTGTAGGGTCAATATCATCGAACCCTATACCTCTTCTGCCAATCTGGGTATTGATCTTTTCATGGACCTTTTGAGCATCTTGATATCTCTTAATTTGAAGATCTCTGTCGAACAGATCTTGATGAAGAACTTCTCTTTCTTTTTGGAAAAAAAATTTTCAAAGAGATGGCGTTTAATCGATCACTCTCACTATTCTTTAGCTCTTTGACCTTTTCTTTTAAAGCTTGATCGAGTTTTAAAACCTTTTCTTTTAGACTCTTTTTATCAGAAATGTGCTCATAAATAAGTGATTTTCTTTCAAGATAAAGCTTGTCTTTTTATTGGGTAAGAAGCCTGGTTTCCCTTTCAAAGAAGGCCAACTTCTTCTCAAGCTTTGAGCACATGGTTTTATAAGCAAGAAATTCATTTTGTAATTCAAGTTTATTTTCAGAGTCAGAAATATAAGAGTCAGAAGTAGATACCTCATTCTTGTCGTCAGAAGAGTGGACTTCTGCCATTCCACAGAAAAGTGCATTTTTGTCCCCTTCATCAGAGGATTCATCAGTTTCAAGGTTCTATTGTTCTGCCATTAGGGATCTCTGAGTGTAGTATTCTGCTTTCTTTTTGTAGAAAACAACGTCTCTTGTAGGTTTCTCATTAATGGCCGAGGACCTGCACTCTGTGGCGAAGTGGCCCGGCTTCCCACATTTGAAGCAACCTTCATTTTGTTTGGAAACTTTATCACCACTTCTTCCGTCTGACCTCTGTCCACTCCTTTCTTCTTTCCTCTGACCATTGAATTCTTCTCTCCCATACTTTCTTTCTTCACCATATCTTCTGCATCTGTCGTCTCTTTCCTCTCGTCCTCTGTACTCTGGCTTTTTCTTAAGACCCCTAATGAATTGTCGTGTCATAAGTTCAAAGGTCTTGGCCAGAGCAGCCATATGGATTTCCTCCTCAGATCCTTCCTCACTCTCACTCTCTGCCACAAGAGTCTTTTTCTTCTTTTTCTTCTTCTGAGCATCCTCAGTCACCTTATCCTTCCATTTGTTCTGACCCTCTATGGTACTTCCAACCAACGCAAGAGGACCATCGACAGGGGTCATCAACTTTGATATCCTGTTCTCTTAACTTATCAATGTACTAAAAAGGTCAGAGACGGACCAGACATCCAAATCTAGTGTAGCTTGCATGGACATGGTTAGATGAAGCCATTCGTCATTCAGGCTCTAAAGAAATCTGACATTGTTTTCCTCAGAGGTTCTTTGGATGCCATATCTCTTGCACTTGTTTAACAAGGAATTGTACCTGTTGTATGTGCTATGGATGGATTCATTTGGCAGAGCCTTGAATGCAAAATACTCATTAATGCATAGGGCTCTGTTGTTCTTGAGGGTTTTAGCACCATCTTCAAGTTGTTTCTCTAGCTCCAACCATAGGTCCTTTGATGTTTCACAGGAATCAAGAGACTGAAAGATGTCGTTTGGGATAGCCATGATGAGTAGCCTTTTAGCTTTCTTTGCTAGTTCATGAAAAACACTCTCTTGTTCAGTCCATTCATTTAAGGGCTTGGGATGATGATATTCAGGAACTTCAGGGGTGTTTGCAGTGGCAGGAAAACGAGGAACTGTAGACATTGGAATGTAAGGAGGGTTGTGAAGAAACTCAACCAAACCAGGATCCACACCTTCGAGAAAGTGCATCATCCTGATTTTCCACTGAGGATATTCATCCCTCAGTAAAGTAGGGGTTTAGAATGAGATCCTGCGCTGAAGTAGTTAACTGGGTTCGCCATTCTCAGGTAGAGAAAAAAAACATAGTATGAAGAGTTCTTTAGAAAAGAACACGAGTTTACTAAACATGGATGAGTATTCAGTATGAGAAAGATGATAAACCATATCTAAGCTTTGAATATGTTCTTCAGTGGTTCAAACACACTTGCTTTTTGAATCTACGTCAAACAGGTTGAAGTAGCTCCAGAAAACAGAGTATGTTTATGTGTGGGGATCAAGGCAAAGAAACAAACTGAAACTACTACCTGGAACGTGGGAATCAAGTATAGAACAGGATCCTTTGATATTAAGAATCAAAGTCTGCTTTGATACCAATTGTTGATCCCAATAATGATGTTCTTTACTTGAAGGACTTTTATTACACACAGATTAATAAGTAAGAGTGCGGAAGCATTTCTAATATGTAGAAAAGTAGAACACTCAAGGTAATAGACACACAAATAAACAACAAACTGAATCGTAAGATATAACAAGGATTTTACTCAAGACACTATTTCATTCATTTAACTTTAAGAACACCAAGAACACGCACTTGTGTGTGCAAATATTCTCAGGGAAATACAATCTCTAAAAGATAGACTTGTGTGTGCTTGCTTCGATATTTAAACATAAAGGAGGTGCTCTTATTTATAGAATGAGGATGCACCCCTTGGTACAAGACAAAGACTGACAAGAAATGATCTGTAAATGTTAGAACGGCTGGCTTCACGTGTTCTGCACGTGACCTTGTCTTGAACTGAGTTTGCCATCTTCGAACAGTCTCTAGAGGTTAGCCATCACAGAGGCTTAGTGAGTGATCACAGAGGCTCTGTGAGTGATCACAGAGGCTCTGTGATCTGAAGATTATTATCAGGTTACGAGTCCTCTGGCAGAGCGTTGACAGAATCTTCTGAGATTGTGGGTTCTGTGGTGTGCTTGGATGTTCTGATCAAACTTCTGTAGTTCCTATACTTAGCCTATTTTTCAATACTTTTAAACATGTAAGTTGGAGCTAACACTACCTATTAACTCGAAAAGGGAGTTGATGTTATTTGTGGGTAGCGCTATTTGGATTGACAACCCCACTTTTGGCTGACGAGCTAGAAGTACACTTTACCAATAACAATAATAGTCTTACACATGTGTAATTATTTCACCGCTGAGGTAAGGACGTGGAATTTAAGGGGCATTGGTTTGTTGAAAGGTTTGGTAGTGGCTCAATGTCATGGCATCATTGTATACATTATACCACATGCAAATAATTTATTAATCAGTTACTTAAACGTCTTGTGAACGAACGTTTCACAATAAAAATTTATGCATTCAAATTACTTTTGTGTATACGAAAACCTGTGAACTAACCAACTCAATGTAGTTGACCCTTTTTCTTTTACCATGATTTTCAGGTACTGATAAGTAAGTGGTGGCATATAGGGTGCATCTGTGTGACATCATCAACTTCAAGAACATTAAAATATTTGGTCAACTTTTGTAACAACCGTTTATTTTGATAACCTTTTGGTTATGACTTGTACAACAATATTTGTACTATTTTATTTAAGGTTATGGTTGGTGTTATCTATTACTTAATGCTATGAAACCGTGTGCTGTCATATCTCGTGTTTCCGCTATAGCGGGGTGTGACAGGTCCTACAGTGTTAGCACATGATTTTGGCATCCGTATGAATTTGGACCCTTTGCACTTTTCAAAACCTTTTGAAGCATATGAATTATAAGAATATACATGATATGAACCAAACCAATCATCAGAATATTGTCGAGATACAAAATCATTTCGACGATATTTAGAAGACTTTTTAGTAGACGAAGATAATTGGAGTAATTGTTTTATTAAATATCTCTTGTAAAAGTTACAAGTTTTTGTTTTATGAAAAGCAACTTTACCAACTACATCAGTTTTACTATCAGTCATTCTATTACAATGAGAATCAGAACATGATTTTGCAGTCTCGTCAATTTTCTTCTTTGGTCTCCATTCTGATCTCACTTCAATCTTTTTCCTTTTCACATCTGAAACATATGAATTTTGAATGTTAGAACTTTGAGATTTGAAAGATTGCTTATTCTTTAATTTACCAGTGGTGGTTCGTTTCTATGAATGCCTAGTTTTCTTCTTCTTACCTTTAACATCCTTGGTACTCATAGAGACTGGTTTATCAACTTTCGTTGATGATTCACCTTTCTCGTACACACTGGGTAAACCGTTAGAATTAATGATGAATTGAGAATGATCTGGAAATTTGCATTAAAGTCAAGTTGATCAATACAATCATCAAAACAACCATCAGAGTATAGGAAATCAAACTCTTAATCAAACAGACCAGTTATATAATTTGATTTTGAAGTTTTTGAAGTCTTTGAAAAATCAATGGTTATGAAAACAGTTGAAAATACCATTTGTTCTAACTCACTCAAAACTCTTTCTTCTACTAGAGTATTATCGAGGTCAGAAATTTTATTTTCTAAAACGAGAGGAGGAACATAAATCTTGCCTTCAACTGGCTTTGCCCCCAATTCCTCTATAGAGTAGCTTTGAAAATAATCGTTAGAAATAAATTTTGATTGATCAACTGTAACTAGAATTCAACCTCTCATATCGAAATGGAAGTTGCATTTTAGTTTTGTTTTTCCGTTTCTCTTTTTCGTTAGCTTCATCCTCATCTGATAGTTTAGTCCACTTAACTTTGAGTTCAGGGTATTGAGGTGCCAATTTTTGAAATCCGAAATCATACAAAGCAGGAACTTTAGATATACCCTTTTTCAGATAGTGTAGATTCTCGTAACCAAGTCCCCAACACTCACTAATCTCTTTTGGTTTGTTAAGGTGGATGGTTTGTTCATTTTGACCCAAAGTATAAAGTTTTTCTTCCAAAACATTCACTTTTTCAAGTAAAGATTTGTTTTCTTTCTTAAAAGATAAGCACTTTTTCGCAACCTCTTTAATCTGAAGTTCACACAGTTTAAATTTTGAATTTGTTTCAGATAATTCATTATGGATAAACGTCTTTTCTCTCGCACTGGTATCAATGTTTTTGTGTAAAGCCTCAATCAATACGTTCTTCTCAGCAAGATCATTGTTGAGCTTCAATATTGATTGGTTTTTCTCTTTTATGATACCTTTTTCGCGTTTAAGCTTAGACTGTAAATCCTAAAGTTCTATCATCATGGCTTGCATTTGGTTAAGAAAATCAGATTCGGACATATCACATACCTCTTCATTATCTTCACCATCAGAATCTGCTTCAGCTTCTTTCTGACCGATGAAACACATATGAGCCTTTTCTTCTTTTTCCTCATCATCTTCAGAATGATCTAGCCAGTACTCGCCTTCGGTCATCAATGCTTTGCCAGCTTCCTGCTTCTTGGACTAAAGCATTTTGTTCTTATAATACTCAGAATTGCGTACCTTTGGTTTCCGGTAATCCTTAGCATAATGGCCTACTTTCCCGCAATTGTAACACTTTACCGGGTCAGACTCTTTCTTATCCTCAGATCTGTACTTCTTCTCTTCCAGCCTTCTCTCTTCAAACCTCTTGCTTTCAACTCTCTCTTTGTGCTCATAATTTCATGAACCTGATGAGTATCTCTGACTATTCGATCCCGGTTTCTTATAGAATTTCTTCTGAAAAGATTTTGTCAAAAGTAGCATTACCTGTTTCAGGTTCTCACAGTCATCAGAGTCAGAATCCTCCTCATTTTCATCTTCATCGGTCTCATAAATTATCACCTTCTTTTTCTTCAAGCTTACTGACATCTTCTCTTTATTCTTTACCACTAATGCAACCGGATCAACATCCACTTTTTCAGCTTTCCTTTTCTCATCTTTAATCTCTTCTACCTCTTTATCGTTCTGCCTGAGAGTCTCATATACTTCGTGAAGTGGTATCTCGTTCAAATCATTCATCCTGTTTATTTGCCTTGTGAACCTTTTCCACTCTGGCTGCAGTATACTCAAAAACTTGACATTCAGCTCTATCTGAGACTTCCTGACTTTATTCTTGCTAAGCTCGTTCAGAAGGGTCGCAAACCTATCATAGGTAGCTTCCAGAAATTCACCCTCCTTTGCTTTAAACTCTTCGTAATTGTTCAGGTTGTTAGACACTTTCAGCTGGTTACCGATCTTTGACCCAAGCATCACTTTCTCCAGCTGATCCCACATTTCTTTCCCTGTGGCATTATATCTGTCTATCTTGACGTATATCTTGTTAGGAATCCCTTGCAGAATGAATGACCTTGCCAATCTGTCAGCTTTAAGTACTTTCCTCTGTTCATCAGTGTATTCCTCAAGTGGCAATGGGTACTCTTTGTTTATTATCTCCTCACCATTTTCTCCTTTAGTAGACAGAATCTTGGTAGGAGGTTTCATCACTCCTTCTTTTAATGATACTCTGATATAGTCTCCCAAGTCATTTTGGTCGATAAAGTCTAGGAATCTATCCTTCCACTGTTCATATTCGCCCTTAAACAGAACTGGTGGCTTCACATTAGTACCAATTGCTAGAGCCTCTCTGGAAGTCATCTTTAACAAGCACTGAGATAAACTGGTCTTCAATAATTCAGAAACAAATTGGATCTACAAAAGTCAAACTTGGTCAACTCTGAAAAATCTCACAAATTTTCTAAGTATGAAACTCGCAGAAAAACAAAAATCAACTTCGTGCAAACTATATCGTGCGCATTCGAGCTTCTCGCACGTCAAAGGATGCGAGAACAGGCTTCACACAAACAATGATGTGCGAGTTTTGAGGTTCGCGCACAAAGGGTCGTGCACGTTCAAGCTTCGCGCAAAGAGTTACGTGCGAGTTCTTGTTTCTCGCTAATCAAGGCTTGCGCGTTTCTCCAAGACCACTTTCCACAATGTCGTTGCGCGTTTGACACATAGAAAATAATTCAACTTTTTACTTCGCGCAAAAATCCTACTTCTCGTAGAACCTACTTCGCGCAGATCAAAGAAGTTGAACAATATAAACTCGCACGAAGAAACTTGCGTGTTTCTACTTCTCGGACAACAAGTCTTGCGAGTTCTTCATGTTTTTCAAAAGTCTTTGTTGTGTGTGTTCTTCATCCTCTACACGTTCTTGCCTTTGCATGTTCTTCAGATCTAGCGTGTTCTTGAGTTTTTCGAACAAAAACTCTAACTAGTCACCAAAATTGACTCAAATCTTCACCAATTGATCTGAAACTTTGCATACATCTTCTATTGCATAACTCGAACAAGTTACAATTGAAGTATTTCAATCTAAAACATCAAAAATTACAAATTCGATCTAGTTACAGTATGAAATACTAACTCGAACACAAAATCCAAGAAAAATCAAAATTCACACAGAAGAAATGTGAATTAGACTAAACATTACAAATCAAAAGTGTTCTAGATGTATAAACGAGTATCACAACACAAATTTCAAATCAAAAACATCTCTGAATAGCAAAAATCGAATCTCCACAGTGTTCTTTGCGAGTTCTTGAAATGTCGACCAACAAATTTCGAATTAAACCATGATTTCTGAATTTATGTTTGCTCTGATACCAATTGTGTGCCCCACAATGCATGCAAATCAAGATGACAAAATGAATTCAAATGATTTCCATTGATTATAAAAATTGATTACACAGAATATGCTCTCACAATAATTCTATCTCTAAAACACGCTTAATGCTTCTAACATAATGAGTCTACTAATGAAAAACCAATTTATACCTAAAACTCTCACAACACGAAAACACTCTAAACATATTAACTTTGACTTTTCTTTATTACAAATGACTTTGACTTTTAGCATGAGGGTTTGACTTGAGCTCTCTGACTTGACTTTTATCTTCAGCTTGAACTTCATCCTTCATGATCTTGTATCCAACATATTTTGTGCACTAACACTTGTGGTGTGGATACTATTCATCAGCGGATCCTATGAAAGCTCTCATTCAACAAGAAGCCGTTGATCGAAAAAGGAAAGGAGAAAATGTACCAGATTATATGATTTGTCCAGAGACCTCCTGAAAACATAGCTGATAGATTCTCTTCTACTTCTTGTAATCTATTAGTTAGTCTTACAGTAGTTAGACCTTCACTTATACCTATAATTTTCATCTCTCTTGTAATTCTTTCTTTGAATTAATGAAAATTTCAATGAAGTACTTAACTCCAACAGTTCTGTAAAAGATCACTCATGTTAGTGTATTATTGTATCCAAGATTTAATAGGAAAAGTCAAGTTTAGCAAAGTCAACAAAGTCAAAGTATGTTAAGTCAATATGTTGTTTAGTTACTTGTATGAGTTCATATCCTTCGTATAAATAGGGATATGACTTGTTAGTTTGTGTAAGTTCATTGTACGTATATTTGTAAGATCTATGACATGAACACTTTCTCTCTCTAGAAATATACATTGTCAAATCTTGATTGGGTTTAATTGTTAGATTGCTTGATTGGGATCACGTTTTCAATTGGTATCAGAGCAAACCAAACCAATCCAGAGGGATCATCACATCAAATTTGGATTAATTCTTGGATTTTAATGTTCACGAACTCGTTTTCTTGGAATATACTGTTTGATCACGAATTTTATTGTTTTTGTACAATTGGATCAAGAAATTGATTTGGTTGTGTAAGTATCATCACTAGAATCAATTCTTGTTCAGGTTACATAGGCTAATTTTGATTCTAGATCGATCAATTTGTTCAAATTGTGTTTCTCATAAAACTTGTAGTCGAACACTGTATCTAGATCAATGCACTGTAATTTCATGTTTTTAGCTAGTTTGAGTTGATAGAAAAGTGTTCTAATATGTATTTCGATCATATTGGTTCAATTTGTAGAATCAATTTGCAGGTTTAAAGCATTTTGGATCGATTTTGTGAACGAAAGTGTCGAAACGCGCAAGATCTAGCAAACGCGCAAGTTCATCTGAAGAACGCGCAAGCTAAGCCTGCGAGTTCACCATCAAAGCGCAAGTCAAAGGATTTGATTTTTGGCCGGAAACGTGCTAACAGAGGCAAGCGAGTTTCATAAACGTGCAAGTCAAAGCTTGCGAGTTTGAACGAAATGCGCTAAAAGAGGCTAGCGAGTTTTAGAAACGCGCTAAGCAAAGCTTGCGAGTTTGGGAAAAACGCGCAAGTAAAGGCTGCGAGTTTGAGCGAAACACGCTAGAAGAGGCTTGAGAATTTTCGAAACGCGCACATAACGTCTAGCGCATTCCTCAGTGAATAGTGACTAGCGTGTTTAGTGTCTTGCGAGTTTCATTGCTTTGCGAGTTTCAGAGTTGAAATTTTTTTTGAGAAAATTTTATTTTCAAGTGGTGATTCAAGTTTGACTTTTAGTCTGCGGAGGGGGACATATTCTGATAGTGGTCATAATTTTCTGATTTTTGACGATCATTTTTTTAAGCTAATTTTTTTCTTTCAAGATGCCAAAGACAGATGAGGGAGGGAATACAGTACTGTCACCAAGAGACATGGTTGTATTGTACATGCCTGAGATACCTGTTCTAGAAGCAGAAAAAGACAAACTGAAAAATCAGAATTTAGTACTTCTAAAGCAGATTCAGGAATTGAAATTTAATTTGTCAAACTCTGATAAAATTCCTGATTGTATAAAGTGTACTAATACTGTTAAATCTGATATTGCAGGTATCATCAGTGCAAGAGAGAAAGAGATTAAAGAAAGAGAGAAAATCATTGTTCTAAAAGAAAACACCATTGTCACATGTGAGAAGGAATTAAAGTTGAAAGATAGAAAGATTGCAAATCTTCAAAGCCAAATGAAGACGACTGAAAAGAAATCATCTGAGCTGAAAGATGAGTCAGTCAAGATTCAAAAGAAGTTTAAGGCTTTTGAAGATCAGATATCTGTTTTGGAGAAGAAAAATGCTGAACTGCAAACAAGTCTTCAAGCAGAAAAAGAAAAATCAAATATGAAGACATCTTCAACTCAACAATCATCTGAGATTTCCAAGAAAACTTTACAAGAGAAAGAGGATCTTGAGCTGAGATGCATTAAACTTTCAAAGCAAGTGTCTGATTTTGAAAAGATTCTAATTACTGAAAGAGACACATTTGCTAAGGAAAGAAAAGTTCTTGAAGATAAAAACACTGAATTTCCCAAACAGATCTCAGTTTTACAAGACTTATTAGAAAAAGAAAGACAAATTTTCAAAGAAAAGAAAAAGTCTTTTGAATCTGAAAAGAAAATTTCTGAAAATAGAAATGTTGGGATCTTCAAGGAAATTTATGATAAATCCAATAACTTACAAAAAGATTTTGAGCAAGAACATTCATATTTTGAAACTGAAATATCCAAGCTCATGTCCAAGATCTCTTTTCTATCATCAGATATTCTTCAAGAACAGAAGGCAAGATCTGATTTGAAAATAAAGTTTGACATACTTACTTCAGAAAGAAACATTTATACTGAAAAGATAAAGAGCTTAGAAGCTGCAAACGTAAATTTATCAGAAAAGATTACAGCTGATGTGATTAGCCAATCACCTATTGATAACTCAACAGAATCAGTCTGTTCTTTTAAAACATCTTCTAGTTCTATCCATGACAAAAATGTTTTGAAAAACAAAAGTGTCAAACCAATCATTGTCAAATCATGTCAGATCAGACCATCAAATCTATTTTATGACAAATCTGTTGATGGTTCAGTAAGCTATTATGAAAAAACTCTTGGAAAGAATTCTAAGAAAAATCAGATGGTCTGGAGAGTTAAAGATTCTTCTGAAGAGAAAAAGAAGAAGGACAAAGCATTCAACTTCACAACAAATGCCAAAAAGAACAGTGCACATAAAGGTAAATCTTTTGGTAATTCTGATATATATTACTCGACTAATCATCTGATCAGGATTGCTCAAAGGAAAATATGTTGTTCTTACTGTGGAGAGAATGACTTCATTCAAAAAGAAACTGCTCACAACTGGTACGGTTCTTATAGAATAACTTCTCAGAATTCTGGTTTTAAAAGATATACATCTAATGAGAAGTGGATTCTTAAATCTAACATACCAGGACCCAAATACCAGTGGGTACCAAAACCTGTTAAAACTGTTTTGCAGGTACCACAGGTTTAGGGGGAGCATGATGTTTGACTTCTAGACAAAACAGTCTAGGACTCGTACTTCAAAGTACAAGTTTATGGTTCTTGAATAACATAGTTCAAGACCCGCACCTTAATGTAAAGACTGTGGCTTCTGATCACATGACAGATCAGGACCCGTTCTTTAATGTTCAGATAAGGATATTATACAAAATATCCAGGGGAGCTTATCTGATATAAATCATTCTATAATGATTTGAGGGGGAGCTTAAAGGTAAATATCTTCTAATGTAGATCTCTGATTGTTTGAAAGAAGAACAACTTTCAAGCATGAGAAACAGATTCTGAAATGTTCAAACCACTTCTCTATTCTCAAAAGATTTCATGAATTAAGAAGTGTGATTTTAAATGTTTTTCAATTTTGAGCTTTCATGTTTAACTGACCGTGTTTTCCAAAGATCAATACTTACGTATTATCTTGTCTATATACTGTCAAGTATTCATACACACTGGTTCAGTACTTTACTTGAAATTGTTATTACCATGTCTCATAACGACCAAATTTTTCGATGGTAATACCCTCGTTTGCTTTCAAATGTTGTTGAGCATCATTCATCATTTCAAATTTGTGCTTTCATTGCTACATTGTTTATATTTGTTCATATAAACAAATTATCCAATTCTTTGATACTGTTAAGTCTAAATATTGTATCCAAGATTTAATAGGAAAGTCAAATATGTAAAAGTCAACATTGACCTTGTAATAGTTAGTCAAAACATGTTTAGTTTTCTTAGCCATTAAGGCTTTGTATTAGTTAGTGAGTATATATAGGTTTTCCTTTGTAATCATGACGTAACGAACTAGAGCTTTTGCATTCATTGTAATTCTAGAGGTTGTAATTCAAGATCTACTTTCTCTCTCTAGACTCTCTCTCTAGTTCTTGAGCATATTAGATAAATCTTATGTAATTAGCTTGATTGATTGGGATTTAATGATTAACAATTGGTATCAGAGCTGAACCAAACTTTTCAGAAAAGATTTTATCATGATTTGAATTGAAATTTGGTGTTTTTGGATCGAAAATTTGAATTTTTCAAAAGTTTTTCAAGAAAACGAGTTTGTTACTTTTCATTCGAATTTTCAGTGAAAAATCATTTTTAATGCAAGAAATTGGTTTCATTGTGATCGATTTATGTTGGTGATTGATTGTTGTTTTGATTCCATCTTGAAATTCAAACAAAATCGGTTTCAATTTTTGATTTTTGAGATTTTCATGAAAAACGTGTTCTGTCACTGTTCTTGATCAAGATTATTCGATTTAGTGTGTTTTGATCAAAATTAGCAATTGAATTGTATTAAAAACTTGTTTTCGATCATTCTTGTGCAATTTGTTTGGATTTATTTCATTGTTTTGTTTGATATTGCAGAATTTTAAGTCGAGTGTTAGAATGCGTGTCATTCATGTTAGAATGCATGTCATTCATAGAATATGCGGGTCATTCATGTTAGAATGCGGGTCATTCTATACACGCATTTCATCAAAGTGCGGATCTCTCTGAACACGCATAGCTTCAAGCTTCAGGACACGCATTCCTCATAATGCGTTTCCTTCTTGACACGCATTCCTCATAATGCGTTTCCTTCTTGACACGCATTCCTCATAATGCGTATCTTTCTTGACACGCATTCCTTCCTATACATTTCTTGAAACTCTATGACCCGAATTCCTCTGTGATCCGAATTCTTCTGTGACCCGAATACCTTGAGTTGTGCGAGTCTGGAAATTTTTTTTTGGTCATCTTTGGAAATATTTTTTTTTCTACATCACGAAATAACAAGTATTGTTCAAATTTCAATTTTCACAAAATATTTTTTTTTTTAAGATTTCAATTCAATCTGATTTCTGATTTTCTGATATACAATTTGGAACGATCATTCATATCAAGCTGATGTACTCATTCAAGATGGGATATTTTGCTGAACTTGAAGAGAAGATTAGAAAGGTGGAATTAGAGAAGATTAATCTGAATTATGCTGTTGACTTTCACTCACAAAAGTCAAAAGAGCAATATGAAGAAAGCATCAGACTGAAAGAAGAACTCAGTACCTTAAAGAATATCAGTGTTGGGCAGAATGAAGAGAAGATAAAGAGATTGGAATCTGAGAACATTGAGCTGAGAAAGAATTTATCTGATTTGGAAAAACAGCTTGATGCAAATAAAGCTGATCTTGAAAATGAAAAGAAAATTTTTTCAAAGAAGTTCTCAGATTTCTCAAAGAAGAGTTATGAAGAAAAGAAGTCAGTGGAGATTAAATGCCTTAAGCTTTCTCAACAAATCTCAGATTTTGAGAAAGTACTGATATTGGAAAGAGAGAAATTTGCTCAGGAGAAGAAGGCCATAGAACAAAAGAATGTAGGGTTCTTTAAAGAATTATCTGGCCAGCGAAATGAGTCAGAAAAAGGGTTTGAAGAAGAAAGGTTAATTTTTGAGAATGAAATCAAGAAGCTAACTTCAAAATTGTCTGAACTGTCTGCAGATGCGCTGAAAGAGCAGAAGACGAAGTCTGAATTCAAGTCAAAGATTGACAAGCTTGTGAAAGAAAGAGAAAACTTCGCCTCAAAGATCAAAGAGCTTGAAAAATCTGTTTCAAGTTCAAATCATAAATCTGTCTCTTCAAAAAGGTCAGTCAAATCATTTAATCAGATTCGTCGCACTAACCTTTTCTATGATGAATTTTTAGATGGATCAGATACTTATCCAAGAAGAAGTTTCAAGAAAGAGAAACTGGTTTGGCAAAAGAAACCAGTCAAAGATGATAAGGAAAATGAGCTGAAAGAGATGAAATCATGTGTACCTGTACACAAAGCACAGAAGAACAAAGCACCTAACGGTAAGAAATTTTATTGTTCTATTTGTTGTACACATGATCATTTTCATAAAACAAATGATCATTACTGGTATGGTTCTTACTCTGTATCCCCCACACGCACTGCAACTAACATTTCTGGACCCAAATACCAGTGGGTACCAAAACCGAAACCTGAATCTGTGTTGCAGGCAACTCACTCCAAGGGGGAGTAAGAAAGAAAATGGCTTTTGAACACAGTAGTTCAAAACCCGGACCTCAATGTCAAGAATATGGTTTCTAAGCACATCAGCTTAGGATCCGGTCTTCAAAGGAGTTTGACTTCTAAACAAAACAGTTTAGGACTCGTACCTCAGAGATCAAAAAGACCTTACTCCTGTGTTTTTGCATCCGATGGATATTTATGGTCTCCATCCCAAGTGAATTGATCTGATCTCTATCCTATACTTTTTCAATGCTAGATTTTTCTGATATTGATGGTCTAACAATTCAAAGGGAGTGTTTGATCTCTATCCTGTTTTAAATGATATATTTCAGATGCTTAATTTAAGGGGGAGCAAAGGTGATGACTTCTGGTTATTTCAGATCAGAACTCATTCTATAAACCGTTTTACTGATTTCTGTCTTTTATTTTTGAATAAATAATATGAATAAAGTGGCTTCTGAACACATGACAGATCAGGACCCGTTCTTCAATGATCAAAGATGGATATTGTGCTAATATCCAGGGGGAGCTCAAAAGATTTAAATCATTTGATCATGATTTGAGGGGGAGCTGAAAAAGGTAAAAATCTTCTGATCTAGATCTCAGATTGTTTGAAAGAAGGACAACTTTCGAACATGAAAAACAATTTCTGAAATGTTCAAACCACTTCTTATTCTCAAAAGTTTTATGAATTTAGAAGTGTGCTTTTAAATGTTTTTCTAAAATTTTGAGCTTAATGTTTAACTGACCGTGTGTTTCCAAAGATCAATACTTGTGTATTATCTTGTCCATATACTGTCAAGTATTCATACACATCGGTTCAGTATTTTATTTGAAATTGTTATTACCATGTCTCAAATTCAAACAGTTTTTCGATGGTAATACCCCCGTTTGCTTTCAAAGTTGTTGAGCATCAATCATCTTTTTCATATTTGTGCTTTCATTGACAAATTGTTTATATTTGTTCATATAAACAAATTTCCAATTCTTTGATACCCTAACCATTTGATTTGATCTGTTTAAGTCATTGTCAGATTCTCAAAACAATTCTTTTGACTTCATTTCATTCATTCAATATTCTTGTTTTGAGAAATCTTCAACGTTCAAATGCTCAAATTTCATTCATATTTTTAAATGAGCATACATACACTGACATATGATTTCTTGTGCTTTACATGTCAAGAAAATCATTGATAAGCATGTACTTTTAGGATCATGGGATTCAGTGTGAGTGCTTAATAGATCTTCTATGGATTCACGATAACCAGTGTTTCCTACCCCGGAAGAAATCCTTTGAGTGATTAAGGGTAGAGGGGTCTAAAAGAATTGAGTGTGGGAGTGAGCTGAGATAAAATGGAAAAGAGAGATTGGTTAGACGTGAGCATTAAAAGAAAGAGGGTGAGAGAACAGAGTTAAAAGAATATCAGAACTCTGCACCAAACATCTTTCTGAGCCGGGCAGCCACATTACTGATTGGTTCACATTTCTTTGGTGACTATCATTGAAATAGGCAAATAGCCCATGCCATCTCTTGCATACAACCCCACCAGCTACTCATTCTTTTCTTAAAAAGAGAATGTTTCACATGTTCTGGGGAAGCAGCACATAATCTATCGGATCTTCATTTGGAAGATACTGATATTGAAAAAGAAGGAAAGTTGCCCCACCTTCGACCCTTTCTCATGCACATTGAGTCCATGTATAATCATTGTTGTCTCAGTGATTTACATACTTTGAGCCTTATGAAACACAATCATTGTGCTAATTCTTTCAAAACACAAGCACGAGCACACAGAAAATCTGTTTTTCTGTCAGAACATTCATAGATAAACCTTGTGTTTTTCGATGATTGAATGGAAGTCCTGGAGAGTCAACATCAAACCAACTCCTTACATTGTACATCCGTTGTACACAGTAACTTCGTGTTACTGACAGGCATTTCTAACTGTTTCATTTGTTGAATCAGGGTTACACGCTTATTATGTCTGAATTTGCAAAGATTCGGATATATACAGTTCATGATTTGGCTCTTCAGATCAAAGTACAACAATTATCAAAGGGGAAAATCAAAGTCTGAGATGAAATTGATGAAGTTTTGATGATAACGATGCTCACATCATCAAAAAGGGGGAGAATGTTACAAAGATCTGTTTCAAAGACTGATTCAAAGTCAAAAGTTTCTGATAAAGAATTTCAAGTTTCAAGAAGGTTTGTTCTTCCGAAGACGATTCAGTGATTAAAGTGATGAAGATACAATTTTGTTTAAAGACGAAAGATTTTTCAGAAATGAAGTTTCAAGTTTCAAAACAGTTTCAAGAATTTCATGTTTTGTTCAAGGCATGTTGAATTTCCAAAGCTTCAAAGTTTAAAAAGACTTTCCAAGATTCTTCAAAAGCAGGAAAAGAGCAAAGTTTGTGAAAGCTTCAAGAGATGAAAGATGAAGAATCAAGAGCTGAAGATCTGCATCAAAATTTTATTAAATCTTGAATACAAAGGGGGAGATTGTTAAGTCTAAATATTGTATCCAAGATTTAATAGGAAAGTCAAATATGTAAAAGTCAACATTGACCTTGTAATAGTTAGTCAAAACATGTTTAGTTTTCTTAGCCATTAAGGCTTTGTATTAGTTAGTGAGTATATATAGGTTTTCCTTTGTAATCATGACGTAACGAACTAGAGCTTTTGCATTCATTGTAATTCTAGAGGGTGTAATTCAAGATCTACTTTCTCTCTCTAGACTCTCTCTCTAGTTCTTGAGCATATTAGATAAATCTTGTGTAATTAGCTTGATTGATTGGGATTTAATGATTAACATATACCCTAACCATTTTATTTGATCTGATTGATACATTGTCAGATTCTCAAAACAATTCTCTTGATTTCATTTCTTTCATTCAATATCTTTGTTTTGAGAAATCTTCAAAGTTCAATTGCTCAAATCTAATGAGCATACATTTTGACAATGTTATCACATTTTGTGCTTAACTGTTCAGTTAAACTGTTGAGCAACTATTCTTTTAGGACTTACATGGGATTCGTGTGTGACCTTAAATAGAACTTCCATGGATTCACGTAAACCAGTGTTTCCTACCCAGGAAGTTATCCTAGAGTGATTGAGGGGTGTGGGGTCATAAATCAAAGAGTGGGGGAGATAACTCATCCGGTTGAGTTTTTCTCATTGAGCTGAGGTAAAATGAAAAAGAGAGATTGGTTAGAAGTGAGCTTCAATGTTTAAAAGAAAGAGGGTGTGAGAACAGAGTTAAAAGAATATCATAACTCTGCACCAACCACTTTCTGAGTCGGGCAACCACATCTATTGATTGGTTCACATTCTTTGGTGACCATCATTTAAAAAGGCAGTGAGCCCATGCCAACTCTTGCATTTAACCCCACCAGCCACTCGTTTCTTTCTTAATAAAGAAATGTTTCATTTTCTTTGGGGACGCAGCATATATGCTATCTGATCTTCACTCGGAAGATTAAGATATTGAAAAAGAAGGAAAGTTGCCCCACCTTCGCACCTCTTTCATACACATTGAGTCCGTGTAATACTTGTTGCTGTCTCAACAGTTTACACAATTTGAGCCTTATGAAACACAATCATTGTGCCAATGTCTTTCGTACACAAGCACGAGCACACAGAAAATTTGTTTTTCTGTCAGAACATTCATAGAATTACCTTGTGTTTTTCAATGATTGAATGAAAGTCCTAGGGAGTCATCATCAAACCAGCTCCTTAAATTGTACATTCGTTGTACACAGTAACTACGTGTTACTGACAGGCATTTCTAACTATTTCATTTGTTGAATCAGGGTTACCAAGTTCATTATATCCGAATTTGAAAAGATTCGGGTATATACAGTTCATGATTCAGCTATTCAGATCAAAGGGCAGAAAATGTCAAATGTATCTCAGAGGGGGAGAATATCTGTAAAAGGGGGAGATTCAAAGAAAGTGTTGAAATTAAGGATGTTTTGATGATAATGATGCTCACAATCATCAAAAAGGGGGAGAAATCTACAGAGTTCAATTTCAAATCAATTTCAAAGTACTGAAGAATGTTCAAAGTCAAGATTTGTGGAGTATTTCTGAAAGTTCAAATCTGATGAAAAGAAATCATTCTCAAAAGATTCTGAAGACAAGTCCAAATTAAGATGATTTGAGAAAGTTTGTTTTTCTGAAGATGGTCAAGAGATCAAAGAGATGAAGATACAAAGTTCAAAGATCCCTCGAAGTTTCAAATGTTTCAAAGATGAAGTGTGTATTGTTTCAAGACTTTAAATGGTTCGTCTACAAGACTTGTTGACTATTCAAATATGCTAATCATGAATGACTTTTCAAGATTCTTCAACAACTTCAGAAAGAGTTTCAAAGATCAAAGTTGTCAGACTTAAAAGTTGAAGAATCAAGCGTTGAATACTAGTGTGAAATTTTTTTTAAATCTTGAATACAAAGGGGGAGAATGTTAGTGTATTATTGTATCCAAGATTTAATAGGAAAAGTCAAGTTTAGCAAAGTCAACAAAGTCAAAGTATGTTAAGTCAATATGTTGTTTAGTTACTTGTATGAGTTCATATCCTTGGTATAAATAGGGATATGACTTGTTAATTTGTGTAAGTTCATTGTACGTATATTTGTAAGATCTATGACATGAACACTTTCTCTCTCTACACTCTCTCTCTAGAAATATACATTGTGAAATCTTGATTGGGTTTAATTGTTAGATTGCTTGATTGGGATCACATTTTCACCTCAAAATAGTAATTGGGACATGTATGTTATGAGTCTTGGTTATCCTTTATTTTGACTTGAAGTAATTTTCTTCATAGTTACTTTGTCATCATCAAATAGGGGGAGATTGTTGATCCAAACTCTCTCAGTGATTTGATAATGATCCTTTTCTATACTTAGTGAAAACTACGTTTAACATTATGTATTAGTGTTTCATCATCAGCGATTATACTGAGTTTGTTCAGCTATCGCTAATGATCTCTCTTGTAAACATTCATATGTATTAGTGTTTCACCATCAACAATCTAATACTGAGTATGTTCAGTATTGTAAACAGTTAGACATAATCCTTGATGACAAGTTTCGCGACAAAAGATGTTCACTTCTGAATCGAAGAGGAAGCTACTGAACAAAGACAAGTCTACTCATGACCTGATGCGGATATCAGTGAAGCAAATACAAGTCTACACACGCGAAGAAACCTGAGGAAAAGATTCAGTGATAGCTGAACTTCTTTATATCTCTGAAGGAAGAGATATTCAGCGATTGATGATCACTTAGCTTATGCCTCAAGTCTCTTTTGTCTTACCCTTGCTCACATCGTACGATTATAATAAAAGACATACCTCTACAGCAATTCGTACAACAACTCTGTTAACTACATTGTTCATCATACGACCGAAAGCATGTCTCCTAAAGTCAGACCCATGCAACCAATCAATGAAGGACATGAGTAAAGTACTCTGTCATGCATTAAATGCATGGGGTATAAATAGAATGATCAACACTCTATCTGAGAGTGGCCTTCATCTTTCTAAATATATAGAAACCCTTGTTTTCTATATTCTCTCAATCCCATATTCTCTATTTCTAGTGCAACCTTCTTAGTGATTCTTAAGTTTGTTTAGATTAGGTTTTACTTAATCTTATTCTGCAACAAACTTGTAAATTGTGATTTGATTTATCAATAAACAATTTATTAAACTTCAAAAATTTTGTGTCTGTATTCAACCCCCCCCTTCTACAAACTTGTTAAGTACCTTCGGGACCAACAGAACCTGCATTTTTCAAACCAAAAGGCATAAACTTATAGCAATAAATACCTCGATATGTCATGAAAGTTGTCTTTTCTTGGTCGTCGACGTGCATTAGTATTTGATTGTAGCCCGAGTATGCGTCCATGAACGTCAAGAGCTCATGTCCAGCGGTTGCGTCGACTAATGCATCAATATGCGGTAAAGGAAATGGATCCTTTGGACATGTCTTATTCAAATATGTGAAGTCTGTGCACAACCTCCATTTGCCGTTTTTCTTTTGTACGACCACGACATTGGCTAGCCATTCGGGATATTTTACTTCTCGAATCTTCCCGGTCTTGAGGAGGTTATCGACTTCATCATTGATCACCTTGTTCCGTTCTAGAGCGAATTTTCGACGTTTTTGCTTTATTGGTTTGAATGATGGGTCCACGTTCAACTTATGTAAAATGACGTCAGGATCGATGCCGACCATGTCCTCGTGCGCCCAGGAGAATCAATCAGCATGTTCCTGCAAGAAAGATATTAGTTCCTTCTTAATGGAGGGATCGAGAGACGAACCTACGAAGATGACTTGGTCCGACTTGCTTTGGTCCAAGATAACCTCCTTCAAACGATAGTCAGTTTCGGGAGTATCCTGGTTCTGTAATTGATAGATGGATTGATTTTGAGGTTTCATCGTTGTCTTGTAGCAATCTCGAGTAACTTTCTGTTCACTTTTGATCTCCTGGATTCCCCATGGCATTGGAAACTTCATTGTCTGCTAATACGTCGAAGGGACTGCCTTCATGTCGTGGATCCAGGGTCGACCAAGAGTGATGTTGTATGTCGATGATACGTCGAAGGGACTGACCCCATCGACCAACACCCTCCGGGTTAATCAATTGCTAAATTTGAGTTGTATGATTAACCCGTCGTGATGTTTTTGATGTAGGTTGCCCAGATCATCATAATCGAACGTTATCTTCATTGATTCCAGCTCCAGTTCCTCCTTCGATCGTGAGGATCGAGGGATTGGGAGGTTGCTTATACTCTGGTTGGCATGCCTTTTAACTGTTGAATAGGTCAGACCATAGACATCAGATCCACCCATAACACAATTCACGATTTTCTCATGGTCAGGAGACGGTGGTCGAACGTTGTTGTCATATGTCGCTTGTTCGTCGAAGATACTTTTGAGGTTACCTTTCGGGACGTGCCAGGCGAGATCCTTTTTAAGTTCTATGCAGTCTCCTGTCGTATGACCAAGTCTATAGAAGTACCCTTGAATCCATTAAAGGAAATCTTAGGGTATTGGGGAAACTTGGTTGTAGTTGAGACATTTTTTTGTCGAACCTGACGTTCGATATTTGTCTCGACGGCTCAGTCTTAACTGTTGTCTTGGCCTTGAACTCAGGTTTCTTTACACTTAACGATTTTTTGTCGTTAGAGTGTTTACGTCGAAAGGCAGCGTCGTCCTTAACACTCATATAAGCTAGAGTCCTCACTCGTACGTCTTCAAAGTTTCCAGGAGGATATTTTTTCAGATCAGTGTATAGACCTGAGCTTTCATCTAGACCACGTTTGTACGCCTCGCTGTTTTGATATCGCAGTTCCAAACACTAATCATTTCTGAGTTGAATCGGTTGAAGTAACTTCTGATGGATTCGCCCACTTTCTGGATGACATAATACAGGTCGCTAGATTGTTTCTCCATCTTGCGACTACTGGCGAACTGTTGGGAGAATTAGTTCACCAATTCGGCGAACGACCCTATGGACTTTGGCTTGAAGCCAATCAGCCATTGCAGGGCCGCACCGGTGAGGGTCTCCGCAAAGCTCTTGAACATACATACATTTTGATATTGGTACGGGATCGATACTGTCCACATCAGTTGTTTGTATTAGGCGACGTGTTCAGTTGGTTCCAAGATGCCAGAGTATTTTGGTGTGAACGTCAGGATACTGTATTTCTTCGGGACATCGACCATTGCAATCTCGTCGACGAAGGGTGACGCCTGGAATCCAGTGCGAGGCACGACATCGACAGGTACTGCCGTACCTGGAAGTTTGGCTAGTAGCGATAGGATGTGTTCATTTTGCTCTTCTAACATCATCAATCATTGGGCGACAGGGTCATCCTGAGTATTCCCTTGAACAACCGGTGGGACATATCCTAAACTTTGAAACCCAATCCGCTGCGACGATTCAGAAGCATATCCGTTATATTGGGAAGACAGCATTGACATTGAGGGAATCGACGTTGCAGGAGGCATCGTGGGGATTGGAGTTGTCGAGTGGAAGAAAGGAGGAATTGATGTCACGAATGGGATCTATGGGACCTGTGTCGTTGAAGGGAAGAATGGTGGGGGTGGAGGTGGTAACATCGGAATTGGCTGACTGGAGATGCCAGGAAAAAAGTGGTCTTGGGTAGTTTGGAAGTGGAGGCCTCTACCAGGGCATGCTGAAACCACTTTGGCCTTGTGAATGTTCTGTTGCATTGCTTGCATTTTGATTCCTTAAGGATTCAATCTCTTCCACTACTTGCCTGTGTTGATTTGTCAAAGCCTCAATTCGAGCAGAATCTGCGTTCAACTCCATATTCATTTAAGCCACAATATGTTCTTGAGTTCCTTGAGGATCTGCCATTATCCTGTAAAAAGAAAAAAGTACTCGAGGAAACTATTAGTACAACGTACTATTGTCAAGAATTATCTTTAGATGAGGCCCCATGGTGGGCGTCAAACTGTTGATGCCAAAAATTACCCAAAGAATAATTTAAGGTTGTTGTGGAGCTTTATCTAACTAAAGAAAGTAACCGGACGATAATATGAGTAATAGTATGTAAAATAAAGAGAAAAGGGATTTGATAACGCGGAAAAACCCCAACAAGGAAAAAACCGCGAACGACTAGGAAAGGTCATCGTGCATTATGATCACCAAACAGGGGTGATATCCTTCGATGTTACAATGTTTTACATGATGGATACTATAAACAACTATATGAACTAATAACAAGTTTAAATCGTGTGTGAAAACACTTGTGTCGTGTGAATAATACCTTTGTCATGTGTTGCTGGAGAAAGATTGCACTTGTTCTTTGTAGAGCTTGTAAATTTCGTGGTTCGGCTCTCAGATATCCCAATGAAATGTGTATCTTCGGTATTTATAGTCTTAAATCTTCATAAGTGTGTCTTTGTAATGTTCGGTTCTCCATAATTGACTTTGATTGCTTTGATCAGTTATTGTTAGAGCATATTTGTTGGATACGAGATCATGTTTTCTGAAGGTCAAAGTTCAAAAAAGTTATAGCTGAAAGTCAACTCTTTTGTGAAAGTCAAAGTCAAAATTTCTTTGTATTTTGTTTTAAACGCTTGTTGTTTAGTTTTTCTTTTAATTGACTTGTGACTAGTTGTGTTGTAACATACATGTAACTAGAAGAATACGTAGAGCTTTAGAGAGAGAAAGTTAGAGAGAGAAAGTCTTGTACGAATTGTTGTGAATTGAAATTGGAATAACAGGTTGAGTTTTAATCTGTGTAATAATCTTGTTTGTTTGTGAATGAATAAGTAAGAACTTGATAATTGTGACATTATCAATTGGTATCAGAGCAAATCCGATTGAAATCAAGAAAAATATTGGTTCGGCACTGTGTTCATCGAGTCTTGATTGTTTTTGAGTTTTTTGTGTGAATTTGTAGGTGAAATTGATTAGATTGTACTCGTATCGTGGTCTAGATCGATCTTGTATAGGTATAATAGAGTCTTGCACTGTAATTTTGGACAATTTGTAAGATTTACGAGTTTTAGAAACACGAGTTTTATCGCACTGTATTTTAATCAATTTGTAATTGTTAGTGTTTCTTGTTGAAATTCTTTGGTAAAATTCGATTCTAGATGTGTTAGAGAACATAGTGACAAAGTCTCAGATCAAAATTCGGTGAATAGATAGGTTTTTGTGAAAATCAGAGGGTGTTTTCATCAAGATTCGAAGAATTCGCAGAACATCTCAAGAACTCACAGAAAGAACTCGCACAACCCTTGGATTTCTCATAATCTTAGATTTCGCATAGTTTAAATTCTGAAAATTTTGCAAGTATAGATTTCGCAGATTTGTCTGATGCGAATGCATAGAATTCTCTTATAAGAGTCATGCGAATTGACAGAATTCGCATAGGGGTTTATAAGAAAAGTTTTTCTTAAAATCTTTGAAGGACAGATTTTGCAGATCTCTTGTTTGTGAAATGTTAGAATTCGCATAAGTGTTTTATTCGAAAAGATGTATTGAAAATTTTTCAAGGGAAGATTTCGCATCTGTGTGTCTTGCGAAAAGTAGAGAACTCGCATCTGAGAGTTATACGAATTCCTTGAATTCGCATAAGTGTGCATGCGAATTGCTAAGTTTTCAAAAAATTTCAAGTATAGAATTCGTATGAGTCAAGTGTGCGAAAAGTTTTTCATGCAACAAGTTTAGTTTTTCAAAATATTTTCTAAGTTCAGAACTCGCATAGAGTTATATGCGAATTCTGTTTGTGCGAATTCTGATTTCCTTAGCATACGAATTCTGAAGTTTAAGAGTAGTGTGCGAATTTTGTTTGATTTGTGAGTGTGTGCTAATTGTTGCATACGGATTCTGTATTTTCCACTCTTGTATGCGAATTCTAGACTTGTAGAATTTTTGGAAATTTCATTTCTGAATTTTCTTTCAAGATTTCTGTATTTTTGTGTGATTTCTATTGGACTAACGATCGTGTGTCAAGTTCTTATTGATTATTTTCATAACAGGATGACTTCTAAAGACGCTCTTTCGATTGGTACGGATGTCAAACCTCCTGTTCTATTCAAAGGAGAATATAGACAGTGGAAGGATAGATTCCTCGATTTTGTTGACCGACACGCAAATGGAGAGAACATTCTTCAGTCTATTATGGAAGGTCCAATGATTCCTCCCACCATGGAGATACCGGATGATGAATCTTCAAATAGTGAGGATGGAGACGAGGACAGGGTTAGAAAGACTAAGACAGTTCCGAAAGACTTTGATCAATATACTGATGAACAGAAGAGCCGATAAAACCTGATAAGCAAGCCAGATCTCTCCTTATTCAGAGTATTCCGAACGAGATCTACATAAAGATTGACAGCTACAAAGCAAATGTCAAAAAGATGTGAGATCAACTGCAAAAGATGATGATGGGTTCAAAAGTTGGCAACCAGATCAAAGTAGCGAATTGTATCAACAACTACGAGGAGTTTAAGGCGAAAGAAAATGAAAGCCTTGAGGACACCTATGAGAGATTTGTACTTCTTCTAAATGAGCTTTCAAAGAACAAGGTCAAGAAGAAGCAATATGAGAACAATGTCAAGTCCCTCAGCATTCTACAACCCGAGTGGAAGAAGCACACTCGCAGGATGAAGCAGATGAAGGATCTATGTGACATACCCCTGCATGAAGTCTTCCATGAAGTCTATGAGACAGTGAGAAGAAAAATAAAGCTGAGAAGGTTGTTGATCCCATAGCTTTAGTTGTTGGTCAAAAGGAGAAAGAGAAGAAAAAGAAGAAAAAGAAGAAGAAGATTGTGCTCCCAATTTCAGATGATTCTAGTTCTAATTCTGACAGTGACGACGGGGAGAATCTCAAGCAAGCAATGCTACTACTGACCCGTGCATTTCAGAAAAAGTTTTACAAGAAGTCGGGTTCTAACTCTCAGAGATACTCGTCTGGATCAAAGAATTATGAATATCGGGAGAAAGTTGAAGTATAAGAGATTTGGAGAAAGAAAGCTTGATGAGAAAAAGTATCTAAATGATTATGGAGCTGAGAAGAAAACAGATGACCCGATCAAGTGCTATAACTGCGGAAAGATTGGTCACTACGCTAAGGATTGTCGAAAGCCCAAAGTCAGAAAACTCATAATACTATAAGAATAAGATGCTCTTGGCCAAGCAGCAGGAGGCTGGCAAGGCACTTATGGCTGAGGACGAGTTCTGGCTGGATCATTCGGATTAAGAAGAAAGAGAAGTAACAACACACATGTGCTTGATGGGTGATACAGTGAAGTTTGATGAAAGTGATGAAGAGACATTTGATGAGGTACTTAATCTTTCTAAAACTGATTTTATAAACAAAATGGAAGCCATGATGGTCGAACTTCAAGACCTTCAATGTAAACTGAAAAACGAAAAGAACAGAGTTGCGAAGAAAAGTCAAAAGTTTTTTGAACTTAACAAGGAAATTGTTGGGAACAAAGATCTGATTGACTCTCTAAACAAATCTGCTTCTGATTTTAAAACGCAAAAAGATAGTTTTGAAAGTAAGATTTCTGAATTTGTTTCAAATCTTTCTAAGTTTGATCTTGAAAAGCAAGAATGTGTTCTAAAAGCTCATATTTTGCAGGTAGAAAACAAGAACTTAGAGAAAATTGTAAATGGTTTGGAAGCGAAATTATATGCTAGAGGCCAAACAAATCAAACCATTTTCTTAAACACACCTAATGAGGAGGCTAATTTTAAAGAGAAATGGGGACTCGGTTACGATAACCCCCATTACTTAAAGAAAGCCATCAGAAAACAACCAGCACTGTATAATTTTGATTTTTTTTGCTGCTGGTAAATATCATCATTTAAAACCCAAATTTGTTACCAAGTCACCGGATGAGGTTGAGGCTAAAGAAGATGAGAAAAGATAGAATTTAAAGAAAATGCAACTATCATTCTGCTATCAAAAGTTGAATGATAGTTATCTTTCAGAAAAACCAAAAGTTCTTTCAAATGATTATTTTGCTAGCTATTCTACTATTGAGATGGAGGCAAAAACCAGTTAAACCTAAAATTTATGTTCCTCCACTCATTCTAGAAAGCAAAATAATTGAACTTGAAAACGCTTTATTTGATGAAAGAATCTTGGTTCATATAGATCAAAATGTGTTTTCTACTGTTTTAAAGAACACTATTTTCAAAGCTAACTCTAAAAAGTGTTCTAACTCTTATAAGGCACCTCAATCTTCTGAACCTGATCTTGATGACTTATTTGCGTCTACAAATGATTTTTTAAATTCTGATGAAGGGTGTGTTGATGAGATTGATATGTCTGACTTTAATGCTAAACTAGCAGATCATTCTACTTTTGTCATTAATGGTAAAGTTTTACCAAGTGTGTATGAAATTGGTGAATCATCAACTAAGGTTGATGAACCAGTTTCTGTGAGTACTGATTACTATAAGTCTGGTAGGAAGCAAAAGAAACAGTGCTCATAGAAACGGAACCGGTTTTGATTGAATATCCTTTCCTGTGCTTGTCTTGTATTGAGGTATACCGCGAAGGGATGATCGTGTTGGGTGAATTGTGACCTCGTACAATCGTGTCGGAAGTACATCGAATTTTGGAGATACCCCGTAATGTCCTTTTTGTACCTAGATAACTGGTAACTTTAAGAAAAGACATTCTCAAAAATCTGATTTTGCTAACAAATCTAATCTTTTGTTTCAGATTTAAGAAAGAAAAGGTCGGAAGGTCGAACTGAATGGCGACCAAAACAGAAAATTGATGAGAGTTCTGAATCATGTCCTGATGATTGTAATAGATCTACTGGTAGTAATTCTGATGTAATTGGTATTGTTGCTTCAAATAAACAAAACCTTGTAACTTCTTACAAGAGATATACAATAAAGCAGATACTCCAATTATCTCGGTCTGCTACTAAGTCTTCTACATATAGACGGATTGATTTTGTTTCTCACTGATATTCTGATGATTGGTTTGGTACTTATCATGTCTATTCTCATAAATCATTTGTTTCAAAAGTTTTTCAAAAGTTCAGAGGATCCATATACAAATGGATACCAAAATCTTGTGCTAATCCGATAGGACCCACTTTTAAATGGGTACCTAAAGTTATTATTCCCTGATTTCTCTTATGCAGCCCCTTCATATGTGGTACTTGGATTCTAGTTGCTTCAAGCATATGACCGGGCAGAAAGCTTTATTGTCTAATTATACAGAGAAATTTTGCGGGAATGTAAGATTCGGCAACGACCAATTCTCACCGATTTTAGGCTACGGTGATGTGGTTAATAAAAACATGACGATTACAAAGGTGAGTTACGTGGAAGGATTAGGACATAACCTGTTCAGTATTGGCCAGTTCTGCGACAAAGATTTAAAGGTAAATTTCAAGGCCAAGAGATGTTCTGTACGTACTGAAGATGGTAAGGAACTCTTGGTCGGCACTCGAAAGTCTAACCTCTACACAATCAATATGTCAAAAGTTCAGACTGACAATCAGGTTTGTCTACTGTAAAAAGTCTCGCTGCAACAAAGCTGGTTATGGCACCGAAGGCTCTCTCACCTGAATTTTTGTTACATCAATAAACTGGTAATGGGTAAACTAGTCAAAGGACTTCCTGAGCTAAAATACGAGAAAGAACATCTATGCGCAACATGTGAGAAAGGTAAGATGAAGAGAGCCGCTCACAAGCCAAAGCCTGAACAAAGTACTAGTTCTCCACTGGAATTGCTACACATGGATCTCTGTGGTCTAATGAGAACGCAAAGCATTAACGGCAAGAAGTACGTCTTAGTTATTGTGGACGATTATTCGCGTTATACTTGGGTCAAATTTCTGAGATCAAAAGATGAGACGCCCGAAGTCATCGTCAATTTCTTAAAGACTACCCAAGTTAATCTGCAATAACAAGTCAAGCTTCTACGTACAGATAACGGCACAGAGTTTAAGAACAAAACCGTTGAAGATTATCCCGAATCGGTCGGGATAACACATCAATTCTCTGCTGCTAGAACAACCCAGAACAGAACGGAGTAGTAGAAAGAAGTAACTAAACGCTAGTAGAGGCTGCTCGTACTATGTTGAGTTAATCCGATCTACCTCTGTTTCTGTGGGCAGAAGCTGTTTCGGCTGCGTGCTACATACAGAATTGGTCCATAATACATCGCCGGTTTGGTAAAGCACCTTATGCTTTGATTAATAATCGTACACCTAGCATTAAAAACTTTCATGTTTTTGGATGCAGGTGCTTTGTGGTAAATGACAAAGAGAACCTGAACAAGTTCGGACCAAAAGCTGATGAAGGAATCTTCATTGGTTACTCTCAAACATCTGTTGCATATCGGGTATACTTGAAGAAGTCTAAGACAGTAATTGTTAGAGCGGAAATATATTGGATACAAGATCATGAAGACTGAAGGTCAAAGGTTCAAGAAGTCAAAGCTGAAAAGTCAACTCTCATTAAAAGTCAAAGTCTAAGTGTTAATAAAAGTCAAAGTCAACATGTTGTATTTGTTTGTTTCCTTGTTTTAGTAGTGGGTATTGATAATCCCAAAATCACTAAATCTTTAGAGAGAGAAAGTAGAGAGAGAGTGTTTGAAACGCAAAGTAAGAATTCCTATTCAGTATGCGATAGTTCCTTACAACCAACTAAACCACAAGGGACTTAAATACCCTTGGCTAATACAATACATAATAAGCCTCTAAACACAGTATTAGACCAAGTCTATAAATACAATGATTACTATAAAATCTGACTTAACAACCTCCCCCTTAGTAATCATTGGCGTTGTGGTCTTCAATATTCATCATCTAAATCAACTCGGACCATCTAAGAGACTTATCGAAGAAGCTTCTTGACTAAAAAAAAATTCTTCTCGGCATCTTTTAATCCTAGTTGCTTTTGCTGCCTTGACAAGACTGGACCAGTATGTAATAAGCTTGAAAGAACAGTTGGTTCATCAGCTTGTGCTCTAGACGACACACCTATTTTAAATGTACTTGAATGAACTGTGGTGATCGGAGCAGGAACAGCAAAAAGACAAGTATAGTTGAAGAGATAGAATCTTGAGCAAATCTTGATCAGCAGATAAACGTTTGAACTCTTTGTCTCTTTAACTTCTCCTTAACTTCTCCCCCTCATGACCTTGATGATCTGGATCAACTTGGTCATGCAAATGTTGGAGACGAGACAACTTAAGATCTGCAAAATCAAATTTATGGAGAAAGAGGGAAGGTTTGCGCTACACGTTGGTGGCGCAAAGATTGTTTTGCGCTAGATGAAGGTGGCGCAAAGTTAGTTTTGTGCTACCAACTATTGGCACAAAGCTGACTTAAACTCAGAAAAATTTTACCTGTTAAGCACTTTGACTCCCCCTACACAAATGCACTTAATATGACAATTCAAGTTATCATTCATATAGAGAATCAGATACTCCCCCTCGAAAACAGATATGATCTTTCAGAAAATTCTCCTTATTCACTCCCCCTTGAATAATGCACAAACCCATTTACAAATATATATGAGAACACAAGGACCAAAACCTCAATGTAGAAAGAAAAATATATTGAATATGTATTTTGAAACAACTAAACATATAAAAAATTTTAACACTAAACAAATTAAATTCTACTTAGTAAAATATCACAGATTAATCAATCAGTTGAAATCAAGTGTATGTTGTTAGATACAGATACAAGTTTTATTGCATATCAAGTTAAAACATGTTCAGTTTCAAAAACTTTCATCAATCTATTCAGTGTGCTTGCATGCGAACTTCGATTAGCTTCAAGAAAATGTAATTCTAAAAATATAATAAAGAACTTTGCATGTACTCACACTAAGCCATCAAGAATTTAAGATTTTCACAAATTTATAGGTTTATCGCAACTCAAATATATCACCAAGTATCATGAGATGTGTGCTCATTGGCATCTTTTAGCATTGTGCACATTGGCATCTTCACATGAGTGTGCTCTTTGGCATCTTTTAAGCTTGTGCACTTTGGCATCTTTTTAATCAAAAAGTTTGGTAAGTAAAGAACATGTCGTAAACGTAACTTTCTATCTGACCCTATTGCAGGATTTGAGTCAGCCGCTCCCAGAACAGTTGGTCTTAGGGGACTAGGTGTCAAGCACCCCTTGGAACTTACTCTCCCAGATCAGAAAGGCTACATCGACATATCCTAAACCCATTCGTACCAGTAGAACATGACTTTCGATCTGATTCTATAGAAGGATTTGGGTTCGATCACTCCCAAATCAATTGACCTTAGGGGACCAGATGACAAGCATCCCACAGAACTTACTTTCCCAAACCAGAAAGGTCACAGGTACAAACTTTTAAACTTAGAGATTTCTGAATTTTATATATATAATTCATCTCAATCACCCAGTTTTACATCTAAGTGCTTAGCCCATATTTTCATTACAATCCATAATTCTGACTTTTTAGGATTTCCAAGCATTGTAAACTATAAATATTCCGAATCACATATCTTTAAAGCAGAATGCAAAAATTTCAAACATGTTGCTGACTTTTCGACTTTTAAAATACTTGAAAGTTGAACATATAAAACTTTAATATTAACAAAGCAACTTGAAAATTTATCCTAGACACACATTTTATTCAAAAGAAAGAAAACCTGTAAAGCTTTTACTTTATAGAATAAAATTTGTAAAGATTTAAACTTTTAAATTCAAATGCCGAGTTTGAAAATTTAAGACAAATGTAAAGAATTCGGAAAATTGATATTTAGTCGAAACAAAATAAAATTCAATAATATTATCTTCCACATAATGTATAATGAATTTGTGTCTCATATGAAAAAAAAAATTGGGTTGTACAAATTCAGGTTTTGGATGAACTTGCTCAGATTCTTTGAAAAACACATGAGAAAACTGAAATAACATCATTATCAGAGATAAATGCAACGGAATAAAGTAGATGTACTCACAGTTTCTCATTAGTCATAAGCTAAAATCTTTGAAGAACGAGTCCTAAACTGACATGTTTAGAAGTCGAAGTCCATTGAAGTACGGGTTCTAAGCTGATGTACTTAGAAGCCAACTTTCTCTTACTCCCCCTTGACATTAGATGCCTGCAACTTAGAATCAATCTGTGATTTTGGTACCCACTTGTATTTGGGTCTAAAGTCATTGTATTTATTTTCTAGCTCATACTGTTCTTAATTGTGTAATCAGTATTGTTAAGGCTAGGGGTATTTAAGTCCCCTTGTCCTTTGTTTCGGTAATTTTGGCACTCACAGTTTAATACATCTGATTACATTGAGCGTAACTTCTTTCTCTCTCTACTTTCTCTCTCTAAAGATTTAGAGATATTGGACTTTCAGATAATCCATTAGCCAGACTGGGTTGTACAAAAGATCCTTCAAATAAGATCTTCATCATGTCATCTCCGTTCTTTTGACGTTCAATGAAATTCAGAAACCGATCTTGCCACTAAGTAAATTCATTTTCATCAACTAGAACCGGAGGATGAGTTTATGTGCCCAATGACATCATGAGATCGCTTTTGTAGAACTGAGCTTGGAACGCAAACTTTTCAGAATCCATAGAGAAAAACTTCAGAAAAATGCTAAGTCTGAAAGTAGAGGATCTGGCGCAAACTTGAGATTTGCGCTAACAGTGGATGGCGCAAACTTTCTTTTGCGTGAGAAGAAGCTGGCGCAAACTTAAATTTGCGCGAAGCGTTGATGGCGCAAAAGATCACTTGCACACTCTAGAATGAATTTCTCGTGAGATAAGGATGGCGCAAACATAGATTTGCGTGATGTACTGAAGACACAAAATAGACTTTGCGTGAGATGATTTCGATGAGAACCTTCTTTGCTTGACAATTAAGTGGCGCAAAAACTGACTTGCGCAAGACTTAGAGACGCAATACTTGCTTTGCGTGAAGCTTTGGTGGCGCAAATTATGATTTGCGAGACAGGTTACTAACGAAAATTTGACTTTATCTTCAGCAACTGAAACCCTGAAACTTGATGAACTCGCGCAAATTCTGGATGAACTCGCGCAAAACTCGAAGAACTCGCGCAAATTTCAGATCTGGCGCAAAATGATGAAAATCAAGTAAAACCTCCAAATTCGATTATAGAGTCGGATTTAATGACAATTTCTCACGTAGATAAGATCCAAAAACAGTTTCTAAACACTCTTAATCAAACAATTCAATTAAAAAACACAAAATCAAGAATTCGAAAATCCAACAGTACGTTCAAAGACTTTTTCAAAAACTCGAAAAATCTTAAAATTGATGATCAAAAACTTATTTTCTTGCAAAATGATGTGAATCAAATATGTTTTACAATCAAAACCGAATCCAACAAACTAATTTTCAAGAAAATTCGATCACAAACCAGTCCGAATTTGATGAAAAATCAAAAAATGAGATTTTCTTGAAAAAATTCAAGAAAATCAATCAAATTTTCTGATTCATTTCAATTTTCTTGAAAAAAATGAGTTTTGAAAAAATCTGTTGGATACAAGATCAAGAAGACTGAAGGTCAAAGTTCAAGAAAGTCAAAGCTAAAGAAAGTCAACTCTTAAGTGAAAGTCGAAGTCTTTGTAATAAAAGTCAAAGTCAACTTTTGTATTAGTTTTGTTTTCTTGTTGTTTTAGTTGTAGGTATAAATAGTTTTCTTTCCTTTGAAATTAGTAGTTAATAGAATTAGAGCATTTTTATTAGAATACGTTTTTGAGAGAGAATTCTATAGAGAGAGAGAGTTCTAGAGAGAGAAAGTGTAAACGTTGAATTTGAAAGAAATCAAACAGGTAATTGATTTGTTAAATCTTATTTGTTTGATTATATTGTTTTAGAAACTAGAATCTCAAACACAGAATTGGTATCAGAGTAGATCCAAAGGTGAAATCAGATCAAGAAATTCAAGAAAATGTTGGTTCGTCACTGTTCTTGAGCCGAGAATCGTTCGTTTGAGTTTGAGTGTGTTTTTGGAGCAGGATTTGATTAGGAATTGTTCGAAAAGTGTAATAGATCGAGTCTATGTACTTTAATTTCAGTATTGCACTGTAATTCACATGAATTTGTGATTTTTGTTGAGTGTTTGTTCACGAGTCGATATTGACTGTATTATCAATCTTTTTGTATTGTGAGTGTTTGTTTGTGAAATTCTTGAGTCGTAATCTGTTCTATAGTTGTAATCGAGCAACAATACAAAGTTTCAAGGCAATTGGACAAAGTTTGGATCGAAAACAGATGGAAAAATCAATTTTTTAGTCGATAGTCTGAAGAATGCGCTAGATCCCCAGAACGCGCAAGTTCAACGTTCAAACGCGCAAGGTTCATCTGATGAGACAAGATCACAAGATCGTAGAGAGAGAATCTAGAGAGAGAAAGTGAGTTCTGTAAAGTAACAGTATATTCAGATTCAAACAGTGTACGTTCGTTACAAAACAAACAAGCCAAGGGGACTTAAATACCCCAAGGCACTAACAAAACAGATAATACTAAGAAAGCAGTAAAATAAATACAATGATTACTATAAAAACTGATCTAACAATCTCCCCCTTAGTAATCATTGGCGCCGAGGTCTTCAAAAACAATCTTCAAAAAACAGCATTGACCATCTAGACGACTTTGAAGGATCATTGACGTTCTTCTCTTTGACGTAGTCTGTTCAGCCCAACTAACACTTCCAACCGTCTCAGAGTTGAACGGAGATTCAGTCTGTCTTGAATAGTGTTCAGAGATCTACGGATCAGACGGATTTCATCGTTTTCAAGAATATATAATTCTCTTCTTGATTCCAAAAACTTTCTTCTAGCCTCTTGCAAACGATGCTCCAACTGAAGTTTGATCACCTTTAGAGTTCCGTCAGAGTAATATCCAACTTCATCAAATCGTAGAAAGCATTTTTCACTTGAGTTGTTCTTGTAAACTACTCCGAATGGATCTTCGATAATGGTGAATAATGGATATGATTCTAGATTCTGCAAACTCTGGTTGGGCCTTTCAAGATTAACCACAGGCTGAAAACTTTCGACAACCATTTGGAAGTCAAAAACACGGAAAAATCGAATCTGCCGTCGAATAAATCGTTTAAGAACAAAAAGAGTTTGAGAAACATCCTGAGTCCGGTGATAAAGATTCCTGAAGTGATCATATTGGAAATCAATATCATCAATTGAAAGATCAACGAAATCAGCCTCTGAAAAAATGTACCGCTTGCAGTCTCTTCTTTCCACTTCAAGATTTGGATACCAAATGTTCATGAACTTACAAATTGTAACACTGAGAACTCGAACTATAAGATGAGGAGAATTAACAGTGTTATTTCTTCTGCGCTGACACTTGATAAATGCTAAGTACTCATGCTGATATGCTTCTGATTCTTTCTCTACTCCAATAATGGCAAATATATTGAGTGTCCTTCTTCTAGAAACAAAGATATTGCTTTGGATATCTTCAAGAAAAGCAGTTCTGAGTCTAGAAGCCATATATCTTTGCTGTAGATTTCTCTGCCTCTGCTGCCTAGTTAAAGCTTCACCTTCTTCTAGAAGAGATGGAGGAATTACTGGTTCAGAAGAAGGAATAACTACTTGAGTTCTAGATGACTCACCAACTTCAAATGCACTTGATGGAATATTGGTTGTCGGAGAGGAAGTAGTTACTGGAGTAGACGAAGGTTGATCAACTTCTGGAATCTCACCTTGACTTGGAAGATCAGCATATAACAATTCAGCCTCTTTTGTATCTGTTGCATCCATGAAAACCGAATCATCCTCTGTATCAGATAAGATAATGATATTGTTGCAATCTTCTTCTTCAACTTGAGCAACTTTCTCAAATCTAACTTCTTCATCATCATCTGAATTTATCTCAATGAAGTTTGCGAAGAAAGATCTCATATCATTTGCTGCTTCTGATTCTTCAACTTCATTAGCTCTACCTGAGACATCTGGATCCACATAAACTACAACTTGCATATTATTAAAATTTGCTTCAGACAAATTAAATTCATTATGCAAATTAGTTACATCAGCATTGTCAATCATGACATCCATTAAGTCTTGAATACTGCAATCTTGAACAGTATCAGCATTCTTTTCTCTATCTCCAACCACTCCTTCTTGACCAACTTCTCTTGCTTCAGAAGAACCTTCTGTTCTTTGTCTCTTTGCCATATCCCCCTCATGGCCTTGATGATCGGGATCATCTTGGTCATGTCGGCGTTTAAGAGACGGGCCAGCCTCAGTCCTGCATGATTGATCTAGATGATCAATCTTGTTAGATAGATCTGAAAAAGCCTGTGTCATGAAAGAATGAAGATCAGATAAACTGGATCTAACTTCTGATTTGAATTCCTGAAATTCAGTAGATGAAACATAGATCCTGTCAGATTCAGACGAATAAACTGGAGGCGGCGTAGGTTGGAAGTTTCGAAGCATAGAAATGAGATCTTGATCCTGATGTTCTGGTGGCGATATAGAAATAAGACGAGCATAGAGCAAATCTTTCAACTCTGAAATAGGAAGATTTGGAGTGCTAGAAGAAGACACAGGTATACTAGTAGATGAAGAGATACCAACTGACTTTGTAAACAACGGAGGTAGAGGGATAGACATGATTGCTGGAGTAGAAGATTGAACAGCAGAAGACGGCTCTCTTAGAACAACCCCAGATGGGCGTCTGAACAGAATCTCTGTAGGAATCACTGAAGTATCAATCTCAGGCATCTTCCCTTTGAATAAAGCTTTTAACTTCATAATCTGTGATTCCTTTTCAGCATCCATTCTCTCTGATAATTGCCGAATTACATCATTCAAAGTTGAGAATTTATCAGTGGAAACCCGAGCTTGATCAGATGTAAGCTCTACAGCTGCTGAGGTAGACTGAATATCTGCAAGTGTAATTGCTGGAGCTTGACTTTGAACCAATGCAGTGGCTTGATCAAAAGCTGTATCCAATTCATCAACTTGAAGATGTGCAATTGAAGGATTAACTGGAACAAAATCATCATCAGATATAACTTCTGTTGAGACAAGTACTTCTGATGTCTTGGACTTCCTTTCATACACTTTCATATGTGATTTGTTGGGAACTGAAGAATTCATCAAGTATGGTTAATGCTGCTGGTTCAGAATTAGTACTGCTGAGTGTTACTACTGCTAGTACTATTAATACTGCTAGTCAAAGTTAGTGCTGCTTGAACAAAGTTAGTACTGCTTAGCTAGTTAGTATTGCTAGTGGTTAGTACTGCTTAGTAGTTAATGCTGCTAGAAGAAAGTTAATGCTGCTGAAGATTAATACTGCTTATATGATGAAGATTCGTATGAAAGGATATACATGGAAGCTTAGAGATATACATAGAAGATATACTGAAGATATTTTATTCATTGTAATTATCTTTGTATTCAGTATATATATATTGTATTGTTTAGAATAGTGAGATTACTTTTAACTTTAAGTTTTCATTCTTTTAGAGAAAAACAACCTCAAGGCATAGATCCTAATTCTAGAGAAGTAGAATTCGTATTGGTGAGCCTGTTCATCAATATTGAGGTTGAGTGTGTAATCTTGTAACTTCAAAGCATTCAATACAAGTTTACAATTTGTTCTTCATATTTACTGTGTTGATTTACTGTTTCATTGAATATCAAAGTGTTATTCCGCAAACTTCTTTGATATTGTTTCTGAGAATTAATTCTTGTTGAGAATTCGATCCTGACAAGTGGTATCAGAGCCTGATTTCTCAGAAACAACTATTCATCATGGAAAATCTTACAGAATCAAGCAGTACTTTGGTCTCAAAAGTTCCAATGCTTAGATCCAATGAATTTGACATGTGGAAGATCAGAATCAAGCAATATATTCTCCTCACAGATTACTCTATGTGGGACATCATTGAGAATGGCCCATCTGATGAAGGAAAGATTGGTGAAGATGGCAAAAGAACCCCTCCAAAGACAGATGCAGACAGGAAGACAAGGCAGACAGAGATGAAAGCCTTTAGCACACTGCTCTTGGCCATTCCAAATGAGTATCAACACCAATTCTGCAATTGCACTGATGCACAGATGCTCTGGAATGCTCTAGAGAAGAGATTCTCAGGTACCAAAAGTACCAAGAGAAATCAAAAGGCAATCTTAAAGCAACAGTATGAAAACTTCATCTCAACTAAGAATGAGTCCATGACTCAAACTTTTGACAGGTTTAATAAACTAATTGGTGAACTAGCTACTATGGGAGTACAGATTGATCAAGATGATGTGAACAGAAAATTCTTAAGGTCCCTTGGAGATGAATGGACCATGTACACTGTGTCATTCAGACAGAATGATCAGTTGGAAGAAAAAGAACTTGATGATCTGTACAATGATCTTAGAGTATTTGAAGCTGAGGTGGAGGCAAAGAAGAAGCCTTCTGGATATATTCATAATGCTGCACTCCTATCAGCATCAATTGATTCTACTGCTAACCCTGAATCAGTTAATGCTGCTAATGGAACAAATCAAGATAAAGGCACTGATTCTGTGTTTGAAGCCTTTCTTTCTAATCATGGAAATTCCTCTTTGATTAATGAGGACTTAGAACAACTCCATCCCGATGATCTGGAAGAGATGGATATTAAATGGCAGATGGCCATGCTCTCCATGAGAGTTAAAAAGTTCATCAAAAGAACTGGGAGGAACAACTTCTCCCAAAGAAGAGAAGATGGAGCAGGATTTGACAAGTCCAAGGTGGAATGTTACAAATGCCATAAAAAGGGACATTTTGCTAGAGAATGCAGAAGTGGAATGTCTCACAACAACAACCATCAACAAGCTCAATCTGGAAGTTTCAATAACAACAGAAACTCTGCTCAAGCCCTTGTTTCTCAACAAGGAATGGGGTTTGATTGGAGTGATCAAGCAGAAGAAACTATTCAGAATCAAGCTCTTATGGCTAAAGTATCTGATCTCCCATCTGAGGTAAGGTCTAATCTTTGTTCTAAAACTTGCATAGACACTGTTAAAAGGTACAGGGATCACAATCAGAAGATGAGTGATGACCTTAAGAGATTAGAAAAAGATATAAAAGACTATGTAAGGATTGTAGAGAGATTTGAAGATCAGATCAAAGGTTTTCAAGCCAATGAACTACAACACTCATATGACACAAATTACTGGCAGTGGGAGAAAAAGGATTTAGAACTTAAACTGACCAAATCTAAAGAGGAGAGTGAAAAACTGAAAGAGGAGCTAACCAAGGTTAAGCTTGATGTAGAAAAGTTTTCCAATGCTTCTAAAGCAATGGACTCTTTACTACAAAATCAGATTCATGATAAGCTGAGAAGAGGAATTGGGTACAATGCAACACCTCCACCATATAACAACAATTACATTCCTCCTACTTCAGACCTGTTAGATACCAAAGATAGGAAGGACTTGCCTGAGGGAGCCACTGAAATAGATCCCTTAGATAAGGTAGTTGTTGAGGATAAGACTGAGAAAGAGGTTGGCAAGAGTAAGGAGATCAAGGTGAGTGGTGAGATTCCTCTAGAGAATAACATTATCACCAATGATGATTGTGGAAGGGCTTGGATCAAATCCAAGGACATAGAGAAGACAGAGGGAAAGTCTGGTAAGGTCCATTACAAACAGACCACAGTTGTGAATCCAGGTCCTTGCAAACAGTGTGATTGCAATAAAGCCAAGAGCCTAAATTCTGGTTTAAAAAGAGGAAATCAAAGAAACTGGAATAATCAATGGGCTCAGAAACAAGGGGTTGATCTGAGTAAAATCAATAGACCAAAACCTTGTTTTATCTGTGGCAAATTGAATCATCTTGCAAAATTCTGTTATTTCAATCCTATGAAACAAAGGATGAATTTCCAAAGATCCATGCAAAAACCCTTTGGTTATAAGAAAATTGAAAAGAACCATGTGGCTAAGAAAACTGTTAAAACTAAAAGCCACATGAAGAAAAAGTCTGTTAAAGAAAGTGTCAATATGTGGATTCCTAAAAGCACTAAAATTGTTAGTACTGCTACCACAAATAGTGTTGCTGACAATGATAGTGCTGCTAGAAGTAATACTACTGCTAACAATGTTAATGCTGCTAACAAGGTTAGTACTGCTAAACCTGTTAGTACTGCTAACTCTGTTAGTACTTCTAAGGTTAGTACTGCTTCTAGTGTTGGTTCTGCTAAGCCAATAATATTGACAAAGTACTCTAATAAAGAGTGCTCTAAGTTTAAAAACCTCATTAAAAAGGAATGTAAATACTTTGATGAGAAAGGGAGACCCAAGACAACTTTTGCTTGGGTCCCCATTCATACTAATTGATTTATCTAATGTGCAGGGCAACCAACAGCTCAAGGGAAAGAGCATTTGGCATGTTGATAGTGGTTGCTCTATGCACATGACAGGCAACATGTCATGCCTTCAGGATTTCAAACATATCAATGGAGGACATGTTGCATTTGGAGACAATCTTACTGGTGGTAAGATAAGTGGAAAAGGTAATGTCACCAAAGGTAAGATGACATTTGAGGATGTCTACTATGTTGATCAATTAAAGTACAACCTGTTAAGTGTATCACAGGTTTGTGACAAACAACATAGTATATTATTTACTAATACTGAGTGTATGATCCTTGCTCCAGGGTTCAAGGTAGTTGATGAAAGCATGATACTACTTAGAACTCCAAGGAAGGACAATGTTTACTGTCTTGATTTAGACAATGTTGATAGTGATTCATCTTTAAATTGTCTTGTTTCAAAAGCTTCTATAGATGAATTCTCCCTATGGCACAGAAGGATGTGTCACATGAATTTCAAGACTATGAACAATCTTGTTAAAAATAACCTTGTAAGAGGTTTACCCTCAAAAGTCTTTTCATGTGATGATCATTGTGTTGCTTGTCTTAAAGGCAAACAACACAAAACTTCTCATAAGACCAAAGAGTTAAATTCTGTTTCTACTTGTCTCCAATTATTGCATATGGATCTGTTTGGTCCTACAAATGTTATGAGTATAGGCAAGAAATCTTACTGCTTGGTTATTGTTGATGATTACTCCAGATTTACTTGGGTATATTTTCTAAGGACTAAGGATGAAACAAGTGGTCTTATCAAATCCTTTATTCTAAGAATTGAAAACCAAACTAATCAAAGAGTAAAAGTCATTAGATCAGATAATGGAACTGAGTTTAAAAATCATGATCTAAACTCCTTTTGTGAAGAAAAAGGCATTGAGAGACAATATAGTGCTCCTAGGACTCCTCAACAGAATGGTGTTGCTGAAAGGAGAAATAGGACACTAATAGAGGCTGCTAGATCTCTGTTGGCTGATTCAAAATTGCCAATTACCTTCTGGGCTGAAGCAGTTAATACTGCTTGTTATGTCCAAAACAGAGTTCTAGTGGTCAAGCAAAAGAACAAGACCCCTTATGAGCTTTTAAATAAAAGAAAACCTTTTATTGGTTTCTTCAAACCTTTTGGGTGTCCTTGTACAATTCTAAATACCAAATCTCACTTAGGTAAGTTTGATAGCAAAGCAGATGATGGATTTCTTGTGGGATATTCATCTCAGAGTAAGGCCTACAGATTATTTAACTCTTCTTCTAGAATAATTGAAGAAAGTGACAATGTCAAATGCAATGAGAACACACCAAATCCTGTTGGGTCTGGACCTCAGTGGCTATTTGACATTGACTCACTAACTAACTCTTTTGGTTTCAGTAATGAGTATACAGGAACAGGTAGTGGAGAATCAGAGATCACACAAGTTCAAGAAAGTATATCTAAATCTGTGGTTTTTCCCATACCCACAGTAAATTCAGTTGAAGACTGTGAAAAGGAATCATTTACTGAACCAAGTCAGAGTGAAGAAGACACTAGAGATGAGGAGACTCAAGAATCAGAAGTGGCATCTGAAAACACTTCAGGTGAGTTGCATGACTCTAATCTAGAGGATGGACTGAATGAAGAACCTAGTCATAACACAAGAGTTCAAAAGAATCATCCTCCACAGCTGGTAATAGGAGATATCTCTTCTCCTATGATGACTAGACATCAAAGCAGGCTTCAAGAAATGCAAGATCAACAGCATACAGTCCTTTCTTGTTTTCTATCCCAGCTTGAGCCTAAAAAGGCACATGATGCTATGAAAGAATCTAGCTGGATAGAAGCAATGCAAGAAGAACTGTTACAGTTCAAGCTACAAGATGTATGGGATCTAGTAGACCTTCCTACAGGTCACAGAGCAATTGGCACAAAGTGGATTTTCAGAAACAAGAGAGATGAAAGAGGTATTGTCATAAGGAACAAAGCAAGGCTGGTGGCTCAAGGCTATACTCAAGAAGAGGGTATAGATTATGAAGAAGTTTTTGCACCTGTGGCTAGGATAGAAGCAATCAGACTATTCCTAGCCTATGCTTCTTACATGAACTTCAAAGTCTATCAAATGGATGTAAAAAGTGCTTTTCTCTATGGATCAATTGAAGAAGAAGTATATGTCTGTCAACCACCAGGGTTTGAAAACCCAAGCTATCCTGACAGGGTATACAAATTAAAGAAAGCACTTTATGGACTACATCAAGCTCCAAGAGCATGGTATGACACTCTGTCATCCTATCTCTTGGAAAATGACTTTGAAAGAGGAGTCATTGATAAGACTCTTTTTATCAAAAGAAAGAAGAAGGATATCTTGCTGGTCCAAATCTATGTTGATAACATTATCTTTGGATCTACCAGAAACAACATGTGCAAGGAGTTTGAGGATTTAATGCATCAAAGGTTCAAAATGAGTTCCATGGGGGAACTTACTTTCTTCCTTGGACTCCAAGTTCAACAGAAGTCAGATGGCATTTTCATATGTCAATCCAAGTATGTGCAGGATATTCTAACCAAGTTTGGTTTCTCAGAATCAAAACCTGCAAGCACACCTATGGAAACACACAAGCAGATCACAGCAGATCTTGAGGGGGAGGATATGGATGTGCATCATTATAGATCCATGATTGGCTCTCTCATGTATCTCACAGCATCAAGGCCAGATATAATGTTTCCAGTCTGTGTATGTGCAAGATTTCAAGTTAGGCCAAAGCAATCTCACTTTCAAGTTGTTAAGAGGATATTCAGATATCTCAAAGGGCAACCCAGATTGGGACTTTGGTATCCTCATAACTCACCTTTTGACCTAATAGCATACTCAGACAGTGATCTAGGTGGGGCAAACTTGGACAGAAAATCTACTTCTGGAGGATGTCAGTTTTTGGGTGCTAGACTAGTCTCATGGCAGTGCAAGAAACAAACCACAGTATCCACATCTACAACAGAGGCAGAGTACATAGCAGCTGCAAGTTGCTGTTCTCAAGTCTTATGGATTCAGAATCAAATGTTGGATTATGGGGTAACCTTTCTACACACTCCAATCTTTATTGACAACAGCAGTGCTATTAGCATTGTAAATAATCCAGTCAAGCACTCAAAGACAAAGCACATTGAAATCAGGTATCACTTTATAAGAGATTGTAATGAAAAGAAACTTATTCAAGTTGTCAAAGTTCACACTGATAATCAGTTTGCTGATCTATTCACTAAAGCTTTTGATGTGGGTAGATTCACTTTCTTGGTCACAAGTGTGGGAATGATAAACTCTAAATAATCTTCTTCTCAAAAAGTGGTTTTATACCTGTATATTTTTATTCTTGGTGTTACTAATCTTCTTTTTCAGGATATGCATAGCAGTACTCAGTGTTTAGCAAGTTTAAAAGGAGTAAGTATAGTTAATACTGCTAGTTAGTTAATACTGCTAGCCGTTACTACTGCTAGTAGTTAATACTGCTTTCAGTTAATACTGCTAGTGGTTAATACTGCTTTCAGTTAATACTGCTAGTGGTTAATACTGCTTTCAGTTAATACTGCTAGTTAGTTAATACTGCTAGCCGTTACTACTGCTAGTAGTTAATACTGCTTTCAGTTAATACTGCTAGTGGTTAATACTGCTTTCAGTTAATACTGCTAGTGGTTAATACTGCTTTCAGTTAATACTGCTAGTTAGTTAATACTGCTAGTCGTTACTACTGCTAGTAGTTAATACTGCTCTAGGTTAATACTGCTTATATTCCGAATACTATAAATACTCTTTGCCCGCCTAAAAGTTCATAACGACTCTTTGCATACTGTTCTCTTGCGCTCTAAACCCTTTCTCTCTCAAAGTTCAAAGTGTTCAGGCAAGCATCTTCAAGGTCAATGGCATCAATGGCGTTCATTGACGAGCACAATGAAATCGCAATGCTCCAAAAGCCAAAACAAGCAGAAGGCTTTCATCAGATAGTCGACTTTCTGAAGACTAGCCACATTGCCCATGCTATCACTATGTCTCCAACTATCTTTATAGAGCATCAGAGGCAATTCTGGGCACATGCCACCATTGTTACTGAGAATGGTGTGCGAATGATCAAGACGACAGTATGTGGCAATCCATTGACAGTTACTGAAGAGATAGTTCGCATCAGTCTACGTCTAGACGATGCCTCTGGTATAACTTCTATCCCTAATGATGAACTGTTTTCTACTCTGACAAAAATGGGGTATGGAGGCCCATTGGGTGTTTTTAAGTTCTCAAAAGCTAAATTCTCACCTCAATGGCGTTTTCTTGTTCATACCTTGATGCACTGCATTTCTAAAAAGACCACTGGATGGAGTGAGTTCAGCAGTCCCATTGCTTATGCTTTGGTCTGTTTGGCCACTGCCAGAAAGTACAATTTTTCACAAATGATTTTCAATGATCTTGTCTCAAACATGGGAAACAAAAAGAGCTTTTATATGTATCCCAGGTTTGTTCAAGCAGTTATCAACCATGAATTGACGGATATACCTCAACCTGTTGGGGTATATGTACCTAAACCCCCCAAAGGCAAGGTTTTCTCAAATATGAGAAGATCTGCTGGGGACTCTGAAGGAGTTGACACCCCATTGTTCTCTACAATGATGGTGGTGTCCCAAACCAATGAAGGTATGGTAGCAGGGTCAAGGCCCCCATTAGACCAACCCACTGCTAGCCAAGCCCAACCTTCCCTCTCAAAATCAATTCCCCAGTCACTTCTTGAAAAACCAACCTCTCCCATCACCCAAACCTACAAGAGAAAACAGGTAAAGAAGGCTCCTTCCCTTCTTGTACCACTACCCACTAAGCCTATAAGCCCTCTAAGGGAGAATTCTCCCCTAGAGAATATCCAAAGGGAAACCACAAGGGTGTCTCCCAACCCAAAGGAGGTGCTCTCTGAGGAGGAGGTAGAGCATATGGGTGATGAGGCTGCCACTACTCCTGCTAGCACAGAGGAGGAAAGTGGTAACATCAATAAGACCTCCCCCATGGCAACTTTGAATGAGCAATCATTTGAAGGACCCTGGTGCCAAGAAACCACAGGGGTGGATAGTGCTTCTGCTAGGCAGAAGACTTCCACTACTAAAAGATCCAATGATCCTTCAATAGGGGGTAACACTCCTGGAGAAGGTGAGGACAGATATAACTATGATGAATTGATGGAGGCAATGGGCAACATCAACATGGATGTACTCAAACAGGGCAAAGATATAGAAGAGCTTAAACTCATAGTTCTGCCACAACAAGAACAAATCATCAAGTTGAAGCAAATGGTAAAGAAACTGATTCTGCAAAGGAAGAAGAAACAATTTGTGCTCAGAAGGAGGACACCAGTGACTGATGCTCCCAAAAAGGGGGAGTCAGAAGCTGATGCCAAAGCTAAGGGGGAGCAAGAGGAAAAACATGATGTTGAGGGGGAGAATGAGCAAGCAGCAGAAACAGAGCCAGCAGCAGAAACCATTAATACTGCCAGTTCAAGTAAAGCAGCAGAAATGGTTAATACTGCTGAGCTGAAAGAAGCAGCAGAAACAGTAAAAGAGGTCCTTACAGAGCTTGAGGTTGCAGAAACACTCATCAAAGCCAAACATGATACTCCCAAGGTCACCTCAAAGGCCAAAGGAGTTGTCATAAAAGAAAGAGGTGATGCAGCAAAGAACTCTAGCATTGAGAAGGTGATGGGTAAAGATAAAGGTAAGGCAAAGCTAGTTGAATCTGATAAACCAATGAAAAAGCAGAAGCTGATTGAATCAGATGAAGCTCTAGCTAGGAAGATACAGGCTGAATTTGAAGAAGCAGAAACCATGCAAGTGCAAAAGGATAGAGAGATAGCTAAAGCAATGGCTGCAGAGTTAAACAAAGCCTATCAACAAAGTTTAGCAACAGAACAAGCCAAGCAGAAAGCCACATCTTTGAGGAAGCCTGATAAGATCAAAATGGCTACAAGGAAAAGACAACCTTCAAAGACATACCTGGGTGCTCAAGAGAGAAAGAAAATGATTACTTTCCTCAAGGGTGCAGTAGGTGTCAAGGTAGAGATGTTTTCAAAGATGTCTTTTGAGAAGCTCAAGAAGATGTATGATGCTGAGATGATAAAACTTCAAGGGGATGATCTTGCAAGGGTTGAAATGGAGAAAAGAATGAAAGAAAGCAATGATTTCTTACAAAAACCATTCCCTGATGAGCAAGAAACTCCAGAGAAGGAAACAACAATTGGTGAAAGTCTAAGGACTTTAAAAAGAACAAAGATGATTGCCAGGAGAAAGCCTACAAAGAAGCCTAGATTAGTGGAAGAAGAGGCTGAAAAGGTTGCTGAAGAAGAAGAGGCACCTGAGTCATCTACAATGAAAGAATCTGCAAGTACTGAGGATGTCAAGATGTACATGGTTGTGATGGACAAAGTGCCTGAACCAATTGCAGCAGAACCTGTAGGAGTTAAACCTCCTGAAGTTATTCACTGGGATGTTTTGGAAGTAGATGGCAAGAAGTATATCAGACTGAAGAGAAAAGATGAAAAGTATGAAGTCTACAGTACTTGGGCTAAAATTGTCAGAACATGCTCAAGGTCTAATATTGAAGAAATGTTTGATATAGGGATGAAGTTGTATGCAGATCAGTTGAAAGCTCCAGGAATTTCAATCACAAAACTGGTGATGGAGTATCTGTGTATGATGTTCAAACCTGATGAAGTGAAGGAGATCATAAGGAGTGTTTTTCAAGCAGTTACCAATTGGACTTTGTATGAAACTAGTGGTGTATATTCTGTGACTTTGGATAGAAATCACATTGAATACTTCCTAGTGGACAAAGTATACAACCATAGCAGACTGAAACTTCATTTAATGTTGAAGAAGAAGCTTGGATGTGGTGAAAATTCAGAAATGGCTAAATATTTGATCCAAAGAACAATTAATCAAAGTTTGGGATTGGATGCAAATACTGGAATTTAGGTCATGATAGAGTTTTGGGAGCATCTTGAAGAAGATCTGAAGAACTTGACTTCTTTTCCTAAAAGTCAAGTTAGGGGGAGATTGTTGGGAACTGAAGAATTCATCAAGTATGGTTAATGCTGCTGGTTCAGAATTAGTACTGCTGAGTGTTACTACTGCTAGTACTATTAATACTGCTAGTCAAAGTTAGTGCTGCTTGAACAAAGTTAGTACTGCTTAGCTAGTTAGTACTGCTAGTGGTTAGTACTGCTTAGTAGTTAATGCTGCTAGAAGAAAGTTAATGCTGCTGAAGATTAATACTGCTTATATGATGAAGATTCGTATGAAAGGATATACATGGAAGCTTAGAGATATACATAGAAGATATACTGAAGATATTTTATTCATTGTAATTATCTTTGTATTCAGTATATATATATTGTATTGTTTAGAATAGTGAGATTACTTTTAACTTTAAGTTTTCATTCTTTTAGAGAAAAACAACCTCAAGGCATAGATCCTAATTCTAGAGAAGTAGAATTCGTATTGGTGAGCCTGTTCATCAATATTGAGGTTGAGTGTGTAATCTTGTAACTTCAAAGCATTCAATACAAGTTTACAATTTGTTCTTCATATTTACTGTGTTGATTTACTGTTTCATTGAATATCAAAGTGTTATTCCGCAAACTTCTTTGATATTGTTTCTGAGAATTAATTCTTGTTGAGAATTCGATCCTGACATGATTGATCAGCATCATCATCACCAGCATCTGAATCACTTGTTGTATTGTCACCATTTTCAGGAAAAACATCATTTGTTGCATCATCATCAGCAAGATCATCATCAGCAACCTCAGGATTTGTCACATCATCATCTGCAACAACTGTTTCATCAAGATTAGCATCCTCTCTAACATCAGCATTATCTTCAGATTCAATAGTAGCAATGACAGATTCTATCTGAAGAGTAGCAACATCTTGTAGAACTGCAGAGGGATCAACATCTGTTACTATGGTAGTTACAACGGTAGTAACTATTTCCTGAGTAGAAGCTTCAACTTGCTCTTCATGAGTAGTACCAACTGGAGTGCCATGAGAAGGTACTTCCTGTTCAGCCTCTTCAAAGTCATTTTCTAAACAATATTCAATGACACTGGGATCGGTCATGTCAGCATAATTGGCAATAAGACCATAAGGAATGGTCATAGAAAATGTGAAGGACTTCTTCTGTTTCTTAAGAAAAAGCATCTCAGTATCCTGAACTTGCGGCCAAGATAATCTTCGAGGAATTGCCGGATTGCTTCTAAACATGCTTCTAATGATCAGGTTTAAAAACCTGATAAAAGGAATGAACTTCCGTCGCTTGTTGGTTAACTTGTCTTGCACTATTTCTGACAGCTCGTTCCAGAAAATAATCATATAGTCGACATGCAGGTCATAGACTACTGCATAGAACAGTCGAAGATAGTGAAGACTAGAACTATCCGTGCCGGTATGTTTGGACGTTAAGCACCTGTTGATGACCGAAAATAAAGAATACAAGACAGGAGGAAGATTAGACTTGTCAAAGTCTACAACCCTGTTCAGTTGACCAACATAGCCTAGTCGTTTGATGCCTTCATACACTTCTTCTTCAGATGAAAACTGATCATAAGTTGTCCTTCCAGGTCTAGAATCAGGCTCAGGAAGCTCAAGAATCAACCTTAATCGTTTGTAAGACAGATATGAATCAAATTGATCAATTTGGAGATCAAATCGATGAGGACGTGCCAGTTCATTTTTAGTGATAGTGTGCCATACTTGCTGGACGTAGACTTCCGGAACATCAGCAACTGAACAGAGAGCTTGAGAAAGCGGATGTCCACGAAGAATAGTGCGTATGACAGGATGAATCTTGATGCGATCAAAATCAACAAAGTAATTGTTATGCTTATAAGGCATGTACATGACGTTCGGGAACACATCATTTGGATTTCGCCTTGATATAGAAAGGTCAGCCCCAACAGATGGAACATGCGGCATTGGAGTATCATGAGATGCCTGATTAGTCGGATCCTGAAGAATGACATTCTCATCTTGAATCATTGGATCAGTATTTGTTTGAGAAGTCATGATATCCTGAAACAAAACACATTTCAAAGTTTAACAGAAGAGAGAAAAAAAAATACTAATTATGGAATGCGGGTCGTTAAGGAGACACGAAGAAAGAAATGCGGGTCCTTCAGGAAACGCATTTGAGGAATGCGTGTGAAGAAAGGAACGCATTACAAGGAATACGGGTCCTTCATGAAACGCATTAAGAGGATTGCGGGTGAAGAAGGAAACGCATTTATGAGGTATGTGTATCCTGAAGGAAACTCATAGAAGGAAATACGTGTCCTTAATGGAACGCATTGCATACTTGAAATAACAAAACAAACAAAAACAAATACACAACAGATACTAGAACAAAATATACTAAGAGGGTTCACATATGCGGGTCACACATGAAACGCATTGTTAAGAAATGCGGGTCACAAGTGAAACGCATTTCTTACAATGCGGGTCACAAGTGAAACGCATTTCTTACAATGCGTGTCACAGGTGAAACGCATTTTTGACTAATGTGTGTCACAGGTGAAACGCATTCTAGACTTGTTTAAAAACAAAACCCTAGGAAAACGCCTGATCGAACCCGAAATGCACAAAAACTAAAAAACGAAGCACTGAATACGAAATTAAAGTAAAAGAAAACATACCTGAATGTCGATTATAAGTTCTAAACAAATCCCAAAATAGCAAATCGATCTATTTCAACTCGAATCTGAGTTTTAGAAATCGATGAATGGTGAAAATAACGCATATCAGTTAAAACTCACAATACAAAGCCAAAAAGAAATCAAAACAAACTACAAACATAGAATGAATATCACTAAACAAACTACAAACATATAATGAAAAACAAAAAACATACCTGAACTTTCCAAAAGCACAATCTGAAAAAGAATCAGATTAGATTGAAGAAGATGAACACGCAGAGAAAGAGAGTGGAGGGAAGAGAAATAGTCTGATACGTTCAAAAAGAATAAAGAAAAGAAAAAACACTATTACACCTATATATTCTAAAAAAATAAATAATAACTATTAAAAAAATTAACTACTAAAAAAAAAACTTGATAAGCCCCCATTACTCCCCCTACACAAATGCAAAAAATTTATCAAATTAGTTTAGCATTTGCATAGAAAATTCAGAATACTTACCTTATGAATTTCTGATCAGCACATGAAGTAATTAATCAGCAAAAATTCACTCCCCCTCAAAAAATGCACAAACCATATGACAAAAACACAGACAGCAAACATAGAGACATCAATATTAAAAGATGATCATATTGAATATAAATTTTGTAACAACTGAATATATAAATTTTTAAACACTAAACAAATTAAAGTCTACTCAGTAGAATATTCCAGATTTATCAATCAGTTGAAATCAAACGTGAGTTGTTGGATACAGAAACATGTTTCATTGTATATCAAGTTAAGACATGTTCAGAGTTAAACACTTGCAGGTGTCTATTCAGTGTGCTCGCATGCGATCTCTGATTAGCTTCAAGAAAAATATAATTCTAAACATAAAATGAAGAACTTTGCATGTACAGACACTAAATCATCAAGACTTAAGATTTTCACAAATTTACAGGTTTATCGCAGCTCAAAATATATCACCAAGTATCAAGAGATGTGTGCTCATTGGCATTTTTTAGCTGTGTGCACATTGGCATCTTCACATGAGTGTGCACTTTGGCATCTTTTAAGCTTTGTGCTCTTTGGGATCTTTTAATCAAAGAGTTCATTAAGTAAAGAACATGCCGTAAACATAACTTTCTATCTGACCCTATTGCAGGATTTGGGTCAGCCGCTCCCAGACCAATTGGCCTTAGGGGGCTAGGTGTCAAGCACCCCTTGGAACTTACTTTCCCGGATCAGAAAGGCTACATCGACATATCCTAAACCCATTCATACCAGTAGAACATGACTTTTGATCTGGTTCTATTGCAGGATTTCTGTTCGATCACTCCCAAATCAATTGACCTTAGGGGACCAGATGTCGAGCATCCCTCGGAACTTACTTTCCCAAACCAGAAAGGTCACAGGTACAAACTTTTAAACTCAAGGATTTCTGTATTTTAAATGCTTAAAAATAAAATCATCTCAATAACTGAGATCTATATCGAATAGCTTAGCCCATATTTTTATTACAATCTACAATTTCGATCACTTAGGTTGTTCAAGCAAAGTAAACCATAAATATGCCGACTCACATATCTTTAAAGCAGTATCTAAAGCGTCAAACATGTTGCTGACTTTTCGATGTTTGAAAGATTTTGAACATTGAACATATGAAACTTTAAATATAAACAAGGAAACTTGTCAAAGATCCTAGACACACATTTTATTCAACTGAAAGAAAATCTGAAATATTAAACTTTATAGAATAAAATTTGTAAAAATTTAAACTTTTAAATTCAACATGCCAAGTTTTGAAAGAAGAAAATTAAATCGTTTTTCATCTAAAGCTTTTGTAAATATATCAGCAAGTTGATATTCAGTTGGTACAAAATATAATTCAATAGTACCTTCTTCCACATGATGCTTTATAAAATGATATCGCATGTCTATGTGTTTGGTCTTGGTGTGCTGGAATGGATTGACTGATATCGCAATCGCGGACTTGCTGTCACAATATATTGGCACAGTCTTGTATAGCATCCCGTAATCGCGAAGTTGCGTTTTCATCCAAAGCACTTGAGCACAGCAACTAGCTGCAGCGACGTATTCAGCTTCGGCTGTTGATATTGAAACGCAATTTTGCTTTTTCGACGCCCAGCTTATCAGTCTGTCACCCAAAAACTGAAGATGACCAGTAGTACTTTTCCAGTCCAATTGAATACCACCATAATCCGCATCAGAATAAGCAATCAAACTATAGTCAGAACTTTTAGGATACCATAATCCTAAATAAGGAGTTCCTTTAATATATCTAAAAATACGTTTGACTGCTAAATGATGAGATTCTTTTGGTTTAGCTTGAAAACGGGCACACAGGCACGTTGAAAACATTATGTCCGGGCGGCTTGCAGTAAGATACATCAGTGATCCGATCATCCCTCTGTATGTCTTTTGATCCACAGCTTTTCCATCTGGATCCAATCAGAGTTTGGCACCGTGAGCCATAGGCGTGCCGATCGAAGTAGATTTGTCCATCTTGAATTTCTTCAAAATGTCAAATACGTACTTTGACTGATTAATGAAGTTTCCATCTGGAAGCTGCTTTACTTGTAAGCCGAGGAAGAAGTTGATTTCTCCCATCATGCTCATCTGAAATCTAGAGGTCATTAAATCAGAAAACCAATTACACAGAGATTTGTTAGTCGCACCGAAAATAATATCATCTACGTATATCTGTACTAAGCAAATATCAAGATTAGTTCTATAAATGAAAAGAGTAGTATCTATCGAGCCTTTGGTGAAGCCAGATTTGATCAAGAAAGCTGACAACTCGTCATACCATGCCCTTGGAGCTTGTTTCAGACCATATAAAGCTTTATCGAGAAAATAAACGTAATCAGGGCGATCTTTGTCAACAAATACCTCTGGCTGAGATACATATACTTCTTCTTTCAATTTGCCATTGAGAAATGCTGTCTTGACGTCCATTTGATATACTGTGAAGTTGCGATAAGCAGCGAAGGCTAAAAACATTCTGATAGCTTCCAATCTGGCGATGGGTGCAAATGTTTCATTATAGTCAATACCTTCTTCTTGTCGATATCCTTTGGCTACTAACCTTGCTTTGTTCCGAACGACGATACCATCTTTGTCCTTTTTATTCTTGAATATCCACTTTGTACTAATGATGCTTTTACCCTTTGGCCGTGGTACAAGTCTCCACACTTTGAGTGCGTCAAATTGATTGAGCTCCTCTTGCATTGCTAAAATCCAGTCCGGGTCTTCTAATGCTTCAGATACTTTGTTAGGTTCAATCTTGCTTAAAAAACAAGTGTACAAACATTCGTTGGAAGAAGCCGACTTGGAGCGTGTAGAAACACTAGCTTGAGGATCCCCAATGATTTGATGGATTGGATGAGATCTTGTCCATTTTGTTGTATAAGGGAGAGGATCAATAACTTCTTGAATCACTTCTATTTGTTGAGGATGATCTTTAGAAGGAATAATGTCAGAAGATGACACATATATGGTTTCAACTGGAGGAGGGGGTATTTCCATGACATCAGAATCATGCTCTTGTTGACCAGATGTAGTTTGTACTTCTTGTTGAACATTTTCTTCTGGAACAACTTCATCTCCTACAGACTCCTCATGAATAGTTTTAGTAATTTCTGGTTCATGAAAGACTTGATCAGGATGATGTTCAGAAGATATGTCTTGAATCTCAGGAGATTCTGAAGAGGCATCAGGTTCAAAGGTTGATGCAGCGGAATTAGGATTTGATGCACTCACAGATTCCTGATTCAAAACATTTGACGCATTATCAGTATTTGGTTTAGGAACATCATCATAAAAAATTTCAAACAGAAAATCAAGATCAGAAAAATTAGATAGAGAAGTAGAAGGATCCTGATTTGTTGAATGAAGTGCAGGTTCTGAACTAATTTGTTCAGAAGCTGAATTTCCAGTAATAGCGGGTTCTGAACTGTGTTGTCCAGAAGCCAAATTGGCAGCTTCATCAAATTTGACATTTACTGACTCTATCACTTTTCTTGCCGAGAGAAGAAATACTCTGTAAGCAGCAGAGTTAGAAGAATAGCCCAGAAATATGCCTTCATCTGCCTTTGGACTAAATTTGTTCAGATTATCTCTGTCATTCAAAACATAACATTTACACCCGAAAGACTAGAAATATTTGATGTTAGGTTTGATACCATTCATCAATTCATATGGAGTCTTGTTGAGCTGGCGGTGTAGAATTGATCTGTTTTGAGTATAACAAGCAGTTGAAATGGCTTCGGCCCAGTGAGACAAAGGGACACCTGAATAAGCAAGCATAGATCTAGCAGCTTCCACAAGCGTTCTGTTTCTTCTTTCAACAACCCCATTCTGTTGCGGTGTTCTTGCAGCAGAAAACTGTTGTTGTATACCTTGATCATCATAGAATGCTTGAAGAGTTGAATTCTTGAATTCTGTGCCATTATCTGATCTCACAACTTTGACTTGCTTTTGCTTATTTGTCTGAATGGTTTTGATGAGGTTGATGAGAATTTCAGGTGTCTCGTCTTTAGATTTGAGAAATTTCACCCATGTGTATCTGGAGTAGTCATCAACAACAACCAAAACATATTTCTTCTTCCCAATACTCTTTGTCTTCATTGGTCTGCACAAATCAACATGAATTAGATCTAGAATGTCCGCAGTGCAATGTTCAGGCTTTGGCTTATGAGATGCTTTCTTCATCTTTCCTTTCTCGCAGTCCTGACAGAGATGGTCTTTCTGAAAACGGAGGATTGGAAGACCTCTCACTGAATCATTCTTGACCAAGCGATCCATATATTTGAAATTGAGATGAGCTAGTCGACGGTGCCACACCCAGCTTTCATGAATAGAGGCTTTTGAAAGAAGACAAACATCTGATGGAACCTTTACCTCGGAAAGATTAATGGTATAAAGATTTGATCGTCTCTTTCCAACAAGTAAATACATGCCGCTACTATTCTTTACAGCAACCCTTCCAGACTTGAAACAGACTTCAAGATCTTTATCACAGAACTTTCCGATGCTGAATAGATTGTGACTCAAACCTTCGACATAGCTTACTCTTTTGACAGTTATGTTACCTTGAACAAGATCACCATGACCAAGAATGGGAGCCGTCTCGCAGTTTCCAAATTTGACACGACCGCAACATTTTTCTTTAAAATTTGTAAGTAGAGATTTGTTGCCAGTCATGTGTTTGGAACACCCCGAATCCAGATACCATAATTGATTTAGCTGCACAATCAACAATTACTGAGATTTAGGTACCCATATAAATATGGGTCCCTTCTTGTTAGTCCTTTCCTTTTTCTTTTTCAAAAATTTATTTTTACAAAACATCTGAGATTGATCAAATAAAGCATGAACATCATCACATATTAAAGAAGAAACACAATCATCAGAATCATAATTATTCTTCGAAAATTGAAACATTTGCTCTACAGAATATTTTGTAGATTTATTACAAAAGGCAAATGAGTCTTGTTTACAAAGAAAATCTACACATTTATCCTCTAGAGAAACAAATTCTTCAGATCTCTGTTTCTTTAGCCAAACAGACTTTACAGACTTCTTCAAAGGCCTATCTGAAATAGACGAATCAGAAAAGTTAGAATTTTCAGAAATATCAAACTCTTTCTTCTTTTTCTTCTTTGACCTTTTTCTTTTACGCTTTGTTTTATAGAAATGATCATTTAGCGTAAAAGTATCATCATCAATTTTAGATAAAATATTTGATTTAGAACAGGAAGTTTTATCAATAAAATCAAACTGATCAGTTATTTTATTTGAATAAACCTCAGAGCAAAAACATCAGATGAACACAAGTTGATGAAAGATTTGATAAGATCAGAATTATTTTCTTTAAAACTCGATGTCATAAAAGAAAAAATGACATAATTTTCAATTTTCTCAAAATCTCTTGTTCTTCCAATTTTTCTTCTAGATCAAATATTTTGCATTCTAATACTAATGGAGATATATATCTCTTAGTATCATAAAACACTGGAGATATATTATCCTTATTAGGATTAGCTGCATTTAAATCAAAAAAATCATTTGATTTAGAAGATATAGTTGAAGAAACAATGTTTAACTTTTGTCTTCTCTTCTTTAATTTTTCTGGAACATATTTTGCATTTTCTTGAGTGTAAACAAAAGAAACTTCCATTCTCTTATTGTTCATCCGTTTTTTATCTTCCTCAATTGTAGTCTCTTTAGCACTTGTCCAAAAAGGTTTGTATTGAGAACCATAGTGTGAAAGACCAAGACAGTCGTAATCATAAAAATTGGGAATCTCAATTTTAGCTTGCTTTAAAAACTGAGGATTTTTAAATCCAAGACCCCAATTTTCTTTTATTGACTCATAGCTCCTTGGTTTATGCATGTGAATTGTTTGTTCAGTTTGATTTTGTTTATATAACTTTCCTTCTAATTCAAATATTTTATCCGAAAATTCTTGATTTAAAATTGACAATTCAGTCAAAGAATCATGAGAAGTCTGTTTTTCAAATTCTAAATCTTCAATTCTTTCTTGAAATTTCTCTTTTGTAAATTTTAAAATTGCTTTTTCATCTCTCAGAGAAATCTTCAACTTTTCAATTTGAACAGACTTTTCTTGATTTTCGTGTTTTTCGGATAGGAGCTTTGAACGAAAATCATGTAAAGCATTTGTGATGACATTCATTTGCGAAGAAATGAAATTAAAATCAAAATCAGATGGTACCTCAGATTCATCAGTTGATGTGTCCTCATCCTCATCATCACTTTTGTCGTCTCCAATAAAGCACATCGCAGCAGTCTCAACATTGTCAGCTTCATTATCTGAATGGTCCAACCAATATTCCTCCTCAGCCAACAAAATTGTTCCACTTCTTTTCTTTTCAGCCAATGCTAATTTCTTCTTATAGAAATCCACATCTTTCACAATCTTCGTTCTGCATTCCTTTGAAATATGCTCGAGTTTGCCACAGTTGTAGCAAGTTACAGCCTTTTTCTCTTCTTTCTTTGGTTCAGCTGCTGTACCAGACTCATACTTGGGAAAGAAAGGCTTTGATGTAGAACCGGGTTCTATCTTCTTTGATCCAGAAGAAAAACGAAGATTGTTTGATCCTGTCCGTTTCTGATATTTCTTTTGATAGTGCTGACTTAGAAGAATCATGGCTTTTTCTAATGCTTCGCCATCATCATCTGTTGATCCATCGTAAGCAGACTCAGTTAAGGCTTGCTTAGCCATTTGGCTAGCTAAAAGAGCGATTGGATCCACAGTCTTTGGCTTCTGCTTATCTAGCTTAGCTTTCTTCTTCATAACCATTGCTTCATCAGACATCAGAATTTCAAACATTTCCTGAATGGGCATTTTGGAAATTCTGGGATCATTCCTCATGCGATGACAGGATTTTTCCCATTCTGGTTTGAGTGCATTAAGGAACTTCAGATTGGTCTCCAGTTCATTCTTTATTACCTTGATCTTATACAGATCATTAATTACAGTCCAGAACCTGTCGAAGACACTTTTCAGACTCTCCCCATCTTTTGCTTTGAGCTCTTCAAAATTGTTCATGTATCTTGTCTGACGAAGCTGTGTAGACATAGCAGTACCAAGCATGATTTTCTCCAGTTGTGTCCACATCAGCATAGGATTGTGTTTGAAACAATCGATTCTGTTGTAGATGGAATTTGGTAGAGCAAGTATCAAATTCGACTTGGCCTGATTGTCAGCTTGGTATCTCAGAAGTTCATCAGCATCATATTCTATCAGGGATTTTTCTACTTTAGTGGCTGGAGTGTTACCAACAGCTGGTATCACTTTCCTTGGCTTAACCATGGGACCTTCAGTCAAAGCTTTCATCATATTTTCACCATTTGATTGCCTTTCGATGAAATTAACAAACCGGTCCTGCCATTGTTCAAATTCTTTCTCATTAATCAGAACAGGTGGACGAGTTTCAGATCCCAACGACATCATGAGATCGTTCTTGTAAAGTTGAGCTTGTAGAGACATATTTGAGAAATCTGGAATTCAGAAAAAAAAGATTAAGTGTTGATGACCCGCAATACTAAGAAATGCGTGTTGAGAGAAAATCAGGTCCTTGATGACCCGCACAACCAAGAAATGCGTGTCCAGAAAGATACTCGAAGTTGTAGAGAAATGCGTGTTCAAGAATGCGCGTCCAAGAGAAATGCGCGTCCAAGAGTAATGCGCGTCTAGAGTGATCCGCACTTGTAGAAACACGTATTAAGGATGACACGCACTTGTAGAAACGCGTGTTAAGGCTGACACGAACTTGTAGAAACGCGTGTTAAGGATGACACGAACTTGTAGAAACGCGTGTTAAGGATGACACGAACTTGTAGAAACGCGTTTCCAAAGAATCAACAACCTGAGAAAAATACTATCACACAAAAGTTAGTTTCATACGATTTTAAGAACAATACACATACTAATAAGATGAATGACCCGCATTTCATATGAATGGCCCGCATTTCATATGAATAACCCGCATTTCAGCAAACAACAACAAATCTGCTAATTTGATCAAAACAATGAAATTAAGTACAAACAAATTCCACAACATTGAACGAAAACAAGATTTTAATTCAATTCAATTAACAATTTCGATTAAAACACTCTAAAACTCAAAAAAAAACTCACATATAACAGACAACAGAACACGTATTTTTCAGATTATATTCAAACTCAAAATCGAAGCACCAAATCACATTTTTATGCAAATTAACAAGAAACAAACTAGATAGACTATATAAAACGCATCTAAAAAACATCAATTTCAAAACAATTCAATCACAAAACAGAGTGAAATTGATGAAAATCCAGAAAACGAGAATTTTCCAAAAAACGAGAATTTTCTTGAATAAACAAAAAAATTCGATCAAATTTTCCGAATTAATCATACAAATCAGTAGCAATTACACTAAATCTCAATCCTCTCAAGATCTTGGAGGCTCTGATACCAATTGATGAGCCAAGATCACAAGATCGTAGAGAGAGAATCTAGAGAGAGAAAGTGAGTTCTGTAAAGTAACAATATATTCAGATTCAAACAGTGTACGTTCGTTACAAAACAAACAAGCCAAGGGGACTTAAATACCCCAAGGCACTAACAAAACAGATAATACTAAGAAAGCAGTAAAATAAATACAATGATTACTATAAAAACTGATCTAACATCATCCGCAAGAACGCGCAAGTCGAAGGGAAGATTTTGGTCTCAAACGCGCAAGTAACAATCTGCGAGTTCTAGAAACTCGCGGATCGAAGTCTGCGAGTTTGGAAAAGTTGGAAAATATTCTAAGGACCAGAACACGCACGTAGTGGTTAGAGAGTTACCCAAACGCGCTAATCGAAGGGTGCGGGTTTTAAGAGGAACAGTGGTTTGCGAGTTCTTTCGACGTGCGAGTTTGAAATTTCAAGAAAAAGTTCTAAGTGTCAAAACAGGCAAGCTTTGACTAGCGAGTTTTAGAAACGCGCACGTCTCAATTAGCGCGTTTCATCGTGAATAGTGATCTGCGAGTTCTTTCGATTTGCGAGTTTGTTCAAAACGCGCAAGTAGACACTTGCGAGTTTAGGAAACGCGCACGCTGCTATCTGCGAGTTTCAGCGAGTTCTTTTGATCTGCGAGTTTCAGCGAGTTCTTTTGATTTGCGAGTTTCAATTTGAATAGTGGTTTGCGAGTTTCAGCGCCTGCGAGTTTTAAGCTTTAATAGTGACTTGCGAGTTTCTATACTTAGCGGGACCCCCGTGCTAAGTCTGCGGAGGGGGACATAATTCTGATTGTGATCAAAATTCCTGAATTTCTATTTCAAGATTTCTTGTATTTTTGTGATTTCATATTTTGGATTAACGATCAGTTCTAGTTTCTTATTGCATATTTTTCAAACAGGTAAATACAGGATGACTTCCAGAGACGCTCTCTCAATTGGAACTGATGTCAAGCCTCCGGTGCTGTTCAAAGGAGAATATGAACAATGGAGAGATAGATTTTTGGACTTTGTTGATAGACAATCAAATGGAGAGAACATTTTGAAATCTATCACAGAAGGCCCAATGAAGAAACCTACTGAGGAGATTCCTGCTGGTGATAATGATTCAGATGGAGCTCTGAGAACAAGGAGAGTGGATAAAAAGTATGCTAGTTTTTCTGATGAACAAAAGAAAAGGTTTGATGCTGATAAACAAGCCAGATCTTTGCTTTTACAAAGCATGACAAATGAGATATATGTGAAAATAGATAGCTACAATGAAACTGCCAAATCAATGTGGGATCAATTAAGAAAAATGATGTTGGGTTCTAGAGTTGGAAACCAAATGAAGGTAGCTAACTGCATAAACAACTACGAAGAATTTAGAGAAAAAGAAAATGAAAGCTTGGAGGAAACCTATGATAGGTTTGTGCTGCTTCTGAATGAGCTTTCCAAGAACAAGGTCAACAAGCAACAGATTGAGAACAATGTAAAGTTTCTCAGCATATTGCAACCTGAATGGAAAGAGCACACGCGAAGGATGAAACAAATGAAGGATTTGAGCGAAATACCTCTACATGAAGTCTACGAGACTCTGCGACAGAATGAAGAAGAGGTAGAAGAGAAAAGAGCTGAGAAAAAGAAAGTTGAGAAAGCTGTTGATCCTATAGCATTAGTAGCTGGAGAGAAAGAGAAAGAAAAGATAGAGAAGAAGAATAAGAAGAAGACAGTGGTATTTAGTTCTGAATCTGAGTCTGAATCTGATCGAGATGATGGAGAAAGTCTCAAACAGGCTATGCTACTGTTAACCCTTGCTTTCCAAAAGAAGTTCTACAAGAAGTCGGGATCCAATTCTCAGAGATATTCTTCATCAAGCTCAAAGAACCACGAGCATAGAGAAAGAGTGGAAGGAAATAGAATGATTGAGAAAAAGCCAGAAGAAAAGAAAAAGTATGTAAATGATTACACAAGTACTGAAAAAAAGATGGCTAATGATCTGATCAAATGTTACAACTGTGGCAAGTTCGGACATTATGCAAAAGAATGTCGGAAGCCAAAGGTTCGCAACTCAGAATATTATCAAAACAAATTGCTCTTGGCCAAACAACAAGAAGCTGGCAGGGCATTAATGGCTGAAGATGAATACTGGTTGGATCATTCTGATGAGGAAGAACAAGAAGAGACTGCTCATCTATGCTTGATGGGAAAAGAAGTGAAAGATGATGATTCTATTGATGAGACTGCTGAGGAGGTAATGAACTTAACTGAAAATGATTTCATGACCAAAATGGAAGCCATGAGAGTCGAACTTCAAGATCTTCAAAATAAATTGAAAAAGGAAAAAGACAGAGTTGCTAGGAGAAATGAAAAGGTCTTTGAGCTCAACACGTCAGTTATTGAGAACAAAGATTTAATTGATTCTCTACGCAAATCTGCTTCTGTTTTTCAAAATGAAAAAGATTGTTTTGAAAGTAAGATTTCTGAATTGCAAAAACAATTGTTTAAGTCTGATTCTGAAAAACAAGAATGTGTTCTAAAATCGTTTAAACTGGAGGTTGAGAACAAGACTTTAGAGAAAAAGGTAAATGGTTTGGAAGCAAAATTGTATCTTAGAGGCCAAACAGATCAAACTATTTTTTGGAATACACCTGATGAAGATGCTGATTTTAAAGAAAAATGGGGATTAGGGTTTGATAATCCTCATTACTTAGAAAAAGCTATCAGAAAACAACCAGGTCTATATAATGCAAATTATATGTATGCGGCTGATGAATATCCTCATTTGAAACCCAAATTTATCACCAAAGCATCAAAAGAAGTTGAGGAAAAAGAAGATGAGAAAAGAAGGAATTTGAAGAAAATGCAACTACCATTCTGTTATGAAAGATTGAATGATAGTTATCTTTCTAAAACACCAAAATTTCTTTCAACTGATTATTTTGCTAGTTATTCTTCAACTGAGATGGAGGCAAAACTTGTTCAAGCCAAAATTTATGTACCTCCACTTGTCTTAGAGAGCAAAATAATTGAGGTAGAAAATATTTTTTCTGATGAAAGAATTTTGAGTGATCTAACACAAAACGTATTTTCTACAGTATTAAAGAACACAGATTTTATTTGCAAATCTAAAGTGTGTTCTACATCTTCAAAAGTACCTCAAACTTCTAAGACTGATTTTGATGATCTATTTGAGTCTGCAAATGATTTTCTAAATTCTGATGAAGGGTGTATCGAGGAAATTTATATGTTTGACTTTACTGCTCAACTTCCAAATCATTCTACTTTTATCATAAATGGAAAAGTTTTAGCAAGTGTACATGAGAAAGGTGAATCATCAACTAAGGTTGGTGAATCAGTTTCTGGGAATGCTGATTACTATGCTAATGGTAAGAAACATAAGAAACAGCATTCACAGAACAAGAATAACACTGGTAAACGCAAGAAAAATCAATCTCAGAAATCTGATTTTCCTAATAAATCTAAATCTTTTGTTTCAGATATAAGGAAGAAAAGGTCGAAAGCGAGAACCGAATGGCGGCCAAAAAGGAAGGATGATGAGATAATTGAATCCGTTTCTAATAGTTCTTGTACTAGATCTGATAGTAGTGATTTTGATGTAGTTGGTCAATATGCTTCTCATAAACAAAACCTTGTAACTTCTTACAAGCATTATTCAATAAACAATTGATTCAATTATCTTCTATTACTACTAAATCTTATCATTATTGGAGAAATGATTTTGCTTATTCTAATAATTCTTCTGATTGGTTTGGATCTTATCATGTTTATTCTTCAAGGTCAAATGTTTTTAAAAGTTTTCAAAGAAAAGGAGGGTCCATATTTAAATGGATACCAAAATCTTGTACTAATCTGTTAGGACCCGTTTTTAAATGGGTACCTAAATCTATTGTTTCCTGATTTCTCTTGCAGACCCGACATATGTGGTACTTGGACAGTGGATGTTCCAAGCATATGACTGGGCAAAAAGCTTTATTGTCTAATTATACAGAGAAATTCAGTGGAAATGTCAGATTTGGAAACGATCAGCTTTCACCAATCTTAGGATATGGTGACATCATTCAGGACAACATAACGATCAGTAAGGTGAGTTATGTCAAAGGCTTAGGGCACAACCTGTTTAGCATTGGTCAATTCTGCGATAAAGGGTTAGAGGTCAACTTTAAATCTAAGAGTTGTTCGGTTCGTACTGAAGACGGCACAGAACTCTTAGGTGGACATCGCAAGACAAACCTCTATACCATCAACCTGTCCAAAGTTCAGATTGACAATCAAGTTTGCTTAATGACAAAAGCTTCAATGCAACAAAGTTGGCCCTGGCACAGACGTTTATCACATCTGAATTTTCGTTATATCAAAAAGTTGGTTAGTGGAAAATTGGTAAAAGGACTTCCTGAGCTAAAATACGAGAAAGAACACTTATGTGTTGCATGTGAGAAGGGTAAGATAAAAAGAGCTCCGCATAAACCGAAGCCCGAACCAAGCACTAGTTCTCCATTAGAATTGTTACATATGGATTTGTGTGGTCCAATGAGAACTCAGAGTTTGGGTGGAAAGAAATACGTATTGGTTATTGTGGACGATTACTCGAGATACACGTGGGTCAAATTTCTTCGATCAAAAGATGAGACGCCCGAAGTTCTCATTACTTTCTTAAAGACGACCCAGGTGAAAATGCAGCGACAAGTCAAGTTTCTTCGAACAGACAACGGCACAGAGTTCAAAAACAAAATAGTTGAAGAATATCTCGAATCGGTCGGGATATCACATCAATATTCTGCTGCACGTACACCTGAACAAAATGGAGTAGTCGAAAGGCGAAATCGGAAGCTAGTCGAGGCCGCTCGGACTATGCTTAGCCAATCGGACTTACCTCTATTCTTGTGGGCAGAAGCTGTGTCGACTGCATGCCATACTCAAAATCGATCCATGATTCACCGTCGTTTTCAAAAGACTCCATATGAGCTGATCAACAACAGAACACCGACAATCAAGTATTTTCACATATTTGGGTGTAAATGTTTTGTGCTTAACGACAGAGAGAGTCTGAATAAATTCAGTGCTAAGGCAGACGAGGGTATCTTCATTGGTTATTCTTCCACATCTGTAACATATCGTGTCTATCTGAAGAAGTCAAAGACAGTTTTCGAGAGCGTTAATGTAACATTCGATGAAGATATGGCTTCTGAACAACTCAGTTCAGAACCCGTGATCACTGGAGTATTAGCTTTTGGGAAGATCCGTCCAGAACCTGCTTCTACAGCGAATAATTTGAATAACGCTTCTACATCTATTTCACATTTATCTGATTTAGATTTGTTATTTGAATTATTTTATGATGAGTTTCTAGGATCTAATTTGCCTAAATCTGCTGTGACGGACAGGTCTGAAGACACAAGCTGTAATCATCCAGTCATTTCAGAAGTTATAACTGAACCTGTATCCCCCGTTCAGTCAGAAACTCATGTTCCATTGAATACTCCTACAGTTGAAGATGTACAAGTAAATGTTAGGCCAGAAGTAACTGTTTTAGTTGGGTGTGATATATTGTCTACTCAACAGCCAGAGTCTGCTGTTCCAAATGATGCTTCTGCACCTGAAACTTCAACTGTAAACCTCCCTCCTATTATTCAAACTGAAGAGCCTAATAGTGGATTTTTAGATGATGATCATGATCAATCTTCATCTACTCCACTCCCTCATGAGCATCGCTGGACTAAAGAGCATCCATTACATCAAGTAACTGGAGATCTCAACAAGCCTGTACAAACGAGGTCAGCGACTTTTAATCAATGTATGCATGACACATTCCTCAGCAAGATAGAGCCCACGCGAGTATCAGAGGCTTTAGCTGATTCGGATTGGGTATCTACTATGCAAGAAGAATTAAATCAGTTTGAAGCCCTGAAGGTCTGGAGATTAGTTCCAAAACCGGAAGGTAAATCCGTGATTGGCACTAAACGGGTATTCAAAAACAAGAAGGATGAAGATGGTATCGTCATAAGAAACAAAGCTAGACTTGTTGCCAAAGATTACCGGCAAGAGGAAGGCATAGACTACGATGAGACGTATGCTCCAGTAGCGCGTATAGAGGCAAACCGCATGTTTCTAGCCTACGCAGCTCATAAGAATTTCACAGTCTTTCAGATGGATGTGAAAACAACCTTTCTGAATGGCATTCTTAAGGAGGAAGTATACGTGTCTCAACCAGAAGGGTTCGTCAATCAAGATAATCCAGATCATGTCTACATCCTGGATAAAGCCCTATATGGTTTAAAACAAGCCCCTCGAGCATGGTATGATGTTCTATCTAAATTCTTGGTCAAGTCCGGTTTTTCCAAAGGTAAGGTTGATACCACTTTGTTCATCAAAAAGGAAAAAGCCGATATCATCCTTATTCAAATATATGTTGATGATATAATATTTGGCTCTACAAATCCTAAATATTGCAAAAACTTTTCTAACCTCACGGTGTCACATTTTCAAATGAGTATGATGGGAGAGATGAATTTCTTTCTTGGATTACAAGTTAAACAATTTTCAACGGGGATTTTCATTAACCAATCTAAGTACATTTTAGATATTCTTCGGAAATACAAAATGGAAAATTGTAAACCAATTGGAACCCCGATGGCACCAGGTACTAAAATTAGCACTGGTCCTTCAGGTAAAAGTGTTGATATTAAAACTTATAGAGGTATGATAGGATCGTTAATGTATCTTACATCTAGTAGACCAGATATTATGTTTTCAACATGCTTATGTTCTAGATATCAGGCTGCTCCTAAAGAATCCCATTTGGCTGTTGTCAAAAGGATTTTTAGGTATCTTAAGGGGACTGCAGATCTTGGTCTGTGGTATCCTAAGGATACTGGTTTTCAACTGACTGCCTATTCAGATGCAGATCATGCAGGTTGCATGTTGGACAGAAAGAGCACTTCAGGTCACATTCAATTTCTTGGAGACAAGCTCGTTAGCTAGGCATCAAAGAAACAATTATGCGTTTCCACATCAACTGCTGAAGCAGAGTATGTAGTTGCTGCCAGCTGCTACTCTCAAGTTCTGTGGATGCGAACACAGCTGCGAGACTATGGATTCAAGTTTGATAAAATTTCAATATATTGTGACTCGAAGAATGCAATCGCGATATCTGCTAATCCTGTCCAGCATACGAAAACCAAACACATTGACGTCAGGTATCATTTTATTAAAGATAATGTCGAAAAAGGAACAGTTTAACTTTATTTTGTAAGAACAGATTATCAGCTTGCAGATTTATTTACCAAACCATTAGATGAAAAGAGATTTAATTTTCTTGTCTCTAAGCTTGGTATGTTAAATCTGAAAACATAATCGGTTGTTACCTACTAAAGTTATGTATTGTTATTTTTCTTCATTTTCTTTATCTATAAGTCTGAAGGATATCTGCACTTTAATTGTTTGCTCATGATCTCAGGGGGAGTAAGAGAAGATTAAAGGTGATCTACATTATTTTGAGGGTGAGCATAACTAATTTCTGCATTTTATTTCACTGACAAAATTTTTGTAAATGCATGATTTTAGGGGGAGCATATAAGCCAAGTCAAAAGGAGTAAGACTATGATTTCTGATTATCTCATATCAGAACTCGTACATTAATCGTTTTATTGCTTTATGTCTTTTATTTTCGAATAAATTTTGTGAATAAATTTTTGACTAGACTTTGAGACTTATGCAGGATGACACGATCATATCATTTTGACTTAAGCATGACTTCATGAGATTTAAGACAAAGCTAAAAGGTAAATTTCTTATCTTAATCTCAAATGTATCTGAAAGAAGGACAACTTTCAGATATAGAAAACATGTTCTGAAATGTTCAAACCACTTTACGAATTTTAAACAGATTTTATAATTTGGAAGTGTGATTTTAAATGTTTTCATTTTATTTTTGTGCTTAATTGATAAACAAACCGTGTGTTTCCAAAGATTAATACTTGCGTATTGTCTTTTCTATATACTTTCAAGTATTCACACACACTGGTTTCAATTTTTGTTTAAAATGTTCTTACCATGTCTCTAAATTGAAACAATTTTTTCGATGGTAAGACACTCCTCTTGTAATTCAAAGAATTTTTTAGCGATATTTCATTTCGAAACGTTTTATTCAAGAATGTTTATATTTTTGTTTCGTATAGACAATATCCATTATTCTTAACCTTAAGCTTTGATTGTTATATCATTTCATTTATGATCATTTTCATACAATGTCAGATTTTCAAACAAGCCTTTTGCATTCATGTTCATTCATTTCATATACTTGTTTGAAAATGCTTCAATGTCTAAAAATGCTCAAATCTTCATGATTATATTTCTAATCATATTTACATCTGACATTTGTATATGAGCTTTAACTACTATAGTTAAACCATTTGAGCAACACATGCTTTCATAGGAAATATGGGTTCTTTGTGCTAGGACTTAATTGAAACTTCTATGAAATCACGTTAACCAGTGATTTCTACCCAAGAAGTTAATCCTTAGTGATTGAGTGTGAGGAGTCTAAAAGAAATGAGTGTGGGTGTGATGAGGTAAAATGTAAATGAGATTTTGGTTAGAAGTGAGCATAATGATTAAAAGAAAGAGGGTGTGAGAACAGAGTAAAAGAATATTAAACTTTGTACCAACTACTTTCTGAGTCGGGCAGCCACATTACTATCGTTTCACAAATCTTTGGTGAACGTTATTGAAACAGGCAACTATCCCATGCCAACTCTTGACTAAACCTCACAAGCTACTCATTTTCTTCTCAAAAAGAAAATGTTTCACATTTTCAAGGGGACGCAGCATATAATCTATCTGGTTTTCATTTAGAAAATCTGGATATTGAAAAAGAAGGAAGTTTGCCCCACCTTCGCACTTCAATCATGCACATTGAGTCTGTGTTTATCTACTGTTGTCTCAGTGATTTACACTATGTTGAGCCTTAAAAATCAATTATTCGTGCTTAATTCTTTCTACACATGCACGAACACACAAATAATTTGTTTCTTTGTCATAACATTCATAGAAATTGCCTTTGTGGTATTTCGATGATTGGATGGAAGCCCTGGGGGAGTGAACATCAAAAAGCTCCTTTATATTGTGTATTCGTTACACATAGTGACTTCGTGTTACTGACAGGCATTCTAACTGATTCATTTGTTGATTCAGGAGTTACATGTTCTTATTTTGTCTAGATTTGCAAAGATCTAGATGAATACTTGGTTATGGATCACAGAATCAGAGGCTTAGTTTGACATATCAGAATGGTCAAAGACATTTCTTGGAAGAAAAGTTTTGATGATATCAATGCTCAAATCATCAAAAAGGGGGAGATGATATCAAGAAATGTTAAAGTTTTGTAGTTTGGGGGAGATGGTATCAAGAAGTGATAAAGTTTTGAGAGATGATTTTCAGAAATGTCCAAGTCAGAAAAGTTCAAAGTAAAGATTTGAAGAAGATCAAAGAATTTCTGAAGATGTGCTGATTTTGAGGAAATTTTCTTTGAAGATTATTTGCTAAAGCAATTCGAGCTGATTCTGAAGATGATTTCTTTCCAAAGTTTGAAAAAATCTTGTGAAAGTTTTGAGGAGATTGTTAATAGTTTGAAGACAGTTTTGGAAAGAATGTCTTTAAAGAAAAAGGGGAGATTGTACTGACAGAGCTTAAAAGTGAAGACTGAATTGCTAGATCTTTCAACAGTGATCTTGAATCCAAAGGGGGAGATTGTTAGAGCATAAATCTGTTGGATACAAGATCAAGAAAACTGAAGGTCAAAGTTCAAGAAAGTCAAAGCTGAAGAAAGTCAACTCTTAAGTGAAAGTCAAAGTCAAAGTCTTTGTAATAAAAGTCAAAGTCAACTTTTGTATTAGTTTTGTTTTCTTGTTGTTTTAGTTGTAGGTATAAATAGTTTTCTTTCCTTTGAAATTAGTAGTTCACAGAATTAGAGCATTATTATTAGAATACATTTTTGAGAGAGAATTCTGTAGAGAGAGAGAGTTCTAGAGAGAGAAAGTGTAAACGTTGAATTTGAAAGAAATCAAACAAGTAATTGATTTGTTAAATCTTATTTGTTTGATTATATTGTTTTAGAAACTAGAATCTGGAACACACAAACACAAATTCAGAATTCAAAAAACATTTCTCTCAATTCTCTCAAATTTAGAACAACTCTGATACCAATTGATAATCCCAAAATCACTAAATCTTTAGAGAGAGAAAGTAGAGAGAGAGTGTTTGAAGCGCAAAGTAAGAATTCCTATTCAGTATGCGATAGTTCCTTACAACCAACTAAGCCACAAGGGACTTAAATACCCTTGGCTAATACAATACATAATAAGCCTCTAAACACAGTATTAGACCAAGTCTATAAATACAATGATTACTATAAATCTGACTTAACAGGTATAAATTGCTTTCATTTGATGTTTAATAGATAGATGGCTAGAGTTTGAGTTCAGTTTTAGAGAGAATTGTAGAGAGAGAAAGAGTCATCTAGAGAGAGAAAGTTGTAAACTCTTCGATTTGAGAATTGAATAAAACAGGTAGATTTGTTAATCTTGTTTGTTTGATTTGTTTTGCAATTAGAATCTTGATTTCAGGGACACACAATTGGTATCAGAGCAGATTCAAATGGAATCAAATTCAAGAAATTGAGTTCGACACTGTGTTCATCGAATTTAGAATCGTTTTTCGAGTTCTAGTGCGAATTAGGAGTTGAAATTGATTAGGATTTGTGTAAGTAGTGATTTCGATCGAGTCTGTGTATTATGATTTGTTAATTGCACTGTAATCGATTCTCTATTTAATGATTTTGATGTTTTGGTTTTCACGAGTTTAGAACACTGTTTCATTAATCGATCCTCACTTAGAAGGTTTGTTTTTGAAATTAGTTGATTGTAATCAGTTCTAGTACTGTAATCGAGCATTTCTGCAAAAGTTTTGAGCCAAATGATCAAGGTTTCAATCAAATCAAATGGAAAAATCAAGTTTTGTTCGACAAACTGAAGAACGCGCAAGATCTACAAAACGCGCAAGGTTCATCGGAAGAACGCGCATGCTGAAGAATTTGATTTTTGGACAAAACGCGCAAAGTATGGTTTACGAGTTTTAGAAACACGCAGATCGAAGCCTGCGAGTTTGCTCTTCAATCTGCGAGTTTGGTGAAATCTGCGAGTTTGAAAATTAGGAAAAAGTTTCTAAGTGTTGAAACGCGCAAGTAGACCTTAGCGAGTTCTCTAAACGCGCAAGACTAAGTTTGCGAGTTTCTCCAGAATAGTGATCTGCGAGTTCATTTGATCTGCGAGTTTGTCAAAATGCGCAAGTAGGCATCTGGGAGTTTTCAAAACGCGCAACGCTTTGTTTGCGAGTTCCAGTGAAACAGTAGTCTGCGAGTTCATTCGGTCTGCGAGTTCTCAAAAAACGCAACCCTTTGTTTGCGAGTTTCACAAACACGCATGCCTCAGCCTGCGAATCAGTGAATAGTAGTTTGCGAGTTTAGGCGTCTGCGAGTTTTTAAGCTTCTATAGTGTTTTGCGAGTTTCACTACTTTGTAAAAAAAAATTGTTTATCTTTGTGATTTCATTTGGACTAACGGTCAATTTCAAGTTTCTTATTGCATATATTTTTCAAACAGGATGACATCAAGAGAAGCTCTCGCTATCGGAATTGACACAAAGCCACCAGTACTTTTCAAGGGAGAGTACGAGCAATGGAAAGATAGGTTCATGGACTTCATAGACAGACATGCATTGGGTGAACTTATCAAGATATCTTTGGAAGAAGGAGTTATGCCAAATCCAAAATCGACTCGTACTGTTGGAACTAAGCAGATAGTATATGATCTTAAATTTAATGAATTCACTGATGAGGAGAAAGATAGATCAAGAGCTGATAAATTGGCAAAGTCTTTCATTCTTCAAGGCATACCAAACAAGATATATGTCAAGATTGACAGCTACATTGCCACCGGAAAACAAATGTGGGATCAACTGGAGAAAATGATGCTTGGATCAAAAGTTGGGAACCAACTCAAAATATCCAACTGCCTCAATAATTATGAAGAGTTCAAGGCTAAGGAGGGTGAATCATTGGAAGCTACTTATGACCGGTTTATAACTTTGTTGAACGAACTCAGCAAGAACAAAGTGAATAAGTCACAAATTGAGCTGAATGTCAAGTTCCTTAGTATTTTGAAGCCTGAGTGGAAGAGATTTACCAGGCAGATGAAGCAGATGAAGGACTTGAATGACATACCACTCCATGAAGTCTATGAAACTCTTAGACAAGATGAAGAAGAGGTAGATGATATTTTGGGTGACAAGAAAAAGGCTGAGAAGGTAGTTATTGATCCAGTTGCTTTGGTTGTTAAACAGAAGAGTGTAAGTCTTAAGAAGAAGAAGAAAGTGATATTGTCTGCATCAGAAGAGGCAGAGAGTGAAGATAACTCTGATTCAGATGACTGTGAAAGTTTGAAGAAGGCTATGATGATGCTGACAAAAGCCTTTCAGAAAAAGTTTTACAAAAAGCCAAGCTCAAACAGTCAAAGGTACTCTTCTGGGTCTAAGAACTATGAGCACAAGCAGAGAATTGAAGGACAGATATTGGAAGAGAAGAAGCCAGAGGAAAGAAAGTTTAGAGCTGAAGAAACAAAGCAGCCAAAACCAACTAAATGCTACAACTGTGGCAAATTGGGTCATTTTGCTAAAAATTGCAGACAGCCAAAGGTTCGAAACTCTGAATATTATAAGAACAAGATGCTTCTAGCCAAGCAACAAGAGGATGGCAAAGCATTGATGGCAGAGGATGAATTTTGGCTTGATCACTCAGATGAAGAAGATGAGACAGAAGAAAAGGAAGAGATAGCACACCTGTGCTTAATGGGAAGGATGGTGGATGAAGCTGAAAATGAAGCTGAGTCAGCTGAAGAAGAAATTGATGAGGTATGTGACATGACTGAATCTGATTTTATAAGTCAAATAAATGTCATGATGACTAGAATTCAAAAGTTAGAGTCAAAGCTTAAGCGTGAAAGAAGTATCAATAAAGACAAAACCCAATCAATACAGAAACTTAGCGAGAATATTGCTGAGAATAAAGTATTGATTGAGACTTTACATAAAAATATTGATACTACCGCTAAAGAAAAGACTCTAATTCTTAAAGAGTTAGCTGAAACAAATTCAAAGTATAAACTAAGTGAGTTTGATTCAAAAGAACTTACTAAAATGCATTCTTCGCTTTCAAAAGAAAACAAATCTTTACATGAAAAAGTGAATGCTTTGGAAGGAAAATTATACACTTTAGGTCAAACTGAACAAACCATTCATCTAAACAAACCCAAAGAGAACAAAGAGTGTTGGGGACTCGGTTATGAGAATCCACACTATCTTAAAAAGGGTATAGCTGAAGTTCCTGCACTTTATGATTTTACATTTTTAAGTCTAGCATCAAGATACGCTGATCTTCATGTTGAGTGGGCTAAACTATCTGTAGAAGATGAAGCTAAGGAATATGAGAAAAGAAAGAACACAACTAAAGTTTAACTTCCATTTCGTTATGAGAAGTTGAATAGTAGTTATAGTTCTGATAAATCAAAATTTCTTTCAGATGACTATTTTGAGAGTTATTCCTCAAAAGAGTTGGAGGCAAAGCCTATTAAAGGTAAAATTTGCGTTCCTCCTCTCGTTTTAGAAAGTAAAATTTCTGAACTTGAGAATACTCTGTCTGAAGAAAGAATTTTGATGGATTTAGAACAAAGTGTGCTTTTAACTGTGTTGAAAAATTCTGATTTTTCTAAAGCTTCAAATTTTGATGATATGTCTAGTTTACTTAATGATGGGTTTGATTTTTTAAACTCTGATGGTATTTTAGATGAATGTATTGCTCAATTCGATTTTAATTATAAACTTCCTGATCATTCATCTTTTGTTGTTAATACATTTGGATTACCATGTGTGTACGAAAAAGGTGAAACATCAACGAAAGTTGATAAATCAGTTTCTATGAAAAAGAAAGTTGCCAACGGTAAAAAGAAGAAATATGGGCATTCACATAAACAGATTAACACTGGTAAGTCAAAGAAGAAGCATTTGTTTGATTCTCACCGTTTTAACTCTGAAGTTTCAGATTTGAAAAACAAAAGGCATGGAGTTAAGTCTGCGTGGCAACCTAAGAAGAAGATGGATGAGAATACTACATCATTTTCTAGTGATAATTGTAATAAGAATACTACTAGTAAAGATGATATAATTGTGGATGTTGCTAATTCTAAATCAAAACTTGTAACTTCTTGCAAGAAATATTCAAGACAACAATTATTCCAGTTAGCTCCATCTGCTAGAAAGTTTTCCAATTATGATAGAAATGATTATGTTTCTCGGAAATATTCTGATGATTGGTTTGGCACATATTTTGTATATTCTCATCGTTCTAATTCTTCATATAGTTTTCAAAGGAAAAGCGGACCCAAGTTTAAATGGGTGCCAAAATCATGTGCTAACACAGTTGGATCCAAAAGCAAATGGATACCAAAAAAATGGACGAATCTGTGTTACAGGAATGTCAAGTCAAGATTGAGTAAGAGAATGATGACTTCTAAATACAACAGTTTAGGACTCTCATTTCAATGATCAAAAGATTTTACTCCTGAGCTTAATGATATTGTACTCCTAGATATATATCTGAGAAGATCAACATTCAAGGGGGAGTACATATTTGTCTTAAACTTTATGCATCCGACAGAAATGAAGTTCTACATTTGAGGGGGAGTTAATGCTTATATTTGATGCATAATTTCATGGGGAGTAAAAGACTTATGATTTATGATTGCTTCATATCAGAACTCGTTAATTTAATTGTTTTACTGCTTTATGTCTTTTAATTTATGTGAATAAAGTTGGTTTGACTATGACTTTGAGATTTTTGCAGTTTGAGAGATGCTTACAAGATCATATTTTTTTTATGACTTAAAGCTTGATTTCATGAGATTTAAGACGAAGCGATAAAGGTTAAATTCTTATCTTAATCTCATATATGGTTGAAAGAAGGACAACTTTCAATCATAGAAAACATATTCTTAAATGTTCAAGCCACTTCCTGATTCTTAAACCGATTTCATGAATTGGAAGTGTGATTTTTAAATGATTTCAAGAATTATTTGTGCTTACATGATTATAAACCGTATGTCTCTAAAGATAAATACTTGTGTATTGTCTTTTCTATATACTTTCAAGTATTCACACACATCGGTTTGAATTTTTTTTTGTTCAAAATGTTCTTACAATGTCTCAAATTTGAAACATAATTTTCGATGGTAAGACACCCGCTTGTACTTCAAAGAATTTTGAGCGTAATTTCATTTCTAAACGTTCATTTCAAGACTTGTCTATATCTTGGTTCGTATAGACACATATATGTTATTGTTGACCATAAGCTTTGATTGTTATATCATTCATTTCTGATCATTTTTCATACAATGTCATATTTTCAAACAAGTCTTTTGTATTCTTATCTATTCATTCAATATACTTGTTTGAAAATACTTCAATGTTTAAAAATGCTCAAATCTTCATGATTATATTCTGAGCATATAAATATCTGACTTATATTTGAGCTTTAACTGTTCAAGTTAAACCATTTTGAGCAACATACGCTTTAATAGGAACATGTGGGTTCTTTGTGCTAGGACTTAAATGAAACTTCTATGGATTCACGATAACCAGTGTTTCCTACCCAAGAAGTTAATCCATAGTGATTGAGTTTGAGGAGTCGAAAAAGAAATGAGTGTTGGTTGTGCGTTGAGGTAAAATGAAAATGAGAGTTTGGTTAGATGTGAGCTTATTGAATTAAAAGAAAGAGGGTGTGAGATCAGAGTAAAAGAATATCAAACTTTGCAGCCACATTACTAATGTTTCACAATTTTTGGTGAACATTATTGAAACAGGCAAATAGCCCATGCCAACTCTTGACAATACCCCACCAGCTACTCATTTTCTTCTTAAAAAGAAAGTGTTTCATATTTTCTGGGGACGCAGCACATAATCTATCTGATTTTCATTTGGAGAATCAGGATATTGAAACAGAAGGAAGTCTGCCCCACCTTCGCACTTCAATCATGCACATTGAGTCTGTGTTTATCTACTGTTGTCTCAGTGGTTTACACAATGTTGAGCCTTTATACAAGCAATCATCATATGCTTAATTCTTTCTACACTTGCACGAACACACAAGGAATTTGTTTTCTTTTCATAACATTCATAGAAATTTCCTTTGTGGTGTTTCGATGATTGGATGGAAGCCCTGGGGGAGTGAACATAACAAAAGCTCATTTCCTATGTGTATCTGTTACACACAGTGACTTCGTGTTACTGACAGGCGCATTAACTGATTCATTTGTTGATTCAGGTGTTAGATGAATATTTTGTATGGATTTGAAAAGATCTGGATGAATACATTGTTCGAATTGGGAACGAATCAAAGGCTTTTAGACAGATCAGAATGGTTAAAGACATTTCTTGATGAAAGTTTTGATGATATCGATGCTCGTTTCATCAAAAAAGGGGAGATGAATTACAGAAATGTCCGAATTAGAAATTTCAGAGATAAAGTGTTGAAGATGATAAAGTTCAAAGTTTGAAAGTTTGAAAGGTTGTTTAAGAAAAGTCAAAGATGTTTGAAGATGTGTTGATTTTCTGAAATTTTCTTTGAAGATTATTTGCTGAAGCAAGTCGAGCAAAATCTGAAGATAATTTCTTTCCGAAGTCTGAAAGAGTTTTGTGATAGTTTTGAAAGATTATTGAAGATAGTTTCTATCATCTTTGGGAGAGATTGTTGGTATTTGTTCAAAGACAGACTTGGGAAGAATAAAGTTAAACAAAAGGAAGAGATTGTCCAGATTGAACCAAAAGGGGAGATTGATTTGCTAAATCTTTCAAAGATGATCTTGAATCCAAAGGGGGAGATTGTTAGAGCAAAAATATATTGGATACAAGATCATGAAGACTGAAGGTCAAAGGTTCAAGAAGTCAAAGCTGAAAAGTCAACTCTCATTAAAAGTCAAAGTCTAAGTTTTATTAAAAGTCAAAGTCAACATGTTGTATTTGTTTGTTTCCTTGTTTTAGTAGTGGATATAAATTGCTTTCATTTGATGTTTAATAGATAGATGGCTAGAGTTTGAGTTCAATTTTATAGAGAATTGTAGAGAGAGAAAGATTCATCTAGAGAGAGAGAAAGTTGTAAACGCTTTGATTTCAGAATTAAATCAAACAGGTAGATTTGTTAATCTTGTTTGTTTGATTTTTTTTGCAATTAGAATCTTGATTTCAGGGACACACAGTAATTGAAAGCGTAAACGTGACATTTGATGAGGAGGTGGCTTCTGAACAACACAATTCAGAACCCGTACTTACAAGAGTTTTAGATTCTAGACAAATCTATCCAGATGCTGTGATTAAGGCGACTGATTCTGATAAAGCTTCTACATCTACATCTCATTTATTAGAATTGGATTTATTGTTTGAATTCTTTTATGATGAGTTTCTTGGATCTAAATTACCTAACTCTGTTGTGGTTGACAGGTCAGAAGATTCAACGAATCATCATCCAACCATTTCAGATGTATCTACTGAACTAGTTCCCCCGGTTCAGCAAGAAGCTCAGATTCAAACAACTACTCCTTCAGTTGAAGTTGTACCAGAACATGTTGATACAGAAGTAGATGATTCGGTTGGTTGTACTGTGACGTCTACTCAATGGCCAGAAATAGTTGTCCCAACTGAAACTTCTGCACCAAATACTTCAACTGACTCCCTCCCTGAACAAGAAGAAGACAGTGAATATCTAGATGAGAATTATGATCAATCTACATCAAATCCACTCCCTCATGAACATAAGTGGACCAAAGAGCATCCGATAAGCCAAATCATTAGAGATCCAACTTTACCGGTGCAAACTAGGTCTGCTACTTTGAACATGTGTATGCATGACTCATTTATGAGTAATATAGAGCCAACTCGAGTATCAGAAGCTCTAGCTGACTCGGATTAGGTATCTGCTATGCAAGAGGAGCTGAACCAGTTTGAAGCTTTAAAAGTCTAGAGACTTGTGCCAAAATTGGAAGGTAAATCAATAATCGGCAAAAAATGGGTATTCAAGAATAAAAAGGACAAAGATGGTATCGTAATCAGAAACAAAGCACGACTTGTCGCAAAAGGCTACAGGCAAGAGGAAGGAATTGATTATGATGAGACTTATGCTTTAGTGGCACGCATCAAAGCGATCAGAATGTTTCTTGCGTATGCTGCTCACAAAAACTTCCCTTCAATCAAATGGACATGAAGACAGCCTTTCTCAATGTGATTCTAATGGAGGAAGTCTACGTCTCATAACCAGAAGGCTTTATCAATCCAGAGAAACCAGATCATGTCTATATCCTGGATAAAGCACTTTATGGTGTGAAACAAGCACCTCGGGCCTGGTACGAATTTTTGTCTCAATTTCCAGTCAAGTCGGGCTTCACGAAAGGTAAAATCGATACTACTTTGTTTATTAAAAAGGAAATAGCCGATATCATTCTTATTCAGATATATGTGGATGACATCATATTTGGCTCAACAAATCCTAAATATTGTAAGAATTTTTCAAACCTATTTCAGATGAGTATGATGGGAGAGATGAATTTCTTTCTCGGATTACAAGTCAAGCAATTTTCAACAGGGATTTTCATAAATCAATCAAAGTACATTTTTGATATTCTTAGAAAATTCAAAATGGAAAATTGTACAACTATCGGAACTCCGATGGCACCGGGAACTAAGATCGGCATTGATCCTTCGGGAAAAGTTGTCGATGTTAGAACCTATCGAGGAATGATTGGTTATTTGATGTATTTAACTTCTATTAGGTCAGATATTATGTTCTATACATGTCTATGTACGAGATATCATGCTAATCACAAAGAATCCCATTTGTCTGCGGTCAAAAGGATCTTTAGATATCTGAAGGGCACTGCAGATCTTGGTCTGTGGTATCCTAAAGATACTAGTTTTGATCTGAAAGCCTACTCAAATGCAGATCATGCAGGTTGTATGTTGGATAGGAAAAGTACATCGGGGCATATACAATTTCTAGGCGATAAACTCGTAAGTTGGGCATCAAAGAAACAACTGTGTGTTTCCACATCAACGCCTGAGGCAGAGTATGTTGCTGCTGCAAGCTGCTGTTCTCAAGTCTTGTGGATGCGAACACAACTACAAGATTATGGCTTCAAATTCGACAAGATCCCGATATATTGTGACTCTAAGAGCGCCATCGTAATATCAGCGAATCATGTACAACATACAAAGACCAAACACATAGACGTACGATATCATTTTATCAAAGATAATGTGGAAAAAGGTACAATAGAACTTTATTTTGTAAACACTGATTATTAGCTTGTAGATTTATTTACCATGCCTTTAGACGAAAAGAGATTTAATTTTCTTGTCTCTAAACTTGGTATGTTAAATGTTAAGACATAATCTGTGTTTACCTACTAAAGTTTTCGTTATTGTTAACTTTCTTCATTTCTTTATTTTTTAATCTGAAAGATATCTGCACTTTAAAGATTGTTCATGATCTCAGGAGGAGTGAGAGAAGATGAAAAGTTGATCTACATTCATTTGAGGGGGAGTTCATATTTCTGCATATGGTTATAACTGATAAACTTTTCGGATGCATAAATGTAGGGGGAGTAAGAGTGAGAGTAAGGAGTACTGAATATGACTTCTGATTACTTCAGATCAGAACTCGTACATTTAATGTTTTATTGCTTTATGTCATTTCCTTTTCAATAAAGTTTTGTGAATAAAGCTTTGCACTTAGACGATTTGTGACTTTTTGCATATTTGAGAGTAAGCTTAAATGATCATATCATATATGACTTAGCTCTGACTTGATGAGATTTAAGACTGAATGAAATCTTAATCTCATATGTATCTGAAAGAAGGACAACTTTTAGGTTTGAAACATGTTTTTAAATGTTCAAATCACTTCTGATTCTTAAAAGATTTCATGAATATAGAAGTGTGATTTTAAATGTTTTCATTATTACTATTAGACCACAGTCTTATTGGATTCAAGATCATCCAAAACGAAGATCGCAATCTGAAGTTAATGCTGAAAGTTACTCTCAACCAAAGTCTAAGGGTCAGTTTGTAATAATAGTCAAAGTTATGTTTTAGTCTTTTAATTAGTTTAATTAGTTATTAGTATTATTATATTAGTTTTAATATAATATCTAGATATTATTAATATCTAGATATTATGTTTATTTGTTAGATATTGGTTGTTGGGCTCTCAACATCAGTTAACGATCAAAAACACATAAACACACACACAAAAGGTGTAAACAGAGAGAGAGATTATCGATCAAGAACATCAACCTTGTAATCCGCGTTTATTATCTAAACAGGTTGGTAATCGTATATTGTTTTGTTGTTTGATTTATCTGGTAAACGATCACGGACTCACAATTGGTATCAGAGCATTGTATCGGTCAAATCAAACAATACACTATATCGGTCCATTCAAATCTTTAAGAAAAGCAAAACACGTGGCAATCACATGGCAATCACACCCACTAAACCAACCTATTTGTTTGCAATCACACCGTTTTAGACCGCTGTTTGTTTCATTTTCCTCCACGTGTCCATTTTCCAATCAAGGCATAATCCTTACCTCCACTCAAAAGCTACATTATATCGGTCCACTCCTCATTACATTCTATCGGTCCATCTTTTTACAATATACCGGTCGACCACTTCACTCTCAAACATATCGGTCGAATACACTTCTGGTCGAGAAACTCATCTATACAGGTCAAGAAATCTTTTTCGGTCGACCCACACCTACCGGTCAATTAGAATTTTACCGGTCGATCTCATATTTTACAAGTTACCGGTTAACTATTCATCATCCGGTCGACCCATCTCATATCGGTTTCACTATTTTTTACCGGTCGCAACATTTTACCGGTCAAAAATTTTACCGGTCTTTACATCTTACCGGTCAAACCTCAACTTTGCGCGACCAACTTCAAACGCAAACCTCAACTTCGCGCGACCAACTACTCAAGCAAACCTCCAGTTCGCGCGACCCGCTTCTCGCGCAAAACCTCTTTTGCGCCAGCTTCTTCAATCGCAAAGTTTGACTTTTGCTCCATTTCCAGACTTGGTTAAATTTGGAAATTTTTGGAAATTTTTTATTTCTGAATTTTATCTGATTTTAATTTGCATTAACGAACATATCTGTCAAGTTTTATCGAATCAGAAACAGAATGAATTCCAGCGAAGCTAATTCAATCAGTATGGATGAGAATACACCTGTACTTTACAAAGGAAGGATTTCCGCCTTGGAAACAGAAGGAGAGAAGAAAGAGACAGCACACTTGTGCTTGATGAGTCAGATAAAGATAAAAACCGAAGCTGATTCTAATAACGAGGTATTTGATCAAATGCATGCCATGAAGATAAAACTCCAAGATTTAGAGTCGAATCTTAAGCGTGAAAATGGTGTTATTACTGACAAAAACCAATCGATACAGAAACTTAGCGATGAAATTGCTGAGAAGAAAGTATTGGTTGAAGTTTTACATAGAAACAATGCCACCAACGCGAAAGAACAGACAATAATTCTTAAAGAGAATTCTGAACTCAAGTCTAAACTGAGAAAAAGTAAGCTTAATTTATATGAGCTTACTAAAATGCATTCTTCGTGTACCGAAGAAAACAAAACTTTAATTGCTAAATTAAAAAGTTTGGAAGAGAAGTTATACAAAATGGGTCAATCTGAACAAACCCAAAGAGGAAATAGAGAAATGGGGAATCGGTTATAAAAATCCTCACTATCTTCAAAAAGGTAAATCTGAAGTGCCTGCACCTTATGATCTTACATTTTTAAAACTAGCTCGAAGAATCCCTGAGCTTCAAGTTTTCTGGACTGGATTGTCAAAAGAGGATGAAGCCAAGGAAACGGAAAAACGAAAGAACACAACTAAAGTTCAACTTCCATTTCGTTATGCAAAGTTGAATAATATTTATAATGATGATCCAATATATCACAAGAAAACTCTTTCAAATGACTTCTTTAAGAGTTATTCTGTCAAAGAATGGAGACGAAGCCTATTCAAGGTAAACTATATGTCCCTTGTTAGGTCTGATTTTATAGTAATCATTGTATTTATAGGGCTTGGTCAAATATTGTGTTTAGTGTCATACTGTGTTGTATCTGACCAAGGGTATTTAAGTCCCTTTGGTCTTTGTGTCTTGTAAGGAACACACACACACTTTAATCAGATTACTCACTTTGCGCTTCAATTGCTCTCTCTCTCTCTCTCTACTTTCTCTCCCTAAAGAATCAGTGTTCTTGGATTAACAATTGGTATCAGAGCCAACTGAATCTTGAGAGGATTGAGAGATTGCATTTTCTAATCTGAATTTGTGATTGAAATCGAAAATTTGATCGATTTTCTTGAATTTTTCAAGAAAATCTCGTTTTCTTGATTTCTCATAAAATTTGGATATGTTTGTGATCGAATTGTGTTGTTTTTTATTTCATTAGTTTCGTTTTTGATAATCGATCACATTTGTTTTAGGTTGTTTTACAAGAAAAACTGATTTAGATCATCAATTTTGAATTTAAAAGTTTTCTGGAAAACACGAGTTCAAGCACTGCTACATTCACGAGTTTGAGTTTTAGTGTTTTTTAATCGATTTTGTTGGTTGAAGTGTGTTAGAAATGTGTTTTCGACATTAAGTTTGTAATTTTCTTGGTTAAATTTCATAGTTTCATTCATTTTTACGAAACATTTCTTGATTTTGTTACTTTGCGCTTCATTCATGTGGTTTGCGTGTCATTCATAATACTTTGCGTATCAAGTTCAACCCGCAAAGTGAAGTTTGCGTTTCCCTCTACAAACGCAAAGTTTGATTTGCGTTTCTGCCTTCGATCGAAAAAGGACAAGTTCGCGTTTCAAGTCACACCCGCAAAGTTTACTTTGCGTTTCCCTCTTCACACGCAAAGCTAACTTTGCGCTTCCTCCTACACCCGCAAAGTCACACTTTGCGTTTCTCAAAGCAAACGCAAAGTTCACTTTTCGTTTCTCAAAGCAAACGCAAAGTTCACTTTGCGTCTCTCTAAGCAAACGCAAACCTCTAGTTTGCGCGTCTCTCTTCAATCGAAAAGCTTCTCTTTGCGCGTCTCCCTGACTTAGTTTAAAAAAAAAAGTGTTTTTCAAATTTTTTTTTAGTGTGTCATCTTTATTTATTTTTTTTTTTTAACTTTGTGTCATAACAAGTGTTTTTCAAATTTTCAATTTTTAATATTTTTCGATTTTTTTTTAATTCAATCTGATTTTTGATTTTCTGGTACATCAGCAATGGATTCTGCCAAGTTTGCTCTTCAAGCAAGATTCTACTCAAATGATCTGATGATGCAATTGGGAACAGATACTCGTCCACCAGTCTTAATCAATGAAGATGAGTTTACACAGTGGCAAGATAGGTTCATAAATTTCATTGAGCGTCAGACAAATGGAGAAAATATGATGAAGTCGTTTACTGAAGGACCATTCATCAGACCGAAAAATGACATTCCTTTGACTGATGATGAAATCAAACGTGAAAAAGCCGATAGAGAAGCAAAGTCCAATTTGATGTTAGCACTGCCTAACTCAATCTACAATAGAATTGATTGTTTCAAGCATAATCCAAACATGATGTGGACTCAGTTAGAAAAGATCATGCTTGGGTCATCAGTTGCTACTCAAATACACTAGACACGCTTCATGAATAACTTTGAGGAATTTAAGGCAAAGGACAATGAATCTCTGAAGGTGACTTTTGACTGGTTTTGCACTTTGATTAATGATCTCAGAAAGATTAAAGTGGAAAAGACTGCTCTTGAGACGAATCTAAAATTCCTTAATGCTCTTCAGTCTGAGTGGAATAAATCATGCCACAGATTAAGGAATGATGTCAGAATCTCCACAATGCAGATTCAAGAACTTTACGAGATTCTGATGACTGATGAAAGCTTGGTGTTAGATAAAAAGGCCAAGATGGATAAAAAGAAGAAAACAGTAGATCCGGTTGCTCTTCTCACGAAGCAAATATCTGAACAAGCATTGTCTGAAAATGCTTACACCGGATCAACTGAAGATGATGGCGAGGCTTTACAGAAAGCAATGATCCTTCTTTCTTAGCACTACCAGAAGAAGTTCCAACCAAATTCGGGTTCCAACTCTTCTCGCTTCACTTCCGGTCCTAAAGTGAAAGTACCCGAGCTAAAGAATGTTGCTTGCTACAACTGCGGAAAGCCGGGTCACATGTCAAAGGAGTGTAGAGCAAAGGTGGTTAGGGATTCGGCATACTACAGGAAGAAATTGGAATTAGCAGAAAAGAGAGAGAATGGAACTGCTTTGCTGGCCGAGGAAGAATTCTGGCTGGATTATTCCGATGATGAAGCATCAAATGTCTAGATCGCTCAGATGTGCTTAATCGGTGATGATCAGTCGGATGATTCTGATACAGATGAGGATGAGGTATATTCTGATTTTGATTACAAATTCTTTACCTCTCAGTTTGATATCATGATAACTGCTTTATCTGATTTACGTTCAAAGATTTTATCTGAAAATAATTTAAATTCTGAAAAGTCAGATTTGATTGACAAACTGAAAATTTCTTTGAAAGATGAAAAATCAATTTTAGAAAATAATAAAGACATCTTTCAAAAGAAATTGGATGATTTGGAAAATTCAAATAAGACTTATCTTGAGTCTTTGACGGCTATGACTAATTTAAAAGATGAATTTTTGGATAAAAATAAATTAGAAGAAAAACTTTATCGAAGAGACCAATCTGAACAAACAATTTATATGAACAAACCGAGGAGTGAAGATGCTCTAAAACAAAGGTGGGGACTTGGTTTTGAAAATCCTCATTGTTTAAACAATGCGATTGAAAAATCCCCAACTTTATATAAATACGATTATCTGACTCTTGCTCATTATGCTCCTCAATTTAAAATTGATTGGATGAATGAGAAGCGAGTGTTAGAAATCGAAAATGAGAAAAGGATGAATAACAAGAAAAATGAAATTCCTTTTGTTTATACGTCTGAAAATGCAAAATATTTTCCTGAAAAATCAAGAAGAGGAAGAAGAGTTTTAAATGATATATCTTCTGTTAAATCTTCAATGTCTAATGATTTTGTTCCTTCTTTTGCTCCTGATTCTGATAAGGAAAATATTTCTTCAATCATTTATGATTCGAAGAAATATACTCCTCCATTAGTTTTAGAAGGTAAAATCATTGATCTTGAAGATAAGATAGAAGATCAAAATATTTTAAAATAAATTGAATCTGACATTATTCTTTCTTTTATGACTTCTAGTATTGAAGAAAATTTATTTTCTCAAAAATCAGATTCTATTTCTAGCCTATCTTCTGATTCTAAGGAAAATAAAAAGGAAGTTTCAAATTTTAAAATATTTTCTCAAAATTCTTCAGACTCCAAGGCAAATTCAGATTTATTAGATGATCAGATTGGTTGCTTGGATAAATTTATTTCTTCTGATTTAAATATTTCGTTTAAAATTCTTGATGATTCTTTTACGCTAAATGATCAATATTATAAACCTAAGCGTAAAAGAAGACGGTCAAAGAAGTCGAAGAAACGAGATACAGTTATTTCTGACTATTCTAATTCTTCCGATTCTATTCTTTCAGATAGGACTGTGAGCAAGTCAAAGAAGCAAATCTGGAGAGCGAGGCGGACATCTGATGAATCTATTGTTGATGGGGATAAATGTGTAGACAAACTTTATAACAGTGATTCATTTGCTAAATGTAATAAAATTTCAAAATACTCTATAAAACAAATGATTCAAATTTCAAAACATGTCTCATGTTCTTCCTCAGATTCTAGTTCTGATGATTATGCTTTCTCTTCTGATGGTTGTGCTTATTATTCTGATGATATTCTTCATGCTTCTCATATCAAATATGCTTATTGTTTCCCCATACGAATTGCAACTAACAAACGCGGGCCCAAATTTAAGTGGGTACCCAAATCTCAATTTGATTTAAAGTTGCAGGCATCACATGTTAAGGGGGAGTAAGGGAATATGGCTTCTAAGCACATCAGCTCAGGACCCGTACTTCATAGACTACGACTTCTAAACAAATCAGTTTAGAACTCGTTCTTCAATGATTTAAGCTTCTGACTAAATGAGATACTGTGAGTACATCAATTTTATTTCCGCTGCATATATCTCTGTATATGATGTTATTCCAGTTTTTCTCAATGTTTCAAGAATCTGAGCTTGTTTATCTATCTCATGAATTTGTATTACCCAAAATTTTCTTTTAATATGAGACACAAATTTATTTTCTTTAATGTAAAAGATGAAATAGTTGAATTTTATTTTGTTCCAACTAAATATCAATTTGCCGAATTCTTTACATTTTGTCTTTAAGGAAAATTTTTAACATCGGCATATTGAGTTTAAAAGTTTAAATCTTTACAAATTTTATTCTATAAATTAAAGTTTTACATTTTTTCTTTCTTTTGAATAAAATATGTGTCTAGGATAAATTTTCAAGTTCTTTGTTTATATTAAAGTTTTATATGTTCAACTTTCAAATCTTACAAAAGTCGAAAAGTCAGCAACATGTTTGTAACTTTTAATACTGCTTTAAAGTTGTGTGATTCGGAATATTTATAGTTTACAATGCTTAGAAAACCAAAAAAGTCGGAATTTTGGATTGTAATGAAAATATGGGCTAAGCACTTAGACGTAAAACCTTGTGTTTGAGATGATTATTAAATTCTTATAAATCAGAAATAAGTTTAAAAGTTTGTACCTGTGACCTTTCTGGTTTGGGAAAATAAGTTTTGTGGGATGCTTGTCATCTGGTCCCCTAAGGTCATTTGGTCTGGGAGTGATCGAACAGAAATCCTTCAATAGAACCAGATCGAAAGTCATATTCCACTGTTATGAATGGGTTTAGGATATGTCGATGTAGCCTTTCTGATCTGGGAGAGTAAGTTCCAAGGGGTGCTTGACACCTAGTCCCCTAAGGCCAATTGGTCTGGGAGCGGCTGACCCAAATCCTGCAATAGGGTCAGATAGAAAGTTACGTTTACAACATGTTCTTTACTTAATAAACTTTTTGATCAAAAGATGCCAAAGTGCACGCTCTTAAAAGATGCCAAAGAGCACACTCATGTGAAGATGCCAATGTGCACACTGCTAAAAAGATGCCAATGTGCACATATCTCATGAAACTTGGTTATATATTTCTGAGTTGCAATAAACCTGTAAATTTGTGAAAGTCTGAATTTTTGATGGCTTAGTGTGATTACATGCAAAGTTCTCTATTATATTTTTAGAATTGCATTTTCTTGAAGCTAATCAAAGTTCACATGCGAGCACACTGAATAGATTGATGAAAGTTTTTGAAACTGAACATGTCTTAACTTGATATGCAATAAAACTTGTTCTTGTATCCAACAACATATGCTTGATTTCAACTGATTGATAAAATTGTAATATTTTACTCTGTAGAATTTAATTTTTTTAGTGTTTAAAATTTTATATGTTTAGTCGTTTCAAAATTTACATTCACTATATTTTTTCTTTCTACATTAATAATTGATCATTGTGTTCTCATAAATATATTTTAATGGGTTTATGTATTATTCAAGGGGGAGTAAACAAAGAGAATGTATTTCAAAGATTATATCTGTTTTTGAGGGGGAGTATATGATTTTCTTTATATGAATGCTAATTTGAATTGTCATATCTAGTGCATTTGTGTAGGGGGAGTCAAAGAGTATAAAAAGGTAAACTTTGTCCAAGTCAGCTTTGCGCTTCCAGCATGACACACAAACTTTGATTTGCGCTCCCTTCATGAAACGCAAACTTTGGTTTGCGCGTCCAACATGAAACGCAAATCTTGGTTTGCGCGTCCAACATGAAGCGCAAACCTCCTCTATTTTCTCTGTTTCTTTGATTTTGCAGATTTTTCGTTGTCTCGTATCCAACTTTTGCATGACCAAGTTGATCACGATCATCAAGGTCATGAGGGAGAGAAGTCAAGGAGAAGTTAAAGAGACAAAGAGCTCAAAAGTTTATCTGCTGATCAAGATTCGCTCAAAGATTCTATTCTCTCAGCTACAACAAATTCTTTTGCTGTTCCTGCTCCGATCATCACAGTTCATTCAAGATCATTCAAAAGAGGTGTATCGTCTTGAGCTTAAGCAGCAAAGAAAATTTTCAATCTGCAAGATGCTGAGAAGAATTTTTTCTTAAAAAGTCAGAAAGCTTCATAAAGTCGCTTTTATGGTCCGTGCTGATTTAGAAGATTATTTTTGAAGACCAAAGCGCCAATGATTACTAAGGGGGAGATTGTTAGGTCTGATTTTATAGTAATCATTGTATTTATAGGGCTTGGTCAAATACTGTGTTTAGTGTCATACTGTGTTGTATCTGACCAAGGGTATTTAAGTCCCTTTGGTCTTTGTGTCTTGTAAGGAACACACGCACACTTTAATCAGATTACTCACTTTGCGCTTCAATTGCTCTCTCTCTACTTTCTCTCTCTAAAGAATCAGTGTTCTTGGATTAACATCCCTCCTCTCGTTTTGGAAAGTAAAATTTCTGATGATGAACCAAGATCACAAGATCGTAGAGAGAGAATCTAGAGAGAGAAAGTACGCTTCAATGCAACAGTGAATTGTATTCAAACAGTGTTCGGTTTCTTACAAAACAAACAAGCCAAGGGGACTTAAATACCCCAAGGCACTAACAAAACAAATAACACTACTGAAATCAGTAAAATAAATACAATTATTACTATAAAATCAGATCTAACAATCTCCCCCTTAGTAATCATTGGCGCCGAGGTCTTCAAAAAAACAAACTTAAAAAAACAGCATTGACCATCTAGAAGACTTTGAAGGATCATTGACGTTCTTCTCGTTGACGTAGTCTGTTCAGCCCAACTAACACTTCCAATCGTCCCAGAGTTGAACGGAGATTTAGTCTGTCTTGAATAGTGTCCAAAGATCTACGGATCAGACGAATTTCATCGTTTTCAAACATATATGACTCTCTTCTTGTTTCCAAAAACTTTCTTCTCGCCTCTTGCAAACGATGCTCCAACTGAAGTTTGATCACCTTTAGAGTTCCATCAGAGTAATATCGAACTTCATCAAATCGTAGAAAGCATTTTTCACTTGAGTTGTTCTTGTATACTACTCCGTATGGATATTCGATAATGGTGAATAACGAATAAGATTCTAGATTCTGCAAACTCTGGTTGGGTCTTTCCAGATTAACCACAGGCTAAAAACTTTCGACGGCCATCTGGAAGTCAAAAACACGATAAAATCGGATCTGTCGTCGAATGAATCGTTTAAGAACATAAAGAGTTTGAGAAACATCCTCAGTCCGGTGATAAAGATTCCTAAAGTGATCATATAGGAATTCAACATCATCTATTGAAAGATCAACGAAATCTGCCTCTGAAAAGATGTACCGCTTGCAGTCTCTTCTTTCTACTTAAAGATTTGGATACCAAATATTCATAAACTTACAAATAGTGACACTGAGAACTCGAACTATTAGATGAGGAGAAGTAACAGTGTTATTCCTTCTGCGCTGGCATTTGATAAAAGTTAAGTATTCATGCTGATAAGCTTCTGATTCTTTCCCTACTCCAAGAATGGCATATAAATTGAGTGTCCTTCTTCTAGAAACAAATATGTTGTTTTGGATATCTTCCAGAAAAGCAGTTCTGAGTCTAGAAGCCATATATCTTTGCTGTAGATTTCGCTGCCTTTGCTGTCTAGTTAAAGCTTCTCCTTCTTCTAGAAGAGATGGAGGAATTACTGGTACAGAAGAAGGAATAACTACTTGAGCTCTAGACGACTCACCAACTTCAACTGCACTTGATGGAATATTGGTTGTCGGAGCAGAACTTGTTACTGGAGTAGACGAAGGTTGATCAACTTCTGGAATCTCACCTTGACTCGGAAGATCAGCATATAATAATTCAGCCTCTTTTGTATCTGTTGCATCCATGAAAACAGAATCATCCTCTGTATCAGATAAGATGATGATATTGTTGCAATCTTCTTCTTTAACATGAGCAACTTTCTCAAATCTAACTTCTTCATCATCATCTGAATTTATCTCAATAAAGTTCGCGAAGAAAGATCTCATGTCATTTGCTGCTTCTGATTTTTCAACTTCATTAGATCTACCTGAGATATCTGGATCCACATAAACTACAATTTCCATATTATTAAAATTTGCTTCTGACAAATTAAATTCATTATGCAAAGCAGTTACATCAGCATTGTCAATCATGATATCCATTAAGTCTTGGATACTGCAATCTTGAACTGTATCAGCAGTCTTTTCTCTATCTTCAGCCACTTCTTCTTGAACAACTTCTTGTGCTTCAGAAGACCCTTCTGTTCTTTGTCTCTTTGCCATCTCCCCCTCATGACCTTGATGATCGGGATCATCTTGGTCATGTCTTCGTTTAAGAGACGGACCGGCCTCAGTTCTGCAGCTTTGTTCATGAATATCAAGCCTGGAAGATAAATCAGAGAAAGTTTGAGATATAAACGATTTGAGATCAGCAAAACTTGATTGAACTTCCGATCTGAATGCTTGAAACTCAGTAGATGAAACATAGATCCTGTCAGATTCAGATGAAGAAACTGGAGGCGGCGTAGATTGAAAGTTCCGAAGCAGAGAAAGAAGATCTTGATCCTGATGTTCTGGTGGCGACATAGAAAGAAGTCGAGCATAGAGCAAATCTGTCAACTCTGAAATAGGAAGATCTGATACTGGAGTGCTAGAAGAAGACACAGGTATACGAGTAGATGAAGAAACACTAGTTGACTGAGTAAACAACGGAGGTAGAGGAATAGACATGATCGCTGGAGCAGAAGATTGAACAGCAGAAGACGGCTCTCTTAGAACAACCCCAGATGGACGTCTGAATGGAATTTCTGTAGGAATCACTGAAGTATCAATTTCAGGCATCTTCCCTTTGAATAAAGCTTTTAACCTCAGAATCTGTGCTTCCTTTTCAGCATCCATTCTCTCCGATAACTTCCGAATAACATCATTCAAAGTAGAGAATTTGTCAGTTGAAACTCGAGCTTGATCATAAGTAAGCTCAACAGCTAATGAAGTAGACTGAATAACTGCAAGTGTAGTTGTTGGAGCTTGACTTTGAACCGAAGTTGTGGCTTGATCAAAAGCTGTATCCAATTCATCTACTTGAAGATGTGCAACTGAAGGATTAACTGGAACTGAATCATCATCAGAGATAACTTCTGTTGAGATAACCACTTCCGGAGTTCTTACTTTCCGTTCATACACTTTCATGTTCGATTGATCAGCATCATCATCACCATCATCTGAATCACTTGTCGTATTTTCACCATCATCAGAAAACTCAGCATTTGTCTCATCATCATCAGCAACTCCAGTTTCATCAGGATTAACATCTTTTCTAACATCAGTAGTTGCTTCAGCTTGAGTAGCAACATCTTGTGGTGTTGCAGAAAAATCAACATCTGTCTCTATTACCTGAGTATTTGCTTCAACTTGCTCTTCATGAGTAGTACCAGCTGGAGTGCCATGAGAAGGTTCTTCCTGTTCAGCCTCTTCAAAGTCATTTTTTAAACAATAATCAATGACACTAGGATCGATCATGTCAGCATAATTGGCAATAAGACCATAAGGAATGGTCATATAAAATGTGAAGGACTTCTTCTGTTTCTGAAGGAAAAGCATCTCAGTATCCGGAATTTGCGGCCAAGATAATCAGCTTGAGAAACCTGATAAAAGGAATGAACTTTCGTCGCTTGTTGGTTAACTTGTCTTGCACTATTTCAGATAGCTCGGTCCAGAAAATAATCGTGTAGTCGACATGCAGGTCATAGACTACTGCATGGAACAGTCGAAGATAGTGAAGACTAGAACTATCCGTGCCGGTATGTTTAGACGTTAAGCACCTGTTGATGACAGAAAATAAAGAATACTAGACAGGAGGAAGATTAGACTTGTCAAAGTCTACAACCCTGTTCAGTGGACCAACATAGCCTAGTCGTTTGATGCCTTCAAACACTTCTTCTTCAGATGGAAACTGATCATATGTTGTCCGTCCATGTCTAGAATTAGGCTCAGGAAGCTCAAGAATCAACCTTAACCGCTTGTAAGACAGATATGAATCAAATTGATCAATTTGAAGATCAAATCGATGAGGACGTGCCAGTTCGTTCTTTGTGATGGTGTGCCAGACTTGCTGAACGTAGACTTTCGGAACATCGGCAACTGAACATAGAGCTTGAGAGAGCGGATGTCCACGAAGAATAGTGCGTATGAAAGGATGAATCTTGATGCGATCAAAGTCAACAAAGTAGTTGTTATGCTTATAAGGCATGTACATGACGTTCGAAAACACATCATTTGGATTTCGCCTTGATATAGAAAGATCAGCCCCAACAGATGGAACAGACGGCATAGGTGTATCATGAGATGCCTGATCAGCCGGATCCTGAAGAATGACATTCTCATCTTGAATCATTGGATCAGTATTTGTTTGAGAAGTCATGATAACCTGAAACAAAACACAGATAAACAATTAGAAAACACAAAAAAATATTCCAAGTATAGAATGCGGGTCCTTAAGGAAACATGAAGGAAGGAATGCGGGTCATGTAGAAAACGCATATAAGGAATGCGTGTCCTGGAGGAAACGCATTATGAGGAATGCGTATCCTGAAGGAAACGCATTATGAGGAATGCATGTCCTGAATGAAACGCATTGAAGGAAATGCGTGTCCTTAATGGAACGCATATCATACTTGGAAATAACGAAAAAACACAACAGAGTTTGCGTGTCACTAAGGATACGCACAATAGAATATGCGTGTTCTTAGTGATACGTAAACTAAGCTCGGGTTAAAAGCAAATTTCACTATGCGGGTCACAAGTGAAACGCATAGTTGACTATGCGGGTCACAAGTGAAACGCATAATTCACTTATGCATGTCACAGGTGAAATGCATAGTTCACTTAAATTTGAACCAAAACCCTAGAAAAACGGATGTTCGAACCCGAAAACCACAAAAACTAAAATTAAAAGCACAAAACACGAAATTAAAGTAAAAGAAAACATACCTGATAGTCGATTATAAGGTCTAAACACAACCCAATACGCAAATCAATCTAAATCAACTTGAATCTGAGTTTTAGAAATTGATGAACAGTGAAATAATCGCATATCAGTTAAAACGCATAATACGAAACCAAGAAAGAAATCAAAACAAAATAATAAAACAATAATCGAACTACAAACATAGAATGAAAAACAAAAACATACCTGATCTTTCCAAAATCACAATCTGAAATGAATAGTAAAGAGCGCAGGAAGAACAATACTCAGAGAGAATGGAGGGAAGATGAATAATCAAAACAAGTTCAAATGGAATAAAGAAAAGAAAAGACACTATTACTTCTATATATATTCTAAAAGCAAAATACTTAGAAAAAAAATAACTACTAAAAAAAATATCTGATAAGCCCCCATTACTCCCCCTACACAAATATACAAAATTTAACAAATTAGTTTAGCATTTGCATAGTAATTTCAGAAAAACTTACCTTATGAATTTCTGATCAGCACAGGAAGAAATTAATCAGTAATATTCACTCCCCCTCAAAAACAGAATATTCTCAGAAATAGAAACCAGATATACACTCCCCCTTGAAAAATGCACATACCATATGATAAAAACACAGACAGCAAACATAAAGACATCAATATTAAAGATGATCATATTGAATATAAATTTTGTAACAACTGAATATATAAACTTTTAAACACTAAACAAATTAAAGTCTACTCAGTAGAATATCCCAGATTTATCAATCAGTTGAAATCAAACGGAAGTTGTTGGATACAGAAACATGTTTCATTGTATATCAAGTTAAGACATGTTCAGATTCAAACACTTACAGGTATCTATTCAGTGTGCTTGCATGCGATCTTTGATTAGCTTCAAGAAAAATGTAATTCTAAACATAAAATGAAGAACTTTGCATGTACAGACACTAAGTCATCAAGAATTAAGATTTTCACAAATTACAGGTTTATCGCAGCTCAAAATATATCACCAAGTATCAAGAGATGTGTGCTCATTGGCATCTTTTAGCTGTGTGCACATTGGCATCTTCACATGAGTGTGCTCTTTGGCATCTTTTAAGCTTTGTGCACTTTGGCATCTTTTAATCAAAGAGTTCATTAAGTAAAGAACATGCCGTAAACGTAACTTTCTATCTGACCCTATTGCAGGATTTGGGTCAGCCGCTCCCAGACCAGTTGGCCTTAGGGGACTAGGTATCAAGCACCCCTTGGAACTTACTTTCCCGGATCAGAAAGGCTACATCGACATATCCTAAACCCATTCATACCAGTAGAACATGACTTTCGATCTGATTCTATTGCAGGATTTCTGTTCGATCACTCCCAGATCAATTGACCTTAGGGGACCAGATGTCAAGCATCCCTCGGAACTTACTTTCCCAAACCAGAAAGGTCACAGGTACAAACTTTTAAACTCAAGGATTTTTGTATTTTAAAAGCTTAAAAATAAAATCATCTCAATAACTCAGATCTATATCGAATAGCTTAGCCCATATTTTCATTACGATCTACAATTTTGATCACTTAGGTTGTTCAAGCAAACTAAACCATAAATATGTCGACTCACATATCTTTAAAGCAGTATCTAAAGCGTCAAACATGTTGCTGACTTTTCGATGTTTGAAAGATTTGAACGTTGAACATATAAAACTTAAAATATTAACAAGGCGACTTGTAAAAGATCCTAGACACACATTTTATTCAACTGAAAGAAAATCTGAAATATTAAACTTTATAGAATAAAATTTGTAAAGATTTGAACTTTTAAATTCAACATGCCTAGTTTTGAAAGCAAAAAGTTAAAGCGTTTTTCATCTAAAGCTTTTGTAAATATATCAGCAAGTTGATATTCAGTTGGTACAAAATATAATTCAATAGTACCTTCTTCCACGTGATGCTTTATAAAATGATATCTCATGTCTATGTGCTTGGTCTTGGTGTGCTGGACAGGATTGACTGATATCGCAATCGCGGACTTGCTGTCACAATATATTGGCACAGTCTTGTATAGCATCCCGTAATCGCGAAGTTGCGTTTTCATCCAAAGAACTTGAGCACAGCAACTAGCTGCAGCGACGTATTCAGCTTCGGCTGTTGATATTGAAACGCAATTTTGCTTTTTCGACGCCCAGCTTATCAGTCTGTCACCCAAAAACTGGAGATGACCAGAAGTGCTTTTCCTGTCCAATTGATTACCACCATAATCTGCATCAGAATAAGCAATTAAACTATAGTCAAAACTTTTAGGATACCATAATCCTAAATAAGGAGTTCCTTTAATATATCTAAAAATGCGTTTGACTGCTGAAAGATGAGATTCTTTTGGTTTTGCTTGAAAACGAGCACACAGGCACGTTGAAAACATTATGTCCGGGCGACTGGCAGTAAGATACATCAGTGATCCGATCATCCCTCTGTATGTCTTTTGATCCACAACTTTTCCATCTGGATCCAGTCCGAGTTTGGCACCATAAGCCATAGGCGTACCGATTGAGGTAGACTTGTCTATTTTAAATTTCTTCAAAATGTCAAAGACGTACTTTGACTGATTGATGAATATTCCATCTAGAAGCTGCTTCACTTGTAAGCCGAGAAAGAAATTGATTTCTCCCATCATGCTCATCTGAAATCTAGAGGTCATTAAATCAGAAAACCAATTACACAGAGATTTGTTAGTCGCACCGAAAATAATATCATCTACGTATATTTGTACTAAGCATATATCAATATTAGTTCTATAAATGAAAAGAGTAGTATCGATCGAGCCTTTGGTGAAGCCGGATTTGACCAAGAAAGCTGACAACTCGTCATACCATGCCCGAGGAGCTTGTTTCAGACCATACAAAGCTTTATCAAGAAAATAAACATAATCAGGACGATCTTTGTCAACAAATCCCTCTGGCTGAGATACATATACTTCTTCTTTCAATTTTCCATTGAGAAATGTTGTCTTGACATCCATTTGATATACAGTGAAGTTGCGATAAGCAGCGAAGGCCAGAAACATCCGAATAGCTTCCAATCTGGCGACAGGTGCAAATGTTTCGTCATAGTCAATACCTTCTTCTTGTCGATATCCTTTGGCTACTAACCTTGCTTTGTTCCTAACGACGATACCATCTTTGTCCTTTTTATTCTTGAATATCCACTTTGTACCAATGATGATTTTACCCTTTGGTCGTGGTACAAGTTTCCATACTTTGAGTGCGTCAAACTGATTGAGCTCCTCTTGCATTGCTAAAATCCAGTCTGGATCTTCCAACGCTTCAGAAACTTTGGTAGGTTCAATCTTACTTAAGAAGCAAGTGTACAAACATTCATTGGAAGAAGCTGTTCTGGAGCGAGTAGAAACACTTGCTTGAGGATTCCCAATAATTTGATGAATTGGATGAGATCTTGTCCATTTTGTTGTATGAGGGAGAGGATAAATAACTTCTTGAACCACTTCTATTTGTTGAGGAGGATCTTCAGAAGAAATAATGTCAGAAGATGATACAGATATGATTTCAACTGGAGTAGGAGGTATTTCCATGACATCAGATTCAGGCTCTTGTTGACCAGAAGTAGCTTGTACTTCTTGTTGAACATTTTCTTCTTGAAAAACTTCATCTTCTACAAATTCCTCATGGACAGTGTCAGCAATTTCTGGTTCAGAGATGACTTGATCAAGATGATGTTCAGATGGTATGTCTTGAATTTCAGGAGATACTGAAGCAACATCAGGTTCAGAGGTTGGTGCAGCGGAATTAGGATTAGATGCACTCACAGATTCCTGATTCAAGACATTTGACACATTATCAGTGTTTGATTTAGGAACATCATCATAAAAATTTTCAAACAAAAAATCAAGATCAGAAAGATTAGACAGAGAAGTAGAAGGATCCTGATTTGTCGACTGAAGTGCAGGTTCTGAACTAATTTGTTCAGAAGCTGAGTTTCTAGTAATAGCGGGTTCTGAACTGTGTTGTCCAGAAACCAAATCTGCAGCTTCATCAAATTTGACATTCACAGACTCTATCACTTTTCTTTCAGAGATGAGAAAGACTCTGTAAGCAGCAGAGTTAGAAGAATAACCCAGAAATATGCCTTCATCTGCCTTTGGACTAAATTTATTCAGATTATCTCTGTCATTCAAAACATAGCATTTACACCCGAAAGACTTGAAATATTTGATGTTGGGTTTGATACCGTTCATCAATTCATATGGAGTCTTGTTGAACCGGCGATGTATAATTGATCTGTTTTGAGTATGACATGCAGTTGATATGGCTTCAGCCCAGTGAGACAAAGGAAGACCTGAATAAGCAAGCATAGATCTAGCAGCTTCCACAAGCGTTCTGTTTCTTCTTTCAACAACTCCATTCTGTTGCGGTGTTCTTGCAGCAGAAAACTGTTGTTGTATTCCTTGATCATCATAGAATGCTTGAAGAGTTGAATTCTTGAATTATGTGCCATTATCTGATCTTACAACTTTGACGTGCTTTTGCTTATTTGTCTGAATAGTTTTGATGAGGTTGATGAGAATTTCAGGTGTCTCGTCTTTAGATTTGAGAAATTTCACCCATGTATATCTGGAGTAATCATCAACAACAACCAAAACATACTTCTTCTACCCTATACTCTTTGTCTTCATTGGTCCGCACAAATCAACATGAATTAGATCTAGAATGTCCGCAGTGCAATGTTCAGGCTTTGGCTTATGAGAAGCTTTCTTCATCTTTCCTTTCTCGCAGTCCTGACAGAGATGGTCTTTCTGGAAACAGAGGATTGGAAGACCTCTCACAGAATCATTCTTGACCAAGCGATCCATATATTTGAAATTGAGATGAGCTAGTCGACGGTGCCACACCCAGCTTTCATGAATAGAGGCTTTTGATAGAAGATAAATATCTGATGGAACCTTTACTTCGGAAAGATTAATGGTATAAAGATTTGATCTTCTCTTTCCAACAAGTAAGTCCATGCCACTATTATTCTTTACAGTAACTCTTTTAGACTTGAAACTGACTTCAAGATCTTTATCACAGAACTTTCCGATGCTGAATAGATTGTGACTTAATCCTTCGACATAGCTTACTCTTTTGACAATTATGTTACCTTGAATAAGATATCCATAACCAAGAATGGGAGCCGTCTCGCAGTTTCCAAATTTGACACGACCGCAACATTTTTCTTTAAAATTTGAAAGTAGAGATTTGTTGCCAGTCATGTGTTTGGAACACCCCGAATCCAGATACCATAATTGATTTAGCTGCACAATCAACAATTACTGAGATTTAGGTACCCATATAAATATGGGTCCCTTCTTGTTAGTCCTTTCCTTTTTCTTTTTCAAAAATTTATTTTTCCAAAACATCTGAGATTGATCAAATAAAGCATGAACATCATCACATATTAAAGAAGAAACACAATCATCAGAATCAGAATCAGAACTAGAGAGACAATATGAGATATTCTTTGAAATTTGAAACATTTGCTCAACAGAATATTTTGTAGATTTATTACAAAAGGCAAATGAGTCTTGTTTACAGAGAAAATCTACACATTTATTCTCTACAGAAACAATTTCTTCAGATCTCTGTTTCTTTTGCCAAACAGACTTCACAGACTTCTTCAAAGGCCTATCTGAAATAGATGAATCAGAAAAATTAGAATTTTCAGAAATATCAAACTCTTTCTTCTTTTTCTTCTTTGACCTTCTTCTTTTACGCTTTGTTTTATAGAAATGATCATTTAGCGTAAAAGTGTCATCAACAATTTTAGATAAAATATTTGATTTAGAAGAGGAAGTTTTATCAATAAAATCAAACTGATCAGTTAGATTATTTGGATAAACCTCAGAGCAAGAAACATCAGATGAACACAAGTTGATGGAAGATTTGATAATACCAGAACTATTTTCTATAAAATTCGATGTCATAAAAGAAAAAATGACATCGTTTTCAATTTTTCTCAAAATCTCTTGTTCTTCCAATTGTTCTTCTAGATCAAAGATTTGACATTCTAAGACTAAAGGAGGTATATATCTCTTAGTATCATAAGATACTGGAGATATTTTGTCCTTATTAGGATTAGCTTCATTTAAATCAAAGAAGTCATTCGATCTAGAAGATTTAGTAGAAGAAACAATGTTTAATTTTTGTCTTTTCTTCTTTATTTTTTCAGGAAAATATTTTGCATTTTCTTGAGTGTAAACGAAAGGAACTTCCATTCTCTTGTTGTTTATCCGTTTCTTATCTTCCTCAATATTAGTCTCTTTAGCACTTGTCCAAAAAGGTTTGTATTGAGAACCATATTTTGAAAGACCAAGACAGTCGTAATCATAAAAATTGGGAATCTCAATATTAGCTTTCTTTAAAAACTGAGGATTTTTAAATCCAAGACCCCAATTTTCTTTTAACGACTCATAGCTCCTTGGTTTATGCATATGAATTGTTTGTTCAGTTTGATTTTGTTTATATAACTTTTCTTCTAATTCAAAAAATTTATCCGAAAACTCTTGATTTAAAATTGACAAAACAGACAAAGAATCATGAGAAGTCTGTTTTTCAATTTCTAACTCTTCTATTCTTTCTTGAAATTTCTCTTTTGTAAATTTTAAAATATTTTTTTCATCTCTCAGAGAAATCTTCAACTTTTCAATTTGAACAGACTTTTCTTGATTTTCGCGTTTTTCGGAAATAAGCTTTGAACGAAAGTCATGTAAAGCATTTGTGATGACATTCATTTGCGAAGAAATAAAATTAAAATCAAACTCAGATGGTACCTCAGATTCATCGGTTGAAGTCTCCTCATCCTCATCATCACTGTTGTCGTCTCCAATAAAACACATAGCAGCAGTCTCAACATTGTCAGCTTCGTTATCTGAGTGGTCCAACCAATATTCCTCCTCAGCCAACAAAATTGTTCCACTTGCTTTCTTCTCAGCCAAAGCTAATTTCTTCTTATAGAAATCCACATCTTTCACAATCTTCGTTCTGCATTCCTTTGAAATATGCCCGGTTTTGCCACAGTTGTAGCAAGTCACAGCCTTTTTCTCTTCTTTCTTTGGTTCAGCTACTGTACTAGGCTCATATTTGGGAAAGAAAGGATTTGATGTAGAACCGGGTTCTACCTTCTTTGAACCAGAATAGAAACGAAGATTGTTTGATCCTGACCGTTTCTGATATTTCTTTTGATAGTGCTGACATAGAAGAATCATGGCTTTTTCTAATGCTTCGCCATCGTCATCTGTTGACCCATCGTAAGCAGACTCAGTCAAGGCTTGCTCAGCCATTTGGCTAGCTAAAAGAGCGATTGGATCCACAGTCTTTGGCTTCTGCTTATCCAGCTTAGCTTTCTTCTTCATTACCATGGCTTCATCAGACATCAGAATTTCAAACATTTCCTGAATGGGCATTTTGGAAATTCTGGGATCATTCCTCATTCGATGACAGGATTTTTCCCATTCAGGTTTGAGTGCATTAAGAAATTTCAGGTTTGTCTCCAGCTCATTCTTTATTACCTTGATCTTATACAGGTCATTAATAACAGTCCAGAACCTGTCGAAGACACTTTTCAGACTTTCCCCATCCTTTGCTTTGAACTCTTCAAAATTGTTCATGTACCTTGTCTGACGAAGCTGGGTAGACATAGCAGTACCAAGCATGATTTTCTCCAGTTGTGTCCACATCAGCATAGGATTGTGTTTGAAACAATCGATTCTGTTATAGATGGAATTTGGTAGAGCAAGAATCAAATTCGACTTGGCCTGATTGTCAGCTTGGTATCTCAGAAGTTCATCAGCCTCATATTCTATCAGTGCTTTTTCTACATTAGTAGCTTGAGTGTTTCCAACAGCTGGTATCACTTTCCTTGGTTTGACCATGGGACCTTCAGTCAAAGCTTTCATCATATTTTCCCCATTAGATTGCCTTTCGATGAAATTAATAAACCTGTCCTGCCATTGTTCAAATTCGTTCTCATTTATCAGCACAGGTGGGCGAGTATCAGACCCCAATGACATCATGAGGTCGTTCTTGTACAGTTGAGCTTGAAGAGACATTTTGAAGAAATCTGGAATTCAGAAAAATGACCAAGTCTTGAAGACCCGCACAACTAAGAAATGCGTGTTCAGAGACAAAAACTGTTTGGGTCCTTGATGATACGCACACCCAAGGAATGCGTGTTGAGAGAAATGCGTGTCTAGAAAGTCACTCGATGCTTTCCTTAGAGATATGCGTGTCCAAGAGAAATGTGTATCCTGAGGGGCACGCACTTGAAGTTGTGCGTGTTCAGAGTGACCCGCACTTTGAAGAAATGCGTGTTGAGACAGACACACACTTGAAGAAATACGTGTGAAGACCACTTGAAGTAATGCGTTTCCAAAAGAGAATCAATAACCTGAGAAAAAACACTAACACTCAAAAGTTAGTTTCACACGATTTTATAAACAACACGCATACTAATAAGATGAATAACCCGCATAAATCTTGAATAACCCGCATACTTCAAAAACTTATAATATGCAAACAAGTATGCATGACACGACATATACGCATATCAGGATGAATGACCCGCACATCTGGATGAATGACACGCATTCTAACACTCGACTATAAATCTGCTAATTCGATCATAACAATGAAATTAAACCTAAACAACTTGCACAAAATTGATCGAAAACATGTTTTTAATACATTTCAATTGATAATTTCGATCAAAACACTCTGAAACTCAAAATTCAAAACGAACAGAACAACAGACTCGACTTTTTCAGAATGTATTCAAACTCAAAATTGAAACACCAAATCACGTTTTTATGCAAATCCACAAGAAACAGAATAGATCGACTAACTAAAATGCATCTAAAACCATCAAAATCAATGCAATTTGATCACAAAACAGACTGAAATTGGTGAAAATCCAGAAAACGAGATTTTTCTTGAAAAAACAACAAAAATCAATCAAATTTTTGAATTAACCAACCAAATCAGAAACAATTATACACTAATCTCAATCCTCTCAAGATCTTGGAGGCTCTGATACTAATTGATGAACCAAGATCACAAGATCGTAGAGAGAGAATCTAGAGAGAGAAAGTACGCTTCAATGCAACAGTGAATTGTATTCAAACAGTGTTCGGTTTCTTACAAAACAAACAAGCCAAGGGGACTTAAATACCCCAAGGCACTAACAAAACAAATAACACTACTGAAAGCAGTAAAATAAAGACAATGATTACTATAAAATCAGATCTAACATCTGAACTCGAGAATTCTTTAACAGATGAAAGACTTTTGATGAATATTGAACAAAAAGTTTTTTCAACTGTGTTCAAAGATACTGTTCTTTCTAAGGCTTCAAAATCTGAGGATATGTTTGGTCTAGCAAATAAAGGGTTTGATTTTCTGAACTCTGATGGTGGTTTAGATGGTTGTTTTGAACAATTTGATTTTAATGCGAAACTTCCTAACCATTCATCTTTTGTTGGGAAATCTTTGGGAAAAACCAGTACGCCTGTTAACAGTACAAAATCAACGAAAGTTGATAAATCAGTCTCTATGAAAGCTAAGAATGCTAAAGGTAAGATTATATCTAAGTATTCACAGAAACCGAACACTACTGGTAATCCGAAGAAGAAGCATTCGTTTGTTGCTCAAATGTCTAACTCACAAGTTTCAAATGTTTCAGCAATAAGCAAGAAAAGACTTGAAGTTAAGTCTGAATGGCAACCGAAACAGGAGTTTGACGAGACTGCTATATCATGTTCTAGTGCTGACTGTAATAAGATTACTACTAGTAAAGATGATATAATTGTGGATGTTGCTTTTTCTAAACCAAAACTTGTTGATTCTCGGAAGAAATTTTCAAAACAGCAATTATTCCAGTTATCTTTGTCTGCTAGAAAGTTTTCAAATTATGATAAACATGATCTTGCTTCTCGTATAGATTCTGATGTTTGGTTTGGAACATATCATGTTCCCTATTATAATTCTTCATTTTATTCTCAAAATCAAAGCGGACCCAAATTTCAATGGGTGCCAAAATCGTTTGCTAACACAGTTGGATCCAATTGGAAATGGATACCAAAGAAAAGGGATGATTCTGTGTTGCAGGTACCTACTGTCTAGGGGGAGTAGGAGAAATATGGTTCTTGTGTAAATCAGCTCAAGACCCGAACTTCAAAGATAATCGACTTCTGATTATGTACAGATCAGGACTCGTTCTTCAAGGGCAAAATCAGAGGCTTCTAAGTAAATCAGCTTAGAACCCGTACTTAAACGAAGTATGGCTCTTGAATACAACAGTTCAAGACCCGCACTTCAAAGATCAAAAGACCTTACTCCGTGCTGAAAAAGAGATTGTACTCCGATACTCGAATGAGGAAATCAACCATTAAGGGGGAGTACATACTTTTCTGAAATTTTTAAATGCATATCTTTTTCTATGATAAGTTTAAAATGCATAATTTTAGGGGGAGTAAAAGGTGATGACTTCTGATTATTTCTGATCAGAACTCGTATTTTAAAAGTTTTACTGCTTTTTGTCTTTTCAATATAAGTGAATAAAAATTGTTTTGACTTGACATATAACTTTTGCAGAATTTTTGAGAGATGCTTACAAGTTCATATTTTTATGAATTTAAGCTTTGCTTCATGAGATGTAAGATTGAACGTTAAGGTATAATTCTATATATTCATCTCATAAATGGTTGAAAGAAAGACAACTTTCAATCATAGAAAACATTGTTTTACATGTTCAAACCACTTCCCGATTCTTAAACCGAATTCATGAATTGGAAGTGTGACTTTAAATGTTTTCAAGATCAACATTGTGCTTTAACTGAAATAGTTAAACCAATTTGACCATCATATGCATAATAGGAAAACATGATTTCTTTGTGCTAGGATTAACACAACTTCTATGGAATCACGTTAACCAGTGATTTCTACCCACGAAGTTAATCCATAGTGATTGAGTGTGAGAAGTCAAAAGAAATGAGTGTGTCAAACAAAGAAAGAAAGTTTGATTAGAGTGAGCTAAACGTTTAAAAGAAAGAGCGTGTGAAAACAGAGTTAAAAGAATATCACAACTTTGCACCTACTTTCTGAGTCGGGCAGCCACAATTCTAATGTTTCACAATTCTTTGGTGATCATTATTGAAACAGGCAACTATCCCGTGCCAACTCTTGATTAACCCCACCAGCTACTCATTTTCTTCTTAAAAGGAAAATGTTTCATTTTCAAAGGGGAAGCAGCACATTTGCTATCTGATTTTCATTTGGAAAATCTGGATATTGAAAAGAAGGAAGTTTGCCCCACCTTCGCACTTCAATCATGCACATTGAGTCTGTGTTTATCTTACTATTGTCTCAGTGGTTTACACAAAATTTGAGCCTTATAAGCAATCATTCGTGCTTAATTCTTTCTATCACAAGCACGAACACACAAGGAATTTGTTTCTTTGTCATAATGTTTATAGAAATTACCTTTGTGGTGTTTCGATGATTAAATGGAAGCCCTGGGGGAGTCAACATCAAACAGCTCCTTTCCATTGTGTATTCGTTACACATAGTGACTTAGTGTTACTGACAGGCGTTTCTAACTGATTTGTTTATTGCTACAGGTGTTACACGACTATTTTGTCTGGATTTGCAAAGATCTGGATGAATATCTTTTGAATTGACGGATCAGAGGCTCCAAGTGAAAGACATTTCTTACTCAAAGTTTTGATGAAGTCATTGCACTTTTCATCAAAAAGGGGGAGAATCTAAAGCATGAAGAAATGTTCATTACAAGATGAAAGAAGATAAAAGCTAACAAAGAAAATGCGAGATCAAAGTATTCTGAAGGCATGTTGATTTCAGATAAATTTTCTTTGAAAATACTTTGCTAAAGCATTCTAAGCTAGAGAAAGAGATTGCATCTTCTGAGCTGAACAAAAAGACTGAATTGCTAAAATCTTTTTAGTAATGATCTTGATCCAAAGGGGGAGATTGTTAGACCACAGTCTCATTGGATTCAAGATCATCCAAAACGAAGATCGCAATCTGAAGTTAATGCTGAAAGTTACTCTCAACCAAAGTCTAAGGGTCAATTTGTAATAATAGTCAAAGTTATGTTTTAGTATTTTAATTAGTTTAATTAGTTATTAGTTTATTATTATATTAGTTTTAATATAATATCTAGATATTATTAATATCTAGATATTATGTTTATTTGTTAGATATTGGTTGTTGGGCTCTCAACATCAGTTAACGATCAAAAACACATAAACACACACACAAAAGGTGTAAACAGAGAGAGAGCTTATCGATCAAGAACATCAACCTTGTAATCCGCGTTTATTATCTAAACAGGTTGGTAATCGTATATTGTTTTGTTGTTTGATTTATCTGGTAAACGGTCACGGACTCACAATTACATGTGCTTAAATGTTAATAAACCGTGTGTTTCCAAAGATTAATAATTGTGTATTATCTTTTCTATATACTGTCAAGTATTCACACACACCGGTTTGACTTTTTGTTGACAAAGTTCTTACCATGTCTCAAACTGAACTACTTTTCGATGGTAAGACACCCCGCTTGTAATTCAAATAAATTTTGAGCGTTGCTTTCTGTTAGGTCTGATTTTATAGTAATCATTGTATTTATAGGGCTTGGTCTTATACTGTGTTTTAGGTCTTTCTGTGTTGTATCTGACCAAGGGTATTTAAGTCCCTTTGGTCTTTGTTCCTTGTAAGAAATACACGCACAATTCATTGAATATTATAGTTTGCGCTTCTAGTCTCTCTCTCTCTCTACTTTCTCTCTCTAAGGATTTAGAGATCTTGGTTTATCAATTGGTATCAGAGCATGCTAGATCTTGAGAGGATTGAGAGATTGTTTGTTTTGGTCTGATTTAGTGATTGAAATCTAAAATTTGATCGATTTTATTGATTTTTTCAATAAAATCTCGTTTTCTTGATTTCTCACAAAATTTAGATTTGTTTGTGCTTGATTTTGTGCGATTTTGATTTGATTAGTTTCGTTGTTGTTAATCGATAATTGTTGATTCATATCAGTTTGCCTGAAAACAAAGTTTTTCTCATCGATTTTGCAATCTTGAAAATTTCAGAAAACTCGAGTTCTATTACTGTTTCATTCAAGTTTTTAAGATTTTGTTGTTTTTAATCGAAATTGCTAGTTGATTTGTATTAGAAAGATGTTTTCGATTATCATTGTGTGAATTTCTTGTTTGAATTTCAGTGTTTTAATCGACCTCAAGTGTTAAAATTGATTTTCTATGGTTTGCGTTTCATTCTTGTAACTTTGCGGTTCATTCATGATTCTTTGCGTTTCTATCATATACTTTGCATATTCTACTAACTTTGTTATTGTGATTCAGATTTTCGGTTCACTTTGAACCCGCAAAGCTCATTGTGCGTTTCAGGCTACACACGCAAAGCCTGTCTTGTGTGTCCTCAGTGACCCGCAAACCTCATCTTGCGTTTCCTTTGTCACCCGAAAGACTCTACTTTGCGGGTCTATCTTCATACGCAAAGCTAAACTTTGCGTATCCTCCATCACCCGCAAAGCTCTACTTTGCGTTTCCTTCTTCACCCGCAAAGCTCCAGTTTGCGAGTCTGGAATTTTTTTTTTGTCATATATGGATTCTGCAAAATTTGTTTTTCAAGCTCAGTTCTACACAAGTGACATCATGATGTCATTGGGCACAGAAACTCGTCCTCCGGTCCTAGTTGACGAAAACGAGTTTACACAGTGGCAAGATCGGTTCCTAAACTTCATTGATCGACAAAAGAATGGTAATGACATGATGACCATTTTATCTGAAGGACCGTTCGACAAACCCAAGTTGGCTTCTGGATTGTACAAGCCTACTAAAGAGTACACTAATGAAGAGTTGACTGCTTATCAAGCTGATCGGGATATTAAAGCTAATCTAATGTTGGCCTTGCCAAACTCCGTATACAACAGGGTTGACTGTTTCAAAACTAATCCTAACCTGATGTGGCAACATCTTGAGAAGATTATGCTTGGTTCTTCAGTAGCTACTCAACTCAGGAATACTCGATACATGAATAATTTTGAGGAATTCAAAGCCAAGGACGGGGAGTCACTGAAAGCTGTGTTTGACCGTTTTTGTGCCGTCATCAATGATCTTCGGAAGATAAAAGTTGAAAAGTCTGAGCTTGAGACAAATCTGAAGTTCATCAACATATTGCAACCAGAATGGAATAAATCATGCCACAAATTGAGGAACGATGTCAGAATCTCAACTATGCAGATCCAAGAAATATTTGAGATTATGCTAACTGATGAGAGCTTGGTGATAGAGAAAAAGGCCAAGCTGGATAAAAAGAAGAAATCAGTAGATCCGGTTGCTCTTCTCATGAAGCAACTGAATGAACAAGCGTTGTATGATAACGCTTACACCGGGTCAACTGATGACGATGGAGAGGCCTTACAGAAAGCTATGATTCTTCTCTCTTAACATTACCAGAAGAAGTTCCAACCTAGATCGGGTTCCAACTCTTCACGTTTCACTTCTGGGTTTAAAGCCAAAGTACCCGAGCCTAAGACTGTTGCTTGCTACAACTGTCGAAAGCCGGGTCACATCTCAAAGGAGTGTAGAGCAAAGAAGATTAAGAACTCAGCTTATTACCGAAGGAAATTGGAGTTGGCTGAGAAAAGAGAGAATGGAACAGCTTTGCTGGCAAAAGAAGAATTCTGGCTGGATTATTCCGATGATGAAGCATCGAACGTCGAGATCGCCCATTTGTGCTTAGTCGGAGATGACCAGTCAGACGATTCTGACACTGATGAGGATGAGGTATATTCTGAAATTGACTACAACTTTATTACCTCCCAGTTTAAAATCATGATTAATGCTTTATCTGATTTGCGCTCTAAATTTTTATCTGAAAAAGTTTTAAATTCTGAAAAGTCAGATTTAATTGAAAAGCTGAAAATTTCTTTGAAGGATGAAAAATCTATTTTAGAAAATACTAAAGACATCTTTCAAAAGAAATTGGATGCTTTGGAAAATTCAAACAAAACTTATCTTGAATCTTTGACTGACATGACCAAATTAAAAGACGAGTTTTCAGATAAAATAATTAAGTTAGAAGAAAAGCTTTATCGAAGAGACCAATCTGAACAAACAATTTATATGAACAAGCCGAGGAGTGAAGAGGCTTTAAAACAGAGACGGGACTTGGTTTTGATAATCCTCAATTTTTAAACAAAGTAATAGACGAAGTTCCCACCTTATATAAATACGATTATCTGACACTTGCTCATTATGCTCCTCAGTTCAAATTTCATTGGACTAGTGAAAAGGAAGTGCTAGATCTCGAAAATGAGAAAAGGATTTATAAAAAGAAAAATGAAATTCCTTTTGTTTATACGTCCGAAAATGCAAAATATTTTCCTGAAAAATCAGAGGAAAAAGAGTTTTAAAAGATATATCTCCTATCAAATCTTCAATGTCTGATGATTTTATTGCTCCTTTTGCACCTGATTCTGATAAAGGAAATATTTCTCCAATCATTTATGATTCGAAGAAATATACTCCTCGATTAGTATTAGAAGGGAAAATCATAGATCTTGAAGATCAGATAGAAGATCAAAATATTTTGAAGAAAATTGAATCTGACATTATTCTTTCTTTTATGACTTCTAGTCTTGAAGAAAATTTATTTTCTCAAAAATCAGATTCTATTTCTAGCCTATCTTCTGATTCTAAGGAAAATAAAAAGGAAGTTTCAAATTTTAAAATCCTTTCTCAAAATAATTCAGACTCCAAGGTGAATTCAAATTTATTAGTTGATCAGATTGGTTGCTTGGATAAATTTATTTCTTCTGATTTAAATATTAAGTCTAATATTCTTGATGACTCTTTTACGCTCAATGATCATTATTATAAACCTAAACGTAAAAGAAGACGGTCAAAGAAGTCGAAGAAACGAGATACAGTTCTTTCTGACTGTTCTAATTCTTCTGATATAATTCTTACAGATAGGGCTTTGAGCGCTCAATCCAAGAAGCAGATCTGGAGAGCGAAGCCGAAATCTACTGATTCTATGTTTGAGGGAGATCGATATGTAGACAAACTTTATCATAGTGATTCATTTGCTATTTGTAATAAAGTTTCAAAATATTCTATAAAGCAAATGTTTCAAATTTCCAAAAATGTCTCACATTCGTCTTCTGATTCTAGTTCAGATGATTATGCTTTCTCTTCTGATGATTGTGCATATTTTTCTGACGATATTCCTCATGCTTCTCATATCAAATCTGCTTATTGTTTCCCCATACGAACTACAACTAACAAACACTGGCCCAAATTCAAGTGGGTACCCAAATCTTTATCTGATTCAAAGTTGCAGGCATCACATGTTAAGGGGGAGTAAGAGAAAATTTGGCTTCTGAGTACTTCAGCTCAGGACCCGTACTTCATAGACATCGACTTCTAAACACAACAGTTTAGAACTCGTTCTTCAAAGATTAAGCTTCTGACTTAATGAGATACTGTGAGTACATCAATTTTATTTCCGCTGCATATATCTCTGATTATGATGTGTTCCAGTTTTTCTCAATGTTTCAAGAATCTGAGCTTGTTTATCTATCTCATGAATTTGTATTACCCAAAAATTTTCTTCTAATATGAGACACAAGTTTATTTTCTTCTATGTAAAAGATGAAATAGTTGAATTTTATTTTGTTCCAACTAAATATTAATTAAAAGTTTAAATCTTTACAATTTTTATTCTATAAAGTAAAGTTTTAAATTTTTTCTTTCTTTTGAATAAAATATGTGTCTAGGATAATTTTTCAAGTTCTTTTGTTTATATTAAAGTTTTTATATGGTCAAATTTCAAGTCTTACAAAAGTCAAAAAGTCAGCAACATGTTTGAAACTTTTATTACTGCTTTAAAGTTGTGTGATTCCGAATCTTTATAGTTTACTTTGCTTAAACTACTTAAATAATCAGAATTATAGATCGGAATGAAAATATGGGCTAAGCATTTAGACGTTGATCTGAGTGATTGAGATGAATATTAAATTCTTAAAATACAGAAATCTCTAAGTTTAAAAGTTTGTACCTGTGACCTTTCTGGTTTGGGAAAGTTAGTTCTGTGGGATGCTTGTCATCTGGTCCCCTAAGGTCATTTGGTCTGGGAGTGATCGAACCCAAATCCTTCTATAGAACCAGATCGAAAGTCATGTTCTACTGGTATGAATGGGTTTAGGATATGTCGATGTAGCCTTTCTGATCTGGGAGAGTAAGTTCCAAGGGGTGCTTGACACCTAGTCCCCTAAGGCCAACTGGTCTGGGAGCGGTTGACCCAAATCCTGCAATAGGGTCAGATAGAAAGTTACGTTTACGACATGTTCTTTACTTAATAAAATTTTTGATCAAAAGATGCCAAAGTGCACGCTCTTAAAAGATGCCAAAGAGCACACTCATGTCAAGATGCCAATGTGCACAATGCTAAAAGATGCCAATGAGCACACATCTCATGATACTTAGTGATATGTTTGAGTTGCGATAAATCTGTAAATTTATGAATATCTTAATTCTTGATGGTTTAGTGTGAGTACATGCAAAGTTCTCTATAATATTTTTAGAATTGCATTTTCTTGAAGCTAATCGAAGATTCGCATGTGAGCACACTGAATAGATTGCTGGAAGTTTTTGAAACTGAACATGTCTTAACTTGATATGCAATGAAACTTGTTCTTGTATCCTACAACATATGTTTGATTTCAAATGATTGATAAAATTGTAATATTTTACTCTGTAAAATTTAATTTGTTTAGTGTTTAAAATTTTATATGTTTAGTTGTTTCAAAATTTAAATTCAGTATATTTTTCTTTCTACATTAATATTTGATCATTGTGTTCTCATAAATATATTTTAATGGGTTTATGCATTATTCAAGGGGGAGTGAACAAAGAGAATGTATTTCAAAGATTATATCTGGCTTTGAGGGGGAGTATCTGTTTTTCTTTACATGAATGCTATCTTGAATTGTCTTATCTAGTGCATTTATGTAGGGGGAGTCAAAGAGCTTAAAATTGTAAAAAAATTTCCAAGGCAGATTTGCGCCTCCCACATGACACGCAAACCTTGCTTTGCGCGTCCCATGTGGAACGCAAACCTTGTTTTGCGCTTCCTTCATGAAACGCAAACCTTGGTTTGCGCCTCCAACATGAAGAGCAAACCTCCCTGTTTTCTCTGTTTCTTTGTTTTTGCAGATCTTACGTTGTCTTGTCTCCAACATTTACATGACCAAGTTGATCAAGATCATCAAGGTCATGAGGGGGAGAAGTCAAGGAGAAGTTAAAGAGACAAAGAACTCGAATGATTATCTGCTGATCAAGTTTCGCTCAAAGATTCTATTCTCTCAGCTACAACTGATTCTTTTACTGTTCCTGCTCCGATCACCACAGTTCATTCAAGATCATTCAAAAGAGGTGCATCGTCTTGAGCTTAAGCAGCAAAGAAAATCTCAATCTGAAAAATGCTGAGAAGAATTTTTTTTTTTAAAGTTAGAAAGCTTCTTAAAGCCGCTTTGTTGGTCCGTGCTGATTTAGAAGATTATTTTTAAAGACCAAAGTGCCAATGATTACTAAGGGGGAGATTGTTAGGTCTGATTTTATAGTAATCATTGTATTTATAGGGCTTGGTCTTATACTGTGTTTTAGGTCTTTCTGTGTTGTATCTGACCAAGGGTATTTAAGTCCCTTTGGTCTTTGTTCCTTGTAAGAAATACACGCACAATTCATTGAATATTATAGTTTGTGCTTCTAGTCTCTCTCTCTCTCTACTTTCTCTCTCTAAGGATTTAGAGATCTTGGTTTATCACTTTCATTTCGAAATATTTCTTTCAAGACTTGTCTGTATTTTGTTCATATAGACAATATCCATTATTCTTGACCTAAACCTTAACTAAAACATCATTCTTATTTGACCTTTTTCATACAATGTCATATTTTCAAACAAGTTTCTTGTATTCATGTTCATTCATTCAATATACTTGTTTGAAATATCTTCAATGTTTAAAATGCTCAAATATTCATGATTATCTGATTGAGCATACAAACATCTGACTAGTATTTGTGCTTTAACTGATAAAGTTAAACCATCTGAACAGAATGTTCTTATAGGATTACATGGGTTCATTGTGTGAGCTTAATTGAAACTTTTATGGATTCACGTTAACCAGTGTTTCCTACCCAAGAAGTTAATCTTTGAGTGATCGAATGTGTGAGGAGTCAAATAATGAGTGTGGGTTGAGTGATGAGATAAAATGAAAATGAGATTTGGTTAGATGTGAGCTCAATGATTAAAAGAAAGAGGGTGTGAGAACAGAGTAAAAGAATATCAAACTTTGCACCAACTTTTTCTGAGTCGGGCAGCCATATTACTAGTGTTTCACAATTCTTCGTGAACATAATTGAAACAGGCAACTAGCTCATGCCAACTCATGATAAAAAACCCCACCAGCTACTCATTTTCTTCTCAACAAGAAAATGTTTCAATATTACAAGGGGACACAGCACATAATCTGTCTGGTTTTCATTTGGAAAATCTGGATATTGAAAAAGAAGGAAGTCTGCCCCACCTTTGCACTTCGATCATGCACAATAGAGTATGTGTTATACTGTTGTTGTCTCAATGGTTTACACATTTTTTAGCCTTGTAAAAAGCAATCATTTGTGGTTAATTCTTTCAAACACTTGCACGAACACACAAGGAATATGTTTTCTTGTCATAATGTTCATAGAAATTCCTTTGTGGTGTTTCGATGATTGAATGGAAGCCCTGGGGGAGTGAACATTACAAAAGCTCCTTTCCAATGTGTATTCGTTACACACAGTGACTTCGTGTTACTGACGGGTATTTCTAACTGATTCATTTGTTGATTCAGGAGTTACATTTTTAATTTGTCTGAATTTGCAAAGATTCGGATGACTATATTCTTTGGATCGACAATTAATCAGAGGCTCTTGTAAAAGATCATTGGTCAGATCAGATCAGTTTAAAGGCATTTCTTGCAAGGTTTTGATGATTTCAATGCTCCAATCATCAAAAAGAGGGAGAAGCGATCAAGAAATGCGTGTGACAAAAATGTATATGGGGGAGAAGATCAAGAAATATTTGAGAAGTGATCAAGAATTGTTGTTTGATAAAGAAAGTTTGGAGCTGAAAAGAGAAATTTATGTCAATTTGATGAAAGATTATAGAAGACTGTTGGAAGATGAAACAGAAGAGTTCAAAGATTTCAAAAGATAAATAGATTTTTGAGAAATTTTCTTTGAAGATAATTTTGCTAAAGCGAGCTGAGCTAAATCAGAAGATAATTTCTTTTCATTGTTTGAAAGAGGTTTATACCATCTTTGGGGGAGATTGTTAATATTTTTGAAGACAGACATTGGGGAAATTATAGAAATTTATGAAGACTGTTTTTTAGCATAAAGGAGAGATTGCATAATTTGAGCTAAAGGGGGAGTTTGAATTGCAAAATCTATTACAGATGATCATGAATCCAAAGGGGGAGATTGTTAGAGCATATTTGTTGGATACAAGATCATGTTTTCTGAAGGTCAAAGTTCAAGAAGGTCAAAGCTGAAAGTCAACTCTCTTGTGAAAGTCAAAGTCAAAATGTATTTGTATTTTGTTTTAAACGCTTGTTGTTTAGTTTTTCTTTTAATTGACTTATGACTAGTTGTGTTGTAACATACATGTAACTAGAAGAATACGCAGAGCTTTAGAGAGAGAAAGTCTTGTTTGAATTGCTGTGAATTGAAATTGGAATAACAGGTTGAGTTTTAATGTGTGTAATAATCTTGTTTGTTTGTGATTGAATAAGTAAGAACTTGATAATTGGGACATTATCAGTTATAGTCGTTGGTACTTATGAGCATTAAACTTGCATTAAATGAACAAGAAAAGAACGTTGAGTCGTGGTCGAGAGTAATCTTATGACGGTCGTACGACACTCGACCGACTTTCGAGTTAGTCTCGACGGGTATCAGGGTTATACTCGGTCGACAGGACCTTATCTTAATACAAGACAAGTCCTGTGAAAAGTGCATCTTCGTTGTGGTCATGTATTTTTGACCCAAACAAACGTCACATATTCTCCGGTGAGAATAGTAACTCCCCCTAAAAGTAATAATGAATTTATCTTTTAATCTCCTCCATCTTTATCATTGAAGACCGGGTCTTGAACTGCTTATCCAATGTTCTTAAACATTGAAGACCGGGTTCTAATCTGGTGTAATCAGAAACCAATGCTCTTACTCCCCCTAAACCTGTGGTACGTGTAAAACAGATTTGACAGGTTTTGCTACCCACATGTATTTGGTTCCAGATTGGATAGATTTTGGAATCCACTTCTCATTAGGTTCAAACCTTTTATGTTCATGTTGCTTAGAAGTGATTCTATAAGTTCCATACCAATTATGAGCATAATTCTTATTAACAATATCATCAGTTCCACAGTAAGACAACAAATTTTTCTTTTGTGCTAGCCTGATTAAATGATTTACAGAAAATGAAGAATCAGGCTTACCAAAACATTTATCATTCGGTGCATTGTTCTTTTTGTTCATTTGAGATGCAGGAACAAATGACTTTGAATTATCCTTCTCATCTTTCCTTCTCCAAACCATTTTCTGTTGAGACTTGTTCTTTCTAATAGTACCTGAACCATCAAGAGATTTGATATAGAAAATATTATTAGGACGAATCTGATCTTCTTGATTTGACACAATATCATCTGAATCAACAAATAAAGGATTGTTAGAAACATTTGCAAAAAGTGAATTGTAGTTGTCTTGAATGAACATTCTGATGCAACAGAATCATTCATGGGTGATTGAGCAATTGTATCTGGACTTCTTTGTGCTCTCAATTCAACCTTAAAAATGATTCCTTCAAGTTCTGTAATCTTGTTTGACAAACTGTTTCTTTCTGCTGACAATGTATCAAGCTTCTTCTGTAATTCAGACTTCGTCTTCTGTTCTTTCAATGTAGTTGCAGATAGTTCAAATAGATTCTTTGAAAGCTTGGTAATCTCTGTCTCAAAAACCTTCCTTTCTTCCTCAAAGTCTTTTTCAATATTTATTCTTATATCAGATATTTCTCTGAATAATCCGACATTTTTCTGTTCTATTAACTTCTTCTCTTTCTCAAACTTATCTCTTTCCATAATGATGACTTTCTCAAAATCTGACACTTGTTGAGAAAGTTTTGTACATTTGAGCTTCACGGCTTTCTTCTCTTCAAATGATTTCCTTTAAAAATCAGAAAATTTATGTGAAAAAACTTTTCTTTCTTTTTCAAATCCTTCTCTTTCTTTCTTCTCTTTATCAACTTGAACTTCCAATTCAGAGATTTTCTTCTTCAACTCAGCATTTTCCTTGTCTAAACCATTTATTTTCTTCTCATTCTTCTTTATCTCCTCTTGATCTCTTGAGTTTTCTTTTTCTTGGGTTGTTTTCTCTTTCAACATGTTTATCTCCACCTCAAGACTAAAAACTTTATCTCTTAACTGGTCTCTTTCAGAGAAGATTTGTGAGTTTATCTTTTTTCAGTACATCACAGGTTTCTCCAGCAATGTTTGCTCTTTTCCTAAGATCATCAATCTCTCTTTGCATTAACTCTTTCTTTGACCATGTAGTGTTTGAAGTATTTGCTTTCCATCTTGCTGATTCCTCTTCAGATTTCTTCAGTTTGATTTGAAGATTAGAAATCTCTTTCTCTTTTGAATCAATTATTCCTGTGAAATTAATTTTAGAATTAGAAATACAATCTGAGCAAATAAATTTTTTCTCTAAAGAAATAGATTTCTTTTTTAGTTTCTCAATCTGATCTTGAAGAGATATATTTTGACTTTTTAGCTTCTCATTTTCAGCTTCAAGAGTTGGTATCTCAGGCATATACGTGATAGCACAGTCTCTTTTTGTTAAGATAGTATATCCCTTCTTGTCAGTGTAAGGCATCTTGAAATTTGTAAGAAATGTGATTGTCAAAAGAAAACTTCGATTAGAAGTACAATTATGTGCACATTCTTAACAAAATATGAATACAATGATTTAAAATCATAAATATTTTTAATTAAAATCTGAGAAACAAATTATAAATTTGTCTTCCAAAAATTAATTATGAAAAGTCAGCGCGAAAATATTTGACTTGAAGACTTCAAACCTGCAAAAATATGAAAAATATATCAGTTAAGCTCAGAAACAGATAAAATAGCCAAAAACGACACAAAACGAACTAGAAATGAAAAAGAAATGAAAAACAGGGACTAAACACGACAAATATGAAAAATCAATAAAAAATTTGACTAAAAACGAGCAAAAACGACTAAAATATAAAGAAAATATGAAAATAGAGACTAAAACCGAAAAATACGAAACTAACACGAAAAACGAGGACTAAAAGCGAAAAATACTAAGACTCGACAAAAAAACGATGACTAAAACGACAAAAATGCAAAATTCTAAAAATGCAAAAAATACGAAACTAAAGGCTGGATTCCGCCGGAATCTGGTGGAATTGGAATGGTCAATTCCATAGACCGAATTCCGTCGTGCTCTTTGGTTATCAAGGGAATGGAATTGAATTCCATGAAATCCATAGATTAAGGAATTGGTCATTCCATTTGAAAATGGATGGAATTGAATTCCATTCCATCATGGTTTTTCAAAAAGATAAAAATACCCTCCAAACCTTTTCTAACAAGAATTCCATTCTCTCTCCTCTCTCTCTCCTCTCCTCTCTCTCTCTCCTCTCTCTCTCTCCTCTCTCTCTCCTCTCTCTCTCTCCTCTCCTCTCCTCTCTCTCTCCTCTCTCTCTCCTATCTCTCTCTCCTCTCCTCTCTCTCCTCTCTCTCTCCTCTCTCTCTCTCTCATCTCTCTCCTCTCTCTCTCTCTTCTCTCTCTCTCCTCTCTCTCCTATCTCCCTCTCTCCTCTCCTCTCTCTCCTCTATCTCTCCTATCTCTCTCCTCTCTCTCTCTCTCCTCTCTCTCCTCTCTCTCTCTCTCTCTCATCTCTCTCCTCTCTCTCTCTCTTCTCTCTCTCTCCTCTCTCTCCTATCTCCCTCTCTCCTCTCCTCTCTCTCCTCTATCTCTACTATCTCTCTCTCCTCTCTCTCTCTCTCTCTCCTCTCTCTCCTCTCCCTCTTCTCTCTCTCCTCTCTCTCTCCTCGCTCTCTCTCTCTCTCGACATTTAAAAAAATAAAAATAAAAGAAAGTGTATTTTTGTCATTTTTCAGAATTCCATTTCAATTTCTTTGTAAACCAAACAGACATATTCCAATTCATTTGACTGATTACATTTCATTTCTGCCAACCAAACAGTTGGTCAAACCTGAAAACATTCCATTCCAATTCCTTCCAGATTCCAATTCCATTGACAGGTTCCATTCCATCAGAAATCATTCTGCGAACCAAACGCCCCCTAAAGCTGACAACTTTAAAAAAACACTTAACAAACCTAACACAAACTAACTGAAAACTAACGAATTAGGACTATTATGTAAAGAAAACTAACGGACTAACGGAATTTGGACCAAAATGTCACAAACTTAACGGACTTAACAGAGGTCCGTTAAGTTACTGTTCATCATCCCTTCCATTCGAACAGTGAACTTTGAGACACGATTTCTCCTTCGTTTTTCAACCAATCTCGATGAAACTTGTTGAAAAATGATCCTTGATCAAGCCACAATCGATTCCCATGAAAATATCTCAATCATGCAATGAAAAATGCGATGTATCTCGACGTGATTAAACTCCGGAGAAAACGATTTTCCAGCGACTCTTTCGATGTTTTAAAGGCTCTATTGACCTGAAAATCGATGAGAAACAACAGAGGAACGATATAAAGAAGCTACAACATCGAAACCAATCGCTAAAAACGTGTTCCAGCCAAACCCGTTTTTCCGACGATACTTCGGTGAAGCTCCGGCGAACCTTCAAACGACTGTATCTCGATGAATACTTGACCAAAATTGAATCTGAAAGTTCCTATGTGTTCTAAATCACCAAAGGAACAAGTTAGAAGTAATAGAATCGATTAAAAAGAACATATTCGAAGACCCACTTGCACATCACCGGGAAAAAAATTCAAAAATTTAAAAAAAAAAAAAACTAAGGTAGGAGTCCGTATTGATGTGGATTTCTCGAAGCCTCTCAAAAAAACTAAGTCTAGAATTCGCATGGAGAGCTTTCCTTATGAAGAGGGATACGAATTTGAGAAATTCGTATGAAGTTTGATGCGTGAAGATAGAAATCTATATCATGAGTGATGCGAGAAGCTTGAATTCGTATCATGCATCATGCGAGTTTTAAGAAATCCTTATATAGCAGCATACGAATTCCTCTGAGAAATGATAAATCATACGAATTTCTTCTCTGTTTCATGCGAAATCCTTTGAATCACGTAGCATGCAAATTTCAACAGCATGTGAGTTCTTGAGCAACAGTCTCATGCGAGTTCTTGATACATGTTCTTCAAAGTTCATACGAGTTCTTCACCTGCAAGTTCACGAGAAGTGTAAATCAGTAGGATGTGAAATCTTGTTTATACGAGTTCTTCATCTTTTCAATAAGATACGAAAACAGTGATGAAAGCTTTGATACTTCCAATCGTAATCTTTTGAAAATATAAAACTTATAGCATGTTTGTGACACTTGAGATAGATTCTATTGATACACATGTAAACAAAAGTTAGAGAATGAATTATGGATTACAAACATAACAGAAACATATTTTTCAAACAATTCATCAACATTTTCGGATCAAAAATCAGATTTGGAACAAAAAAATTTATGAACACTCAAGAACACTATGAATCCAAAATTTCAAAAATGAAATGCAAACATTAAAACTCGAAATCTTTGATGAATTCATGTCTAATATCACTTTTTACAAACAAATCCACATCAAACTTGATCAAATCAACCTTAAATTTCAAAATCAAACTTCAACATTTTTAACAGTTCACTTTTCAAGAGCACGTAAAAAAATTTAAAAATCTTCAAATTGATTCAAATCTTTGAAATTTTTGACAAACCACCAACGAAAAATCAATCTAGTATCAAAAACGAAAGCAAACAATGTACATTTTCATCAAATCAACATGAAATCGCCAAAATCAGTGAGAAATTTTCAAAAACAGATCACACAAAAAATTTTAGAAAAACTTCCCTGATTTCTTCAAATCTTGATGAAAATGTGAGAAATTGGTGCACAACTCTTTCTCCCAAAGCTCTGATACCAATTGAAAGGTCCATACAAACAAGATTGAATCACAAATCTAACTTTATTTCATAGATCTTGAATGTTTCTCTCTCTACAATACGTTTCTGTCTCTACAATTTCTCTCTCAAGAATATGACAATATCAAGGTTCTTACCTAATATTACAAACACAAACTCTATTTATATGGTCAACCTAATTACAAGCTTACAAACAAACTACTTTGACTTTCTAAAGACTTAAGCTATTTTAACTATTGTTGACTTTTGACAATTACATTGACTTTGACTATACAAACAATGACTTTACAAACACAACTATGACCTTTTAATCTTGAATACAATTCTGACTCAAGACTATGACTAGGACTGATATCCCTGAGTCATATGTACAATAATTCTGGGCAAGGATACCGATATGAGAAAATTCCTAAGTATGGCCACTGCATAATGGGTTATGCTACTTATGTTGGAAGTGACAAGATCTTAGAACTTGGCCTCAACAAGAGAATGGTCTTGGACATTTTTGAACTCCCTACCAAGGACCAACTGAACTTGGTCAAATTCTGTGATGAACCAGATGACAATGAACTTGTAGAATTCCTTAGGTTTATTGAGTATGTCAAGCCTATATCTAAGAGGACTGAGTTCAGACGACAGAACCTACCCCCTCTATGGAACGTCATGTTCTCTATACTTAACAGAGCTCTGACGTGCAAGGTAGGAAGTCCAGATCAGTCAAGCCATAATATCCTGGTCATCATGTATGGGATATATTATGACTTGCCTCTAGACTATGAAAAGCTGAACTTCCGAAAGATGATGAATGCCATACTCACCAAAGAAGAAGATCAAAGAAGGGAGAAGCAGCCAACTACCCTGGTGTTCAACAGATTCATTGCCGTTCTACTTGGAAATGAAATGGTAGGTCCTAAAAAACTACCTTCTACGGGTAAGATGATAAAAATTTATGAGATAAAGTCTCATAAACCCACCGTATTGGCAACTGGATATCCAGCAGCATGACCTCTGCCAGCTAAACTTCTGACGTATCTGGGTAGTAAAGAGGATATGTTAGCTTACATACGTCGACACAGGACTCCTAATCCGATTCCTGCAACCCCTCCACGAATAGGTTTTCTCGTGGGTGATATTGCAGTGTATCTAAGAGATAGTGTAGATGAGGGAGAACAGGGTGAAGAAGCAGGTGAGATGAGAGTAGAAGAGAGAAAAGAATCAGAGAGTGGGATGGGGGGAGAGTCTTCCAAGGTGGAAAAGAAAAAGAAACACAAGAAGAGGACTGTAGAAGTAAAGGTCCCAAACCCTTAACATGTTGCGGTCGTAGAGGCTCAAAAACCTCTTAAGAAGAAGAAGGAGGCAAAGAAGCCTAAGGTCGATGTCGCAAAGACCAATGCAGAAAAGGACTTTGTACCTCCTCCAGAGGTACAAGCCTCTGAGGAGCCTTCGAAAAAGGCTAAGAAGAAAAGGATTGTCAAGTTGGCTAACAAGATCAACACCAAGGCCTTAGAAGAGGATCAGGCCAAAATCTCACTGAAGGAACCTGTAGAGGAGAAGGAAGTGCCTCTACAGAGGAAAAAGAGGAAGTTGGTGATCGAAGAAATTACCAGATCTGACAAGGCCACTACTGAAGAACCTATCAGGCCTTAGAGCCCTCTGAAGGTTGCCATGGAGATTGCCAAAGAGGTGGTGGAACAGCTAAGTTCCCCACCAAAAGAATATGAGGGTCAGAAGCAACCAACAGAGGGTCTAGGATTTCAAGATACTACAGTAGAGGTGGAGGATGTCATTGATGTTTTAAGCAATGATGAAGAAGAAGGTCAGGGTGAGGAGAGAGTAAAACAAACGAAGGAGGAGACTGAGGGCGAAAAAGATGCCAAGGGCACACAACCAAAACCCCTCCCAGTGTAAACCACCTATCCATCCCTGCAGATCTAGTGCAGAGGGATGTTAAAGAAAGAGTGCATACTCTGAACCAAACCCAAACCGACCGGACATAGAAACCTTTTTGTTCCTCTGTACCACTGCTAACCGGGGAAACCAAAGCAACCCCATCCTCTCAAAATGATGGAAGTGGAGATATAAGTGTTCTATTGCCCCAGAACACACCACTTACCTCTGCAGAGGCATTCGTTGCCTCTGATGCACACACTCAAGAGAACCAAAGCACTTCAGAGGTGCTAGTGAGCAAAAACTATGACTTTGTGGGTCTAGATCACCCAAAGAGTCCACTTATCATTACTCAAGTGATAAACTCTGAATCTACACTTGAGAAAATTGATAACAAAACTTCTGTAGATGATTCCCCTTCTAAGGGACATCGAGGATCAGAAGGAAACCCTACGGAGCCCATCCTCAAAACAAGCTCCCTAGGTGCCAAACACTCATTGGCAAAATCTGGACCATGTGTTGATCCAGAGGTTACCCCCAGTACATATGTCATGAAGGATTAGTTTAAAACCTTCGAGGACAATGTGTACAGAAGTGTTGAAGAGTTGCAAAGCTCAATCCCCACCAACAACATGACCAAGGCAGACTTTCAGCTAATAACAGAGGCTATGAAAGCAAACACGGCGGCTCTGGGTGAACTAAAGCAGATCAAATCCCAAAACTCTCTGGCTATACAAAAGTTGGTCCAGGCCTCTGCCATCTCTGCAACTCATGAAGACTCAAACCGGATCATCCAGGTCGTAGATAAACAAACTAATGCGATAAAGGTCTTGGGTGAGATAGTGTTGGATGAAGCTCCAAAAGTAGCATCATAGACCTTAGCCTCTGTGAAATGAAATAAAGGACATGACTCGCAATGTCATGGTCCCTCTGCAACCTTCATCTACTTCTCAGCCACAGAACCCTACAGAATCAGTTATCCTTCAACTCTCGCCACCAAAGCCGAACTACACAAGATGGGGGAGAGGCTTCTGTAGGAGGTACACAAACTCGGTGAAAGTATGGGTTCTAAGGGTCAATCTGTCTCAGAGGAGCTCATAAGAACTGTGGCCCTTATGAAATTTCATACTGATTATGAGGTCAATAAGGCAACTATGGCCGCACAAGATGTGGTCTCAATGATCGAGTATCATGCAAGATCAAACCTCTGCCACAAGAAGAAAAGAAAGGAACCTTCTTCCTCTTCCTGGGGGAGTGAACATCAAAAAGCTCCTTTATAATGTGTATTCGTTACACACAGTGACTTAGTGTTACTGACAGACATTTTAACTGATTCATTTGTTGATTCAGGTGTTACATTCCTATTTTGTCTGGATTTGAAAAGATCTGGATAAATACATTATTCGAATTGGCAACGAATCAGAGGCACTTGAAAGATCAGTGGTCCGAAAAGAATTTCAGAGACATTTCTTGGTGAAAGTTTTGATGATACCGATGCTCAAATCATCAAAAAGGGGGAGATGGTATCAAGAAATGTTAAGGTTTTGGAGTTTTGAGAAATGATTTACAGAATTGTCCAAGTCAGAAGATTCAAAGTTTGAGAGTTTGAAAGATTGTTCAAGCAAAATCAAAGTTGTTTGAAGATGTGCTGATTTTGAGGAAATTTTTCTTTGAAGATTATTTGTTAAAGCAATTCAAGCTGAATCTGATGATAATTTCTTTCCGATGTCTGAAAGAGATTTGTGAAAGTCTGAAGAGATTGTTGAAGACATTGTTTATCATATTTGGGGAGATTGTTATATTCTTCGAAGACAGACTTGAAAAGATTACAATGTTAAAGGGAGAGATTGCATTTGACAGAGCTTAAAAGAGAAGACTGAATTGTAAGATCTTTCAACAGTGATCTTGAATCCAAAGGGGGAGATTGTTAGAGCATGAATTATGTTGGATACAAGATCATGAAGACTAAAGTCAAAGTTCAAGAAAGTCAAAGTTGAGAAAGTCAACTCTCATTAAAAGTCAAAGTTGTTTTGTAATAAAGTCAAAGTCAAATTCCTTTGTATTTTGTTTCCTTTTATTTTAGTTGTAGGTATAAATAATTTTAGTTTTGTTGTAATAGATAGATGGTTTTTTTAGGTTTCAGATACGATTCATAGAGAGAGAGGTTTTGAGAGAGAAAGAGAGAAATACAGTCTGTAATCGTTTGAATTGGAATTGAAATCAAAACAGGTATTTGAATCATATCTTGTTTGTTGAATTGATTGTAATTAGAAACTAGAACAGGGAATATCAATTGGTATCAGAACAGATCCAATTCTGAAATCAGATCAAGAATTGGTTCGACACTGTGTTCTTGAGCCGAGAATCGATTTCTGAGTTTAAGTGCGAATTTGGAGTTGTAATCGATTAGGATTTGTTTGTTGAGTATAATTGATCGAGTTTGTATAGTTGAATTCATAAATCACACTGTAATTTTCTCGAATTTTTGGATTTTGTTGAGTTTTATATCACGAGTTCATACGCACTGTATTCAGTTCAATTTGTATCATTTTGTGCTTGTTGTTGTAATTCAAGTATTGTAACTAGTGAGAGTATTGAAATCGAGCAAATTGACAAAGTTTCGAGATCAAATTCGAAGATTTCAATGGATTTCAGTGTGATAGTTTGAGTTTTTGTTCAAAAACTCCAAGAACGCGCAAGATTTGTGAAACACGCAAGTTCTTCGCAAGAACGCGCAAGTTGAAGATTTTGGTCTCAAATGCGCAAGGCGTGATTAGCGAGTTCATAGAACGCGCAAGGCGTTATCTGTGAGTTCTAGAAACGCGCAGATCGAAGTCTGCGAGTTTGAAGATTGGGAAATTTTTCTAAGTACTGAAACGCGCACGTAGTCATCAGCGAGTTCTACAAACGCGTAAGTCTAAGCTTGCGAGTTTATTCGAAACAGTGATCTACGAGTTTGTTTAATCTGTGAGTTTCAGAAAACGCGCAAGTCAACGTGCGAGTTTGAAATTCTCGAAATATTTTCTAAGTGTTGGAACGCGCAACACCTGCAAGTTCTTGTTTCGCGCAACCTTCGTCTAGCGAGTTTCAAGTTTTGCGCTAGCTTCGTTTAGCACGTTTTGTATCTTTGCGCGATCAGTGGTTAGCGAGTTTGTTCAAACGCGCAAATAGGTATATGTGAGATTTTCAAACGCGCTCGTCTCTTTTTGCGCGTTTCTTAGTGAATAGTGTTTTGCACGATTAGAGATCTGCGAGTTTCAGGACTTGGTCTATTTTTTTTTTAAATTTTCTCTCAGTATTATTTCTATATTCTTGTGATTTCATATTTGGACTAACGATCAGTTTCTAGTTTCTTATTGCATATTTTTTCAAAACAGGTATAAACAGGATGACTTCCAGAGACGCTCTCTCAATTGGAACTGATGTCAAGCCTCCGGTGCTGTTCAAAGGAGAATATGAACAATGGAGAGATAGATTTTTGGACTTTGTTGATAGACAATCAAATGGAGAGAACATTCTAAAATCTATCACAGAAGACCCAATGAAGAAACCTACTGAGGAGATTCCTGCTGGTGGTAATGATTCAGATGAAGCTCCGAGAACAAGGAAAGTGGATAAAAAGTATGCGAGTTTTTCTGATGAACAGAAGAAAAGGTTTGATGTTGATAAACAAGCCAGATCTTTGCTTTTACAAAGCATGAAAAATGATATATATATATATATATATATATATATATATATGAAAATGGATAGCTACAATGAAACTGCCAAATCAATGTGGGATCAGTTAAGAAAAATGATGATGGGTTCTAGAGTTGGAAACCAAATGAAGGTAGCTAACTTCATAAACAGCTACGAAGAATTTAGAGCAAAAGAAAATGAAAGCTTGGAGGAGACCTATGAGAGGTTTGTGCTGCTTCTGAATGAGCTTTCCAATAACAAGGTTAACAAGCAACAAATTGAGAACAATGTGAAGTTTCTCAGCATCTTGCAACCTGAGTGGAAAGAGCACACACGCAGGATGAAACAAATGAAGGATTTGAATGAAATACCTCTACATGAAGTTTATGAAACTCTGCGACAGAATGAAGAGGAGGTGGAAGAGAAAAGAACTGAGAAGAAGAAAGTTGAGAAGGTTGTTGATCCCATAGCATTAGTAGCTGGAGAGAAAGAGAAAGAAAAGAAAGAGAAGAAGAATAAGAAGAAGACAGTTGTTTTCAGTTCTGAATCAGAGTCTGAATCTGATGGAGATGATGGAGAAAGTCTTAAACAAGCAATGTTGTTACTGACCTGTGCGTTCCAGAAAAAGTTCTACAAGAAACCAGGGTCAAATTCTCATAGATATTCTTCATCAAGCTCAAAGAACCATAAGCATAGAGAAAGAGTAGAAGGAAATAGAATGATTGAGAAAAATCCAGAAGAAAAGAAGAAGTATGTGAACGATTACACAAGTACTGAAAAGAAGACGGCTAATGATCTGATCAAATGCTACAACTGTGGCAAATTCCGACATTATGCAAAAGAATGTCGGAAACCAAAGGTTCACAACTCAGAGTATTATCAGAACAAATTGCTCTTGGCCAAACAACAAGAAGCTGGCATGTTGGGAATTACAGAATTGCACAAGTATGGTTAATGCTGCTAGCACAACATGGTTACTACTTCTGAAGTTAATACTGCTGAGACAGATTAATGTTGCTAACCAAGATTACTACTGCTTGATGAAGTTAGTACTGCCAGATCAAAGTTAATACTGCTGAGCACAATTACTACTGTTGGAGAAGATTAATACTGCTCAGAGTGTTAATACTGCTACAACTTAATGCTGCTTAAGAGATAATCAAGATGCGTGCAGATCAAGAATGAAGATAATCATGGAAAGCTTGGAGATAACTTTGGAAGATTATACTAAAGATGTTTTATATTTTGTAATTATCTTTTATCTTTAGTATATATATAGAATTATTGTGAATAGTTTAGAAGACATCAAGTTAGACAATATTCTGAGTTTTTATTTTCATAGAGAGAAGTAACCTCAAGGTTTATAATCCTAGTTCTAGAGAAGTAGAATTCGTATTGGTGAGCATGTTCATCAATATTGAGGTTGTGTGTGAAATCTTGTAGATTTGAATCATTCAATAAAGTTTACAAGTTGAGATTCTGATTCACTCTTTCATTGATATTCTGAATATTAAAGTGTTATTCCGCAAACTCCTTTAATATTGTTTCTGAGTGTTTATTCTTGTTAAGAATCAGATCCTGACATGGCAGGGCATTAATGGCTGAAGATGAATACTGGTTAGATCATTCTGATGAGGAAGAACAAGAAGAGACTGCTCATCTATGCTTGATGAGAAAAGAAGTGAAAGATGATGATTCAGATGATGAGAATGCTGATGAGGTAATGAACTTAACTGAAAATGATTTCATGACCAAAATGGAAGCCATGAGGGTCGAACTTCAAGACCTTCAAAATAAATTGAAAAAGGAAAAAGACAGAGTTGCTAGGAGAAATGAAAAGATCTTTGAGCTCAACACGTCAGTTATTGAGAACAAAGATTTAATTGATTCTCTACGCAAATCTACTTCTGTTTTTCAAAATGAAAAAGATTGTTTTGAAAGTAAGATTTCTGAATTGCAAAAACAATTGTTTAAATTTGATTCTGAAAAACAAGAATGTGTTCTAAAATCGTTTAAACTGCAGGTTGAGAACAAGACTTTAGAGAAAAAGGTAAATGGTTTGGAAACCAAATTGTATCTTAGAGGCCAAACAGATCAAACTATTTTCTTGAATACACCTGATGAAGATGTTGATTTTAAAGAAAAATGGTTTAGGGTTTGATAATCCTCATTACTTAGAAAAAGCTATCAGAAAACAGCTAGGTCTATATAATGCAAATTATATATATGCGGCTGATGAATATCCTCATTTGAAACCCAAATTTATCACCAAAGCATCAAAAGAAGTTGAGGAAAAAGAAGATGAGAAAAGAATGAATTTGAAGAAAATGCAACTACCATTCTGTTATGAAAGACTGAATGATAGTTATCTTTCTAAAACACAAAAATTTCTTTCAACTGATTAATTTGCTAGTTATTCTTCGACTGAGATGGAGGCCAAACCTGTTCAAGCCAAAATTTATGTACCTCCACTTGTCTTAGAGAGCAAAATAATTGAGTTAGAAAATATTTTATCTGATGAAAGAATTTTGAGTGACCTAACACAAAATGTATTTTCTACAGTGTTAAAGAACACAGATTTTCATGTTAAATCTAATGTGTGTTCATCTTCAAAAGTACCTCAAATTTCTAAGACCGATTTTGATGATCTATTTGAGTCTGCAAATGATTTTCTAAATTCTGATGAAGGGTGTATCGAGGAAATTGATATGTTTGACTTTAATGCTCAACTTCCAAATCATTCTACTTTTATCATAAATGGAAAAGCTTTACCAAGTGTACATGAAAAAGGTGAATCATCAACTAAGGTTGGTGAATCAATTTCTGGGAATGCTGATTACTATGCTAATGGTAAGAAACATAAGAAACAGCGTTCACAGAAAAAGAACAACACTGGTAAACGCAAGAAAAATCAATCTCAGAAATCTGACTTTCCTAATAAATCTAAATTTTCTGTTTCAGATATAAGAAAGAAAAGGTTAGAAGCAAGATCTGAATGGCGACCTAAGAGGAAAAGTGATAAGAAGGCGGAATCAATTCCTAATGTAGTTACTGATAGATCTGATAGTAGTCTGTCTAATATAGTTGGTTCTGTTGCTTCTATAAATAAAAACCTTGTAACTTCTTACAAGCGATATTCTAATAAGCAATTGTTCCAATTATCTCCTACTACTACTAATTCTTATACTTATTAGTGGAATAATTTTGCTTATTATCATAATTCTAATGATTGATTTGGATATTATCATGTTTATTCTTCAAAATCAAAAGTTTTTAAAGGTTTTCAAAGGAAAAGAGGATCCATATTCAAATGGATACCAAAATCATGTGCTAATCTGTTAGGACCCGTTTTTAAATGGGTACCTAAATCTATTGTTTCCTGATTTCTCTTGCAGACCCGGCATATGTGGTTCTTGGATAGTGGTTGTTCCAAGCATATGACCGGGCATAAAGCTTTATTGTCTAATTATACAGAGAAATTCAGCGGCAATGTGCGATTTGGGAACGACTAGTTTTCACCAATCTTAGGATATGGTGACATCATTCAAGACAACATAACGATTAGGAAGGTGAGCTATGTCGAAGGCTTAGGGCACAACTTCTTTAGCATCGGTCAATTTTGCGACAAAGGGTTAGAGGTTAATTTCAGAGCTAAGAGATGTTCGGTTCGTACTGAAGACGGCAAAGAAATTTTAGTCGGGAATCAAAAAAAAATCTCTATACCATCAATCTTTCACAAGTCCAGAATGACAATCAGGTTTGCTTATTGACAAAAGCTTCGATGCAGCAAAGTTGGCTTTGGCACCGACGACTATCACACCTGAATTTTCGTTATATAAACAAGTTGGTTAGTGGTAAATTGGTAAATGGACTTCCTGAGCTGAGATACGAAAAAGAACACTTATGTGCAGCATGTGAAAAAGGGAAGATGAAGAGAGCTCCACATAAACCAAAGCATGAACCTAGTACCAGTTCTCTACTAGAGTTATTGCATATGGATCTCTATGGTCCGATGTGAACACAAAGCTTAGGCGGTAAGAAATACGTGTTAGTTATCGTGGACGATTATTCGCGATACACGTGGGTCAAATTTCTCTGATCAAAAGATGAGACGCCGGAAGTACTCATTACATTTCTTAAGACGACCCAGGTGAATCTGCAGAAAACAGTCAAGCTTCTTAGAACTGATAACGGCATAGAGTTCAAGAACCGAACTGTTGAAGAGTATCTCGAATCGGTAGGAATATCACATCAATACTCTGCTGCTCGTACGCCCCAACAGAATGGAGTAGTTGAAAGGCGAAATCGAACGCTAGTTGAGGTTGCTCGTACTATGCTCAGCTAATCTGACTTACCTCTATTTCTGTGGGCAGAAGCTATTTCGACTGCTTGCTACACTCAGAATCGTTCCATGATATACCGCAGATTTCAGAAGAAGCGGTATGCTTTGATCAACAACCGAACACCAGCCATCAAATATTTTCATGTATTTGGTTGTAAGTGTTTTGTGCTTAACGACAGAGAGAATCTGAACAAGTTCAGTGCTAAGGCGGATGAGGGCATCTTCATTGGTTATTCTTCTACATCTGTTGCATATCATGTCTATCTGAAGAAGTCAAAGACAGTAGTCGAGAGCGTAAACATCACATTTGATGAAGAAATGGCTTCTGAACAACTCAGTTCAGAACCCGTAATAACCGGAGTGTTAGCTTCTGGATCAATCAGTCCAGAACCTGTACCTGAACAGAACAGAACAAATCAGATGGCGCTTCTACGTCTACTAGTCATTTATCTAATTTAGATTTCTTATTTAAATTCTTTTATGATGAGTTTCTAGGATCTAATTTGCCTAAATCTGCTGTCACTGACAGGTCTGAAGACACAAGTTGCAATCATCCAGTCACTTCAGAAGTCATAACTGAACATGATTCCCCAGTTCAGTCAGAAACTCAAATTCAAATAAATACTCCTACGGTTGAAGAGGTGCAAGATATTGCTGAACCAGAAGTATCTGTATCAGTTGGTTGTGCTACATTGTCTACTCAACAGCCAGAATCTGCTGTTCCAACTGTAACTTCTGCACCAATTATTTCAGCTGTACCCCCAACAAGAAATGTACAAGAAGAGCCTGACAGTGGATATTTAGATGTCAACTATGATCAATCTGCATCTAATCCACTCCCTCACGAACATCGCTGGACCAAAGAGCACCCTCTACACCAAGTAATTGGAGATCTTAAAAAGCTGGTGCAAACTAGGTTAGCAACCTTAAATCAGTGTCTGCATGACTCATTCCTCAGCAAAATAGAGCCTACTCGAGTATCAGAAGCTCTTGTTGATTCGGATTGGGTGTCTGATATGTAAGAAGAATTAAATCAGTTTGAAGCCCTGAAGGTCTGGAGATTAGTTCCAAAACCAGAAGGAAATATCGTGATAGGAACTAAATGGGTATTCAAAAACAAGAAGGATGAAGATGGTATTGTCATAAGGAATAAAGCAAGACTTGTTGCCAAAGGTTACCGGCAAGAGGAAGGCATAGACTACGATGAGACGTATGCTCCAGTAGCGCGTATAGAAGCAATCCGTATGTTTCTAGCCTATGCAGCTCATAAGAATTTCACAGTCTATTAGATGGACGTGAAAACGGCCTTTCTGAATGGCATTCTTAAGGAGGAAGTCTACTTGTCTCAACCAGAAGGGTTTGTGAATCCAGATAAGCCAGATCATGTATACATCTTGGACAAAGCCCTGTATGGTTTAAAACAAGCCCATCGAGCATGGTATGATGTTCTATCTAAATTCTTGGTCAATTCCGGTTTTTCCAAAGGTAAAGTTGATACCACTTTGTTCATCAAAAAGGAAAAAGCTGATATCGTCCTTATTCAAATATATGTTGATGATATAATATTTGGCTCTACTAATCCTAAATACTGCAAAAACCTTTCTAACCTCATGGTGTCACGTTTTCAAATGAGTAGGATGGGAGAGATTAATTTCTTTCTCGGATTACAAGTAAAACAGTTTTCAACGGGGATTTTCATTAACCAATCTAAGTACATTTTGGATATTCTTCGGAAGTTCAAAATGGAAAATTGTAAACCAATTGGAATCCCGATGGCACCAGGTACTAAGATTAGCACTGATCCTTCGGGTAAAAGTGTTGATGTTAGAACTTATAGAGGTATGATAGGTTCTTTAATGTATCTTACTTCAAGTAGGCCAGATATTATGTTTTCAACATGTTTATGTTCTAGATATCAGGTTGCTCCTAAAGAATCCCATTTGGCTGTTGTCAAACGGATTTTTAGGTATCTGAATGGGACTACAGATCTTGGTCTGTGGTATCCTAAAGATACTGGGTTTCAACTGACTGCTTATTCAGACGCAGATCATGCTGGGTGCATGTTGGACAGAAAGAGCACTTCAGGTTACATTCAATTCCTTGGAGACAAGCTTGTTAGTTGGGCATCAAAGAAGCAATTATGCGTATCCACATCGACTGTAGAAGCAGAGTATGTAGCTGCTGCCAGTTGTTGCTCTCAAGTCTTGTGGATGAGGACACAGCTGTGAGACTATGGATTCAAGTTTGACAAAATACCTATCTATTGTGACTCGAAGAGTGCTATCGCCATATCAGCTAATCCTGTGCAACACACTAAGACAAAGCACATTGATGTCAGGTATCATTTTATAAAAGATAATGTAGAAAAAGGTACAATAGAACTTTACTTTGTAAAGACTGATTATCAACTTGCGGATTTGTTTACTAAAGATTTAGATGAAAAGCGATTTAATTTTCTTGTATCTAAGCTTGGTATGATAAATCTCAAAGTCTAATAAGTAATTACCTATTAAAGTTTCTTTTATTGTAGTTTTTCATCATTTCTTTATCAATATTTCTGAAAAGATATCTGCACTTTAACATGTTGTTGTTGTTCTCAGGGGGAGTGAGTAAAGATTCTATGTTGATCAATATTCTTTTGAGGGGGAGTTTATCTAATTTCTGCATTTTACTTAACTGATAAATTTTTTTTTTGTGATGCATGAATTTAGGGGGAGTGTACAAGTCAAAAGAGTAAAGAATTATGATTTCTGATTATTTCAGATCAGAACTCACTTTAATCGTTTTACTGCTTTATGTCATTTACTTTTCAATAATTTTTTTTTTGTAAATAAAATTTGCTTTGACTTGACTTTGAGACTTGTGCAGAATGAGAGAAGCTATCAAGATCATATCTTTATGACTTCAGTTGACTTCATGAGATTTAAGACTGCATAGAAAGGTTAATTTCTTATCTTAATCTCATATATGGTTGAAAGAAGGACAACTTTCAATCATAGAAAAACATGTTCGTAAATGTTCAAACCACTTCCCGATTCTTACAAGATTTTCATGAATTGGAAATGTGATTTTAAATGTTTTTATTTTTTTTTATTGTGCTTACTTGAATACAAACCGTGTGTTTCCAAAGATAAATACTTGTGTATTGTCTTTTCTGTATACTTTCAAGTATTCACACACACTGGTTTGACTTTTTGTTTAAAATGTTCTTACCATGTCTCAAATTTGAAATATATTTTTTGATGGTAAGACACCCCGCTTGTACTTCAATGAATTTTTGAGCATCATTTCATTTCGAAACGTTCATTTCAAGAATGTCTATATTTTGGTTCATATAGACAATATCCGTTATTTTTTACCATAAGCCTTAATTGCTATATCATTTCATTTCTGATCATTTTCATACAATGTCAGATTTTCAAACAAGTCTTTTGCATTCTTATCTATTCATTCAATATACTTGTTTGAAAATACTTCCATGTTTCAAAATGCTCATATCTTCATGATTATATTCTTAGCATAAAATCGTCTGACTTGTATTTGAGCTTTAACTGTTCATGTTAAACCATTTTTGAGCAACATATGCTTTATAGGACAATACAGGGTTCTTTGTGCTAGGACTTAAATGAACTTCTATGGATTCACGATTACCAGTGTTTCCTACCCAAGAAGTTAATCCATAGTGATTGAGTGTGAGGAGTCAAAAAGAAATGAGTGTGGGATGTGTGACAAGGTAAAATGGAAATGAGAATTTGGTTAGATGTAAGCTTAATGATTAAAAAGAAAGAGGGTGTGAGATCAGAGTAAAAGAATATCAAACTCTGCACCAAATACTTTCTAAGTCGGGCAGCCACATTACTAATGTTTCACAATTCTTGGTGAACATTATTGAAACAGGCAAATAGCCCTTGCCAACTCTCGACTAATACCCCACCAGCCACTCATTTTCTTCTCAAAAAGAAAATGTTTCATATTTTCAAGGGGACGCAACACATAATCTATCTGATTTTCATTTGGAAAATCTGGATATTGAAAAAGAAGGAAGTCTGCCCCACCTTCGTATTTCAATCATGCACATTAAGGTGTTGTTCGGTTCATTTTCTGTTAAGGCCTGAATGGATATAGATGTTTGTATAGATATAGTTGTCTGTATGTTAACAGATAAGTTGTTGTTCGGTTGTTGGGCGGAATAAACAGTCTGAATGTTAAAAATGACCATTTTACCCTCAGTCTTTGTTTTTGTCTGAATAAAACAATTGTTTGATAAAAATGTTGAATAAATGACATTTAATTATTAAAAAAATCAATTTAAATGTTTTTAAATAAAACAACTTGATTTATACACCATATTAAAAATATTGAATTAAATATAAAACCCATTTCATTTCTCTCTCTATCCTTCCACCGTCCTCTTTATCTTCTATCTCTATTCTTTTCTCTATTCTTTCACTGTCACTTTTTCTCCTCACTTCAACCACTCCCTTAAGCAACCTCCCCCATCCAAGAAATCCAAAAATCATGAACACAGAAAAATCGACTACGGGGAGGGTTGAAACACCAACGATGGGGAGGGCTGAAACACCAGCGATGGCGACGACGAGGTCACCGGCGAGGACGAGATCTGGAAGCTAGGCCGGTGACGATGAGGGAAGTAGAAAGCAGCGACCATGGTTTATTTTGTTATGAATGTGGATGCATGAAAAGGAAGTGATCTGATTTTGATGGAAGAGGAAAGGAGAAGTTGAGAGGAAGGGTAGAAGGGTAATAACTACTTGAAAAAATGGTTGAGCCCAAAGGACATAGTTTTTCTAGCTGACCGATTCAGCCCATGGCTGACCGAATAAGTCGTTACCGAACACCTAGATATGGCTGAGCGAATAAGCCATATCCACCATACAACCCATTAAGCCATAAAAGAACAGCCCCTAAGTCTGTGTTTCTACTACTGTTGTCTAAGTGGCTTATACAATGTTGAGCCTTATTAAAAAGCAATCATCGGTGCTTAATTCTTTCTACACTTGCACGAACACACAAGGAATTTGTTTTCTTGTCATAACATTCATAAAAATTGTCTTTGTGGTGTTTCGAAGATTGGATGGAAGCCCTGGGGGAGTGAACATCAAAAAGCTCCTTTATAATGTGTATTCGTTACACACAGTGACTTACTGTTACTGACAGGCATTTTAACTGATTTAGTTGTTGATTCAGGTGTTACATTCCTATTTTGTCTGGATTTGAAAATATCTGGATAAATACATTGTTCGAATTGGCAACGAATCAGAGGCTCTTAAAAGATCAGTGGTCCGAAAAGAATTTCAGAGACATTTCTTGGTGAAAGTTTTGATGATATCGATGCTCAAATCATCAAAAAGGGGGAGATGGTATCAAGAAATGTTAAAGTTTTGGAGTTTTGAGAAATGATTTACAGAATTGTCCAAGTCAGAAGATTCAAAGTTTGAGAGTTTGAAAGATTGTTCAAGCAAAATCAAAGTTGTTTGAAGATGTGCTGATTTTGAGGAAATTTTTCTTTGAAGATTATTTGCTAAAGCAATTCGAGTTGAATCTGATGATAATTTCTTTCCGAAGTCTGAAAGAGATTTGTGAAAGTCTGAAGAGATTGTTGAAGACATTGTTTATCATATTTGGGGAGATTGTTATATTCTTCGAAGACACACTTGAAAAGATTACAATGTTAAAGGGAGAGATTGCATTTGACAGAGCTTAAAAGAGAAGACTGAATTGTAAGATCTTTCAACAGTGATCTTGAATCCAAAGGAGGAGATTGTTAGAGCATGAATTATGTTGGATACAAGATCATGAAGACTAAAGTCAAAGTTCAAGAAAGTCAAAGCTGAGAAAGTCAACTCTCATTAAAAGTCAAAGTTGTTTTGTAATAAAGTCAAAGTCAAATTCCTTTGTATTTTGTTTCCTTGTATTTTAGTTGTAGGTATAAATAATTTTAGTTTTGTTGTAATAGATAGATGTTTTTTTAGATTTCAGATACGATTCATAGAGAGAGAGGTTTTGAGAGAGAAAGAGAGAAATACAGTCTGTAATTGTTTGAATTGGAATTGAAATCAAAACAGGTATTTGAATCATATCTTGTTTGTTGAATTGATTGTAATTAGAAACTAGAACAGGGAATATCACAATTCCACCCTCTCCACCAAAGAAGGATCTGGAAGAAGTTATCTACAAATACTTATACAACCGAGGAATCAATGACCCACTACCTGTACCCACACTCTCAGAGGAGATAATTTCAGAGGAAACTAGAAGATTCTACAAGGAAAAGGCTCAACCGAAAGCTAAGGTGTTCTCAATGGAAAATATCACAGAGGTTCTGGGAATCAAACAGTTGCATACCAAGTGTCGAAACTTCTGGTACCACCAATATATCGTGCGGAGAGAAGATGGGACGAAGATGACATTTACAGATGTCGATCTAAGAAATCTTCACCCTTATGATCTCACAGAGCTCTTTGCATGGACAGAGGACAGATTCGGTTTGAGGCAAGAAAACCAAATTGCATACTGTGAATGCAAAATCCCTATCAAATCAAGCTATTCTCATATAAGATCAAACATTAAGAACTAGAGAGAGAAAGTAGAGAGAGAAAGTAGATCTTGAAACTCTTAGTCATATATCTCACGTATGATATTACAATAAGGTTCTTTCTTACAAACTTACAAGGCATAAAGCCTATTTAAACCCAAAGCTAATACAAAGACTTAATCACTAAGGAAACTAAACAATGTTGGATCATAAATTGTATTCAAGATTAAAGTTACAGTTAAGGGTTTAAACTGCAATTGTGCTAAAGTTAATTAGAGGGTTTATTATGTAATAAGTTAATAGTTATTAAGCTATTGGGCCCAAGCCCATTTGAAAGCCCATTATGATTAAAGCCCATAAGGCTTAGGTATTTAAAGTTATGATTAGTTTAGTTTTAGGTTAGAACTCTGATAATTTTCTAAATAGTTAGCCGTATTTTCTCTGTATTCAAAGGGTATCAAGAACACTCAAGGGTTTCATTGTTTATTCAAGGGATTGGTACGTTTTGTTAATCTTATTATCTCTTGATTATTATTGTGTTGCTTGATAACTTGATTGATTATTTACCAACTAGATTAAAACCTGGGATAACAATTGGTATCAGAGCCAAAATAATCAAATTTTTTTACTATTCATCGAAAAATATTGTTCATCGAAAATCACTGTTCATCGAGTTACTATTCATTGCGAGTACTGTTCATCCGATGTCATGCATTTATGTGCTTATTGGTTTAAAAGTTGATATGATTAGTTGAGATTCATGCTTCTGAATGCTATATGATTAATTAATCGCATTATAGATCATAAAGTGGTTGAATTGTTGGTTTAATTGTGTTCATCGGTCGATTCAATTTTCTGGGTTTGGTTTCGGTCGAATCCAGAAATTCATCGTGTTCTTCGGTCTTATAAGTTATCCGATCTTATCAAGTTTAACGTATCTGATAGACTTTCGACCTGAACATTCGACCGGATAATTGTTTCTCCGGTCTTCCTCCTTCGACCGGATACTTGTTAATCCGGTCTTGCACCTTCGACCGGGTAGTTTTAATCTCCAGTCATTCCATTCGACCGGGTAGTTGTAAACATCGGTCCTTACTTCGACCGAATAGTTGTGATCTCCGGTCATTCCTTCGACCGGACCTTAGTATTCCCCGGTCTTTCCTTCGACCGTATAGGAGTATCGGCCGGACCTTAGTGGTTTCCGGTCTAGTATTCGACCGATACTTTGTTACTTCGGTCTTCCCATTCGACCGGATACCTTGTTACTCCGGTCTTCCCATTCGACCGGATAATTGTTTCTCCGGTCTTCCCTTCGACTGGATACCTGTTACTCCGGTCTTGCCATTCGACCGGTGCCTTGCATATTCCGGTCTTTGCTTCGACCGGTACAGTTCATTCCCCGTGCTAAGTCTGCGAAGGGGGACAAAGATTTACTCTTGATCAAAATCTTCTTAATTTTTCAGTATTTTATTCATAGATATTAGTGCTTTATACTGTGTGCGAGGACTGCTTTTGATTATTTTTGAAAATTTATTTTTTCTGAAAATTTTTGAGTGTAGTCTTTACTTTTGATTCTAACGATCTCATCTAGTTGGTTGTCTTGGTACAGAAAAGTCTATTTACTAACCGTACAGCTAGGATGTCGTATCAGCTAAATATGTCTGCAGGTTACAGCCTTGATTTTAACAACATGACTCTATCTGAAGTAAGAGAAAAGGCTAAACAACTTGCTGGACGGTTATCAACATCATCTCGCATGATTGATGAGTATGACAAAGAAGAAAAAATGCTCAAAGCTGAAAACAAGGATTTACAGATTCAGAACTCATCTCTTCTTATTCAGATCAATGCTTTAAAAGAAAATTTAAAAGATTCTGGTTCCTTAATTGACTTTGCAGGAATAATTGAGTCTAAAGAAAAAGAGATATTTGACCTTCAAGCAAAGCTGAAAAGATCTGAATCTAGCTCAACATGGTCAAAGAAGGAACTAATGCAAAAAGAGCTAGATCAATTGAGAAGAAGAGCAAACATTGCGAGTGAGACATCTGAAGGACTTAGAACGATAAATTCTCAACTATGTGCGGACAGAGATAAGTTTAAAGATAAAGTTCTCAGTCTTGAGGTTGAGATCGATAAGCTAAAAGAAAAGGCAACCCAAGACAGAGACAATTGAAAAGCTCAAGATGAATTGTTAAAGATTGAGAAAGAGAGAAAAAAATTTGCCAAGAAATTCTCTGACTTCTCCAGAAAAGCCTTTGAAGAGAAGAAAGCATTAGAACTTAAATGTGTTAAACTTTCTCAACAAGTTTCATACTTTGAGAAGGTTATCATTATTGAAAGAGAAAAGGCTGAGAATGAGAAGAAGAAAGATGAGCTGAAGAAAGCAAATACAGACTTTTTGGAAGAAAAGAAGATATTCGAGACGGAGATAGCCAAGCTGACAGGAAAGCTAGCTGAATTATCAACAAACATCATGAAGGAGAAGAATGCAAAATCTGAGTTGCATAAGAAGTTTGATCTGATTGAAAAGGAAAGAAACAGTTTGTCTTCAAAGATAAAGGAACTTGAAGAGATCGTATTCAAGGTGAAGCTGACTGAGCACAAGACGCCAGAGTCAATAGCTCAATCACCGAGAGACGATCTAGCTGATTCAGATAGTTCACTAAAAACAGCTTCAAGTTCACATTTTTCAAATGTTTTCTATAATCCTTTCTATGATTTAGATGATAGTCTTACTTCTAAATCTACTGATCAGATTCGTTCTTCTAACCTTTTCTATGACAAAAATGTTGATGGTTCAGGTAACTTCAAGAAGACTAAGTCTCAGAAGAAAAGCTTATGGAGAAGAGAAGATGAGAAAGAAAGAGGAAACTGGATCTGGAGAGTTAAAGGATCCTCGGAGGAGAAGAAGAAAGAAGAATCATTTGTGCATACATCAAATGCTAAATGGAACTATGCTTCTAAAGGTAAAACTTTTGGCAAACCTGATCTGGTTTACACAATCAATCAACTGATCGGGTTAGCACAAAAGAAAATTAGTTGTTCCTATTGTGGCTCAAATGATTTTGTCAGAAAAGATTATGTTAATAACTGGTATGGTTCTTACTTCATATCTCCCACTAGAACTGCAACTAACCCATTAGGACCCAAATACCAGTGGGTACCAAAAGCTAAATCTGTGTTGCAGGCACCCAATGTTTAAGGGGGAGAAAGAACAATGGCTTTTGAACAAAACAGTTCAAAACCCGGACTTAATTGTCAAAAAGATGGCTTCTAAGTAAATCAGCTTAGAACCCGTACCTCAACGGAATATGGATTCTAATCACATCGGATTAGAACCCGCACTTCAGTACTCTATCTATTTTTTATATGCTTTATTTCCTTATTAATTAAAAAAAAAAAAAAAAAAAAAAAAACAATAGTGATTTAAGGGGGAGAATATCTGTGATATTAACAGATTTTTGGATACTTAAATGCTTATCTGACCGTGTGTTCTTAAAGATAAATACTTGTGTTTTATCTTGTCAATATACTTTGTCAAGTATTCATACACTTAACGGTTCAGAACATTCTATTTGACTTTGTTATTACCATGTATCAAAAGTTAAATCTTTCTATGGTAATACTCACGTTATTTCTATTCACTGTTGATTGAATCAAACGTCATTTCATGTGCTTTCATTGAAAATATGTTTATATATTGTTCATATAAACAACATTCATTTTTGGTTCTTCATGACAAAACTCCTATGAGCTTAATTGTCAAACTGTTTTAGTTTGAGGGGGAGAATTGCATCGTCAAACATCTTTTGTTTTGACATCTCCGAATATTATATTCTTCATGTAACAAGTGGTATTTGTGCTTACATGTACAATAACCTGTTGAACAACATGTTCTTTTAGGAAAATACATGGGATTCAGTGTGTGAGCTTAATAGAACTTCCATGGATTCACGATAACCAGTGTTTCCTACCCAGGAAGTATTCCCTGAGTGGTTGAGGGGATAAGGGTCAAAAGAATTGAGTGATGGTGTATGAAGAGGTACAATGGAAAAGAGATATTGGTTAGACGTGAGCATTAAAAGAAAGAGGGTGAGAGAACAGAGTAAAAGAATATTAAACTCTGCACCAAACTACTTTCTGAGTCGGGCAGCCACATAATCTGATTGGATCACATTCTTTGGTGACCATCATTGAAATAGGCAACTAGCCCATGCCATCTCTTGCATACAACCCCACCAACTACTCATTCTTTTCTCAAAAAGAGAATGTTTCACATTTTCTGGGGACGCAACACATACGCTATTGGTTCTTCATTTGGAAGATACTAATATTGAAAAAGAAGGAAAGTTGCCCCACCTTCGAACCTTTCTCATGCACATTGAGTCTTTGTATAATTTGTTGCTGTCTCAACAAGTTTACATATTTTGAGCCTATAATGAAAAAGCAATCATCTATGCTTAATTTTTTTTAACACATGCACGAGCACACAGAAATATGTTTTCTGTCAGAACGTTCATAGATAACCATGTGTTATTCGATGATTGAATGGAAGACCTGGGGAGTCTACATCAAACCAGCTCCTTATATAGTAACTTTGTGTTACTCAGTGACTTTGTGTCGTTGACAGGCATTCTAACTGAGTCATTTGTTGATTCAGGGTTACACCTATTAAACTGTTTGAATTTGAAAAGATTCGAATGGTTACTACTTTCTATTTTAATCTGAAAAGATTGAAATAATCACTCTTTCCATCTGGGAAGACTACTCTTATTTCCATACAGGGCTCGTTACATGATGAAGACTGTGCTTACATGATGATCATACACAAACGGGGAGATTGTCTTGATAAGGGGGAGATTGTTTTGACAAGTTTTGATGATGTTGATTATCACCACTCATCAAAAAAGGGGAGAAGATATAAAAAGGGGGAGAAGATACAAAAAGGGAGAATACAATCTGAAGATCTGAAGATTTCAAAGATTTTAAAGTTTTTAAAGATATCAAGTTTTGAAGCGATCAACGACATATCTGAAGATAAGTGAAGACAAGAGAAGACCCGAAGACAATTGCAAAAAAAAAAATTTAATCTTGAATCCAAAGGGGGAGATTGTTGGATCATAAATTGTATTCAAGATTAAAGTTAAAGTTAAGGGTTTAAACTGCAATTGTGCTAAAGTTAATTAGAGGGTTTATTATGTAATAAGTTAATAGTTATTAAGCTATTGGGCCCAAGCCCATTTGAAAGCCCATTATGATTAAAGCCCATAAGGCTTAGGTATTTAAAGTTATGAATAGTTTAGTTTTAGGTTAGAACTCTGATAATTTTCTAAATAGTTAGCCGTATTTTCTCTGTATTCAAAGGGTATCAAGAACACTCAAGGGTTTCATTGTTTATTCAAGGGATTGGTACGTTTTTTTAATCTTATTATCTCTTGATTATTATTGTGTTGCTTGATAACTTGATTGATTATTTACCAACTAGATTAAAACCTGGGATAACAAACAACACTAAAACAACTTTGACTAATACATTGACTTTGACAAAACAGACTTTGACATTGTTGACTTTACAACTTTGACTCCCTATTAAATCTTGGATACAATATTTTGACTTAACAATCTCCCCCTTTGTATTCAAGATTTAATAAAAATTTAACACTAGTCTTCAGCCCTTGATTCTTCAGCTTTTGTCTCTGACAACTTTGAACTTTGAAGTTTTAACAACCTTCAGTCTTTCAGCCTTTGAAGAATCTTGAAAAGTCTTTTTCACTTTGTAGCTTTGAAAGTCAACATGTCTTGAACACGAAACAGAATACTTGAAACTTTTGAAACTTCAACTTTGAAACACCTTGGAAATCTTTATCTTTGAACTTTGAAACATCTTTGAAAACTTTTGAAAACTTTTGAAACTTCTTTCATCTCTGAGAAATCTTTCAAAACTGTATCTTCATCACTCTGATCTCTTGACAGTCTTCAGAAAACAAACTTTCTCGAATCATCTGTCTGAAATTGACTTTAAATCATCTCGGAATGATTTCTTTTCATCTGACTTGAACTTTCTTGAACTTTTTCACATTGAACTTTCTTCATGACTTTGAAATTGATTTGAAATTGAACTTTGTAAAATTTCTCCCCCTTTTTGATGATTGTGAGCATCATGATCATCAAAACATCTTCAATTTCAACACTTTCTTTGATTTCCCCCTTTGTAATGTCTAACAATCTCCCCTTCATAATGATTTGACATTTTCTGCCCTGTGATCTGATCATCCGTCAATTCATGAAATGTATATATCTGAATCTTTTCAAATTCAGACATAATGAACGTGGTAACCCTGAATCAACAAATGAAACAGTTAGCATGTCTGTAAGTAGAACGGAGCCACTTTGTACAACGGATGTACATTGGAAATGAGCTTTTGTAATGGTCACTCCTCCAGGGCTTCCATTCAATCATCGAAAAACCACAAAGGAATTTTCTATGAATGTTATGACAAGAAAACTTATTCCTTGTGTGCTCGTGCAAGTGTAGAATGATTGAAGCTACTTAGATTGATCAGGCTCAAATTGTGTAAACTGTTGAGACAGCAACAGATAGTACATGGACTCAATGTGTATTAAAGAGGTGCGAAGGTGGGGCAACTTTCCTTCTTTTTCAATATCTAAATCTTCCAAGTGAAGACTAGATAACAGATGTGTTGCGTCCCCAAAGAAAATGAAACATTTATTTGTTAAGAAAGAAATGAGTGGCTGGTGGGGTAATTGTGTGTTCCAGATTCTAGTTTCTAAACAAGTTTAATCAAACAAACAAGATTTAACACAATGATTACCTGTTTGATTTCTTTCAATTCTCAAAGTTTACACTTTCTCTCTCTAGAACTCTCTCTCTCTCTCTCTAAAACGTATTCTTCAAATCTGTTAACACTGTTATGAAACCTTACAGAAAATACAAGAAGAAAAGTATTTATACCTAAAGCTAATACAAAGGAAACTAAAATACAACAAAACAAATACATTTGACTTTTTTATTAAAAGACTTTGACTTTGATGAGATTTGACTTTCTCAGCTTTGACTTCTTGAATCTTTGACTTTTGTCTTCTTGATCTTGTATCCAACACATTTATGCACTAACAATCTCCCCCTTTGGATTCAAGATCACTGTTTTTCACTTTAAGCTCTGTCAGTACAATCTCCCCTTTTCATTTGACTGTATTCTTTCCAAAAACTGTCTTTAAACGATTAACAATCTCCCCAAAACTTTCACAGAATATTTTCAGACTTTGGAAAGAAATTATCTTCAGAATCAGCGCGAATTTCTTTAGCAAATAATCTTCAAAGAAAAATTCCAATATTCAGAAATTCTTTGATTGTCTTCAAATCTTCCCTTTGAACTTTCTGACTTGAACATTTCAGAAAATCAACTTCACAAAACTTTATCACTTCTTGATATCATCTCTTCCAAACTTCAAAACTTTAACATTTCTTCATATCATCTCCCCCTTTTTGATGATTTGAGCATCTATATCATCAAAACTTTTCGTCCAAGAAATGTCTTTGACCATTCTGATCTGTCATACTGAGCCTCTGATTCGGTAACCATAACCAAGTATTCATCTAGATCTTTGCAAATCCAGACAAAATAAGAATATGTAACTCCTGAATCAACAGATGAATCAGTTAAAATGTCTGTCAGTAACACAAAGTCACTGTGTGTAACGAATACACAATATAAAGGAGCTTTTTGATGTTCACTCCCCCAGGGCTTCCATCCAATCATAGAAATACCACAAAAGCAATTTCTATGAATGTTATAACAAAGAAACAAATTCTTTGTGTGTTCGTGCATGTGTAGAAAGAATTAAGCACGAATAATTGCTTTTTAAGGCTCAACATAGTGTAAACCACTGAGACAACAGTAGATAAACACAGATTCAATGTGCATGATTGAAGTGCAAAGGTGGGGCAGAATTCCTTCTTTTTCAATATCCAGATTTTCCAAATGAAAACCAGATAGATTATATGTTGCATCCCCAGAAAAATATGAAACATTTTCTTTTTGAGAAAAAAATGAGTGGTTGGTGGGGTTTAAGCAAGAGTTGGCATGGGCTATTTGCCTGTTTCAATAATGTTCACAAAAGAATTGTGAAACATTAGTAATGTGGCTGCCCGGCTCAGAAAGTATTTGGTGCAGAGTTCGATATTCTTTTACTCTGATCTCACACCCTCTTTCTTTTAATCATTAAGCTCACTACTAACCAATCTCTCATTTCCATTTTACCTCGTCACACCCACACTCATTTCTTTTGACTCCTCACACTCAATCACTAAGAGATTAACTTCTTGGGTAGAAATCCCTGGTTAACGTGATTTCATAGAAGTTCAGTTAATTCCTAGCACAAAGAACCCATATAATCCTAATAAGCATGTGTTGCTCAAGATGGTTTAACTATATCAGTTAAAGCACAATAATACAAATGTCAGATGAATATATGCTCATAAAATATAATCATTAAGGTATGAGCATTTAAAAGCATTGAAGAATTTTCAAACAAGTATACTGAATGAATGATCATGAATGCAAAAGACTTGTTTGAAAATCTCACATTGTATGAAAATGATCAGAAATGAAATGATATATCAATCAAAGCTTAAGGTCAAGAATGATGGATATTGTCTATATGAACCAAGATATAGACATTCTTGAAATGACGTTTTGAAATGAAATGACGCTCAAAATTCTTTGAAGTACAAGCGGGGTGTCTTACCATCGAAAAAATTATGTTTCAATATGAGACATGGTAAGAACTATTTGAACAAGAAATCAAACCAGTGTGTGTGAATACTTGAAAGTATATGAAAAGACAATACGCAAGTATTTATCTTTAGAAACACACGGTTTATTTATCAATGAAGCACAAAAATAAAATGAAAACATTTAAAATCACACTTCCAAATTATAAAATTTGTTTAAGAATCGGGAAGTGGTTTGAACATTTAAGAACATGTTTTCTATACCTGAAAGTTGTCCTTCTTTCAAATATATTTGAGATTAAGATAAGAAATTTACCTGTTCGCGCAATCTTAATTCTCAGAAAGTCAAGCTGTAGTCATTTGGATATGATCTTGTCAGCTTCTCTCATCCTGCAAGTCTCAAAGTCTAGTCAAAAAATTATTCACAAAAAAAAATTATTTGAAAATAGAATGACATAAAGCAATAAAACGATTAATGTACGAGTTCTGATTTGAAGTAATCAGAAATCATAGTCTTACTCCTTTTGATAAGCTCCCCCTAAAATCATGCATCACAAAAATTTTGTCAGTTAATTATAATGCAGAAATTAGTTATGCTCCCCCTCAAATGAATGTAGATCATCTAAAATCTTCTCTTACTCCCCCTGAGATCATGAGCAAACAATTAAAGTGCAGATATCTTTCAGACATAAAGATAAAGAAAATGACGAAAAATAACAATTCGTAACTATATTAGGTAATAACTGATTATGTCTTCAGATTTAACATACCAAGCTTAGATATAAGAAAATTAAATCTCTTTTCATCTAATGGTTTGGTAAATAAATCTGCAAGTTGATAATCGGTTTTTACAAAATAGAGTTCAATTGTTCCTTTTTCAACATTATCTTTTATAAAATGATACCTGACATCAATGTGTTTGGTTTTCGTATGCTGGACAGGATTAGCAGATATGGCAATCGCACTCTTCGAGTCACAGTATATTGGAATTTTATCAAATTTGAATCCATAGTCTCGTAGTTGTGTTCGCATCCACAAGACTTGAGAGCAGCAACTTGCAGCAGCTACGTATTCTGCTTCAGCAGTCGATGTGGAAACGCATAATTGTTTCTTTGATGCCCATCTAACAAGCTTGTCTCTAAGAAATTGAACGTGACCAGAAGTACTCTTTCTGTCCAACATGCAACCTGCATGATCTGCATCTGAATATGCAGTCAGTTGAAACCCAATATCCTTAGGATACCACAAACCAAGGTCTGCAGTCCCCTTCAGATATCTAAAAATCCGTTTGACAGCAGCCAAATGAGATTCTTTGGGAGCAGCTTGATATCTAGAACATAAACATGTTGAAAACATAATATCTGGTCTACTGGATGTAAGATACATTAATGAACCTATCATACCTCTATAAGTCCTAACATCAACACTTTTACCCGAAGGATCAGTGTGAATCTTAGTACCTGGTGCCATCGGGGTTCCAATTGGTTTACAATTTTCCATTTTGTACTTCCGAAGAATATCCAAAATGTACTTAGATTGGTTAATAAAAATCCCCGTAGAAAACTGTTTAACTTGTAATCCGAGAAAGAAATTCATCTCTCCCATCATACTCATTTGAAAACGTGACACCATGAGGTTAGAATAGTTTTTACAATATTTTGGATTAGTAGAACCAAATATTATATCATCAACATAAATCTGAATAAGAATAATATCAGCTTTTTCCTTCTTGATGAATAAAGTAGTATCAATCTTACCTTTAGAAAAACCAGACTTGACCAAGAATTTAGATAAGACGTCATACCATGCTCGAGGGGCTTGTTTTAATCCATAAAGGGTTTGTCCAAGATGTATACATAATCTGGCTTATCTGAATTGACGAACCCTTCTGGTTGAGACACGTACACTTCCTCCTTAAGAATGCCATTCAGAAAGGCTATTTTCACATCCATCTGATAGACTGTGAAATTCTTATGAGCTGCGTATGCTAGAAACATGCGGATTGCTTCTATACGAGCTACTGGAGCATACGTCTCATCATAATCAATGCCTTCCTCTTGCCGGTAGCCTTTGGAAACAAGTCTAGCTTTATTTCTTATGACGATACCTTCTTCATCTTTCTTATTCTTGAATACCCATTTAGTTCCTATCACGGTTTTACCTTCTGGTTTTGGAATTAATCTCCAAACCTTTAGGGCTTCAAACTGATTGATCTCTTCTTGCATTGCAGATACCCAGTCCGAATCAGCAAGAGCCTCAGATACTCGTGTTGGCTCAATCTTGCTGAGGAAAGAGTCATGCATATATTGGTTAAGTGTCGTTGACCTAGTCTGTACAGGCTTGTTGAGATCTCCAATTACTTGATGTAATGGATGCTCTTTGGTCCAGCGATGTTCATGAGGGAGTGGAGTAGATGAATTTTGAATATGATCATCATCTAGAAATCCACTTTCAAAATCTTCAGTTTGAATATCATGAGGGGGGGTTCTCAGTTGAAGGTTCATGTGCAGAAGTATCATTTGGAACAACAGATTCTGACTCAACTGGAATAATTACTTCTGGCTCAGCATTAACTTGTGTATCTTCATCTGAAGGAGTAGTTAATGGTATGTGAGTTTCAGACTGAACGGGGGATGCTTGTTCAGTTATGACATCTGAAGTGACTGGATGATTGCAAGTTGTGTCTTCAGACCTGTCAGTCACAGCAGATTTAGATACATTAGAACCTAGAAACTCATCATAAAAGAATTCAAATAACAAATCTAAATCAGTTAAATGTGAAGTAGAAGTAGAAGCGTTATTCGAATTTGTCGCTGTAGAAACAGGTTCTGGACTGATCTGCCCAGAAGCTAATACTCCTGTGATAACGGGTTCTGAACTGAATTGATCAGAAGCCATATCTTCATCAAATGTGACATTGACGCTCTCGACAACTGTCTTTGACTTCTTTATATAAGCACGATATGCTGCTGATGTTGAAGAATAACCGATAAAGATGCCTTCGTCCGCCTTAGCACTGAATTTATTCAGACTCTCTCTGTCATTAAGCACAAAACATTTACACCCAAATATGTGAAAATATTTGATAGTTGGTGTTCTGTTGTTGATTAGCTCATATGAAGTCTTCTGAAATCGGCGGTGTATCATGGAACGATTTTGAGTATGGCATGCAGTCGACACAGCTTCTGCCCACAAGAATAGAGGTAAGTCCGATTGGCTAAGCATAGTCTAAGCGGCCTCGACTAGCGTTCGGTTTCGCCTTTCGACTACTCCATTTTGTTCAGGCGTTCTAGCAGCAGAGTACTGATGTGAAATCCCAACTGATTCGAGATATTCATCAACAATCTTGTTCTTGAATTCTGTGCCATTATCAGTACGAAGAAACTTGACTGGTCGCTGCATTTTCACCTGGGTCATCTTTAAGAAAGTAATGAGAACTTCCGGTGTTTCATCTTTTGAACGAAGAAATTTGACCCACGTGTATCTTGAATAATCATCCACAATAACCAACACGTATTTCTTTCCTCCCAAACTCTGAGTTCTCATTGGACCACACAAATCCATGTGTAACAATTCTAACGGATAACTAGTGCTTGGTTCAGGCTTCGGTTTATGTGTGGCTCTCTTCATCTTACCCTTCTCACAAGCTGCACATAAGTGTTGTCTTTCATATTTCAACTCAGGAAGTCCTTTGACCAATTTCCCACGAACCATCTTGTTGATATAACGAAAGTTTAAGTGAGATAAACGTCTGTGCCAGAGCCAACTTTGTTGCGTTGAAGCTTTTGACAATAAGCATACTTGACTGTCAATCTGTACTTTGGACAGATTGATGGTGTAGAGGTTTGTCTTTCGATTTCCAGATAAGAGTTTTGTTCCATCTTCAGTGCGAACTGAGCAACTCTTAGACTTGAAGTTGACCTCTAACCCTTTATCGCAGAATTGACCTATGCTGAATAAATTGTGCCCCAAGCCTTCGACATAACTCACTTTACTTATCGTTATGTTGTCTTGAATGATGTCACCATATCCTAAGATAGGTGAAAGCTGATCGTTCCCAAATCTGACATTACCACTAAATTTCTCTGTATAGTTAGACAATAAAGCTTTTTGCCCAGTCATATGCTTGGAACATCCACTATCCAAGTACCACATATGCCGGGTCTGCAAGAGAAATCAGGCAATAACAATTTTAGGTACCCATTTAAAAACGGACCCTAATGGATTAGCACAAGATTTTGGTATCCACTTGAAAATGGATCCTCTGTTCTTTTGAAAACTTTGAAAAACATTTGATCTCGAAGAATTAACATGATAAGATCCATACCAATCAGAAGAATTATGAAAATAAGCAAAATCAGTTTTCCGATAATTAGGACGAGATTTAGTAGTAATAGGAGATAATTGAATCAATTGCTTTATTGAGTAACGCTTGTAAGAAGTTACAAGGTTTTGTTTATGAGAAGCACATTGACCAACTATATCAGAATCACTACTAACAGATTTAGTACAAGAATTATCAGTAACTGATTCAGCTATCTCAGCATCCTTCTGTTTTGGTCTCCATTCGGATTGAGCTTTCAACTTTTTCTTCCTTAAATCTGAAACATAAGATATAGATTTATTAGGAAAAGTAGATTTCCGAGACTGAGTATACTTTCGTATACCAGTGTATTTCTGTTTTTGTAATCGCTGTTTCTTATGTTTCTTACCTTGAGCATAGTAATCAGCAGTTACAGAAACTGATTCACCAACCTTAGTTGATAAGTCCACAGTATTTACACCACTTGGTAACACTTTGTCATTTTTAAGACAAGTAGAATGATCAGGAAGTGTAGTATTGACATCAAACATATCAAATTCTTCCATGCACCCATCATCAGAATTTATAAAATCATTTGCAGACTCAAATAAGTCATCAGAATTATCAGATGAAGATTGAGATGCCTTAGAAACTGTAGAACACTTTGTAGATTTAGTTTGAAAAACAGTGTTCTTTATAACTGTAGAAAATACAATTTGTTGAATATCAACCAAAAGTTTTTCATCAGATAAAACATTTTCAAGCTCGACTATTTTGCTTTCAAGAATAGATGTAGGAACATAAACCTTTGCAATCACAGGTTTTGCCTTCATCTCAGAAGCAGAATAACTAACAAAATAGTCAGTTGAAATAACTTTTGGTGTTTTAGAAAGATAACTATTATTTAACTTTTCATAGTTAAACGGTAGTTGCATTTTCTTTTTATTCTTTCTATTTTCAGTTTCTTGATCCTCAACTTCTTCTGGCAATTTGGTAACAAAATTGGGTTTTAAATGAGTATGTTTACCAGCACAAGCAAGAAAATCATAGTTATAAAGTGCCGGCTGTTTTCTGATGGCTTTCTTAAGATAATGGGGGTTTTCAAAACCAAGTCCCCATTTCTCTTTAACATCAGCCTCTTCATTAGGTGCATTGAGAAAAATGGTTTGATCTTTTTGACCTCTTGCATAAAGTTTTGCTTCCAGACCATTTACCTTCTTATTCAAATTCTTGTTTTCAACCTGCAGTTTATAAACAGTTAGTGCAGATTCATTTTTCTTAAACTCATATTTAGACACTTTACCTTCAAACTCAGAAATCTTCTTTTCAAAACAATCTACTTTAGATTTAGAATCAAAATCAGATTTGCGTAAAGAATCAATCAAATCTTTGTTTGAAATAACAGACGTATTAAGCTCAAAGATCTTCTTGTTCTTTTTAACAACTCTTTCTTTTTCCTTTTTCAGATTATTTTGTAAATTTTGTAGCTCAACCACTATGGTTTCCATTTTGGTAATAAAATCTTTTTCAGTTAAATTTAATACCTCATCAACTTCTTCATCATTTGACTCATCATTCTTGTCCTCTTTGCCCATGAGACAGATATGAGCATTTTCTTCTTTCTCTTCACCTTCATCCTCAGAATGATCAAGCCAAAATTCATCCTCGGCCATTAAAGCAACACCAGCTTCTTGTTGTCTTGCCAAAAGCAACTTGTTCTGATAATACTGAGAGTTGCGAACTTTCGGCTTTCGACAATCTTTTGCAAAATGACCCATCTTGCCGCAATTGTAGCATTTGATGGAATCTGTTGTTGGCTTCTCGGCAACTGTGTAGTCATGAACTTCTTCTTCTCATCCGGTTTCTTCTCCACATATCTATCCTCTTCATACCTCTTTCCTTCCACTTTCTGTCGATGCTCGTGATTCTTTGAACTAGATGAAGAATACCTTTGAGAATTTGATCCCGGCTTCTTGTAAAATTTCTTCTGGAATGCACGGGTCAGCAATATCATGGCTTGTTTCAGATTCCCTCCATCATCACTTTCTGAAACAGAATCAGACTCAGAACTTGTAAGGACTTTCTTCTTTTTCTTCTCTATCTTCTCTTTCTTTTCTTTCTTCTTCTCACCAACAACCAAAGCAATCGGATCAGGAACCTTCTCAGTCTTCTTCTTTTCAGCTCTTTTCTCCTCTACCTCTTCCTCATTCTGACGTAAGGTCTCATAAACTTCGTGAAGAGGTATTTCACTTAAGTCTTTCATCTGCTTCATCCTACGAGTATGTTTCTTCCACTCTAGTCGTAGGATGCTCAGGAATTTGACATTATTTTCCAACTGCTTCTTTTTTACTTTGTTCTTTTTCAGCTCATTCAGAAGCAAAGTGAATCTTTCATATGTGTCTTCTAGACTCTCATTCTCTTTAGCCTTGAATTCCTCATAATTATTGATGCAGTTAGCCACCTTTATCTGATTCCCGATCTTTGATCCCATCATCATCTTTTCCAATTGATTCCACATCTGTTTAGCATCATGCTTGTAGCTATCAATCTTGATGTAGATGTCATTGGGAATGCTTTGGAGTAGAAGAGATCTCGCTTTCTTGTCAGCTTTATATCGACTCTTCTGTTCTTCAGAATACTGAGAGAAATCAACCTTAACTTGTTTTGTCTTTTCTTCCTTTTCCACATCACCATATCCACTATCAGAAGAATCATCATCATCAGGTACATTAACCATGATTGGTTTCATAGGACCGTCTTTGATTGATTCCAGAATATTTTCTCCATTTGCATGTAGGTCTATAAAATCCAGAAATCGATCCTTCCATTGCTCATACTCTCCTTTGAATAGAACTGGAGGTTTAACATCAGTGCCGATTGAAAGTGCGTCTTTGGAAGTCATCTTCTTTAAACCTGTTTGAAAAATATATCAAATAAGAAACTAGAACTGATCGTTAGTCCAAAATATGAAATCACAAGAAAAATCTTGAAAAAAAAATTCAGAAATTTTGAACACAGAAAGAACTTTTGTCCCCCTCCGCAGACTTAGCACGGGGGTCCCGCTACCCGGTTAGCGGGTGGGGTCAAGGGGCAACGCCCCTAGAGAAAAAAAAATTCACTATTAAAGGGCATATTACAGTTTTGAAAATTTCTCAAAAAATATTCTAAGTATAGAAACTCGTAAGTCCCTATTTAAACTTAAAACTCGCAGACTGAGAAACACGCAGATAGAGATTTGCGCGTTTGAAAAACTCTCAAGCAAACTCGCAGACAAACTCTCAAGCAAACTCGCAAGCAAACTCGCAAATCGATAAAACTCGCAAGTGCCTAAACTCGCTAACAACTGTTCACACTAAAACTCGCTAACAGAGGCTTGCGCGTTTTCTAAACTCGCACGTCGAATCTTGCGCATTTGAACAAAACTCGATAGCTTCACTTGCGTGTTTCAACTATTCCTCTTCAAACTCGCAGTTCGATGAACTCGCTAATTACTATTCCTCCTGAAACTCGCTAGCTTCGATTAGCGAGTTTGTAGAACTCGCTGGCCACTACTAGCGCGTTTCTTAGAACTCGCAGATAGCCCTTGCGCGTTTTAGACCTAAATTCTTCTTTCGACTTACGCGTTCTAACTGATGAACCTTGCGCGTTTCACGACGAACTAGCGCGTTTGAGGGATCTAGCGCGTTCTTCCTTCTGTCGACCCAAAAACGAACTTTTCATCTGTTAAACGATCCAAACTTGGTTCAAATGATCTGAAACTTTGGATTGTTGCTCGATTACAACACTAGAACGAATTACAACTCAAGAAACTTACAAACAAACACTTACAAATCAAAAATTCGATGAAACAGTGACTAAACAACTTTTGAACAAAACTCAACAAAAATTACAGAAATTCGAGTGATTTACAGTGCAATACTGAAATTAAAGTACATAGACTCGATCTATTACACTTTTGTAACAATTCCTAATAAAAATCTGCTCCAAAACACTCTCAAATTCAGAATCCGAATTTTCTTTCAAGAACAGTGAAGAACTAACCAAAATCTTGAATTCTTGATCTGATTTCACCTTTGGATCTGCTCTGATACCAATTGTGTGTTCTAGATTCTAGTTTCTAAACAAGTTTAATCAAACAAACAAGATTTAACACAATGATTACCTGTTTGATTTCTTTCAATTCTCAAAGTTTACACTTTCTCTCTCTAGAACTCTCTCTCTCTCTCTCTAAAACGTATTCTTCAAATCTGTTAACACTGTTATGAAACCTTACAGAAAATACAAGAAGAAAAGTATTTATACCTAAAGCTAATACAAAGGAAACTAAAATACAACAAAACAAATACATTTGACTTTTTTATTAAAAGACTTTGACTTTGATGAGATTTGACTTTCTCAGCTTTGACTTCTTGAATCTTTGACTTTTGTCTTCTTGATCTTGTATCCAACACATTTATGCACTAACAGTAATAGCAAGAGTTGGCATGGGATCACTTCCTGTTTCAATGATGGTCACCAAAGAATGTGAACCAATCAGTAGATGTGGTTGCCCGGCTCAGAAAGTGGTTGGTGCAGAGTACTGATATTCTTTTAACTCTGTTCTCACACCCTCTTTCTTTTTATCATTAAACCTCACTTCTAACCAAACTCTCATTTCCATTTTTCCGCTCCACACACTGAGAACAACTCAACCGGATGAGTTATCTCCCCCACTCTTTGATTTTGACCCCTCACCCCTCAATCACTCAAGGATAACTTCTTGGGTAGGAAACACAAGTTAACATGAATCCATGGAAGTTCTATTTAAGCTCACACATGAATCCCATGTAAGTCCTATAAAGAATGATTGCTCAACAGTTTATCTTGAACAGTTAAGCTCAAAAAATGATAACACTGTCAAAAAGTATGCTCATGAGATTTGAGCAATTGAACTTTGAAGATCTCTCAAAACAAAGATTTTGAATGAATGAAATGAAATCAAGAGAATTGTTTTGAGAATCTGACAATGTATCAATCAGATCAAATAAAATGGTTAGGGTATCAAAGAATTGGATGGTTTGTTTATATGAACGAATATAAACAAATTAGCAATGAAAGCACAAATTTTGGAAAAGATGATTGATGCTCAACAACATTGAATTTCAAACGAGGGTATTACCATCGAAAAATTGTTTCGTTATGAGACATGGTAATAACAAGTTCAAATGAATTGCTGAACCGGTGTGCGTGAATACTTGACAGTATAAGGACAAGATAATACACAAGTATTGATCTTTAGAAACACACGGTCAGTTAAACATTAAAGCTCAAAATTGAAAAACATTTAAAATCACACTTCTAAATTCATAAAATCTTTTGAGAACCAGAAGTGGTTTGAACATTTAAGAAAACATTTTTCATGATTGAAAGTTGTTCTTCTTTCAAACAATCAGAGATCTAGGATTAGAAGATATTTACCTTTTAAGCTCCCCCTCAAATCATGATAGAATGATTTAGGTCTATTAAGCTCCCCCTGGATATTTGCAAAATATCCAAGTCTGAACATGAAAGAACGGGTCCTGATCTGTCATGTGATCAGAAGCAATCACCTTTACTCCCCCTTAAATTATGCATCTGAAATATGTCAGTTAAAACACAAGATAGAGATCAATACAACTCCCTTTTGAATTGTAGACCGTCATATCGTAAGTATATTGTCAATGAAAAAGCACAAGATAGAGATCAATACAACTCCCTTGTGAATTGTAGACCGTCATATCTTATCGGATGCAAAGTACAGGAGTAAGGTCTTTTGATCGCTGCGGTACGAGTCCTAAACTATTGTGTTTAGAAGTCAAACTCCGTTGAAGAACGGGTCCTAAGTTGATTTGCTTAAAAGCCTTAGTCTTTTAACTTTGAAGTCCGGGTTTTGAACTGTTGTGTTCAAAAGCCTTGGTTCTCTTACTCCCCCTTGACTTGAGGTTCCTGCAACACAGAATCAGTTTTCGGCTTTGGTACCCACTGGTATTTGGGGCCATGAATGTTAGTTGCAGTTCTTGTGGGGGTAATCGAGTAAGAACCATACCAGAAATGATCACTCGTCTTGTGAACATGATCATGTGTACAGCAGTAAGAACAATAGTATTTCTTACCTGATAATCTGAGTAATTGATCTCTCGAGTAGATAAGATCAGGTTTACCTTTACGCGCATTGTTCTTCTTGGCTTTGTAAGAATGTACACATGATTTCTTTCCTTTCAGCTCATATTTCTTCTCATTTTCAAATGGTTTCTTTTTCCAGACCAGTTTATCTTCTTTGTATCTCCTTCTTCTTTGATGTGTACCTGAACCATCTATATATCTATCATAGAAAAGGTTAGTACTATGAATCTGATCAGAAGATTTAACTGACCTCTTGGACGAAACAGTTTTCTAATTTGAACTTGATGCTGTCTTTTCAATTTCTTTAATCCTTGAAGCAAGACTATCTCTTTCTTTGACAAGTAAGTCAATCTTTTCCTTGAATTCAGACTTCGTTTTCTGCTCTTTCAGTGCATTCTCAGATAGTTCAGATAGATTTTCAGTAAGCTTTTTTATTTCAGCCTCAAAAATGCTTCGTTCTTCTTCAAATTCCTTCTCAGCATCCTTTCTTTGGCCGGATATTTCTTTGAAGAATCCCACATTCTTTTGTTCAATGGTCTTCTTTTCCTTGGCAAACGTTTCTCTTTCCAAGATAATCACTTTCTCAAAATCAGATATTTGTTGAGAAAGTTTTATGCATTTAAGCTCAACTGTCTTCTTCTCTTCAAAACTCTTCCTGGAAAACTCTGAAAACTTTTTAGCAAACTCTTTCTTTTTACTCTCAAAATCAGATCTTTCTTTGAACATCTTTTGTTCTAAATCAGATATTTTCTTTAGACACTCAACATTAGAATCTTCCAAACTTCTAATCTTCTCTTCATATCTCTCAACAGATACGGTTTGCTGAATTTTATCTTCCAACTCAGAAATCTTTCCTTTTAGCTCAGACACAACCTTTGGCCCTAACATCGTCCATTCAAGATAGTCCCACATCTCTTTTCCTGTCGACTTGTATAAATCTTTTCCTGTCAACTGATAGGTATTTATATGACCATTAATATCATGACGAATACTATTAAACACAAAAGTTCGGGCTAAAATATCAGCTCTCTTTCTTTTCTCCTGTTCCTCAGAACAATCTTCTGTTGGAGTTTGAGGTTTCATCTCTCCTTCAGACAATGATAATCTGATATAGCAACTCAGCTCATGTTTATCTACAAAATTGAAAAAATCAACTTTGCACTGCTTGTATCTTCCTCTGAGTAATATTGGTGTACTCATCCTGTTTCAAGAAAAATTTAACAAAATGATCGTTAGATGAAATGAAAGTACAGTATTTCCTCTCTTAGAAAATATTGAATGAGAAACAGCTTGAAATGAATGATCGTTCCCAAACAATTCAGAAAAATTTTGACTGAAAGTCAAAATCAGATCACCACTTTGAAAATAATTTCTCAGAAATTTTCTATCTCTGGAACTCGCAGACCAAGTGAATTCTATAAACATTGTTCATCGAAAAACTCGCTAGTAGTTGTTTACGCGAAGTTAGAACTAGCAAGGCGTTGTTGCGTGAAACTCAAAACTCGCTATATGTGGTTAGCGCGAAACTAGAACTCGCAAGGCATTGTAGCGTGAAACTCAGAACTCGCTAGATGTATCTTGCACGAACTCAGAACTCGCAGTCCATTATTTGCGCGAAGTAAGAAACTCGCTAAGCATTGATCGCGCAAAGTTAGAAATGCGCTAATATGTTGATCGCGCAAAGTTAGAAATGCGCTAAACGTTGATCACGCAAAACTCAATATGCGCGTTTCAAGGTTCGCGCAAAACTCAATATGCGCGTTTAGATTCCTTTGCGCGTTTCGTCCTTAGAGAAAAATTTGACAATCTGCTTCTCGCTAAATGCCTCGTGCGCGAAAGATGAACTCGTAAGATATTTGTGCGCGTTTTATCCACTTCTCGCAAACCCTTTATGCGTGAACCAACATGAAAATCAACATTATGCGCGTTTTGGCCTTAGCGTGTTCTTCATTAGCGAGAAATTTGGATCTTGCGCGTTTGTTCCTTAGACGCACAGATTCGATCTGAAAATCATTTATCCTGCAAATTGATTTCAAGAAATGTACCACTATGATCGAAATATGAAATTGAACACCTTCTAAACAACTAGAAAGGATAAAATCAAAGAAATTACAGTGCAATCGATCAATATACAGTGTTCGAGTCCATTTTCAAGAAAATCTAAAAATTCAAAATTGAATCTATTCCAATGATTAATTCGTGAATCTTTGTGAACATGAAATGATCAGTACATTGAATCGAACATCACACAACCATTTTTACATTCAAAAACTAACTATTAAATGTGAATTCAATCCAACAATAAACAATAAAACACGTTTTGCTTGTTCTTGAATATTTTCAGAAATCGTTCCAAGAGAAATAATCTAAACAATCTGAAATTGTTTGGTCTCGCTCTGATACCAATTGATAATAATCCCAAACAATCAAGCATTTCTCAATTAAGAATCTAACAATTATGAACTAGAGAGAGAAAGTAGTGAGAGAAAGTAGATCTTGAAACTCTTAGTCATATATCTCACGTATGATATTACAATAAGGTTCTTTCTTACAAACTTACAAGGCATAAAGCCTATTTAAACCCAAAGCTAATACAAAGACTTAATCACTAAGGAAACTAAACAACACTAAAACAACTTTGACTAATACATTGACTTTGACAAAACAGACTTTGACTTTGACATTGTTGACTTTACAACTTTGACTCCCTATTAAATCTTCGATACAATATTTTGACTTAACACATACTTCATCATCAAGAAAGTCATGAGGGAAAAGTTGCTTTACTACAGTATAGTCGACTTTCAAGTCGCTCTGGACCTTGGAGTGAAAAAGATCAGTTTAACAGCCCCTGAAGACCCTTGCCCTGACTCTGCCTCTGTCGTACCAAACTCCATCATCATCAATCCAAATTTTGGCTACGTCTATCTGAACTAACAAGGCGAAAAGAAGATCTTTTATGGGATAGAAATCCAAAAATATTCTAGTAAGTCTCTGTTGCACTTTCAAGAAGAAATCAAGAAGATCAAAGGAACTCCACTCGCAAACCCTACGGTCGCAGATCAACTTCTAGAAAACATTGATGCGATCAGATTTCGAAATATGTGTGCCTTCTTCTACAAAGCTCTGAAGAAAGATGGAGGATTTGGAAGAAAGATAGATGATTTCTAGACGCCAAAATATAGGCTCTGAAGTTATGTAATTTTCTTTGTGTATTTTTCATTCATATTCTGAAATGTTAACTTTTGTAAATACCTTCTGGCATATCTTTTAATATGAATGAAATTTTGTCTTCAAGAGGATGAGTTCCTTTCACCTCTTATGTTTCTTACTTAGCCTCACACTTAACAATTCCAATTTTTTATTTTTCAATACTTAGGGGGGAGATTGTTAGCTCCAATCATTGTATAGAGAAGTATTGAAAAGTAGGCTAAGTATAGGAACCTCATAAGACTGTTATCATACACCAAGATCATCACAGAAGTGCCGAGGTCAAAAGCTCTGTCGACCATCAACCGAGAAGTTCTCAACCTGAAGATCACATTCAGACTGTAGAGCCTCTGTGACACTTTACAGAGCCTCTGTGGTGGCTATAATCTGAAATATGGAAGACTTGAAGAATTGTGAATTCCATGGATAAGACAAGATCACATGCAGATCATGTGACACTGCTGTATGAAGATCTTCAAGATCAATAGTACACCCCCACGATGGTTTCACTTTCCATGTGGCATTCCTTATATGGATTGTCAGCCTTTGTCTTGTACTATTGTGTGCTCTCCCCTTGTATATGAAGGGAGCACCTCCTGAATTCACAACATGCGAGCACACATAATTCACCACGCTTTGTCTTGCAATTCAAATATTTGTAGAGAGCATTTCTACACACAGTAGTGTGTATTCTTGGTGTAATAGTTCAAGTTAATGAAGATGATCTTTCTGTGACTAATTCTCATTTGTCTATTGATTTTTGTATTGCTTGATTGTGTGTCTACTGCCAAACCAAACCATCTTTCTACATATAAATCGCTTCGGCACATATACATCTCTATTTGTGTAGATTGTTTGGTTAATCACTGTCCAGAACACAAAACTGGGATCAACAAGACCAATACTGGATAAGTCAAACAGTTTGACAAATACTTTTTGGCAAGCCGATTTGCAGTGTAAACTTAACCAGCAAGTTTGATTCACTAACTCCCACCAACCAACATGTTGATACGGGAACATGCTCTGCAGGTCAGCTAAAGTAAGTTTTAAAGTGCTATTTTGGTAATAATATACTTCTTTTATTGTTCCCTCTGCATACAAAAGCACGGGTTGGGGAAACATACATCTACATCATATCTTTATGATATCCAAAAGTTGAAATGAAGAGTACAATCATGCACAAATTAGCAAATCAAATGAAAACACACGCTAAAGTTGGCACACATAATTTAATGTATTGGTGGCTACAAAAAAGCAACACTTGTCAATGTTGCAAGTCACCTGCTTGACTGAAATTATAGTGAATGTTTCTTAGGCAAATCGATGTCAATGTCTGAAGATTATATCAATTCTTCAGATCTTTTATAGTATTTTCTTCTACTCTTTTAGTATTTCCTTGTGAGCAAATTTGTCATTAGTTAGATTGTTTAGGTTAGGTATTTCCTTCCTAGTTTTTGCAACAATCTGTAATTCTTTGTTTCTATCAAACATACATAATTAAAATTGAAAATTTGTTGTGTTTCTATTCAACCCCCTTCTACAAAAACTTTCTGTGTTAGTCATTACTCAACCACGACAACATAGTTGTTTTAGAGTCCTATGTTGTAGGAATTAGGATAAATAGTAAATGTAACACTGGTTTTTTGAAAGAATGCAGTTATGGGTTAATCGATCTACTTTCTATGTGAATATGTTAATCTTCAGGTATTTGATTGTGTTTAATAGTCTTGGCATGTTACAGGGTAAAAAAGGTTGCAAACGGTGATTTTCAGGTGCTTAGGGGATTTGCGCAACCTGGTGTGCGACTTGGGTGGCGACCTTAGTCACTGGAAAAAATGGGTTAATGATCCGGGTGACTTAAGGCACTGGAAAACAGGTTTGTAAGCCATTTTTTCTAGGGTTTGCTCACTATTTTCATTTCTCTCTTGTGAGAAATCATTTTGGAGGGTTTTGGATCAAATTTAGAGAGATTCCAAAGTGCAAGTAAGGATTTGAGAATATTTTTTGGGATCACCATTGAAGGCCTTTGGAATGGAGAACTCAAGCTTCATCAATGGAAGCAAGTCTTGTTGGAGGTTCAATATCCTTATTTGGGAAGCTTGAAGGTGGTTCAAGCTTGGGTGAAATCAAGGGTTTGCCTTTGAGATGGTGGAATCTTCATCAAAGGAAGCAAAAGAGGGTTGAAATCTATCTTTAACTTAACCTATCAAGGCAAGTTTCATGTTACTATGTGAAAATGTTGTACACGTCAAAAATGTTTTTCTTTGGTGTCCATTAGCCTTTATGAAGTTTTACATATCTAGTTGGTTGTTTAACTAACCATTTGAGAATTGTGTCTTGTATTGAGTACCTATTTGGAAACTGCATATCATTTGGTTAGTTACACATCATACAACCTAAATGAAAAAGAAACCCCATTAAAAACAAACATATAACTTGAAAAGAAAAGGAAATAGAATGAGGAATTCATTATAATGTACAATGGTTTTCATATATACACCTACCAAATACTTTTATAATAAGATATCTTTATATTATAAAGAGTAAAATTACGGATTTGGTCCCTAAGGTATGTCATTTTTTATGGATATGGTCATTTATCTTCATTTATTATAGAAAAACCTTCAGGTGTGCAGTTTTTTTATGGATTTCTTCCCTGAGGCAAATGACCATATTTTCTTCATTAAGTAAGAGGGTAAAATGGTCAAAATTTACTATTTTCTTTATTTTATGATTATTTAATTGTTTTAAATTTCAATTTTTGTATTTTAACATTTCTTAATCACAGGGACCAAATAAGGAAACCATCCCTCAAACCTCTCCATCTTCCCTAATCCCTTCACCACCCCTTCCCTGATATCACTCACTGGCGTCCCTTAACCTGGAAACAATCCTTTTCATCCAAGAACCATCGAAGCATACCTCTGGAAGCAGACTTCTCTCATCTCAGGCCTCAACCAAAAACCATCGTCATCAACCATCGAACCAAACGTCATCAACACCTCCGTCCAATCTCTAGAAGTAGACCTCTCCCTTCTTCAACCCCACACTTTCTTCTCAGAAAGCAACGAATCTATCTCCGATGCCCTACTCCAACATCGATCTCTCTTCCTTTATCTATGTCCGCCATCATACCTCCCCCTTATATCTTCTTCTATCTGACCATATAGAAAACAACGTGATGGACCTGATTCGTGACCTTCGTGAAAGAAACAAAATGTTGAACCTATATCTTAAGCTACGCCCACCTCGAATCTAGATCTGAAAGTATCATGATTGTGCTTCATGGGAGAAACCAAACATCGAACCGGATGCTTGATTAATCGATTCCAAAGTTAGGGTTCTGGATTGATCTTGATTTTTTGAGTTAGGGTTCTAGATTGATCTTGATCTTTAGGTTTTGGATAATTGGATTGTTGTTGATTTAGTTAGGGTTTTGGATATTTGGATTGTTGTTGATTTTTTTAGTTAGGGTTTTGGATAGTTGGATTGTTCTTAATTCTAAGTAAGGTTTTTTTGGTTGGTTTGTATTTTGAGTTATGATTCTTGACTATTCCTAATTTTTTAATTTAACTGTTCTTGATTTTTAGTTAGGCTTTTTCACGTAAATAAGGAACAAGAACAATGAGATTTATTGTAATTAAGGTGAAAATATGAAGAGTCGTAGGAAATCAAAAAATATTTAAAAAACGTGTATGTATTATATATCTATATATTATATAAATTAGAAAAAGATCTAACCTAAGTTTATAAAGTTTGGTTAATTATAAATTTGGTCCCTGTTGTCTAAAAATGTTAAAATAAAGGAAAATACTAAAAAGACTAATTTACCCTCTTACTTAACAAAAAAAATAGACGACCGTTTGTCTCAAGGACCAAATCCATAAAAAGCTGCATACCTGGAGGTTTTTTTGTAATAAATTATTAAAGGACCAAATCCGTCAAAAGTGGCATACCTTAGGGACCAAATCCGTCAAAAGTGGCATACCTTAGGGACCAAATCCACAATTTACTCTATTTTAAATAAAAAATATAAATTATAATAAAAGGTACAAATAGTAAAATCGAGGTACCCAGTCTATGACAACTCTTAAATTTTCCTCTGTTTTGGAAGGATTCAAATGACGAAACCCAAGATGGAATCATGTAGATTTCGGGACAAAGATATACGAGATACTGGTTACGCATTGTGATGCATATTCAAGTTATGTATGTTAAAAGTAAATACATAGCTACAAACTACATTTTACAAATAAGTTAGATGATATTTATAATATGAAACTAATATTAGTTGTATGTAGCAAGTACCTAAATATGGATTTAGACAATGAGCTAGTAAACACACACACACTCAACTGAGCTATATGACACATATGTCCAGGAATTTATATGCCCTCCCTAACCAACTCAACCTTATATCATTGTAAGTGATGTCGATATCGAGCCTGAACTAAAGATACCCGAGCCACAACCTCAAAATCATAATGTAACTGTTTGATATACATGAAATTATCCGACTTTGGTAGGAATGAAATTCATAAAGAAGTAAAGATTTGTATAGCATCTGGTAGCTAAGGAAGCAAGTAAAATAAAGTGTTTCGTTACAGGAGTAAGGAATGAAATTTGAAGGTCTTTTATTGGCAGGACTACTAGAAACATTTCAAAAAGAGGTTAGCATCGTCAAGGTAATCTAAAGAGAGATGATACCTAGAGACCAAACTCTTTCCAATTATATCGTAAGGAAGGAAATGTTAGCAAGATCTATGGTAAAATCACCCGTGGAAGTGTTGGATAAAACACAAGCATGTTTCAATGTGGGAAACAAGGGCGCTTAAAAAGGGACTATCCTTAAGGCGACATGACTCAAAATATAAATAAGTCACAGCCTGAAGTTAAAACAAAATGTCAGAGAATGATGTAAAGTGCCACCGAAGGGCATGACACTCATAACTAGCCATTGACACAGAAGGTTCAACAGTTGACACTCTGCTGTTGATACCGAACCTTATCCCCTGACTAATGATCAACCGATGTTTTATAACTTTATTCTTTAACTGTTTGAACTCACTAGGCATAAGCCTAACACTTTTTCTTAAATGACATGTATATCAGGATCTCAAGGTGGCGGGGACACTAATGCTTGAGAGGAGTGATGTTGGCCGGTAGAGGCACTTTTGGGAATATCGACTTTTGGGATGGTATTTGGAGTTACAATTGTATAGAGTAGTAACACTCGGTTGTAACGTCAACCTAGGGTTGGTTTAGATTAGTAGGTTGTTAGCTACCATTTCTTCCTTATGATGTATACTCTTTTACATTTTCCCTTTTTGGGTGATTTTAATATTTAAGCATTTATTCTATTCGGCTTAAATTCCCTCCTATTTTTTGGGTGTTACAACTCATTTTTGTTTGTGGACGTACACCATCTTTCTAGTAGTGGAACCATATCATATCCATGAGTTTTATTACATATGCTTTCTTTGGTTCTTTATTACATATAGTGTTATTCATCGTAATTGGTTGATCCAAGTTTGTTTCACACATGTTATTGGTAAATGTCACACTTTTATCGTTGTTGTTGCTTAGAGATTGAAACTTTATTAGTTTAGACGTGTGATCTAAACCCAACAAGAATAATGTTGGTCTTCAAGATAATTTTCACAACATTAACGCCGGAACAATATAATGTTTGGGACAACTCCAGAAAACTGTGAGAAAAACAAAGAGTGATTAGAACTTGGAAAATAATCTAACATCTCGTGAGAGCTCGCTTTCCTCAAGTGATATTTCGACCTATGAAATTCGCTTAAAGATAATCTCAAATTTTAGTCCCAATTTTGGCAGAAATTGTTCCTATTTAAACTTTAGAAAATCATAACCGCTCCTATATTAATGTCGATAATAACTCTCCATTAAATGGAAATGATTGGCCATTAAATATAATTGATTGTTGGAAATAAGGAATAGGTGGTTAGAGATAAGCCAAGTACAAATTAGTGAAAAATCATCAACTAGATAGAGTTGAATACAGGTGGCAATCCTTCAACTAGTGAACCATCAGCTAGTTGAACAGTAGTGTACCATCAACGAAGTTGAACACTAGTGAACCATCAGCGAAGCTGAACATAACTGAGCCACCATATAACTGAACCACCATATAACTGAACCTTCAGCTAATAGACCCATTAACTAGCTTAACATAAAATAACCATCAGCTAGCAGGTGTCCCTTCAGCTATATAGAGCTACACAAAAGAATTGATAGCTTTCTGATGAAAAACGCACCACCCATGCTCTTTTCAAGAGGAAAAACGCACGACTCGTGCACATATTTTTTTTCTCAGTATAGTTCGTGCTCTTTTCATGTGTAAAAACGCACGACCCATGCACTGCCATCTGCCACTTAAAAATTTGCCATTCAAAACCATCCAAGAATTTCGGGTTCAAGTTAGCTTACACGAGTGTGCACTCCACACCTCCTACCCCGTGTTATAGCTTAACTAAAAAACCCATATTATCTTTATGAATCCAATTACGTAAAAGAACCGATGATTTCATTAAAATCATCAACATAATCCATGTTAAGTCTAAATATTGTATCCAAGATTTAATAGGAAAGTCAAAGATGTAAAAGTCAACATAGTCTTTGTATTGTAAAAGTCAACATTGTCAATGTTTTAGGAAAGTCAAAGTTAGTTTTACTTAGTTGTTAAGTTTTTGTTAATCTTGTGGTATATATAGGCTTGCTTTTGTAATCTTGTAGGAATATACTAGAGAGCACTTTCATTGTAATATTAGACTTGTGATTTGAATTCAAGATCTACTTTCTCTCTCTAATTTCTCTCTCTAGTTCATATTGTTCATCTTTTATGAGAATTGCTTGATTGATTGGGATTTATTGATTAACAATTGGTATCAGAGTTGAACCAAACTTTTCGGAAATGATTTGATCAAAGATTTGAATTGAAATCTGGAGTTTATAGATTGAAATTTGAGATTTTCTGAAAATTTTCAAGAACTCGTGTTCTTCACTGTTTCATTCGTATTTTGGTGGAAAATTTGTTTTTGATGCAAGAAAATGGAATCATTGAGTTCGATTTATGTTTAGGATTGATTCTTGTTTGGATTACATCTCACAATTTGAACAAAATCGATTTCAATTTTTGAATTTTGAATTTTTCTTGAAAACTTGTTCGAACACTGTTCTTTATCGAGTTTGTGCAAATTGTTGTTTTTAATCTGGATTTGATAGCAAATTTGTGTTTAGTAATGTTTTTCGATGATTCTGATATATTTTGGAGATCAAATTTGTAGGTTTGAGTCGATTTGAGAAAGAATCAGTCAAGAACTTGTTTTGCGCAAGTTCATCTTCGGTTTGCGCAAGTTCATCCTCAAGTTCATAGTCATTTGCGCAAGATTTTCGGTTTTCGGGCTTTGAGTTTCTTTTGCGTTTCAAGGCTGTTGCACAAAGCTCAGTTTGCGCATTCAACACCTTACGCAAAGATTAGTTTGCGCAACCAGTGCATCACGCAAAGTTCATCTTGCACATCAAGACCATTACACAAAGTTCACTTTGCGCATCAAGCCCATTACGCAAACCTCGACTTTGCGCATTACACTTATTCCGAGAAGCATACTTTGCGTATCACGTTGGTTACGATAAGTGTACTTTGCGCAACACATTGATTGCGAAAACCTTGCTTTGCGCAACACACTGCTTACGCAAAACTCAATCTTGCGCAAACAGTGTCATTTCCATACTTAGTCAAATTTTTCAAAACTGTAATATGTCCTTTAAATGTGAAAAAAATTTCTCTCGGGGCGCTGCCCCCAGACCCCTCAAGGGCTTTGCCCCTTGACCCCACCCGCTAACCGGGTAGCGGGACCCCGGTGCTAAGTCTGCAGAGGGGGACAAAAGTTCTTTTTGTGCAAGATTTCAATTTGATCTGATTTTTGATTTTCTGATATATAGTTTGGGAACGATCATTTTTTTTATCAATCTGTTTCTCATTCAAAGTTTTCTGAGAGAGAGAAAATTTTAGATTGTTCGTATTTTGTTTTTGAATCCATTTCAACTCACGATAATTTTGTCAAATTCTTTTTGAAACAGGATGAGTTCACCAATTTTGCTCAGAAGAAGATTCGAGCAGTGGAAAGCTGATTTTTTCAAATTTGTAGATACACATGAGCTGAGTTGTTATATCAAATTGTCGTTGACTTAAGGAGTGATGAAACCTCTTACTCCAACAGAAGATTGTACTGAGGATCGGGAGAAAAGAAAGAAAGCTGATATTTTAGCCCAAACTTTTGTGTTTAACAGTATTCGTCATGATATTAATGGTCACATAAAAACCTATCAGTTGACAGGAAAAGATTTATACAAGTCAACAGGAAAGGAGATATGGGACTATCTTGAATGGACGATGTTAGGGCCAACGGTTGTGTCAGATCTAAAAGGAAAGATTTCTGAGTTGGAAGCTAAAATTCAGCAGACAGTCTCTGTTGAGAGCAATGAGCAGAAAGTTAAGATATTGGAATCTGAGAATGCTGATCTTAGAAAGAATATATCTGATTTGGAGCAAAATATTACTGAAGATAAAGCTAATTTTGAAAGTGAAAAGAAAGGTTTTTCAAAGAAGTTCTCAGATTTCTCAAGAAAGTGTTTTGAAGAGAAGAAGTCAGTTGATCTTAAATGCATAAAGCTTTCAAACAAGTTTTCGATTTTGAGAAAGTACTAATATTGGAAAGAGAGAAGTTTGCTAAGGAAAAGAAGGCCATAGAACAGAAAAGTGTGGGATTCTTCAAATAACTATCTGGTCAGAGAAACGATTCTGAGAAAGGATTTGAAGAAGAACGATGCATATTTGAATCTGAAATCAAAAAGCTAACTTCAAAGTTATCTGAATTATCTGCTACTGCGCTAAAAGAGCAGAAGATGAAATCTGAATTCAAGACAAAGATTGATCTACTTGTGAAAGAAAGAGACAACTATGCTTCAAAGATCAAAGATCTTGAGAAGTCTATCTCAAAATCACATCAGAAATCTGTCTCTTCACAAAGGTCAGTGAAATCTTTTGATCAGATTCGTCGATCTAACATTTTCTTTGATGAATATGTAGATGGTTCAGATACATCTCCAAGAAGAAGAAGTTACAAGAAAGAGAAACTGGTCTAGCAAACGAAACAAGTTAAAGATGAGATGTCAAATGAGCTGAAAGGACACACATCATGTGTACATGTTCATAAAGCAAAGAAGAATAAAGAGCATAAAGGTAAATCTGACCTTAAATACTCAAAAGACCAATTACTCAGGTTTTCAGGTAATAAATTTTATTGTTCTTACTGTTGTACACATGATCATATCCACAAGACCAGTGATCATTTCTGGTATGGTTCTTATTCCATAACCCCCACACAAACTGCAACTAACATTTCTGGACCCAAATACCAGTGGGTACCAAAGAAGAAAACTGATTCTTTGTTGCAGGCACCTCAAGTCAAGGGGGAGTAAGAAAGATAATGGCTTTTGAACACAACAGTTCAAAACCCGGACTTCAAAGCTGAAAGATAATGGCTTCTAAGTACACAGCTTAGGACCCGGTCTTCAATGCAGTATGACTTCTAAACACAACAGTTTAGGACTCGAACCTCAGCGATCAAAAGACCTTACTCCGGTTTTTGCATCCGATGGATATGATGATCTACATCCCAAGAGAATTGATTTGATCTTTATCCTATTCTTTTTCACTGATAGATTTTTCTGATATGATGGTCTACAATTCAAAAGGGAGTGTCTGATCTCTATCCTGTTTTAACTGACAAATTTCAGATGTTTAATTTATAGGAGGAGTAAAGGTGGTGGCTTCTGATCAAATAACAGATCAGGACCCATTTTTCAATGATCAAAGAAGGATATTATGCTAAAATCCAGGGGGAGCTCAAAAGATCTAAATCATTCTATCATGATTTGAGGGGGAGCTTAAAAAGGTAAATATCTTCTGATCTAGATCTCTGAGTGTTTGAAAGAAGAACAACTTTCAAGCATGAAAAACAATTTCTGAAATGTTCAAACCACTTCTGATTCTCAAAAGGTTTCATGAATTTAGAAGTGTGATTTTAAATGTTTTTCAAGTTTTGAGCTTTAATGTTTAACTGACCGTGTGTTTTCCAAAGATCAATACTTGTGTATTATCTTCTCTATATACTGTCAAGTATTCACACACACCGGTTCAGCATTTTAGTTGAAATTGTTATTACCATGTCTCTAAATGAACCAATTTTCCGATGGTAATACCCCCGTTTGCTTTCAAAGTTGTTGAGCATCATTCATCTTTTACATATTTGTGCTTTCATTGATAAATTGTTTATATTTGTTCATATAAACAAATTTCCAATTCTTTGATACCCTGTCGTTTTCATTTGATCTGATCGATACATTGTCAGATTCTCAAAACAATTCTCTTGACTTTATTTCATTCGTTCAATATCCTTGTTTTGAGAAATCTTCAAAGTGCAAATGCTCAAATTTCATTCATATTTTTAAATGAGCATACATTCTGACACTGTTATCACTTTGTGCTTAACTGTTCTGTTAAATTGTTGAGCAACCATGCATTTTAGGACTTACATGGGATTCATGTGTGAGCTTAAACAGAACTTCCATGGATTCACGCAACCTGTGTTTCCTACCCAGGAAGTTATTCTTGAGTGATTGAGGGGTGAGGGGTCAAAATCAAAGAGTGGGGGAGATAACTCATCCGGTTGAGTTTTTCTCATTGTGTGGAGCGGTAAAATGGAAAAGTGAGTTTGGTTAGAAGTGAGCTTTAATGTTAAAAAGAAAGAGGGTGTGAGAACAGAGTTAAAAGAATATCAGAACTCTGCACCAACCACTTTCTGAGCCGGGCAGCCACATCTTCTGATAGGTTCACATTCTTTGGTGACCATCATTGAAAAAGGCAGTGAGCCCATGCCAACTCTTGCTATTAACCCCACCAGCCACTCATTTCTTTCTTAACAAAGAAATGTTTCATTTTCTTTGGGGACGCAGCATATATGCTATCTAATCTTCAATCGGAAGATTTAGATATTGAAAAAGAAGGAAAGTTTCCCCACCTTCGCACCTCTTTCATGCACATTGAGTCCGTGTATTATCTGTTGCTGTCTCAACAGTTTACACAATTTGAGCCTTAATGAAACACAATCATTGTGCTAAAATTCTTTCATACACAAGCACGAGCACACAGAAAATCTGTTTTTCTGTCAGAACATTCATAGAATTACTTTGTGTTTTTCAATGATTGAATGGAAGTCCTGGGGAGTCATCATCAAGCCAGCTCCTTATATTGTACATTCATTGAATTTCACTTTAACTTACTTATATACAAGCAAAATACAATGTAACACCCTAAAAATAGGGGTAAATTTAAACCTAAATAAACGTGTTGGTCCTGAAGGTGCTTAACAAGTTTGTAGAAGGGGGGTTGAATACAAACACAAATTTTCAGTTTAATAAATTGTTTATTGAGGAATCAAATCACAATTTATAGTTTGTTGCGGAATAAGATTAAGTAAAACTTAATCTAAACAAACTTAAGAAACACACAGTTGTTTGCACTAAGAAATAAAGAAGAAGGTTGAGGGAATATAGAAATCAAGGGTTTCTATGTTTGGTTCACTAAGAGAGAGAGGAATAGATCATCTTGAGAGAGAGTCTCAACCTTTCTATTTATACCATATGCATTAAATGCATGGTAGGGTACTTTACACGTGTCACCTTTTGGTTGGTTGCATGTCTCTGACTTTTGGAGACATGCTTTTGGCCGCATGGTGAATAGTGTAGTTCTTAAGAGTTATTGTACGACTTGTGGCAGAGGTATGTCTCTTCTGACAGTTGTACTTTTTATGCAAGGACAAGACAAAAAAACTTGGAGCATAAGCTTCGTGATCTTTAGTCGCTGAATATCTCTTCCCTCAGTGAGTTAAAATGAAGTTGAGTAAGTGCTGAAGCTTTTCTTCAGATTTCTTCGCATGATGTAGACTTGTCTTGGTTTCACTAATGTCCGTATCAGATCATGAGTAGACTTGTCGTTTGTTCAGCAGCTTTGTCTTCGATTCAGTGGTGAACATCTTTGTCACAAAACTTGTCTTCAGGGATTACGTCTAACAGATAATACTGAAACTATCAGTGATACGGAACATACTCACTATTTTCTCGCTGATGATGAAACACTAATACATACAGATGTTAAACGTAATTTTCACTAAGTAATTCAGAGAGTCATTATCAAATCACTGAGAGAGTTTGGATCAACAATCTCCCCTATTTGATGATGACAAAGTAATATGAAGAAAATTACTTTATCTCAAAATATAAACATATTCAGGACTCATAACATACATGTCCCAATTACTATTTTGATGGATCTTTTACAGTATTGATGATGTAAAGTACTTCACTGAAATTTTCATTGATTTGTAAAAGGGATTACAAAGAAGAATATGAAAATTACAAGTACAAGTGAAATTATATACTACTGTAAGTCTAACTAATAGATTACAAGATACAAAAAGAGAATCTATCAGCTATGTAGGTTCTGCCATGACAGGGAGTTCTTCTACTGTTAACATATGATCAGGTACCTTTTCTCCTCTCTGTCTTCGAACAGCTGCTTCCTTTTGAATAAGAGTTTTGATGGGGGGTCCCTGATGAAGAGTAGTCGCACAACAAGTAGAGAGGATCATGTAGATGATTTAGAGGACAAACAGGAAACTCTGATACTCTCTGAAATCTGAGATTTTCATCATAATCTCGGAAGAATAACCCATACGGATTCTTTATCACTTGCCCTGCTATAAATGGTCCGCCAGGGGGTAGTGATAGATTGAGAGCTGAGAGGTCAGGAGGAGGTCCGAACAGTGCATCCCTGGAAAATTTGATAGATGTTTCATTTCTGATTATAACATCATTTTCATAAGAGGAGGCTTGCTTTCGTCTGACTGTTCTTGGCTTCTGTAGAAGAGCTGAGGGCACATTCATTCTTGTAGTGACCTTGTTGATGAGATATTCAAGAAGATTTTCAACATGGCCTCTATGCATTGATCTTGATTTCTTCAGTGCTTCTCTGAACTCTAACCACTCATAGTAGCCGAAGTGTTCCAGTTTTGACAGGTACATGGCTTTTGAGCTTCCATCCTCTCTGAATATCTCCATGGTGACAGAGAGTCGGTTCTTCTTGCTCCTCCCAGAGATCGTTACAGCTGATATTTTTAGTGGATCAGATCGATAGTTAAGCTTCTTTTTGCACCAAGCTAGATCATGATCGCTAATCTCTTTGTATATTTTGTCCTTCTCCTCTATCTCCTTTAGAAGAGCAGCTTGTACCTTCATCGGGTTCTTCTTCAGCTTTTTGTCATTAAACAGGGTTGAGTGTACCTTGAGGGCTAGATAGGCGTCCTCTTGGCATTCAACTATTAACCGTTCAGCCCTGATAGACTCTTCAACTTCTTTCGGTGAAAGGAAATCAAGTTCTTCAATAGAGGATTGAGGAGGGATCTTCAGCCGTAAGCTATCTAGATGAGAAATCATCTCTGAGCGTCTTTGAGTATCATCCCTTGATCATTGGAGAGGTCAAGAGGGTCTTTGTAGATGGATCAAGGATTATTCTTCTTCTTCTTGATCATCAGTCTCTCTGATAGAGACTGGGATTATTGAGTCATTATCTTGAGTAGCTGGGATTATTTTCAGAGACATTCCCTTAAGTAGGGTAGAGAACTGTCTGAGCAAAAATAAAGGAGTTAGTGTATATTTGAGGAATGAGAAAGATAAAGGCTAAAAGGACAGGGGTGTATGGTGAGAAAAGAAAGATAGAGGGACAATAGAGAGACTTACCTGAGAAGGTCGCTCCCCCTCAGAAGTTGACAGAAGTCTCAGATTTCCTTCAGCAACAATTCCCTTTTGCTTGCCTTGGGTGGAGGAATTTGTGGCCTTGTCTTGTTCTCTTCCCCCTGCTTCATTTATTACTACGCATTTCATCGTTGGGGCTGAAGCGATAGTGGACGCAGAGAACCATGAGGATGGGTCCTCATCTTCATCATCATCGATGATGGAGTCTTTGGAGCCTCGATCTTCAATATCAAGTTCCTCTTCGTCTTCATCCTCCTCTTCCTCTTCTTCTTCTAGAGGTTCTTCTAAGAGCGCTAAATAAGAGGAAGGAGGTGCTTTTTTTTCAGCGATTGAGGTTTTCACTGTCTTCTCCCCCTCAGCCTGAGAGGGAGGTGATGGGATTTTATGTTCAAAAGACGGTTTCAAAACCACAAAATAAATTTTGAGCAACGGAAGCAAATTAAAATTTTGAACATAAACATAAAAACAAGTTTTAACTCCCACAATAGGATCTTGTTACATGCATGTAAAGATTTAACTAGGAAATAAAAGTTTGGAACTACAACCTTTGAAGCCTTTGGATCCTCACGGGAGGTTGATCGTTGATGATGAATGTAGAACCCAAAATAGAGTTCCTCTATTGGTATCCACCAACAAGCTCCAACACTATAGAATGCTAGTTCCTTCTTGAAGATGCAAAAAGATTCTTCACCAAAACTACAATAGTTTTGTAGAAGAAAAACAACCACCACTTGTTGGTGGTGTTTGGCCAAAACCACCAAGAGAATGGAAGGAGAAAAGAAAATCCACTACCCCAAAATGGTGGTGGTGGCCGAAAGTGTAGAAGGGGGAGGAAGAGAGAAAAAAAGGTTCACTCAAGAACCAAAAATACACACACTATTTTTGAAAGCTAAAAAAAACTTTTAATTACCAATGGTATAGATTTGATGGTTTCCAAGAACCACCAAATCCACCAATGACCTTTCATCCTTCCATGCATATTTTCCTTTTTAACCTTCTAGTTTAGGACTTGACCATGCAAGACTTTCTTTCTTGGTCCTTCTAGTTTGAATTTGTTAAAATCCATATTTTAACAATTCAAATTTTATAATTATAGGTCCCTCTTTTAATTCTAGTTATATATAAGTTTATAAGTTAACTAGAATCCTTTTATTGCATCAATTATTGTTAATCATATTCAACAATAATTTTCAAGAAATTATTAATATTTATCAAGAATCAAACTCTTATAAATATTAATTTAGTGTCTACTTGTTTTTTGGTGTGACCCTATAGGGTCACAAATTACCGGCAATATTATTTTATAATCATTCTTGAACACTTAGAACCAACAGGAGGTTCTTCCACAAGTACCTTTTCAACCAATGCAACCTCTGCATTTTCTTCATTTGGTGCTTTCTCCCCCTCTTTGTCATTATCATGGGAGGTTCGTACAACAGCAGCGGCAAGATTAACATCAAGGTTTTTGGGGACATCAACCTCCAATGTTTTCAGTCGGTCTTCTATTTTCGGAATGAAGGAGGTTGCAATGTTGACGAAGTCGGCTGTTAGAGTCAGCAACATCCTGTCATCATCCATGAATGAAGATTTTGGAACTGGAGTTGGTGCACTCAGCTTGGTACAAATATCGTTAAGCAATTCGTTGGTGTTATCGATCTTCCCACTGAGAGAACTTACTTCACCAATGAGAGACTTCACTGCTCCAGTAAGATTGTTTATGTGGTCGTTTAAAGAGTGCAACGTAGTAGTATTGTTGGCCACGTTTTCTTTCAGAGTGTTGACCTCTGTTTGTAGTGAGGAGAGCTGAGATGCGTCACCCTTGGTGGAGATGGTGGAGGAGAGGTTCTACAGTTTTTCACTAGCAGCATTGACTGCTGAGGTGTTGGTGTTTATGGAAGTAGCGAGAGATTCCACCTTCTCGCTGACTTTTTGCAGCGAGGCATCAATTGTGGTCAAACTAGGACCAGTAAAATAAGTTAGTTTTTGAGCAAAGGAAGGATCAGGCTTATTTAGAAGGGTTGGAGAAGTATGTAGGGATATAGTGATACCTGATGTGTCAAACATGTTGTAAAATGCCATATCCCCTTCAAAAGAAGAGGATGGCAGGTTTGTTTGAGGAAAAACTCCAAGAGGGAGGCCACCAGATCCTATTTGTGCAGCCTGAAAAGCTGGCTGCTATAAAAGTTGGTATATCAGAGACCAAAGATATAGAAGGAGAAAGGGATGAGAAATATAGAGAGGCATTGTGGATTATAGTAGTTACCTCAGCAGTGTTCAAAGGCGTTGAAGTATAAGGAGTTGAAATCAGCACAGAGTCAGTGGTAGGAACCATTGAGAAAGTTGTTGAGGGTGCAGCAGTGGTAGAGTGGCCCACGAAACCATCTAGGGTGGTCTGTTGAGAGACGAGGGTAGTCGATGAAGGAAAGATTGATGTAGCCACTGAAGGAGAAGAAGATTGAGAGAGAAGGGAGCGTAAGGTACGAAGACTTACCTCGTTTGCAGCAGTGGGGACGTCAAGGATTTTGGATCCTACTTTAGAGAACTTGCAGTCACTCTCCGTTGGGTAGCGATCCTTCAAGAAGAAGTGAAGGATAGCTGAGATGAACCGGACATAGGGAATTTCGATTTCCCTATCAAGTTTATCAATCTTGGACAGCAAGTCATCAAAAATGATACCGGCATAGTCGATGTGGAGGCCAGCAATCACTAAGTATCCCATTTGAAGTTGTATTTTGCTTGCTTGATCCATCAAACCCATCTTGCCACTCATGCATTGAATTATGTGGGAGTAAACATAATTCAATTCAGAAGGAATCTTTGCCTTCGGAATCTTGGTGAGCTTCTTGTCAGGGATGGAAGTGCGAGGTTTGTAGTCCCATTGATATCCCAAGTTGTCGAGGAATTGAATAAGTTGCTCATCAGTGGGCAAGGCGTCGAAACCAGCTTTGGTGCGAGCAGGAAAGCGAAGAGTGGTGCGGATGACCAAAGGAGTGATAACACCAGGTCCATGGTTAGTCTGGAAGGTGATAGAAGTGATAGGCTTTCCTTGTTTGTTCAAGACTTCTCCCTTTTTCAGTAGTAAACCATAATTCCTAAAGAAGAGTCTTGGATGGGAGAGGAGCTACCTTCAGCACGTAGCCAAGAGAGGATGCCTTGAGGAAGTCAGCGGCATACTGTAAATGAGGAGAAGGTTTATTCTTGGGGAGGTCCAGAAGTCCCAAGTGATTATTTCCAGTGAGTTGGGATGCTGAGAGTTCAAACATAACATTTTTGGACTTGATGAGAATAGTTTGGGAAGCCATTTTTGTACTAGTAGAAAATGGTAGAACAAAGAAATTCTTAGGAATAAAGGAGATGATTAGAATGTTTACCAGTGTTCTTTTTAAGTATAAAGTTTGTAAGGAAGTTTATTCAAAAAATCCAGTTTCCTTTTTAAGAAGGTAACATGAACAATCTTAAAACCAAAAGGTTTTTGCAAAAAAAATCAAGAAGAAAATATGATTTTAAGAAGAAAAACAGTTTTTAATCCAAAGAGATGCAAAACAAGGGTTTTTTTGAGGTAAAAGAAGTGAAGAACAAGAACTTGGAAGTCTTGAAGATTTGAAGATTCAAATGTTATTAAATTCTTAGTATGCTTGAATGTCGAGAGCAATTTTTTGCTATTTGATGCTTTGTGAGCGTAAAAGGTAAAACGATGAATGGCAATCCTTTTATATGACAGATGGAGGAGAGAGAAAGGATTAAGAGCGGGAAAATGCTCATCATGACACGGACACGTCCCACGAAGTTGATTGGACAAGAAGTGCAATGGACGAACGTGTCAGATAAAGGCGTGTCATGGATTGTCGGTTCGAATTCATATGAGAGAGAGTGTGTCGTTTCATTTTTTGTAAAGTATCTCTGATATAAATCAGGGATATGGTTTACTTTCAAAGGATCACTGATGAGAAATGTCGGTGATAAGTTTTCTTTGTCAAAAAGCTTTAAATCACTTAAAGAAATTCAGTGATTAAGTTTTGAGATTTTAGAAAATCATCTCGCTGAATATGATTCAGTGAGGAAGGATGTGAAAGCATACCTGACTTTCAGAGAGATTTTAGTCAGAGATGATGAGATGAGAGAGAATTTTACAACTGACTTAATGAGTGAATGTTGAAGAGTTAATCTTCAAAATTCAGCATTCCAAGCTCACTGATGAGAAAGTTGAGTCTTGTCTCATCAAGAGGTTTGGTAAAAAAGATCAGCGAGTTGATAGTTAGTGGGAATAAAATGAAGTTCAATGTCTCCATTCATCACATGATCTCTGATAAAATGATATCTGATTTCAATGTGTTTCGTCTTTGAGTGTAGCACTGGATTGTTTGCTATAGTGATAGCACTAGTGCTGTCGCAGCAGATTGGAATTTTGGAAAGATGAAGGTCATAGTCTAATAGCTTATTTCTCATCCATAAGACCTGAGCACAACAACTACCAGCGGCTACATACTCAGCTTCAGTTGTGGAAGTTGACACTGAGTTTTGCTTTTTTGCTCGTCCAACTTACCAGCTTTCCACCTAGGAGTTGACAACCTCTAGTGGTGCTTTTTATATCCAGTTTGCAACCTGAAAAATCACTATCTGAATAGCTAGTGAAATCGAACCCTGAGTGTTTTGGGTACCAAAGACCGAGGTTAGGAGTTCCCTTCAAATATCTAAAAATTCGCTTTATTGCGATCAGATGGGATTCCTTAGGTTCTGATTGATATCGTGCACAGAGAAAAGTAGAATACATGATATCAAGGCGGCTCGTTGTAAGATACAGTAGTGAGCCAATCATTCCTCTATAGGCAATGGCATTAACAGGTTTTCAGAGGGATCCTTATTTAATGTCAGTAGAGGTGCCATAGGCGTTTTCATTGCTGAGGTTTGAGTAAGATCAAACTTTTTCAGCATGTCTTTAACATACTTACCCTGATGAATAAACGTACCTTTCTCATATTGCTTCATCGGTAGTCCAAGGAAGTAAGTTAGTTCACCCATCATACTCATTTTATATTATTTCTTCATTCTTTTAGTGAATCGAGTACACAAAGATGGGTTAGTAGAACCAAATATAATGTCATCAACATATATTTGAACAAGAATAATATAACCTTTTATCTTTCTGAAAAATAATGTGTTATTAATTTTGCCACGTTCAAGTCTTTCAGAGATAAGGAAAGAGGAGAGAGTGTCATACCAAGCATGAGGAGCTTGTTTTAACCCATAGAGAGACTTATCCAACTTATACACATAGTGTGGATGCTTAGGGTCAGAGAACCCTGGGGGTTGTTCAACATAGACTTCTTCATTCAGCTTTCCATTTAGGAAAGCTGACTTGACATCCATTTGGAATACTTTGAAATCTTTGTGAACTGCATAGGCTAAGAATAATCGAATTTCTTCGAGCCTAGCCACAGGGGCAAAGGTTTCATCATAGTCTATGCCTTCCTCTTGTCTATATCCCTGAGTAACTAGCCTAGCTTTATTACGGGTTACAGTCCCATTTTCATCCAACTTTTTCTATACACCAATTTGGTGCCAATAACATATTTGTCAGATGGTCGGAGAATGAGATTCCAAACTTTGTTTCTCCCAAACTCAGCCAGCTCTTCTTGCATAGCGCTGACCCAATTCTCTAAGGGCATCATCAGTTCTTTTTGGCTCTATGAGAGAAAGAAAATTAACAAAGAGACAAAAATTAGCTGAACTTCGTCGTGTCTGAATACCTACATCTGGATCAGCAAGGATTTGATCTATGGGGTGATTTTTGGTCCATCTCAGAGCAAGAGCATGATCTCTTAATTCAGGAATTTGATTAGTAATAGGAATGTTCATTGATGAAGAAGCTTCAGCTTGAGGTTCATCAGTTATCAATTGTTGTGTTTCAGATAGAACATTATTCACTGAGAGGTCTTCAGAGATGTTAGGTGATTCAGAGGTTGGAGGATCTGATGGAGGGAAAGTGTTTAAAATAACAGCTGAAACCCATGAGTTGGATTCAGTGTTAGGAGGTATGATGGTTGGATCATCACCAGCGTTGATAGAATGTGCATGATGATGTGAGTTGAAGAGAGTTTCAGTTTCCCCATAATGAGAAAACATCCAAGCATTTAGTTCATCATTATCAGCGACAGGTTTAGAATTCGCTGATCTTGATTCATCAAAGGTGGCATGAATTGTTTCTTCTACAGTTTTTCTTCTCTTATTGAAGACCCTGAAGGCTTTGGAGATTGATGAGTATCCGAGAAAAATTCCATCATCAGCCTTTGGATAAAACTTTCCAAGTGTATCTTTGTTGTTTAAGATAAAACACTAACAACCAAAGTTGTGGAGAAAGCTGATAGATGGCTTTCTTCCATGGAATAGTTCATAGGCAGTCGTATTGAATCGTTTAACAACCAGTGACCTATTTTGAGTGAAACAGACCGTGCTAACAGATTCTGCCCAAAACTGAGTTAGAAGATGAGAATCGCTGAGCATTGATATTGCAACTTCGATGATTGTTCTATTTTTTCTTTCAGCGACTCCATTTTGCTGAGGGGTTCTTATTGACGAGAAATTGTGTGAGATGCCCTTGCTTTCAAAGAAGTTGTTCAGGGGACTATTTTTGAATTCAGTTCTGTTAGTGTATTATTGTATCCAATATTTTATAGGAAAAGTCAAGTCAAGATAAGTCAACAAAGTCAAATTTTAGTTTTAGTCAATCTTAGAGTTTACTTTGTTGTTAAGCTTGTGATTTAGTCCTTGGTATAAATACCTTTGTCTTGTTGCAATCTTGTAGCAAGAAACATTTTGTACGTATTCATTCATATTGCAATACACATATGACTTGAGAACTTTCTCTCTCTACTCTCTCTCTAAGATCCTGATATTGTCAAATATTAAATTGAGAATTGCTTGATTGTATCTGGGAATACATTTTCAATTGGTATCAGAGCATACCAAACAATTTCAGAAAAGATTTTCACAAGAAAATTAGATTGATTTCTGAATTTTTAAATCAAAAAGTCAAATTTTCTTAAAATTTTCAAGAACACAAATCGTTTTTCTGAAAAATGAATTTTGATCGAATTCTCATTGTTTTGTTAATTCTTGTAAGAGCTTTAATTGTCATAATCAGATTTACTTTCTCTCACTACTCTCTCTTTAAGATCTTATACACTGTTATATCATAATCTTGATTGAGAGTGTTTGAGTTGCTTGAGTGAATCAGGGAAATTCATTTTCAATTGGTATCAGAGCAAACCAAACAATTTCAGAAAGATTTCATCACCAAATTTGATTCGAACTCTTGAAAAATCAAGAAAATAGTCGTTTCTTGAAAAAGTCACTGTTTGATCGAGTGTTTCATTGAATTGTTGAAATTTGTGTGTATAATTGGTTCAGTTGGATTTGATTTATGTTTGTAAACATTTTGTATTCACACATAAACACAAATTATTCGCTAATTGTGTTGTAAATTTGGATTTCATTAATTTTTCAAGAACACGAACACAGAGTCTGAAATTTGATCGAATGCATTGTAATTGTGTGTTTTTAGAAAAATTGTTGTTTAGAATTGTGTTCTAATTGGTAAATCGGTCATCCTTGTGCAATTTCATGTTCTAATTTGCAGGTTTAATCGATTTGGATCGAATTGTGAAAGTCAGAGGCAAAAACGCGCAAGATCCGTAGAACGCGCAAGGTTCAAGTGAAGAACACGCAAGCAAAGCCTGCGAGTTCTAGCGAGTTCTAAGAGTGTCAAATTTTTTCTAAGGCAAGAAACGCGCTAACAGAGACTAGGGAGTTTCAGAAATGCGCTAGGTAAGGCTTGCAAGTTTCTCACAAACGCGCTAACAGAGGCAAGCGATTTTCATAAACGAGCTAACAATACCTTGTGAGTTTGAGAAACGCGCAAAACAAGGCTTGCGAGTTCTGTGGTGAACAGGTGTTTGCGAGTTTCATCATCGTGCGAGTTTACTGATTAGCGAGTTCTCAAAACGCGCAAGAAGAAGTATGCGAGTTCTCGAAACGCGCACACAGTGGCCTGCGAGTTTTTCAAACGCGCACATAACGTCTAGCGAGTTTCCCAGTGAACAGTACTTTGCGAGTTCACTTGGTCTGCGAGTTTAGTGCTTTGCGAGTTCCAGAGATAGAAAATTTCTGATTTTTTTTTTCAAGTGGTGATCCAAGTTTGACTTTCAATCAACTTTTATGAATTGTTTTGGGAACGATCATTTTATTCAAGCATTTCTTTTTTATAGTGGTCATAATTTTCTGATTTTTGACGATCACTTTTTTAAGCTAACATTCTATTCAAGATGCCAAAGACAGACGAGAGAGGAAATACTGTACTTTCAGCTAGAGATATGGCAGTCTTGTACATGCCTGAGATACCGAAATTAGAAGCAGAAAGAGACAATCTGAAAAATCAGAATTCAAAGCTTCTTAAACAGATTCAGGAGTTGAAATCCAATTTGTCAAACTCTCCTGACTATATAAAGTGTGCTAATCATGCTAAATCTAATTGTGCAGGTATCATCAAGGCTAGAGAAAAAGAGATTACAGAGCAAGAGAAAGATATTCAAAGGAAAGATGATTTGATAAAGACTGTTGAGAGAGCAATCAAGGTCAAAGAGTCTATGATTGCAAATCTTCAAAGCCAACTGAAGACGACTGAACAGAAATCATCAGAATTGCAAGATGAATCAGTCAAGCTTCAAAACAAGTTTAAGGCTTTTGAAGACAAAATATCTGCCTTGGAGATACAGAATGCTAAACTGTCAAAAAACATCCAAGCAGATAAAGAAAAATCAAATTTGGAGAACTCTTATACTCAAAAGATGTCTGACCTTTCCAAGAAAGCTAACCAAGAGAAGAAGGATTTAGAGCTTAGATACCTTAAACTTTCAAAGCAAGTGTCTGATTTTGAAAAAGTTTTGATTACTGAAAGAGATACGTTTGCTAAGGAAAGAAAAGTTCTTGAAGACAAATCAACTGAATTTCCCAAACAGATTTCTACTTCACAAGACTTGCTTGAAAAAGAAAAACAAATTTTCAAAGAAAAGAAGCAGTCTTATGAGCTTGAAAAGAGAAATACTGAAAAGAAAAATACTAGGATTTTCAAGGAAATATCTGAAAAGACCAAGAACTTGGAAATAGATTTTGAGCAAGAACGTATACATTTTGAATCTGAAATATCTAAACTCACATCCAAATTAACTGTTCTGTCATCAGATTATCAAAAAGAACAGAAGGCCAAATCCGATTTGAAACAAAAGTTTGACACACTAACTTCTGAAAGAAACATTTTATCCGAAAAGATAAAAAGCTTGGAAGCTGCAAACGTTAATTTGTCAGAAAAGATTACAGCTGATGTGATTAGTCAATCACCTGTTGATAATTCAACAGAATCAGTCTGTTCTTTCAAAACAGCTTCAAGTTCTATTCATGAGAAAAATGTTTTGAAAAAGAAAAGTGTCAAATCACAAACTGTCAACTCAAATCAGATTAGACCATCTAATCTATTCTATGATAAATCTGTTGATGGTTCAGCAAATTTTTATATAAAATCTCTTGGAAAGCAATCTAAGAAAAATCAGATGGTCTGGAGAGCAAAAGATTCTTCAGTTGATGAGAAGAAGAAAGACAAAGCATCTACATCCACATCCAAAGCCAAAGAGAACAGAGCTTATAAAGGTAAATCTTTTGGTAATTCTGATATATATTACTCGACTAATCATTTGATCAGGGTTGCTCAAAAGAAGATTTGTTGTTCTTACTGTGGAACGAATGACTTTGTAAGTAATAACTTTGTTAATTACTGGTATGGTTCTTATTATGTTACCCCCACAAGAACTGCAACTAACTCATCAGAACCCAAATACCAGTGGGTACCAAAAGCTAAAACTGTGTTGCAGGCACCCAAGGTTTAAGGCGGAGCATAGAATAATGGCTTCTAAACACTTCAGTTTAGAACCCGAACTTAAGTGTCAAGATTGTGGCTTTTGATCATATGACAGATCAGGACCCGTTCTTTAATGTTTAAAGATATGGATATTGTGCAAATATCCAGGGGGAGCTTAATAGACCTAAATCATTCTATAATGATTTGAGGGGGAGCCTTAAAGGTAAATATCTTCTGATCTTAGATCTTTGATTGTTTGAAAGAAGAACAACTTTCAAACATGAAAAATGCTTTCCGAAATGTTCAAACCACTTCTATATTCTCAAAAGATTTCATGAATTCAGAAGTGTGATTTTAAATGTTTATCATTATTGAGCTTTCATGTCTAACTGACCGTTTGTTTCTAAAGATCAATACTTGTGTATTATCTTTTCTTTATACTGTCAAGTATTAACACACACCGGTACAGTACTTCATTTGATTTTGTTATTACCATGTCTCATAACGATCAAATTTTTCGATGGTAATACTCCCGTTTGCTTACAATTATTGTTGAGCATCAATCATCATTTCCAAATTTGTGCTTTCATTGCAAAATTGTTTATATTCGTTCATATAAACAAAATATCCAATTCTTTGATACCCTAACCATTCTATTTGATCTGTTTGATACATTGTCAGATTCTCAAAATAATTCTCTTGATTTCATTTCATTCATTCAATATCTTTGTTTTGAGAAATCTTCAAAGTTCAATTGCTCAAATCTCATGAGTATACATTCTGACACTGTTATCATTTTGAGCTTAACTGTTCAAGCTAAACTGTTGAGCAACTATTCTTTATAGGACTTACATGGGATTCGTGTGTGAGCTTAAACAGAACTTCCATGGATTCACGTTAACCAGTGTTTCCTACCCCGTAAGTTATCCTTGAGTGATTGAGGGGTGAGGGGTCAAAATCAAAGAGTGGGGGAGATAACTCATCCGGTTGAGTTTTTCTCATTGTGTGGAGCGGAAAAAAGTAAATGAGAGTTTGGTTAGAAGTGAGCTTTAATATTAAAAAGAAAGAGGGTGTGAGAATAGAGTTAAAAGAATATCATAACTCTGCACCAATCACTTTCTGAGTCGGGCAGCCACAAAATCTGATTGGTTCACATTCTTTGGTGACCATCATTGAAACAGGCAGTGAGCCCATGCCAACTCTTGCTATTACACCACCAGCCACTCATTTCTTTCCCGACAAAGAAATGTTTCAATTTTTCTTGGGGATGCAGCATATCTGCTATCTGGTCTTCATTCGGAAGATTTAGATATTGAAAAAGAAGGAAAGTTGCCCCACCTTCACACTTCTTTCATGCACATTGAGTCCGTGTAACACTTGTTGTTGTCTCAACAGTTTACACATTTTGAACCTTATGAAACACAATCATTGTGCTAAATTCTTTCATACACAAGGCACGAGCACACAGAAAATTTGTTTTTCTGTAAGAACATTCATAGATAAACCTTGTGTTTTTCAATGATTGAATGGAAGTCCTGGGGAGTCATCATCAAACCAGCTCCTTAAATTGTACATTCGTTGTACACAGTAACTCCGTGTTACTGACAGGCACTCCTAACTGTTTCATTTGTTGAATCAGGGTTACCAAGTTCATTATATCTGAATTTGAAAAGATTCAGGTATATACAGTTCATGATTCAGATACTCAGATCAAAAGGGCAGAAAATGTCAAATGTATCTCAAAGGGCGGAGAATGTCAAATTATCATAAAGGAGGAGATTGTTACATTGAATACAAAGGGGGATGATCAAAGAATGTGTTGAAATTGAAAAGTTTTGATGATCATGAAGCTCACAATCATCAAAAGGGGGGAGATATCTACAAAGATCAATTTCAAACAAAGACTTAGGGAGAAGTTTTCAAAAGTTCAATTTCAAAGAGATGTCAAAGTGAAAAAGACTTGGGAAAAAGAATACAGAATTTTCAAGTCAGATGGATGATTTCAAGACAGATGAAAGTTTGTTTGGATCAAGAAGATTCAAAAGGATACTGAAGAAGAAAGATGATTCAAAGACAAATTAAGATGATTTGAGAAAGTTTGTTTTTCCGAAGACGGTCAAGAGATCAAAGAGATGAAGATACAAAGTTCAAAGATCCCTCGAAGTTTCAAATGTTTCAAAGATGAAGTGTTTCAAAGAAGTTTAAAGAAGTTTTCAAAGTATTATTTCAAGACTTCAAATGGTTCGTCTACAAGACTTGTTGACTATTCAAAGATGCTAATCGTGAATGACTTTTCAAGATTTTTCAACAACTTTAGGAAGAGCTACAAAGTCCAATAATGTCAGAGACAAAAGTTAAAGAATCAAGCGTTGAAGACTAGAATCAAATTTTTTTAAAATCTTGAATACAAAGGGGGAGATTGTTAGTGTATTATTGTATCCAAGATTTTATAGGAAAAGTCAAGTCAAGATAAGTCAACAAAGTCAAAGTTTAGTTTTAGTCAATCTTAGAGTTTACTTTGTTGTTAAGCTTGTGATTTAGTCCTTGGTATAAATACCTTTGTCTTGTTGCAATCTTGTAGCAAGAAACATTTTGTACGTATTCATTCATATTGCAATACACATATGACTTAAGAACTTTCTCTCTCTACTCTCTCTCTAAGATCTTGATATTGTCAAATATTGAATTGAGAATTGCTTGATTGTATCTAGGAATACATTTTCAAGTTCCATGATCACTTCTTATTGAGCGAACAATTAAGTTGTTCAGTATTTCCATCTTTCTGACAAAAGATATAAGTTCTTCTGGAGTGTCACTTTTAGAACGGAGAAAGATTACCCAGGTGTAGAGAGAGTATTCATCAACTATGACAAGAGTGTATTTCTTTCCAGCAATGGATTGAATGTTGACAGGGCCAAACAAATCCATGTGCAGGAGTTGAAGAGGATTTGTCACAGATGAGACTTGTTTAGACTTAAAACTAGCTTTAGTATGCTTTCCTTTTTCACATGCTGAATAAAGAGATTCTTTGGCATATCAGTGCTGAGGAAGAGCGAAGACTAGTTCTTTTGAGGAGAGAGTGTTCAGTGTTTTGAAGTTGAGATGAGAGAGCCTCTTATGCCATAGCCAGTTGACATCTGATGAGGTTTTGGACAGAAAACATACATTCTTAGTGGATGTAGAGTCCATATTTATTACATAAACATTTTCCATACGATAACCGTTGAGAGCAAGCTTTTTGTTTTTGTCCAACTCTGAACATGATTTCTTAGAAAAACATACTTCGTAATCTTTATCACATAGTTGATTGATGCTAAGAAGATTATGTTTCAGTCCATCTTCGGAAGGTAGTTGTACCATTGTTGAGTACACCACACCCTCTTGTATAGCCTTTTCCATTTCCACCAAAGGTCACTAAGGGACCTTTCTCTTCCTTGTATTTAGTGAGCAGGTTTCTTTGGCCATTCATATGTCGAGAGCATCCACTATCTAAATACCAGATACCCTTTGATCCCTGCAAACATAAGGAAGATTAAATTTTTATTGGTACCCACTTTTCAATGGGTCCAGGGGGTTAGTGAAGATGGAAGGTTCAATAATCTTCATAGCATTTAAAGATTCAATGTCAATGGTAACCTTCACTTCAGTTAATTTCTTAACCTTAGCGACATTTTTCACCTTATCAGATTTCTCAACTTTGGTGACCTTCTTAGCCTTGGAGGCATTCATCTTCACTTTAGCTATCTTTTCAGCTTTTGTGGCATTTGGACATTTACTGGAAATGTGTTCAGTAAGTCCACAGTGATAACACTTTCTATAGCTGAAAGTAGCCTTAAGACCAGGAGCATTTGTATTAGTAGTTCTTCTGATTTCTTAGGCTTGATATCAATCTTTAGCTTTGGAGTGGATCTCTGAATTTTTTTCAGTAAACTTAGATCCTAAACTAGAAGATTGATTTGCTGAAGGTTTAGAAGGGATCATTTTCATCTTTGCTATCTTTGTAGCCTTATGAGAATGATGGGAAATGGATTTCCCTTTGAAGCTTTTTGATAAGTCCTCAGGTATTGGTTTGGAAGACGAGGAGCACTGAGATGAGGAAGTGTCAGGGATGGTAGAGACAAACATTCCAAACTTAAGCATGTAACAGTCTCTGCCAGATTCATCTTTATCATATATATACCCAAGACTGGTTTTATCATGAGCAGGAATATGAGCTTTTAAGATCTCAGTGACCTTAGTTGAGGATTTACACTATCCTTCAATTGTAGCTTTTTCAGCTTTAAGAGCGGAAATGGCTTACTCGTGTTCAATGTTGATGATTTCATTGACCATGACTTGATCTTTTAAGATTTCCTCTAAAAGAGTTAGTTCTTTGATCTTTAAATGAAATTTCTCTAGCTGTTCAGTTAAATCAATATTTTTGTTTTCAGCTAAGGTTTTGCTATTCAGCGCATTGTACAAGTCAATCGTCAGCACGTCAACCGTGCGACTTCTCTCAGCTTCAGAGAGGGAAGGATTGGTAGAGATTGATACCTGAGAGGAGATGTAGTTCATGGATGTTTTAGCAGATTCTTCCATTTCTTCCTTAATCTTAGCCATAAGACAGAGATTAGCAGCTTCTTCTTCATCAGAACTTGATTCTTCTGACTCTGCCCAGTCATGCTCTTCAGCAATAAGACCCTTACCTTTTCGCTTAAAGCCTTTCAACTTCTGATATTTTTCTTTCAGCTTGAGGTATTTGCTATCGCTGGATTTTCTGGATATGGAAGGTTTAAAGACTTTCTTTGACCTGCATTTGCTGGAGAAATGGCCAACTTTCTCGCAGTTATAGCAAGTAGCAGTACCCTTATCAATAGGGGTTGACTTAGGCTTGTCAGATAGGGAGAGAGTCTTACTTCTTCTGACATTGCTCTTTCTTGCAAATCTCTTAAAAGAGTTTGTCAAGAGTTCTAGAGATTCATCAAACTCTAAAAGGTCAGTATCTGATGTACTCTCTAAGTCATAATCTAACTCGGTGATAGTGAGAGTAGATCATTGAGATGGGACAATCTCTGAAGAGACTAGATCAACAGGGGTGTTCTTGGAGTCTTTAGAACCTTTGATTCTTTTTCGAAATATTTGATTGCTCATAATTGAGCAGGATCCCATATAGAGTGCTAAGAGAGAGATCATTTAAGTCTTTGGTCATCTTGAGACACATTGAATAGTTGTCCCAGCTTTCATGAAGACATTCCAAGAATTTTGTTAGGACCTCAGAGTTAGAGTAGGTCCTACCAACAGTCCTTAGATCAATGATTAAGCAGTTAAATCTTTGGTGAACATCAGATAGAGACTCATTCTTACCACAGATGAACCTTTCATATTGTCTTGCCAAGTTGATCTTTCGGGTTTCTTGGACTTCAGTGGTACCTTCGTACTGAACACTTATAGTGTTCCACTTTCTTTAGCAGTTTTTAGATGCATGATGGAATAGAAAGCTTCATCAGGCAAGGCCATAGAGATAATGTTTTTTTCCTTTTCATCTAATCCTACTTTCTTCTTATCTTCGTCACTTCCTTGTCTAATTTCTTTTGGAGCATATCTTTCAGGGATAGCAGGAGTGGTAGTTGTGACAGGGACTGTGGCTATAATCATAAATGGTTCATATGGACCATTTGCCACATATTCAGGTATAGTAGGATCTACACCGTCTAGAAATAGAATCATTCAATTTTTCTAGAGAGCAAAGTTGTCTCTGCTAAATCGAGGAGGTTTAGAGAGTGAACCATTATCATAATAATTTGAGTTTGTGTTTTATGCCATTTGAGAATAGCAAGGAAGAGAATAAAACAAGATCTTGTTTATGAGATTAAACAATCCCCTCTGATACCACTTGTTGGTCCCGAAGGTGCTTAACAAGTTTGTAGAAGCGGTGGGGGGTTGAATACAAACACAAATTTTCAGTTTAATAAATTGTTTATTGAAGAAATCAAATCACAATTTACAGTTTGTTGCGGAATAAGATTAAGTAAAACCTAATCTAAACAAAATTAAGAAACATACAGTTGTTTGCACTAAGGAATAGAGAAGAAGGTTGAGGGAATATATATAAATCAAGGGTTGTTATCTTTGGTTCACTAAGAGAGAGAGAGAGGAATAGATCATCTTGAGAGAGAGTCTCAACCTTTCTATTTATACCCTATGCATTAAATGCATGGCAGGGTACTTTACACGTGTCACCTTTTGGTTGGTTGCATGTCTCTGACTTTTGGAGACATACTTTTGGATGCATGGTGAATAGTGTAGTTCTTCAGAGTTGTTGTACGACTTTGTGGCAGAGGTATGTCTCTTCTGACAATTGTACTTTTTGTGCAAGGACAAGAGAAAAGAAACTTGGAGCATAAGTTTCATGATTTTCAGTCGCTGAATATCTCTTCCTTCAGTGAGTTAAAAGGAAGTTCAGTGAGTGTTGAAGCTTTTCTTCAGATTTCTTTGTGTGATGTAGACTTGTCTTGGTTTCACTGATGTCCACATCAGATCATGAGTTGACTTGTCGTGTATTCAACAACTTTGTCTTCGATTCAGTAGTGAACATCTTTGTCGCAAAACTTATCTTCAGGGATTACGTCTAACAAATAATACTGAAACTATCAGCGATACGGAACATACTCACTATTTTCTCGATGATGATGAAATACTAATACATACAAATGTTAAACGTAATTTTCACTAAGTAATTCAGAGAGTCATTATCAAATCACTGAAAGAGTTTGGATCAATAAAATGCAATAAATGACACCTTAAATAGGAGGTACATCACCCATAAAGGTGAAATTGTATTAGTGTTTACAAATTCTATAAATGGACATATGAAGTTGACAACAAACTAATCTAAATTGGTTACATCTAGATTATGATAGTTGTCGATCCAATTCTCCCAAAAAAAATCTATTCTTTTGTACGCCAAACTCCCAAAAGTAAAACTCCAAAAGTTGCCGCTATCGGCCATCACTCGACTCTCACTTCTTGAACGTCTCATCGCTAACGGAACCTGTATACATGTCATTTGAGAAAGAGTGTTAGGCTTTAAGCGTAGTGAGAACAAACATTTGCATAAGTTATAGAAGATTAAGATATAAGTAAATGTTACTTTGGTGAGTTGCAATAATGAATCTTGTTTAGAAATCACATAAAGACCTTACGGTCTACAAACATCTTGCGATGACGGGGGAGACCCGATTTCTAAGGATCGTGGCGGAACACAAAGTAAGTCACTTTCTGAGTTGTGAGCTCAATACTAGGACCCATGGCCATGAACAACACCGACTCTTACTCAGATGTGGGGGAGGGCACCCGAGGATCCTAGTCATACTCATTCACTAGGATTACATTTACGGCCCATGACTAGTAACCGGTCCCACATAACCGTACCAAATTGCCTCCGAGGACCCAATGTCTCAACTAGTTACAAAGGGGGAAACATCCCAAAATAAACCGACTCCTATTCCTATTCCTATGGATCCATTAGTAATAGACTGTGGCTAGTCACAATTTCATTTGTGACTAAACTATAATAACACATATAGTCATCATAAGAGAATCTTTACAATACCATTTTTCCATACATTTAAATCATATATAAACCAACAAGGGTTGGTTCCATTTTCAACATATAACATCTCCAAAATGAGGTTTTCCAACTAAAACATCATCTTTTGTGTCGTTTATAAATATTTTATTTGCCCAATTTAGTCAATTGCGTCTTTATTTATCTTATTTTACACAATTTTAGTTTTGTCTTAGGTTTTATTTATTTGTTTACAATTTGCTGAATTTTAGTTTAATTTAGTCAAGTTTCTTATGTTTATTTTTATCTTTAAAATTTCAGATTTGTCGAGACTTCGGAGAAACCGTAAAGAATGGAAATTGGGCTTAACGTGGGCTTGCTCTTGGATTTTTTGTCGGATAATGCGTTTGGGCTAAAGACTTGGACTACATGTTGATCACTTGGGCTGTTTATTTGGGCTTCACTTTTGGGCTCACTTTTGGGCCAACCATAACCTTGAAGATTTAAAGAGAGAAGGCCTAGCCCATTGGAATTATTATTTGCATTTTATTATTTTTGACCTAGCTTGATGGCTAAGTAATGTTTCATTATAAATAGGATGCAAGTGTTTAGGTTAAAATCATCTTAGGATCTTACATATTATCCTCTCATTTTCTCTAGAAGTTGTAATTTGCAAACACTAGCATTCTCTTCATCTTGTTACTAGTAATTTGGTGAATTTCTTTGCAAGTTTTTGTTCAAGTCTTTGGAAGAAATACAAGCAAGTTATTTTATAATTACATTTTTTGTTACAAGTGTTGGTAATTGCAATTTTAATTTCTAGAATTGTTTTGAGCTCCAAAAATCATTCTAAGGCCGTGGCCTTGTTGTGATCTTCCAAAACGATTTCTAAAGTGTTCGATTACTTTTGTTTTGATAACAATTGTTTCCGTAAAAAATATTACTTGGTTCGTTTTTGCTATCTCAATTAAGCTAGTCTTTAAAATCGTGGTTTTACATCGGATTTATTTCCTTTGTACTTCGTGACTAGTGTTAATTAGTTAAAACAAATCCCAAGTATTTTCCAAAGTATTAAAGTTTCTTTTGCTTTATTTCTTTTGTTTACTTTCAATTTTACTTCTAGAACTAAGTCATCATACTTGGTGTTCTTTTGGATTAAATTTTGTCTGTGCCAAGCGGTGAATTTTCTAATCAGTAAAACTATTGTTTCCAAGTTTTATTTTGCAAGTGTTCTAGTTTTCAAACAAAACTTCCCGCACAAGTTACTAAATCTGGCAGTACTCACAACACGTTTATTTTCTGCAATCTACTGCTTTATTTACTTTTCAGTATTACTTTCCAGTCATTTAATTTCCAGCAATTTACATTTCCTGCAATTTAATTTCCAGTTATTTACATTCTATGCAATTTAAATTTCTGTCTTCACTTCATATTTTAATTACTTGTGCGACAAGTTTTCTTTTTAAACTTCAATACTTTCTCTTTGCTTTCATATTTTCGATTTCAATTATTTGTTTTTCAGTATTTAATTCTTTTGTGAGAAAAACCAAGCAATGACAGGCTAAAACCTTAGCTTGGGGTGCAAGGCAGACTTAGGACCGAGACCGATGAAAAGGTAAAAATGTGTCAAAAATATAGTTTAAAGTCTCGTTGAATCTATCTCAGGTAATTAAAGATTACAAATAATTAACTGACAACTAATTAAATGTATGAAAATGTGTAATCTCTAAAAATGTTATATTAAATGTTAATTCTGAGATAAACGATACTGCTAAATATCTTTTTACCAGATCATTTATTTCCATCCTAACAAACCTTTGCACCTTTTGCCTTTTCTTACGACTGAAATTTTCTTAGTGTTAACTTAGACCCGTTAAAAGATCTCTTCAAATTCGCCATCTGAAATTAATTTTTAAATACTGTACTTTTCTGATATAACTTTCACATTCTTCCCTGAGGATCGATATCTGGTACTTTGTACCACTATTACTTGTTAAAAGACGATATTAGGATAAGGTGTATACTTACACTGAGTTCTATTTAAGTGAATCTCAAAGGTTGCATAAATCTGACACAACACTCTTGATAAATCTTTGACCAATAATCATGTTCCATCCATTCCTAAGTAAATCTCCAATTTTAGAGATAAGCATGATATACATCAAGATGTTCCCATCCCTATATTTAGTCATAAATATGTAGGTAAAACATATTTTTATATCACAAACATGATTCCCATCAACATATTCCAAAATATTGTTAGAACCCTAAAAATATCCAAAAATCCATTTTTAGGTCAAAATCTTGAAAATAATGAAAATGTAAACAAGGAGATGATTATAGATCCAAAAGTGTAGTTTTGACATGCATAAAGTTTAAAAAGATAAGAATGAACTCGTAATTTAGGTTTTTAGTTAAAAACCTAGAAACCCTAGAAAACTCTTGAAGAAGAAGATGGTGGAGATTAGGGTCCTTAGCTTCTAGCTTCCAATCCTTAGTTGTATAGTTAAATATTGAAATAAATGAGAAGGGATCAACTTAAATGCTGTTATAGGTCGGAATTAATGAAGAGGTTTAGGTTGAGAAGATTTTGGAAGAAAGTAGGTGAAGACATAAATGAGAAAGAGGAGAAGAATGGGTTTTAAATCAGTCTGGAGCACGTCGGCGAGAGTGATAGGCGACTGTGCTCGTGTCACTCTCGCGGGGCATAATCGCGCTAAAGGTACTAAGGTCGACCCCCCTTTCGGCAAGAGTGATAGACGAGAATGTCCTTGTCACTCTCGCGAGAATTATCGCGCCGCACATACCGAGAGTCTTCTACGGCCTGCGACTGTGCCCTCTGCATTGTCGCCCCGGGGGTACCGAACCTGAAATTTTCCAAACTCTTGCGACCCGGTTTGAAGATTAAGGTAACCTATTTTCAAATAATTATCAAAACCAAGGCTCGCAAAAATAGGCATGGAACGAGTTTTACTTACAAGAAATTTCGGAATGTTACATATAACCACTAAAATAATGATCAAACGACAATTATTAAAATCTAAATTTAACAGTTTGGTCCTTTTTTATTACAATCACTTAAACAAATTTAAATATTGACATTATATTATTAATAAACTAATGGGTTATTTGTTTTTTTATTTTATAAAATCTATCAACAATAAAATGACTAAATAACATATGATAGATAACTTATTCAACTCAACAATTTCCAACCATTGCTTAATAATTATGTAGATCCCAGATACAGTGCAATCAACAGCAAATATTATCAAAGATGAACAGAATATGAATCACAGCAACTAGTCATATGATTGATATGGAATCAAAGGTTACAGGTTTACAGAAAAGATTTCTGATCAGAGAGAGTAAACCTATAAACTAGTTGTTTTTAAAATAATGAGACTTAGCTAATAATCTTTTTAATGAAAACGTCTCTCACCCTAATTATGAACTAATAATGCCTTTATATACCAGGCTTACAAGGCCTAATGGGCTTATGGGCTTTAGGCCCAACTATTAAAACAACTATTAAAGAATAACATTTTAAACCCTTATAAATACTTTATTCCACTTTCAACACATAGGACTTTTAGTCCTAACAATCTCCCCCTAAAGTTGAATAAAGCATTTAACTACATGAAAAACTTCAGGCCTTGATCTTCTTTCCCTCTTGAATCGTTGAAGAACTTTGGAGTTGCTTGACTTCATGTCTTTCCACGCTCCCCCTTGAATAAAGCTCTTGATCTTCATAGTATCAACTTTGTAACCAGATTCAATGTACAGTAGCCTCGACTGAACGCACTATCAAGCAGCTTTCAGCTATAAAAACTCAATCACATCGGATCAGCACACAAGAAAAATAATGTGAGAGTTACTTGACATTCCACGGTGCATCTTCAGTTTAAAACAAAGAATCTGTCTTTGAACCGCGAGTTAAATAGGCTTTCATCTCAAGAACTTGTTTCAATCAGCTCGTAGGAGGAATGAGAAACAAACTTGTAGCAGACACCACATGATACGGGAATCTTTGAAATCTCTTTGAAAATTGAAACAAAATCTTCATCTCTTTGATCTCTAGACTGCCTTCAGAACTAACTTTCTTTCTTTAAAAAACTTTGAAATTGAACTTTTTCTCCCCCTTTTTGATGATTGTGAGCATCATGATCATCAAAACTTCTTCAATTTCAGCACTTTCTTTGATCTCCCCTTTATGATAATTTGAATTTCTCCCACCTGTGATCTGAGTATCCGTCAATTCATGAAATGTATATATCCGAATCTTTTCAAATTCAGACATAATGAACAAGGTAACCCTGATTCAACAGATGAAACAGTTAGTAGGCCTGTAAGTAGCACTGAGCCACTTTGTACAACTGATGTACTTTGTAAAGGAGCTTTTGTGATGTTCACTCCTCCAGGGCTTCCATTTAATCATTGAAAAACCACAAAGGAATTTTCTATGAATGTTATGACAAGAAAACTCATTCCTTGTGTGCTCGTGCAAGTGTAGGAATGATTGAAGCTACTTAGCTTGATCAGGCTCAAATTGTGTAAACTGTTGAGACAACAACAGATATTACACGGACTCAATGTGCATGAAAGAGGTGCGAAGGTGGGGCAACTTTCCTTCTTTTTCAATATCTAAATCTTCCAAGTGAAGACTAGATAGCAGATATGCTGCGTCCCCAAGGAAAATGAAACATTTCTTTGTTAAGAAAGAAACGAGTGGTTGGTGGGGTTATATGCAAGAGTTGGCATGGGCTAGTTGCCTTTTCAATGATGGTCACCAAAGAATGTGAACCAATCAGAATATGTGGTTGCCCGGCTCAGAAAGTGGTAGGTGCAGAGTTCTGATATTCTTTTAACTCTGTTCTTACACCCTCTTTCTTTTTAACATTAAAGCTCACTTCTCACCAAACTCTCTTTTCCATTTTTCCGCTCCACACAATTAGAAAAACTCAATCCGATGAGTTATCTCCCCCACTCTTTGATTTAAGACCCCTCACCCCTCAATCACTCTAGGATAACTTCCGTGGTAGGAAACACTGTTTACGTGAATCCATGGAAGTTCTGTTTAAGTGCTCACACAAATCCCATGTAAGCCCTAAACAAAAAAATAGTAGCTCAACAGTTTATCTTTAAAATTTAAGCTCAAATAAGATAACACTGTCAAAATGTATGCTCATTAGATTTGAGCAATTAAACTTTGAAGATTTCTCAAAACAAGAATATTGAATGAATGAAATGAAATCACGAGATTTGTTTTGAGAATCTGACAATGTATCAATCAGATCAACTAAACTGGTTAGGGTATCAAAGAATTGGATATTATGTTTATATGAACAAATATAAACAATTTAGCAATGAAAGCACAAATTTAGAATAATGATAGATGCTCAACAACATTGAATATCAACCGGGGGTATTACCATCGAAAAATTGTTTTGCTATGAGACATGGTAATAACAAATACAAATGAAGTACTGAACCTGTGTGTGTGAATACGTTACAGTATAAGAATAAGATAATACGCAAGTATTGATCTTTAGAAACACACAGTCAGTTAAACATTAATGCGCAAAAAGTGAAAAACATTTAAATTCACACTTCTAGATTCATGAAACCTTTTGAAAATCAGAAGTGGTTTGAACATTTCAGAAACTGTTTTTCATGCTGGAAAGTTGTTTGTCTTCCAAACAATCAGAGATCTAGAGTTAGAAGATATTTACCTTTTAAGCTCCCCCTCAAATCATGATATGATGATTTAGGTCTTTTAATCTCCCTCTGGATAGTTGCAAAATATCCAGGTCTGAACGTTGAAGAACGGGTCCTGATCTGTCATGTGATCAGAAGCCAAACTTCGTTGAAGTCCGGGTTCTAAGATGATTTACTTAGAAACCATTGATCTTCTACTCCCCCTTGACAGTAGGTGCCTGCAACAAAGAATCAGTTTTCGGCTTTGGTACCCACTGGTATTTGGGTCCTCGAATGTTAGTTGCAGTTCTTGTGGGGGATATAGAATAAGAACCATACCAGAAATGATCACTGGTTTTGTGAATATGATCATGTGTACGACAATAAGAACAATGGTATTTCTTACCTGACAACCTGAGTAATTGATCTCTCGAGTAGATATGATCAGGTTTACCTTTACTCGCTTTGTTCTTCTTGGCATTAGACGCATGTACACATGATTCTCTTTCTTTAAGCTCATCTTCAACTGGTTTCTTCTTCCAGACCAGTTCCTCATCTTTGTATCTCCTTCTTCTAGGACGTGTACCTGAACCATCTATATTTCTATCATAGAAAAGGTTAGTCTTACGAATCTGATCAAAAGATTTAGCTGACCTTTGTGACGAGACAGGTTTCTGATTTGAACTTGATACAAACTTTTCAAGCACTTTAATCGTTGAAGCAAAGTTGTCTCTTTCTTGAACAAGCAGGTCAATCTTCTTCGTGAACTCAGACTTCGTTTTCTTCTCTTCTAGTGCTTTCTCAGATAGTTCAGATAACTTGGTAGTAAGCTTTTTGATCTCAGTCTCAAACAAGCTTCTTTCTTCTTCAAATCCCTTCTCAACATTGTTTCTTTGGCCATATATTTCTTTGAAGACACCAACATTCTTTTGTTCAATGGTCTTCTTCTCTTTGGCAAACTTCTCTCTTTCAAGAATGATTACTTTCTGAAAAACAGAAACTTGCTGAGAAAGTTTTATGCATTTCAGCTTAACTTCTTTCTTCTCATCAGCACATTTTCTCGAAAAATCTGAGAACTTCTTTGCAAACGATTTCTCAAACTCAGATTTATCTTGAGCATGCTTTTGCTCCAAATCAGATATTTGCTTTTGAAGCTCAACATTTGTATCTTTCAGATGCTCAATCTGCTCCTCAGAACTTTCAACAGATGCTGCTTGTTGGATTTGGACAATTTGAACTTCCAGATCAGAAATCCGTTTTTTGAGTTCAGAGTTCTCAGTTTCCAAAAACTTTACTCTTGAAGACATCTTTGGTCCTGTCATTATCTTTTCAAGATGTTCCCACAGCTGTTTTCCTGTAGCCTTTTTACTATCTAAACTTACAGAAATCTCTTTTGAAATCTCCTCGGAAATTCCTTGCAAGATAAAAGCTTTAGACAATTTATCAGCTTCAAATCTCTTTTTTTGCTCATCTGTGTAATCCTTAAATGGTAGAGTGTACACTTCGTGTTCCGTTCTTCCATTTTCTCCCATATAATAACAAATATCTGTCGGAGTTTTCATTCTTCCTTCCCTCAGAGATAATCTGATATAGTCAGCCAAGTCATTTCTGTCGATGAAGTCCAAGAATCTATCCTTCCATTGCTCGTACTCTCCTCTGAAAAGTACTGGTGGATTCTCATTCGTACTGATTGAAAGAGCTTCTCTTGAAGGCATTCCTTTTGATATACAGGGACTGAACTTGATAAGAGATGAAACTTGAAAGTGCAGGGACCAAAAGTGACAAATTGTGAAACTTGAAAGTTTCGGGTCACAAATGACACACTACTGAAACCTTGAAGTACGGGGGCTAAAAGAAATGCACTACAAAATGATCGATAGACAAAAAAATTGACCCTTTTGTACTTTTTTTTTAAAACCAGGTCGAGCAAGGTATCGGTCAAAGTAAAGGACCGGTATAAGCAATATATCGGTCGAACAAAAGGACCGGTAAAACAAAGTCCCGGTCAAACACAATGACCGGTAAATACAATGTATCAGTCGAACCAAAAGGACTGGTAATAACAACGTACCGGTCTAACAAATCCGGTCGAACCAAAAGACCGGAAGAGACAATATATCGGTCAAAGGACAAAGACCGGTAATCAGGGTACCGATCGAATCAGTGTATCGGTCGAATAAATGACCGATAGTGGTTAAGTTTCGGTCGAAGCAAAGACCGGAAAACACAATGTATCGGTCAAACACAATGATCGATAATTACAAGCACCGATAAACAAACCCGATAAACTCGAAGAATACCACCGAAGAACACGAAGAATTTTCTGGAATTCGACCGAAATCAAAACCCAGAAAATTGAAATCGAACAGACCGATAAACCACAAAATCAACAGTAACCATCGATCGATAAAAACTTAATTACTTTCCCAGAACAGCTTCGATCGATAAAAATTAAACCCAGAAGAACCGATAAACTCAATTTAAACAAGATATTAGACCGATAATAACCTTTTCAGAAATCAATCGACCGATAAAACAAATCAACCCAGATTGTCAGAAATCAAATAGATCGATAAACCACATGAACAGAAATCGATTAAAGCAGATAAAAAACGATTAACACAAAATTGATTATAGGGTTTTAGACAAACCTTTTTCTGGATCAAACCTTTAGTCTCTTTGCTCTGATACCAATTGTAGATCCCAGATACAGTGCAATCAACAGCAAATATTATCAAAGATGAACAGAATATGAATCACAGCAACTAGTCATATGATTGATATGGAATCAAAGGTTACAGGTTTACAGAAAAGATTTCTGATCAGAGAGAGTAAACCTATAAACTAGTTGTTTTTAAAATAATGAGACTTAGCTAATAATCTTTTTAATGAAAACGTCTCTCACCCTAATTATGAACTAATAATGCCTTTATATACCAGGCTTACAAGGCCTAATGGGCTTATGGGCTTTAGGCCCAACTATTAAAACAACTATTAAAGAATAACATTTTAAACCCTTATAAATACTTTATTCCACTTTCAACACATAGGACTTTTAGTCCTAACAAATTAAGCAAACAAAAAGAAAAGAAAACACTCTTAGTGGTTGAACAAATAAACATTAAACTTAGAGTAAAGTTCATTTTTGGTCCATAACGTTTGTCACTTTTAAAGGTACTCGTCTCTCAACTTCGTTTTAACGGATTTGTCCCTCACGTTTGTTACTTCGCAACATTTTTCGTCCCTCCATTTAACAACCATTAATTTTCTCTGATAAATCCAGTTTAATGAGGGGTATTATGGTCTTTTTACTTTATTTATTATATTTTCTATTAAAATTATATTTATGTAATATTATACAAGAAGAAAAGAACAATAAAAAATAAAACCTTACTCCACAACCATCTTCTTCCCCCATCTTCTTCTTCATCTCTGCTCTATCCAACCATGAGCATCCCATCCCCATTGTCCCTTCTCTGACATAACCTCACTTTTCCGGTGAGCACTCATCTCCATCCACTCTCTTCCTACCATCGTCCACTACTTTGCAACTCCATTTATCTCCTACTCCAAGCCCCGCTTCTTTCTCTGTGTTGTTTTCCCCTTCCATCACCAAGCTAATCCTGCAACTCCACTGATCCATCACCGTGGATTTGCAATTGATAACCATGTTTGGTTGTCGTTCACCATCGAAACCCACCATATCTTCACTATATGAAAATAAATCTAAAGCAAAACAAGATTCAAAGCAAAAGCTTGTCGGATCTGTTATGAAGCCCAACCCATGCTTTGAAGTTATGCCGAAAATGAACATATGCAACACATAACAGTTTTTGATTTGGTTAGTGATGGGGGCAAGGGATAGCATGACATGGAAGCCGGTGGTGGGGGAGAAATATGAACGCCATAGTGAGCTGCTAGAGATGGGAAGGAGATGGTGAATGGAGATGGGTTTCAGTGTGACTGACAATGGGGGGGGAGATGGGATGAAAATGATGAAAATCCAGTTTAATGAGGGGTATTATGGTATTTTTACTTTATTTCTTATATTTTCTATTAAAATTATATTTATGTAATATTACACAAGAAGAAAAGAACAATAAAAAATAAAACCTTACCCCACAACCATCTCTTTCCCCCATCTTTTTCTTCCCCCATTTTCTTTTTCATCTCTGCTTTATCCCACCGTGAGCAACCCATCCCCATTTTCCCTTCTCTGACATAACCTCACTTTTCCGATGAGCACTCGTCTCCATCCACTCTCTTCCCACCATCATCCACCACTTTGCAACTCCATCTATCTCCCACTCCAAGCCCCGCTTCTTTCTCTGTGTTGTTTTCCCCTTCCATCACCAAGTTATTCCTGCAACTCCACTGATCCATCACCGTAGATTTGCAATTGATAACCATGTTTGGTTGTCGTTCACCATCGAAACCCACCATATCTTCACTATATGAAAATAAATCTAAAGCAAAACAAGATTCAAAGCAAAATCTTGTCGGATCTGTTATGAAGCCCAACCCATGTTTTGAAGTTATGCCGAAAATGAACATATGCAACACATAATAGTTTTCGATTTGGATAGCGATGAGGGCGAGGGATAGAATGACATGGAAGCCGGTGGTGGGGGAGGAAGATGAACGCCATAGTGGGCTGCTAGAGATGGGAAGGAGATGGTGAATGGAGATGGGTTTCAGTGTGACTGACAATGGGGGGGGGGATGGGATGAAAGTGATGAAGGTGGGGTTCAATGTATATAATTTTTGTATATGTGTTAAATCTGATTTTATAGTAATCATTGTATTTATAGGCTTGGTCTTATACTGTGTTTAGTGTCACATTCTGTGTTGTATAAGCCAAGGGTATTTAATTCCCTTTGGGCTTTGGTCTTTGTAAGAACTCACGCATACTTTCTAATAGATTACACTTTGCGCTTTTAACTCTCTCTCTCTACTTTCTCTCTCTAGTGATTTAGAGGATTATTGGATTATCAATTGGTATCAGAGCCAATCTAAATCTGAGAGATTTGAGAGAATTGATTATCATATTTGAATTTGTGTATTAATCTGAAAATTTGATCGATTTTTCTTGAATTTTTTTCAAGAAAATCTCGTTTTTGGATTTTTCGTCAAATTTGGACTTGTTTGTGATCAAATTTCTTTGCGAATTGGTTTCTTGAATCCGTTCGTGTTTTTCAGCGGTTTGCGCCAGATTCAAAGTTTGCACGAGTTCATCATCTTTGCGCCAGTTCGTCTTGCTGAGTTCAGATTTCATCGAGCAAAGTCAAGTTTGCGTCTTCAGTTAATCACGCAAAGCTGAATTCTTGCTATCAGTGTATCACGCAAGAGAAGTTCTCATCATATACTTGTCACGCAAAGTTAGCTTCACACAAAGCCAAGTTCTCTCCAGCTTCTTCTCACGAAAAGTCGAGTTTGCGCTATCCACAGTTCGCGCGAATCATAGTTTGCGCCACGATCTGCTCACGCAAAGTAACATTTGCGTCTCTAGCTCCTCACGCAAATCCTCGTTTGCGTGACCTTCATCTCACGCAAATCATAGTTTGCGTCACCAATTACTCGCGAGAATCTTAGTTTGCGCTTTCTGTCTCTCACGCAAACTTTCAGTTTGCGCTATCTCAGTCCAGACTTGGAATATTTTTGTCTCCATGGATTCTTCCAAGTTTGCTTTTCAAGCTCAGTTTTACAAGAGTGATCTCATGATGCAATTGGGAATAGATACTCGTCCACCAGTTTTAATCAATGAAGATGAGTTCACTCAGTGGCAAGATCGGTTCATTAATTTCATTGAGCGTCAGCCTAACGGAGAAAATATGATGAAGTCATTTTCTGAAGGACCGTTCATCAGACCTAAAAATGACACTCCTTTGATTGTTGAAGAAATTACACGCGAAAAAGCCGATCGAGAAGCAAAGTCAAATTTGATGCTAGCACTGCCTAACTCTATTTACAATCGAATTGATTGTTTCAAGCATGATCCAAATATGATGTGGACTCAATTAGAAAAGATCATGCTTGGGTCATCAGTTGCTACTCAAATTCGCCAGACTCGGTTCATGAATAATTTTGAGGAATTTAAGGCAAAGGACAATGAATCTCTGAAGGTTATCTTTGATAGATTTTGCATCGTTATTAATGATCTGAGGAAAATTAAAGTGGAAAAGATTGAGCTTGAGACAAATATGAAATTCCTCAATGCACTTCAACCGGAATGGAACAAATCCTGTCACAGATTGAGGAATGATGTTAGAATATCTACAATTCAAATCCAAGAGTTGTACGAGATTCTGATGACTGATGAATGCATAGTCACTGAGAAGAAGGCCAAAATTGAAAAGAAGAACAAGAAAGCAGTGGACCCAGTTGCTCTCCTCACGAAACAACTGACAGAACAAGCATTGACTGAAAATGCTTACAACGGGGCCACTGATGATGATGGCAAAACGCTTGAGAAAGCAATGATCCTTCTCTCACAACATTATCAGAAAAAGTTCCAACCTCGGTCGGGTTCCAACAATCTTCGCTTCACTTCTAGGTCTAAAGTCAAAGTGCCCGAGCCAAAGACAGCTGCTGCCTGTTACAACTGTGGTAAGTCGGGTCACATCTCAAAGGAGTGTAGAGTGAAGAAGGTTCGGGATTCGGCATATTATAGAAAGAAAATGGAACTTGCTGAGAAAAGAGAGAACGGAACAGTTTTGCTCATAGAAGAGGAGTATTGGCTTGATCACTCCGATGATGAATCTGATAATGTTGAGACCGCTCACATGTGTTTCATCGGAGATGATCAGTCAAATTATGATGATTCTGATGCTGATGAAGATGAGGTAATTTCTGAGTTTGATTACACTTTCATTTCTTCACAGATGAATATCATAATTTCTGCCTTAAATGATTTCCGCTCAAAGTTTATATCTGAAAAGCAATTAAATTTAGAAAAGTCAGATTTGATTGATAAATTACAAATTTCTTTGAAAGATGAAAAATCAATTTTAATTCATACAAAAGACATCTTTCAAAAGAAATTAGATGATTTAGAAAAATCAAATAAGTCTTATCTTGAATCTTTGACTGAGATGACTACTTTAAAAGATAATTTTTCGGCTAAAATAAATGAGTTAGAAGAAAAATTATATCGACGGAATCAATCTGAGCAAACTATTTATTTGAACAAACCAAGGAGTTATGAGTCTATAAAAGAAAAATGGGGAATCGGTTTTGAAAATCCTCATTGTTTAAACAATGCAATTGAAAAATCCCCAACTTTATATAAATACGATTATCTAACTCTTGCTCAATATGCTCCTCAATTTAAAATTGATTGGATGAATGAAAATCAAGTGTTGTAAATCGAAAATGAGAAAAGGATGAATAATAAGAAAAAAGAAATTTCTTTTGTTTATACGCGTGAAAATGCCAAATATTTTCCTGATAAATCAAAGAAGGGCAGAAAAAGTTTAATTGATATATCTCTCATTAAGTCTTCAATGTCTGATGATTTTGTTGATGTTTATGCTACTAAATCTGATAAGGAAAATATCTCTCCAATCATTTATGATTCTAAGAGATATACTCCTTCATTAGTATTAGAAGGCAAAATCATTGATCTTGAAGATAAAATGGAAGATCAAAATATTTTAAAAGAAATTGAATCTGATGTTATTCTTTTTTTCATGACGTCAAGTCTTGAAGAACATTTATTTTTCCAAAATCAAGATTCTATTTCTGGCCATTCTTCTGTTTTTCATGAAAACAAAAAGGAATTTCCAAAATCTGAAAACTTTTCTCAAAAAATTTCTGACTCTGAGGTTAGTTCAGATTTATTGGTTGATTAGTTGGGTGCCTTAGGTAAAATTGTTTCTTCTGATTCCAATATTAAAACGAAAATTCTTGATGATTCTTTTACGCTCAATGACGATTATTACAAACCAAAGCGTAAAAGAAGACGATCAAAGAAGTTAAAGAAACAAGATCAAGTTATTTCTGATAATTCTAATTCTTCCAATTCAAATTTTACAGATAGGACTTTGAGCACATCTTCAAGACAGATCTGGAGGGTGAAGCAGATATCGGATGAATCTCAGACTGATGGAGATAGATATGTAGACAGATATTATAAAAGTGATTCATTTGCTGTTTGTAATAAAATTTCAAAATATTCAATAAAGCAAATGATTCAAATTTCAAAAGTTGTCTCATATTCTTCTTCTGATTCTAGTTCAGATGATTATGCTTTCTCTTCTTCTGTTCATTCTTGTGATTATCTCTCTCGTGCTTTATGTGTCAAATCTTACAAATATTTCCCCATAAGAACTGCAACTAACAAATATGGGCCCAAATTCAAGTGGGTACCAAAATCTCAAATTGTTTCTAAGTTGAAGGAATCTAATGTCAAGGGGGAGTAAGAGAAAGTTGGCTTCTGAGTACTTCAGCTCAGAACCCGTACTTCAAAGGACCATGACTTCTAAACATATCAGTTTAGAACTCGTTCTTCAAAGCTTTTAGCTTCTGACTAAAATAGAAATTGTGAGTACATCTACTTTAATTCCACTGTATTTATCTCTGATAATGATGTTGTTCCAGTTTTCTCGTTTGTTTTTCATGAATCTGAGCAAGTCCAACTAACTCTTGAATTTGTACAACCCAATTTCTCTTTTGACACACAATTTCATTACACATTTTGTGAAAGATAATATTCTTGAATCTTATTTTGTCTCAACTAAATATCAATTTGCCGAATTCTTTACTTTTGTCTTAAATTTTTAATCTCGACATTTGAATTTAAAAGTTTAAATCTTTACAAATTTTATTCTATAAAGTACAAGCTTTACAGGTTTTCTTTTTTTTGAATAAACTGTGTGTCTAGGATAAATTTTTCAAGTTGATTTGTTAATATTAAAGTTTTATATGTTCAACTTTCAAGTCTTACAAAAGTCGAAAAGTAAAAGTCAAAAAGTCAGCAACATGTTTGTAGCTTTTGCATTCTGTCTTAAAGATATGTGATTCGAAATATTTATAGTTTACAATGCTTGGAAATCCTAAAAAGTCCGAATTATGGATTGTAATGAAAATATGGGCTAAGCACTTAGATGTAAAACTGATTAATTGAGATAAATTTATATTTCTAAAATTCTGAAATCTCTAAGTTTAAAAGTTTGTACCTGTGACCTTTCTGGTTTGGGAAAGTAAGTTCCGTGGGATGCTTGTCATCTGGTCCCCTAAGGTCAATTGATCTGGGAGTGATCGAACCCAAATCCTTCAATAGAATCAGATCGAAAGTCATGTTTTACTGGTATGAATGGGTTTAGGATGTGTCGATGTAGCCTTTCTGATCTGGGAGAGTAAGTTCCAAGGGGTGCTTGACACCTAGTCCCCTAAGGCCATCTGGTCTGGGAGTGGCTGACCCAAATCCTGCAATAGGGTCAGATAGAAAGTTACGTTTACGGTATGTTCTTTACTTACCAAACTTGTTGATTAAAAGATGCCAAAGTGCACAAGCTTAAAAGATGCCAAAGAGCACACTCATGTGAAGATGCCATAGTGCACAATGCTAAAAGATGCCAATGAGCACACATCTCATGATACTTGGTGATATGTTTGAGTTGCAATAAATCTGTAAATTTGTGAAAGTCTGAATTCTTGATGGATTAGTGTGATTACATGCAAAGTTCTCTATTATATTTTTAGAATTGCATTTTCTTGAAGCTAATCAGAGTTCACATGCTAGCACACTGAATAGATTGATGAAAGTTTTTGAAATTGAACATGTTGTAACTTGATATGCAATGAAACTTGTCTTTGTATCCAACAACATATACTTGATTTCAACTGATTGATAAATCTGTGATATTTTACTGAGTAGAATTTAATTTGTTTAGTGTTTAAATTTTTATATATTTAGTCGTTTCAAAATACATATTCAGTATATTTTTCTTTCTACGTTGATTTTCAATTCTTGTGTTTCTCATATCTTTTAAATGGGTTTGTTCATTATTCAAGGGGGAGTGAATAAGGAGAAATTTCTGAAAAGATAATATCTGTTTTCGAGGGGGAGTATCTGATTTACTATACAAATGCTAACTTGAATTGTCATATTTTAGTGCATTTGTGTAGGGGGAGTCAAAGAGCTTATCAGGTAAAATTTTCTGAGTTTAAGTCAGATTTGCGCCAACAGTTGGTAGCGCAAACCTCACTTTGCGCCACCTTCATCTAGCGCAAAACTCACTTTGCTCCACCAACGTGTCGCGCAAACCTATCCTCTTTCTTCTTTACTCTGATTTTGCAGATCTTAAGCTATCTCGTCTCCAACATTTGCATGACCAAGTTGATCCAGATCATCAAGGTCATGAGGGGGAGAAGTTAAGGAGATGATAAAGAGACAAAGAGTTCAAACGTTTATCTTCTGATCAAGATTCGCTCAAGATTCTATTTTTCTCAATCATACTAGTCTTTTGCTGTTCCAGCTCCGATCACCATAGTTCATTCAAGTTTATTTGAAAGAGGTGAATTGTCTAGAGCACAAGCTGATGAACCGATTGTTCTTTCAAGCTAATTACAAACAGGTTTAGTCTTGTCAAGACAACAAAAGCAATTGAGCCTGAAAGATGCTGAGAATTTTTTTTTTTAAGTCAAGAAGCTTCTTCACAAAGTCGCTTAGATGGTCCGTGCTGATTTAGAAGATTGATTTTGAAGACCACAACGCCAATGATTACTAAGGGGGAGATTGTTAAGTCTGATTTTATAGTAATCATTGTATTTATGGGCTTGGTCTTATACTGTGTTTAGTGTCACATTCTGTGTTGTATAAGCCAAGGGTATTTAAGTCCCTTTGGGCTTTGGTCTTTGTAAGAACTCATGCATACTTTCTAATAGATTACACTTTGCGCTTTTAACTCTCTCTCTACTTTCTCTCTCTAGTGATTTAGAGGATTCTTGGATTATCAATATGTATAAATAATACTAGATTTTATATAATATAATATAATCTTTTTGTTATTTTATATATGAAAAAGGAAAAACATAATTGTAAAACAAAAAAAGACAAAGGAAGGTAAAAAGACCATAATATCTCTTATTAAACTGGATTTAATGGAGAAAATTAACGGTTGTTAGATAGAGGGACGAAAAGCGTTGCAAAGTGACAAACGTGAGGAAAGGGATGAGAACTGTTAAAAGTGACAACCATTTGGGACCAACACTGAACTTTACTCTTAAACTTATTAAGCCGATTAAGCAATAAACAAACATATAATATGACGAAGTTAAATAAACATGCAATTAAGAATCACAAACCACTATAGATTTAAACTTTTGCAAGCCAAACCGAGTTTTCAAAATGAACCAAACCCACCAAGAGGCATTTACTCCTGAGTCATCAATATAGGAAGTGTTTGGATGTTCTTTTTCAGATGATTTTGCGATGCTCCATTATTAAAATTAGATAATCAACTGTAATAATATGATAACAATTATATATAGGGACAAGTTTTGTTAGGAACCTAAAACTGATTAAGAACCCGGAACCGTCCACAACACAACATGTATCATATTCATCAATTTTATGAATTTGTTATTCATTATAAATGTTGTAACATATTCATCATTAATAACACGTCCATATTTATCATGAATGTGTGATTCATGATAAGTAACACTTGTAGGTGACATTTGTTTTTTAAGAGGTGCTGAAGTCAAAAGTCTTATTTCACTTTTGATTGATAAGAGGTCGTGCTGAAGTCTGAAATCTAAATCAATAAGACTGTTTGTTTTTGTAAACTGATAAATGTCTGAATTTGTTTAAAGTATCGATTTTACCAATTAGAATATTATAAATAAATTTATACAATTTCACATATTTATTCATTATCGTTACGAAATTTACATCTAAATTGTAAAATTAGCATTAATTTAAACGAATAAGGTTAATTGATTGAGAGATAATAATATATTTAAATTAGAAAGTCACCTAATTATAGTAAATGAGTTTTATTATAATCAAGTGGATTGATTGTGAGAAAGGATCTATGAAGGTTAATCCATTGAGAACAATAAGCGACAAATAAGAGGTTGGTTTACGTTTTACCATATAAGACGACGATAAGACATATAAGTGGTTATGAAAATTTAGAAAAAAACAAATAGTCTGAACGATCCTACCTCTTTTTGGATCAGACATAGAAGGCTCATAAAAGCCTTTTTTACAAAAACAAACAAGGCCTTATATTCATTATGAACGTGTTATTCATGGTGAATATTCATCCTAAAGGACACATGACACGTCGTGGGTGGTTCCTGGGTTCTTAATACTAGTTTTTAATGTATTGATTAACATATATATGTTTTATAATGTATTTGTTTCATATATATTCGCTCACAATGTGAAACTTTTTAACGTGTTTTTTGTTTCACAAACATGTCAAAAAATTTCACATTATGAAACAAACACATTATGAAACAAATATATGTTAATCAATACCCTAAATTCTAGCCTTAGATGAAACAAAGTTATATGAAATAACACATTATTTATGGGTTCTAAATGATTAGTCCCGACTATATATATAATAAAGAATCAATTTTATCATCTTTTTCCTCCAAACGCTGATTATTTTGACCTAAAGAAATCAACAAAACCTAATACAACTCATTGAGAAATAGAGTCTAAAGAGTTTAGACGTATGTAGACTTTTCCTCTAACTTGAGGATTGGAAATAATGTTTCATAGAAAACCTTGACTTGCAAAAAGAATGGAGAGATGAGAGCAAAATCAGAAAGTCGTGATTTTTTTTTTGTTTGGTTTTGGGGATTTAGAAAAGAAACCGAAGCCCATTTGACATAGGAAAAAAATTATTACAATCAACAAGAACAAATAATTTCTATCTCAATTAACGTCACAAATTCAAAAAATTTCCTATTTAATATAACAAGTTTATAAAATTTCTTATTTTTCTTACCCATTTTGATTGCTACTTGCCAATTATGTAACATTTATTGACATGGACGTCAAGTTCATAGTCCAATTTACTGTAACTGTTTCGTAAACATTTTATAAGTATTTACTAAACGGTTATTCACATTATCAAATTTTACAAGATAAACACATCATCGGTCATAAACAAAATAAGAAAACTTGAAATCTTACTATCAATTGAAATTATCAATTTTTCCCGGTAACCATAGGTTTCCAAGCCAGCACCGACTAATTCTGTGGGCGACCACGAATAGTCCAGAGTTATCGCATATAAAACTTCATGCCATAAAGGCTTTGATAACAAAATGAGATTTCCATTACATTTCCCGAGTCTTTATAAGTAGATATAATATTATTATTTCGTTGCATTAGATAAAAACTAAATCAAATTTTATTGCATTCTAAATACAATTTTTGACTAAGAAAAACAAAGAAAATGAACCGAACCCCTTCGATCCCATTAGGTTCAGGCCTTGCACTTCTACGCACGCTTCTCTGCACGGAACACGTGCAGAGCAACTACACAAGACAACTGATCTTTTCTTTCCTTGCCGACTGAAGAAGATCTGTAAGCGAAAAATCTGAGTTCAAGATTTCGATCCATCACAAACATATATGTGTGAATAGATAGAGGGACAAAAGGAGGAAGGGGATGGCTTTTATGGCGGTTTTGGAGTCAGATCTACGCGCGCTCTCCGCCGAAGCACGCCGTCGGTACCCGGCCATCAAAGACGGAGCTGAGCACGCAATCTTGAAGGTTATTTTTACTTAATTAAAGAAGTTCTCTTATCTCCTTTCCCTACGTTGCGACATTTCTGGTCGATTGATTTCATTTTTTTAACAGTAGTATTTTACGTTTAAACATATTATGTAGCTGATGAATAAATTGTTGCTTCATGAACCTGAGCGTTTAGCAGCAGTTTCTGTACAGAGTTGTGTATTTGGTGATCAATACATAAAACTTAATTTGAAAATTCTTGGGCAACCTAGGCTTCTGCTGTCTTATAATGTGCTATCATCTTTTATTAAACTATTTTAATTCAGCATTACTTGGGAAATGCTAACAACGCTACCTCCTAAAACCTGCTGCTAGTATTTTAGCGTACCTATCACATGCATGGGAAGCTGAATAAGATGATTAACATCTTTTACATCACTGATCCAACTTGAGCTAGGTACATGGTGTTGGGATAATTAAGAGTTGAGCTTGAGATTTGTGTATGCTATTTGTAATTTTGCAGCTCCGATCATTGTCAAGTTCTAGTGAAATTGCACAACATGACGATATATTGAGGATTTTTTTGATGGCATGTGAAGTTAAGACCATTAAATTGAGCGTCATTGGCTTGTCCTGTTTGCAAAAGCTCATAGCACATGATGCTGTAGCCTCATCAGCTCTGAATGAGATTCTTGCCACCCTAAAAGATGTAAGTGCTGTTGTATCTTTCTTCCTAATTGTTAATTATGTTGTACCGCAAAGGGATCTGATCTATGCAACAGTGTTATACAAGAAGTAAAACAGTTCTTTTTAATTTTCTGAAGGTTTTCATTTTTAGGCTACCAAGTTAGTGTGAGATACAATGCTTTGTTGTTCTTACTGTTATTGCTATTAAACATTTATTATCATTGGTTTATAGGGTTACTTTTAGAGGAAGGTAACAAAATGGACATTTGCATAATTATAGAGACAGAAAAAAGAATTTGGTATATCGGAGCAGCTTTTTCTCCATGATTTAGTTATTTTACCTGTTTTCAATGTCAAAACCCTCTTGATTTTGTTTATGAATATAAGTGCTAAGTGTCATGTAGGCCAAGAAGGCTAATATCAATCCTTACAGAACATAGTAAAGTAGGCATGCAAACATGGTAAACTAACATAATCTAATGATCTTTTAATTTGCCCATGTACCTGCACCAAACTTGGACCTGATCTTAGTTCGTTATAAAATGACATTTGATTGGGAGGACTATCCTGGTCGATTATTCTTCTTGTTATAGACTGGTTGATGTCAGATATACACCAATTAAAATTGCTACCTTGATTTGTAGTCTGAAGACTGAATAAGCTTGATCAAGTGATCTGGTAGAAGTAATTTGGAGCTGTTATTTACATGTTAGTGCCTAGGGGTTTTTAAGGTTTCATTCTATAGATATATAATTTATAGTGGCACAGGGGTTGGTGTGTAAATCTATTATCTGGTTAGTTCTTACATTCCCTCAGGCCCCCAAACCTACCTGTATCTGTGTTGGTAGTGTTTTACCTCTGGGAGATATTTGCTTTCTTTGTGCCATTTGCTTTGAACCAGGAGGTCCTCCCTTGTGTAGCATATGTTTAGGGTATTACTTGTTTTCACATGTTTTTATTTTGGGATGCTGTGTAAACTACTTTTCCTAGATGTCCGCATACTCTTTTCATTAACATATTTTTCAAGGATAGGCCATGAAGGATTTTTATTGGAACATTTACTTTGTAAATGAACTCATGTAATTGTAACTTCTCAATAAATATTGATTTGTAGTTGCACCTGTACAATTTTGTTGTTTTTCCAGCATGGTGAGATGGCAGACGAAGGTGTTCAACTTAAGACCCTTCAAACAGTACTCATAATTTTTCAATCCCGACTACAGCCTGATGGTGAGGTGAGAATTGCAATGATGCTTTTAAACTCTTCCTTTTGCTGAGTGTTTTTTTGTACTTCCTCTTGCTTTTTTTTTCTTTTCTTTCAAGCTATCTGTATTTGTTTATTCTTTCTATGATCTTGTACAGTACTTTCAAGTGTCTTCATGCATTGGTTCTTTTAATAATTATTTTCTAATCTTAGAAGATTTTTTTTACTCTAAAAAGTAACAAGCTTGAATTGAAGCACTATTTTTTCTTTCTGTTTAGGTGTGTTACCCTAATACCTTCTTATCTTCATTTTTAGGCCTCCATTTCCTTCTATTTTACACTATGAAAGATTTTTAGCTAAAAAATTGAAAAACAAAAAGACACAAATGTGAAGCTTTGTTGCCCTCTCATAACCAATTACTGCTTTCTATTTTAAAAAAAACCTCTTCAGAATGATGAAAGACTTGGCTTGGAGGAACATGACATAAGTAATAGAATCGGTACCTATTACTATTTCAAACAAAGCCAAACCAATCCAAACGAGCCCAATATATCCTACCTGGAGGTGAGTCGGGGTAGGGTAAGAACTATGCATATTTGGCCTCTACATCAAAGAGAGAGAGAGAGATAAACTTGGTAATCGTGTATTGTATTATTGTGAAACACGATTACAATCAAGAGTATATATAAGAGAAACATTTACACTCTAAACCCTCTAATATAAATATGTACATATATCACACTTAATTGTCTAACATTCCCCGGCAAGCTAAGGCCGGGGAGCGACCTGTAGCTTGGACCGTAATAAGAGAAACCGTTGTGAAGGTAGCGGCTTAGTGAACACGTCTGCAATCTGATCATCTGTAGATATAAACTTAACTGAAAGCTTCCGTTGGGCAACCATTTCTCGAACAAAGTGGAAGTCCACTTCTACATGCTTGGTACGGACATGAAATACAGGGTTAGCTGAAAGATACGTAGCTCAAAGATTATCACACCATAAGGTAGGAACCGACTTCACAGGAACCCGAAGTTCGCGCAACAGTGTTTGGAGCCACGTGAGCTCAGCAATAGTATTGGATAGAGCCTTGTATTAAGACTCTGTTGACAACTGAGAGACAGTCCATTGTTTTCGTGTGGACCATGATACTAGGTTTGAACCAAGATAGATAGCATATCCCCCGGTGGATCGACGGTCGTCGGGGCAACCAACCCAGTCAGCATCTGAGAAGCCAGTCAGGAGTTGTAAGCAAAATTAGTGTAGGCATGAAGGATTGTGCCGGAATCATGCATGATTAGTAAACCATAGTCAGCAGTGCCCTGCAAGTAACGAAGAGTTCTTTTGACTGAAATCCAATGATTTTCAGTGGGGGAGTGCATAAATTGGCAGACTTTGTTGACCGTGAAAGTGATATCCGGACGAGACAATGTGACATAATGAAGGGCATCCACAATTTGGCGGTATTTGACTGGATCAGCAAACGTAGCACTATCACCAAGAGCAAGATTAGCAGTAGTGGTCATAAGAGATGAAACCGGTTTAACATTAGACAGGCTTGCGCGTTGCAAGAGTTCAAGGATGTATTTCCTTTGTGATAGAAGCATATCATGACCCTGACTGGTTACTTCAATACCGAGAAAATAAGACAAGCGACCCATATCCTGAACAACAAAGGATTGGCTAAGACGTTGTACCACTTTGTCAATAGCCTCCGGATTGTTTCCTGTCAAAAGAATGTCATCAACATAGACTAGCATGTATAAAATCGTGCCCCTGTGGGAGTAAATAAACAAGGAAGAGTCCGTCTTGGAGCCCTGAAAGCCAAGAGAATGAAGGACCGTAGAAAGGCGATGAAACCACGCTCTAGGGGTCTGCTTTAATCCATATACGGATTTGTGAAGTAGGCAAACATGATCGGGTTTGGCCGGGTCAACGAACCTTGGTGGTTGTTGTAGATAAACTGTCTCGTTGAGATCACCATGTAGGAAGGCATTTTGAACATCAAGTTGCCTTAGGGACCATTTATGTGTTACGACCAGGGATAGAACAACACGGATGGTGGTCGATTTGACCACGGGACTGAATGTCTCCTGATAATCAATGCCTGGTTGCTGCCGAAACCTTTTGGCGACTAGTCGTGTCTTGTAACGTTTTATTGCCCTTGTTTGGTCCCTCTTCAATTTGTATACCCACTTGCAATCAACGACGTTGGAATTCGGAACACGTGGCACTAGTGTCCATGTACCATTCCGCATCAGTGCCGAATACTCGTCAGCCATGGCACTACGCCACTGAGGATACTTGTTAGCAATAGTAAAGGTGGCTGGTTCGGTATCAGGTGAAGGAAGTTGGGTATGGTATGAGGAGGCATTGTTGGGTTTGGTCGGTTTGGGATTGGGGCGTAGGTTGGGTGGTCGAGTACAGATGGGTTGTTTGGTGGTAGAGGAGGGGGGGGGGGGTAGGGGTAGGGGTAGGCTGAGGTGGTGGTTCGGTGACTTTGGAACGACGGTGATAGGTCTGAATGATGGGTGGTTGGGCCGTGGGGTGGGCATTGGGAAGGGTGGTGGTAGATGGTGTTTCGTGTGGGACAGATTGCACGGTGGGTATTGTAGAGGGTGTTGGTTCAGGTGGAGTAGGATGTGTATTAGGTTCAGTGGAGGGTGGATCGGTGGGTGGTAGGTCAGAATTGGGATAGGTGGAGACGTAGGGATTTGGGGTGGTTGGAGTAGGGGTGAGTGTAGGAGATGTTTGGAAAGGAAATGATTGTTCATTGAATTGAACATGACGGGCCACGTAAATACGATCAGACTGTGGGTCGTAACACCGATAGCCATGATGAGTGGTGCTGTAACCAAGGAACACACAAGGTGTAGAACGAAAGTCCATTTTGTGTTTATTGTATGGACGGAGATGAGGGTAGCATTGGCATCCAAAAACCCGAAGAAAGGAAAAATCGGGTCTGCGCTTGAACACATGTTCAAAGGGTGAGGTGTTTGAGTTGGTTCTGGATGACATTCGATTAATGAGATAGACTGCAGTGTCGAAAGCAAAATGCCAAAACCGTTGTGGAACATGAGATTGAGCGAGCAAAGTAAGGCCGGTTTCAACATGTCGATGTCGTCGTTCAACAAACCCATTTTGCTCGCTTGTATGTGGACATGAAAGGCGATGGGTGATGCCGAGAGGAGAGAAGAATTGGGAGAGATTCTGAAACTCGCCTCCCCAGTCGGTTTGGATAGATTTTAGTTTGGTTTGAAAATGCCTTTCAACCATCGCAAGGAACCGTTTGAAAGTGGCATAAACACCAGACTTTAATTTTAATGGAAAAATCCACATAAATCTGGAGTAATGATCAACACACAGCAGAAAATAATTGTGACCATCAAAAGAAGGAACAGGAGCGGAGCCCCATACATCACTTAAAACTAAATCCAAAATGTGCGAACTTTTATAAGTAGATGGTAACAAATGAAGTTTGGACGATTTGCCAACAGAACATGAATCACAAAAAACACTAGCACACTTATTTTGTAAAGGTAAACTGTATTTAGGCAACATGGACTTCAAAAGCTGTGTAGTTAGGGTTTGGTTGTGGTGGCAGTATTGTGGTGGCTGCGGATTCTTTTCCAGATGATGACGATGCTGGGATAATCATCGGTGGACAGGGAATGGTGCTATCAACGTAGCCGAACAGATTGTTTGTGACAAGGAATGGTTGAACCATTGCCTTCCAATAGCCATAGTTGTTTGGCGATAAAGTGAAGCCAAACTTGTGGGAGTTGTGGGTGGTTTTCTCGGTTGGGGTGAAGGCTGCCACGGTTGTCATCGGTGTTTAGAGTCGGAAGTTACTGTTCACGTCAAAGCTACTATTCACGCCGGAGTTACTGTTCACGACGGTGGCTGTAGGGTTACCTTGTGATGGCAGAAAGTGGAAACGACTGCTATTAGGGTTTTGGGAGCGGCGGCTATTAGGGTTTTAGGAGCAGCGGCTGATACCAAGATAAACTTGGTAATTGTGTATTGTATTATTGTGAAACACGATTACAATCAAGGGTATATATAAGAGAAACATTTACACTCTAAACCCTCTAATATAAATATGTACATATATCACACTTTATTGTCTAACACAGAGGGAGGGAGGGAGAGAGAGGCTATTTCCATGAAGACCCCCCAAATTTTTATAAGAGAGAAATGCAAATAAGATAAAATTGAAATGCTAGACACGAGCAAGCAATAACATAAAAATAGAAGCAAGTGCAAGAAAAACCTAACCAAACTGCACACCCTGTTCCTGTTATGTTTTCAAAAAGCATATTTTACACACTGTTTTTACATGCAACATACAATTTTATTGTTCATTTGAGTGAGGTAGCACATGTGTTCATAATGTCGCTATTTCATTGTATAAACTAATAGAGTTGCCAAATAGGCACGGATGGATGGTTTGAGGTTAGCTATGAACTCTAGGTTTATTCCCTCGATTTACCCAAACTAGCTCATCTCAGAAACAAAAGAAGAACAATTAACAGAAACAAAAAGAATGATTACCATTCATCATAAATCAACAACCAAGGTTTTAAAGAACGGAAACGAGCCTTGAGGCATTTTTTCCTTAGGCACGTGAGGCGTAAGCCTCAAGGCGGTCAAGGCGTAAGCCCCAAAAACACACACACACACACACATATATATATATATATATACACTGGCATACTAGAATAGTTGTATGTATCAGCACGTTTCAGAAGCAATATATTATATACACTTATGTAGCATATACACAAAATCAGAATATATATTATATATAATCGTATATAGCATAAATACAAATACAGAATATAGATATACTTATATGTAGGAGTCAGTTAAAAGAAAATACTTGCATTCAACACTTGGTAGTACAAGTCTCTAATGCGGCACGTCGTAAAGAAAAGACAAGTCGCAAGGTTGTATTAGGAAAAGTCATAAGACTTAGAGTTGTGTCATTTTGTGTTTGTTAATAAGAATATAATATTAGGGTGTTTAGTCATTTATTTAAATAAAGAGAAAGTAGCCACGTGCATATAATAGAGGTTATCAAAAACCCACTAAAAGTCCAGGTGTCTAGCCCACTACACTAAAAACCTCTAACCCACTAAGACTCTAATCCACTTGACTCTAATTCATTAAAAGTCGACGCCTCTTCATCCTTTCACCGTCTCACCGAGTCTTCACCGTCTCCCACTTGTAAGGCGTACACATCATCAAGACAGTAAAAGGCGACGCCTCTTAGACGTTTTTGGGTCGCCTCAACATGAGGCGCGCCTTAAGGCTTACGCCTCTGGCGTTTTTTAAAACAATGTCAACAACCACCACCAGTATCAAACCCAACTGTTGCATCAGGCTCTGAGCACCAACTCATGCAAGCCTCCACCATTATCTTTCCTAAATCCAATTTTCACCACCATCTATACTGATCCAAAGCTCCAGCACCGCCACCCCCTCTGTGTTGCCACTATATGATCCATGTAATCAGGGTGAGCTCTTTAAAGTTGGAAACGGGTTTGATGCTTTTTGTTGCTGGTGGGGTGGTGCCCTGCTGGTGACATTACCAGTACTCTTATCCCGTTATGCCTGTTATAAATTTGAGCTTCACGGTCTCCCCCCCCCCCCCCCCCCCCCTTCTCTCTCTATCCTAAATCTACATCTTGATCTCCTTTGAGAAATTTAGAATATGTATCTTAGTTTTGAGAAAAGAAAGAAGAAAAATACGAAGTGAGCATCTATATGTTTTGGGAAATTTTCATACTAACCTAGTAACCTTTAATCATGCTATGTCAACATCTCCACAAGTTATCCAACTCTGATGGTGATGTCGAAGTTATTGATGATTACTATGGGGAACTCACTCGGTTGGAACTGGAGTGAGGGAATGTAATTTGCATACCACAGTGGCTAAAACATGCTTCTTGCCTATTATCATTTTCCCTGTTATTTTATGTAACTTTGTATGTGATTTTTGTTCACGTTGTCCATTTATCAGGTTAGGAAAACATGAAAGCAAAATCTCGAAACGAACACTGGGCATCTTGCTAGCTAGCAATATGCTTGAGGGTATGTTATATACATCCTTGTTGACTTACTTGTTTTGTGAATCTCAGGAGCATACTGCCCAAGCTCTTGGTATCTGTCTTCGCCTTCTTGAGAACAACAGATCTTCTGACAGCGTGCGGAAGTAAGATGCAACCGACAAATATAGTTCATATTTACACAGGGCTTAACCCAATCTTTTATGGAATATTCCACTGTCTCACATCGTTATTACACACTAATTCACCCCTCTTGGTGTTTTCAACTGATTTAGTACCGGAATAAAGGGTCATTGCATTTATATTGAAGGGTAAACCAGTAACGCAACTTGTAGATGTGCAAAATGACTACCCCTATATTTGATTGTCATTATTGATTTTAAAATGCCAAATATTCCACAAAATGAAATGACAAACTAAGAGGGGTTTGGTTGGGGATGTTGAGGGGTAACGAATGGGAATGATAATGAAAAATGTGGTTTGGTTTGATATAATATAATGGGCCCATTACCCCAGACCCATTAATTTCCATACCTGTTCAAATTGGGGGAATGAAAATTTTATTCCTATTTCCATCCTCCTGCATCCCCATTCCCATTTTCATTCCCATTCCTTAAAATGAACCAAACACCTCCTAAATTATTTTATTTTAAAATAATTAAGTTGTTTGGGGATTATACATGTTAGGTCCTAGCCAAACCTCCTGTGATAATGACCAAGTGAACTCTTCCGGTGAGAACAAACCAGACGGTTTGGAATGATCTTTTGATGATACTTTCATTCCCTGGAAGAGATTAAATACATATATTTCCTAACCGTTCTTCCTAGATTCACGACCACTACTGTAGTGCTTAAACAAAAGCTAGATCATGGAAGGAAAATAACGGAAACTACAAAGCTAAATTTAGGAAGTAAAAATAAACGACTCGAAACTGCTAATACTTCAACTGAAAGAAGGACTATGTCCAAATATTTCTGATTTGGCCAGGGAACCGCTGAGATCTTCCTGTTTTATCGTAACATTAATCTTCTCTTCCGCAATTAATATATGAAGCCAACCAAGAACGGGACATGATCTTGATCCTAATTGATGGAAATAACAGAGGCATTAACGGAAATTAAAAGAAATTCATGATTAGAAATTATGTATTGTTACTTGCAAACAACTGCATTTGTTTATTTAGTACGATAAGTAGAAGTGGGATAGTCTTATAGGGATGTATTTGGATATTCGACTTGTTAGTAGGATGCTTACTAGCTTTATCATTTGATTATATAGTATCTGGTAGTTATTAGCTTTATTATTAGCTGCCTAGGATAGGTATTAACATAGTTATTATTGTTAGCTTTATGGTTATTGTATATGGGGATGACGGGATGAAATTCCATATCATTACAAGACCGAATAAAATTGAAATTGCTAAAGTTCTTTGGAACATCTCTTTCTTCTCATCTCCTTCCTTTGTCTTCTTGTTTCTCTTCCCTTAGTTCTTCCTCCTCTGAGCCTTTCTTTTACATCAAAGTGGCATCAGAGCTAAAATTTGGAATCTTCAAGCTTTGGGAGTATATTTTTTTCAAAACCGTAACTTTAGGGCTACCCAGACCCTAACCAATTCTTCGACATAAACCCTGATTCCCATCTGTAGGAGGCTACAAGGTAGTATGCAAAAGATAGGTCTATTACAAGTGGTTCATTTCCAAACACAAGTAGTTGGTTTTCGTACTTCATGGATGATGGATCCACAACAAGAGGATTTTCATACTTTTTTGGCCAAAGTCCCTAAGCTCGAATTTGGTACGAATTTGGTACAATTGAAGCACAATAAGAGGAACAGATAAACTCAAAGATGATAGGTGACTATTTGAAAAACAAGGGCATCAAATATCCTGTTGGAATACTGGAACTTCACGAGATCAAACACATTAGTTTAGTGGACAAAGTATAGGTAGAAAACGTTAAAGAGGAGATGCATCACGTATGTTGTAGCTTTACATTGAGCTATTGGAGCATGTAAGTTGGGAGGGAGAACAAGGGATAGGGTATCGATGGCATCACTTGACTTTGGATGATGGAGGTGTCAATGGATCATTATGTTGGCTACTTCACAACAGAACAAGGTCCATAATAGTATGCATCCTGATTGGGTGTAGCATGAGAAATAATTTTAATTGTTTTACATGATTTTCACTAATGTGGTCTATAATTTCCCTATATGGGACAACCTAAGAAGATGGAATCTCATGTAGATGTTACAATCTGTTGACAGAAGATGGAATCATGTATTCTTCTTATGTTTCCATAGTACCGGACTGAGAGTTATGCAAATCCTCAAGATTGCTGTTAAGATTAATTCTTATTATAGGAAGTGTCATGAAGATTTCTGAAAATATAGATGGAATGATGTGGACTAAATGATTTGCGATGCATATGTAACTGTTTATACGATAATAAGAAGTAGATTCCTATCGCTAATCCTAATAGAGATTCTTAATCAACTAGGAATATAATCCTAATTTTTAAACTAACTGGGATCCTAGGAAACAAATTGACGTCAGAGCTACATGTCAACATTAATTCAATAGACCCCTAACATTACAGTACAGAGAAATCTTCCTAACCAGAACTGGTTTCAACTTGTTCACTTTCTGTGGTTAAGATTTACATCATTTGTCTCCACTTTGAAGGTTTTTTCTGTTGAATTAGAATATTGACAACACAGGTTAGGTCTTGATAGTATGGATGCAATCATGCAAATCACCAAGACTGTTAGTTCTTGAAATTATTGGCATGCCAAAGAAGATTCACCACATACACAAGATGTGTAACTTGTGCTCTATTGTTGCTCAAGGCCTACATATGGCTCATTCTTAGGCACAAGGAGCAGACCATCTTAAGTTCGGAGTTTAATTTTAGGCTAATCTTTGAGGAGCTGTATATGTAAGGATCTGTAGGAGTAATAGGAACACTGATGTTCTCATCAGCTATGATTATATAAGAGTTCAGGTACAATATATAGATGAGGTGCAGTCAGATATGGTTTACCAAATAGGTTGTTGATCAATGAACTGAATCCCATCTTGTTTTCCACATTGTTATCTCTGCTTTAAAATATGTAAGTTTTCTGTGGCCTCAATGAAGAGTACTCAAGGCAACTGACTTGAGGCTTAGGTGGGAGACACGATTTGTGACTAGGAGCAATGGGATATTATTTTTTTGTCAATTTGGGGGTTTGTTTAGAGAAGAGATGTAGGAGAGGAACAACTGATGATGATTGTAGAAAGATGATTGATCTAGCTCAGAACCAGAGATTTGTTTGTCAGTGAATACTGCACACTCAATTAGTTATCAAGGACATCTTCAGAGGGTGGTGTATTAGTGAGAGGGGATGGCATCTCTTTTTTTTATTAATTGGGTTTTTTTGATGTTCTATTAGTTAAGTACTTGGGACATACTTCTATTTTGTTTATTAAGATCATTATGTTATCTATTTTTAGTAACGAAGGGTGATAGTATGGCCATATTGATGCATAGAACTGGATTATGGTCGTATTCCAGGGACATCCTTGAAAATTTTCCATTATTTCATCTTCTTGTTTGAGCTATATTCAGTTCTGTCTTAACTAATTTTTTCACTTTCTTTCTTTGACACGAACCATTCCCAGTACTGCTGCAGCTACTTTCAGACAGGCAGTGGCATTAATTTTTGATCATGTTGTTTCTTCCGAGTCACTTCCTGCTGGCAAGTTTGTTCATGGAGGATACGTTTCACGAAGTGCTTCTGTTACTTTTGACGTTAATCATAGCATCAACAACTCCAAGTACGTAACTTTTTTTGAACATGAACTTTTTTTAAAATTTTTCTTTATTTATTTATAAGCTTGATCGTATTACAATTTACAATTAAATGACTGAGTATGTAATTCCACTGCAAGTGGCTGAAACTTGCTTGTTAGTTCTTACACTTTGATTTTAAGTCTTTTAAACCTACAATAATATAAAAGTATTTGTGGATGTATAGGCATACCATCTCTCACTCACACACACATGCGCAGTTTGTCTCCCATCTTATGTTGCTCTCCTTTTGTTTTCTTGATGAAATTACCTTTCTAAAATATTGGTATTTAAGTTGAAGGAATTCTGTTCCTCCACGCTATTTCACGCATTTAAATCATGCTCAGCAGGTCAATGGAGGAAGACTTTGTCTCCTTAGACAAATCAAAGATGAGGGAGACTCCAACCAAAGCTGGAAAACTTGGGCTACGATTGCTTGAGGACCTGACAGCTCTTGCTGCAGGTGGATCTGTATGTGCTAATTTCTGTTTCTACAATTTTCTAAAAGTATCTAAAATTTCTGCTTCTGGGAAGTTTTTAGATTTGCTAGTACTTTTAAGTTTATATGTTTGAAGATGTGTAAAGATCATTGGTATGTGTCTTCTTCAGGCCATCTGGTTACGTGTTGGTTCCATTCAGCGGACTTTTGCACTTGATATACTTGAGTGAGGATTCTTCCTTCCTTACATTAACTCCATTCAGCGGGCTTTTGCTCTTGACTCTTCTACCATGCCATGTATCTACAGGATATACTGCCTTCATTACTGTAGTGATTTTTCACTTCATAATAATTTTTCACATATGGGCCTAAACTTAAGGACATAAATAATGCCCAATGAATACCGACATGTAACATTGCAAAAGAAATGTTAAAATACATAAGAGAAGCAAAAGAAGCTATGTCAAGCATAGCATTATTCGATTGTCGCAGATGTAGATGCGAGTGGTTTTTCCTAAATCCATGCATGTTTACCAGTTTCAAACACATTCAAAATCAATTAACTTCTTATTTTTAAAATTTGACTTTATTTTATCATAATCCTCCCGTTCCAAGTTATAGAGCAAAGGGAAGTACCAGTTATCTGTGAACGGGAAAAGGATGTGTTTGACTCAACTTCATAGGAATGAAAACTCAATTATAGAAAAGCTTTATGTTAATAACTATAGTAAATTGACATCGAGGTGCCAAACCTTCCCGTCGATGTGAGCTTAGAAATGCAATATAAGGTGCCTATTAATCTTTAGTGACGATCCAAAGGACCTAACATGCTTGTGTTTTGCCCTTTGATATCTTCAGGTTCATTTTGTCTAATTATGTGGCTGTGTTTAGAACTCTGCTACCTTATGAGCAGGTGATTACCAATACAATCTCTTTATGGAATTTTTTTCTCTCTCTCACTTATGAATTTACTTGTAAAATAGTTTTAAATTGCTGCAAGCCTTGAAAATATACAGGTCTTACGTCACCAGATCTGTTCACTTCTAATGACTTCTCTCCGTACCAATTCAGAGGTGACTGGTCTACTCAACATTTGCTAGTTTAAATCATATTGCATCTTCACTTTACCTAATCTATATTTCATAATAGATTGAAGGAGAAACCGGAGAACCTTATTTTCGCCGCCTCGTCTTGCGATCAGTGGCCCATATAATTAGGCATTATAGTTCGTCCCTCGTTACTGAATCGGAGGTATAGCTTTTCTTTCTCCGTTGATAGTCAGAACTAAAGCTGATGGGCATACTTCTGATACAATAATTTGCAATTGTGAATGTTAAACAAATAAAAACGCCAACCACTAATTATGTACATCATTATAGTAGGACTAGCATTTGCAATCAACAGAGACAAAAATGCTATAACATTGTTGCGCTGGTAGAAGTCAATATCCTTTCGCGTCTATTTGTTTTCTTTTTAATGTAGGCAACAGAGTGCCCAGAACATAAAAGCTATTAATGATAGAGCCTTACAATGTATAAGACGAGACCTGTTCTGATGAATTGATATACATCGATGAAAATATACTAGAAAAAGAACTGATGTCCAGAGTTGGAAGCCGAGGAGGGATATTTGAGGCCAGGTGGAATACGACATCAAATCTTTTTATCCCGAACTACTTGGGGTGGGCTATATAGTGAAACCATCAGAAATTAATAAGAGATGAAACAATGCTCTTTTGAAAATATGAATAGTTTCCATCCACATTCTTGTACCTAAAAGCCAATTCCTTGGATAGATCCCAATCCATCATTAGCCTTTTTCTCTTCTCTTCTCTCTCCTAGCACAGTCCCAAGATCTATGTTGGAGATGAAAAAACCATGTCAAGGGTTGTGGGAAGAGGATCTCTTCAATCGGAGCCACTCAACCTGCTCTAGTCTCTAAGTGTTTTCTGATAATTTTTATCCCATGTGTGACTAGGCATCCATATTAAGATTCGTATTTCCTGCCGTAGACCATGATGATATATTTGGGTTAACAGAGACATCCTAACCTTAGATCAAACTCAAGATTGAATGTCAAAACGGCTGTATCTGATCCATCCAAAGTGTCTATGGATGTTATTTTTGATGGTTGCTGGTTGTAGAGTGTGGTGTTTTTCGTGTTTGTGTATACATATGATGGAAGTTTTCTTGGTGGACTTTTCTTTTTGTTTTTATATAATTTGGCTATCTTAATTTGAATGTGCAGGTATTTCTTAGCATGTTAGTGAGGGCTACATCGCTTGATTTGCCGTTGTGGCATCGCATTCTTGTACTTGAAATCTTGAGGGTAAATTTGACTTACAGAATACAACTAACTACTTGTTCAGTTTTTAAACCTCTAGTTTTTTCATAAATAATATTACCTCCAAAAACCTTTTATCTAACTCTCACTAGCTGTACTTTGGCAGGGTTTTTGTGTGGAAGCGCATACTCTAAGGATTCTATTTCTGAATTTTGACATGTAAGCTTGTTAAGATGACTTGTTCAATATGTATTTGAAGTTTGTTAAGATGACTTGTTCATTATGCATTCCCTTTCGTACGCAAAGTTTATTTATTAAGTTGTGGCAAATATGCATTTCTTCATATTGCTTTTCCACATTTCTAAAACTCCAAACAAGTCAAAATCTCGGTAGATGGTTAAAATCTCACAAGCAGCTCAAATATCTCTGACAACACAAAATAGCGTGACAAATCAAACATTATGAATCGATTATATCTCGTGAGCAAATTAGAATCACACAGATAAAATTGAAATATTGTGCTCAAGTTACGTGGCTGAATCAGAGAATCACAAGTCCTGAAGATGGCCTAACTTGGTAGATAGTGCAGGCATGCTGACAAATGTAACAGGTTGCTGGGCAGTATTGATTGGAAGACCTAGCTGAGTAGATGTCAACCTTGCTTTTGATGTGAGATATGTGAATACAAACAATGAATAGATGTAACAAGAATGATGTACACCAAAAAAAAAAGATTGAAATAAATATATGATAACAGTGAATTCGAATAAGGCAATGGTGATGATGATGGTGCTTTACTATGGCTTCTTTATTGGGAAATAGGGTTTCGGTTATCAATCCTGATGCAATGTTAATGTTTAGGGTGGTTGTATGCACTAAAACTTAGAAATGACCATCGATATTGAATTATTGAGTACACAAGATGGGTGTGGCATCATGCCGTGACAATGAGAACATATAGAAACAAATAAATGCAAGCCATAAAAATTTGAAGACCAAGAATTTAAATGGTGCAGTATCTTCAGATGTCTCTACACTAGGCCAACTCACTCTCATTCTATTTATAGCAAAAAGACGAACCAAAAAATCCCGTATTTCCAAAATGCACCAACTTATGAGAAGTTGCTTGCCAGGAGGATGGAGAGGGAGTCAGCTATTGCAGACTGTCGTGCAACTAATTTATAGGAAAAGAGATCTAGACGATCTATCCTTGGCTGTATATGGGTCTTGCTTGAATATTGTAGCATTTTGGTTAGAAAAGAAGTTCCATTTTTTCCACATATGGAACATGTGAAAGCATGTAAACAGACCCAACCGATCTTGTTTAAGGATAGATGGGGTAAAGTTCTGCCTTACATTTGGTGTAAGTAAACCTGGACACCACCTTTGTCTCTTTCACACATGTTTTCTTTTACTATATAAAATCCAATGGGTGAAGATCCTGAAATAGCAAGATTGCATTCATGTTTCTTCCTGAACATGGCATGTGATATAGTCATGATTTCGTATGCATGGAAAACTGAGCAGAGAAAATTCCTACATTTTTGCAATTGCTATCATGTATAGTGTTACATGTCATTGACTTTAGCTTACTTTTGACTGCTATCCGCTAGAGTTCAGTTTTCAAATCCCTCCCCCTTAAATTTATCTCCATTTTGTTGGTTGTCATAAACAGACCCATATCCAAAACCAGTAAAAAATCAATGGATCTTTATCTTCTATTTTTTTATGTTTATTTAGATCAATTCACACGAAAAATAGGATCTTGCTATGTGCTTCTACATGCTCCACCAAGTAGTCTATAAATACTTCCACACTCGACCAATAACGTAGATTGAGATGTGCCATGTTCTTTCCAGGAACCCAAAGAACACAAATGTAGTCGAGGGTATGATAAAAGCTCTTGCTCGGGTGGTTTCAAGCGTGCAGGTAATACATGGTTTTTATTTGTTGTCTATGCTCTTATTCTTCCCATTCAATAACTTATAGTTGCTCTTAGTCATTTCATTTAGATGATCGTCATTCAAGTTTTGGCAATATGTTCTTCCTTTCGAGCATTGATCCTTCCAATGCAAATTGTCTATATGCTTATGCTTTTATCAACTTGTTTAGTTAGGTGAAACACTTCACATTAGTGAAAGGCTGTTTTACATAAATAAAAGGTATATATGCGTGATCTACAAGGCGTACCCTCAACCATACAACATCACTAGTCAAGAATTGGGATAGACCCGAAACACCATATCCACATGAAGATAACTATCAACAAAGGTAAACTGGACCTGAAAAAGCTTTAATGATATGCAATATGTGTTTCATCTCAACCAAGAAAACTCAATGACTGAAGCCAGTACCTCAGAAAAGCTCTGTCGAGGAAAATGAATTCTTGAACTTGGGTGTGATGTTTTGTCTATGTACACATAAAAGGCTGGGTGCTTTGCTTTGTCATTTTTTGCTATAAACTAGTGTCGAATGGTTGTGTTTAGATTGCTTACTGAAAGTGAAATCACTCCAATGGCTTTCGAGAGCCCATGGTCTCTCCCAGAGCCTAAGCTCACGTTACAATGAACTCAAAACAGAATGCCTAACAGAAAACATTTCCCCCCAACAAATACAGACTCCCGCTCCATTATTCAAAAAGGGAAAACCCAAAAGTACCCCTGGGCTATTATTCTAAAAGACAACTAATAGAAATAAAGGATCCCACCTACTTGACCCTTCTCTTATACGTAAATCGTAATGGGGGTTTACCATTTTTGTGTGATAGAATCTGGATGGATGTGGGTGAATATGTTTCCAGTGCTTCTAAAAGGCGCGCCATGGCATAAGATGCTTCGCCGTTACGATATAGCCTTTAGCGTTTGTCTAAGGCGTGGCTGTGCGCCATGGCGTGCCGCAGCATGCACTTTGTACAAGGGTTAGTGAATAAGTCACTTGCTCCATCAAGTCGAAATCAAACAGCACCTTAATTTGATTACAGTTATGCTCTCTTATTCATAACACAATTACATATATAGTAATATGGTTATTCAGTTGTCTATGAACAAGAATAGAAATAATATCTTTGCATTTTTCAGTTTCAGGACACAAGTGAGGAGAGCTTGGCAGCTGTTGCAGGAATGTTTACTAGTAAAGCTAAGGGTAATGATGATCAATAACAATGAAATATTTATATGTTTATTTACTGCTACTACACATTCAAATTAATTGTGTGCACTTCTCCCTAGTTGCATCTATGTTTTTTCAGTCTACATTTTCACATTATGTTGTTATACTATTGGTGTATTACATGCATAACATTTCGTGTAAGGTGCTATAGAATCATGAGCTGTTACATTGTTGAAAACCATGAAGACAAACCTTTGCTAGTGATATAATAAAAGACCGTCCTGACACTATCCTGTATATGATAGAAAGCTGTAGTCACATTATACTACACTCCCATCCATATCAAGTCTTTCTTTATTTGAGACAATACACAATATACCCTCCATTCTATTGTATAGTTACAATGAGAGTAGCATTGATATGCTTTCTGTAAAATGGTTATCTAGACCACTATGACATCTTTGTTCTTGTTTTTTGTTATTTTTTAGTTATATTTATTATTTTTGTGTTTGTTGTTTTTATTTTTGTTCTTTATTAATAGTTTTCTTCCCCCTTTCATAGTTTCATTTTTGTGAACCATCATTATGGTTTATGATGGATATGTTTAAATATCATGTTGGTAGTCAAGTTCGTGGAATAATGAATTGCTATTGTTGCTACATTCTCGTTACTGCTTTTGGTGGCAGATTATAGTGCATCTAGCTTTTGTTCTATTTGGTTAATTGCCCTTATAAACTCCTAGCATCATTGTGGTAAGTAAAGAACTGAGTAGGGGAATGAAGATGCTTGTCAACTACTGCCTCCGCTCTTAGTCTGGCATGGAGATAATTAGCTGTTGGAAGTTGCCGTCAGACTACTCCCAATCCCCTTGCGTTTTATCATACATTAGCATGTGGTTAGCCTGACAACGGACTAAAGGGTTGCAACAGGCATTTAGGTGGTCATAAAGCTGACTATCTGTGTTGCAACTTGCAACACAACAGAAAGCTTTTTATTCCAAAACACCCATGGTGCGCTATATATATGTATATATATATATATATATATATATATATGATAATTTACCCTAAAAAATCTGGATGGGACATAACCCTCTTTGCCCACAAATCAAGATTGAATATAATGTTAAAGGAGTAACGGCAGGGATGACACTCTTGTAGAAAATGTAATGCGCCACATTAACGCCCAAATAGTTGTGTAAAATGGGAAATCCTATAAGCAGGTTTTGCTTAGGTTGTTGCAATATAGGGTCCTTAAAAAGGTAAATCGAGTTGATGGGCTAAGGGGATGTTTTAATTTTTTTCCATTAAGCCCTATATTTATTAAGCTGTATGTAAGCATAAATCTGTCTGGATGAATTAAGATAAACTTTTGTTTGATTTTTGCCCTGATTAAATAGTATGAATAACAAAAATACCTTTTTAACCTTCTGTCTAGATAAGTGCTGAATGAAAAATAATTGTTTGTAAATTTTCTGAATGACAAAAATATAAAAATTTATGGATTATTTAAAGTGATATAAATAATATAAAGTCAACAAGTTCATCAAACAATCCTTAATAACTTAAATGATACTTCTAACGATTCAACATCATTGTTTGATTACATTTTTCTATTTATGCATTCGCTACTATTTAATTTTTAATGATAAGTAGGATTAAAAATTCTAGGATAAGGTAATTTTGGAAAATATCCTAGCTGAATGCACTAAGATAAGGCTGGTTGACTGACCAAGTTTAACCCAATTTGGTATTAAGTTAAAGTCAAACATTTTGATATAGCTTAATCAATTAAGCTAAAAACCCATTAAGCTTATTAAGATAAAATCAAACACCTTCTAAGTAAGATGAGAGAGAACACAAATCAACCTTTAGATCATGGTTCAAATGTAGGAAGGAATTCAATTGAATGGTAAGAAACAATAAAAATGATACATAGAAAGGTTGAATCATATTAATTGAACAAGTGGTCAAAGAGATGCTTACCAAAACAAATCAAGGGAGGCTAGTATATCGCACTTGGGTTGCGGTCTTTTTTTTTTTTTGGGGGGGGGGGTGATAGATGTATGTAGGCTTGACCTCTACCTCCAACTTGCCAAAAATGTGTGTGAAAAAGAAAGCTTGCCAAAAAAAGTTTGAACAATTTGAAAAATAGAAGTGGGAAAAGGAAAAAAGCTTAAAGCAAGAGATGTAAAGTGAAAAGACGACTACAACAAGAGAAAAGTATGGACACCAAATAATTAAAAGTAGGTACAAATGAACATAACAAATGTACGACCACGAGACATCCCCTGGTCTATCCTTGGACTCTGGTAGCCTATCTCCCTGCCCCACTATCCTACTCCCACCCTCTACCTCTTGAGTGAGTGCCCTTCTTCTAGTTTAGATTAGTTGCAGGTCTCTACATCTACTTCGGTACCCTGATATTGTGTCTCCAAGAATTCCTATCACAAGTCATGTCCTTGGAAATGGAGCCAGGGATGGAGCGGGTTTTGCCGTCGCCGTCCCCGTCCCCGTCCCCATCCTCAATTCTCCTATCTTGACTCCATCCCTGTCCCTGCTGGGGATAGGGAATGGTATGCTCTTCTCTTTGAAATATAGGCTCATCCATGGCCTGTCCCCGACCCATCACCGGCTATGCAGCAGGATGAAAATTAAAAAAAAAAGTGAGCAATAATGCGAAGTACAAATACGTTTTTACCAAATACAACACATAGTTGGGGCCATCTTATGCAAGGTTTAAAAAAACGGAAACGAGCCTCGAGGCGTTTTTTGAATTGGTACTCGAGGCGTAAGCCTCAAAAAAATAAAACAAAAAAAATCATAAATTCACAACACTTAAGAAAAAAGACATAATTTTATATATCCATACCAAAATATCCAAACATATTAACATTAGCCATTAGGTTTCAAACATATTACACCAAAAAAAAAATAAACTCAATATGATGGTAGAAAAACACATACAAACAGTAACGAAAAACTTTACTGTTTGTATGTGAAATTAACACATTATGGTAGAAAAACTTTACTGTCTAACTTCAAAGGTGTCTAACTTTAAATGATACACATTAAATATACCATCCATGCAAAATTAACACATGATGGTAGAAAAAAAAAACATATAAACAGTAAAGAAAAACACATACAAACAGTAAAGAAAAACTTTAAATGATAAAACTTTAAAGAAAAACAGTAAAGAAAAACTTTAAACATATTCAATGTACAACAGTAACATACAAACAGTATGTAATAAAAAAACTCAGTATATTCACTTAACGTTCAGTGTACAGTACACTGTCTACTTATTAAAAAAAACTCAAAAAATAAAAAATAAAAATAAAGACAAAGGAGTACATTCAATGTAAAACTTTTGGTCTTCTTATTAATAAGTTAAGTGTTAGGGTTTGACTTTTGGTATTTTAAGTAAATATATACTATAAAATCTAATGCAAAATTAAAAAAAGTGGCATGTGGTAACTTTCCAGGCTGTAAAAGTAAGCTGTAAACAGGCTTTTTCAGGTTGTGGTTTACAACTGTAAACTTAATTCAGGAAAATTTAATAATCTTACAGGCGTACGCCTCATTGACGCCTCACCGCCTCACTACCGCCTCATGGTAACAAGGCGTACGACTCGCATCTGGGCAGAGAGGTGGCGCCTCGGGGGCGTTTTTACACCGCCTCGCCTCGAGGCGCGCCTCGATCGCTTTTTTAAACCATGATCTTATGTGAAGTATTAGAACGGGTAGAAAAACGAAATTGTGCTATGGTTGTGAAAAACATATTTCCTTGTGCGTGAATGCTTATTAGACGAACGACTATTTCAAGTATTTTCAACATAGTAAAGAAAAGATCCTCACAAGTGTAGTGACATATATAGGTACAATCACCATTGATATAACACAAACAAGAATGCCTCAACATTCTTTAATTACAAGGTGCCATCCAAAAGGTCTGTACAATCACAATTAACATACACAAACAAGAATGCCTCAACATTCTATAATTCCAATGTGCCATCCAAAAGTTCTATAGCCAAGTCATGATTTTGCTTAGGCATTTCTATTTCAGGAATATATGTTCTTAAAGATAAACTTTGGTTCCTCTGATATCCAATGATTTCAAGTCCTCTTAGTGTGTCCCCATCTTTATATGCTTCAAGGAAAAAGGTAGAATTTAAAAAATGGGTTATCTAGCAATATCATTTTGGTCTTAAGGTTGATTACATAACAAAATCTTTGAGAACTAATAAGCATTGAAAAGGGGACCTCACATATGAAAGAGTACAGAATAAACCGCTTCGAGAATTTTTTTCGTCTGTTGTTTGTTAATGAAAGTCTGTGATGTTCTCAGTAATACAAGACTAATTTAAAAGTGAAGCAGTAATGGAGTTTAAATATAGGGGAATGTGTGATAATGAGTGGCCATTGTGGATCCAACTTAAATTTACGGCCAATGTAAGAGTGTTCAAATGACAAATATAGATAAGATCATGTAATAACCTGCTTAGAGCTTCCTTTTGGTTGACAACAACTTTTAAGCTGAGTGGCATAGGACAAACAAAAACCAATGTTTTTCCAGGACCAGTTGGCGCACACACAAGGCATTCCCTCCCCTAACATAACTGACTTAAAGGTGCTTCAGATGAAATGTGAAAGTTGTCATGCGATCACTGTTAAACTGAAGTTCCAAAATTCATATCACACTAATTCAACCATAGTTCTTTCATTGAACTTGAGCAACCAAAGAGTTAAAAACAAGAGTTAATAACAGTGTAATACAAATGTCATACATTTAGGAGTACTGGGATAGCCTGCATTTGAATTGGGGTTCTCTTTTTAGTTCCATGTTCTGCCAAATTCCGCAAAATATATGGTCTAAATCCATTCGTGAACAACACACAAGCTTCCATTCTATAGGCACATAAATATGATGGTATGAATTATTTAGGAAAAAAGAACACGCTATACTCAAAAGCATTTTAGGCTCTCCACTGGGGTGAATTTCAAAATTGCTTACTCGGCCTCAGTAAAGTGTATGTCATCATGCAATAGAGAAGCAATAATTTTAATGTGCACCATCTTAGAAGAACCTAGACTTGTTACAAACAGTAGAAACACATAAAAATACATTGATCTCAAGTCCGAAAAATCCTGCAGAGGCTAGGGGATATTACTTCCAGATGTGTGAGTATTAAGCTTTCTTACGGAAAATCAAATCCATCTGAACTCCTCATGTTTTGATTATAACATTATGTCACATTTTACAAAATAACATGATCAAAATGTAATTAAAGTGCACATGAAACACATGCATGTTTTTTGTGTCTGCCTTCTGGCTTCTGTAATATATGTGTCCCCTAAGAATACTTAGGAGCTTAACCTGCCAGAGAAAATATTAGCTGATAAACCTGTTCCTGTGTTTCAGGAATTGAATGGAGTTTAGATAATGATGCATCCAATGCTGCTGTTTTGGTTGCAAGTGAAGCACATGCAGTAACTCTGGCTATTGAGGGCCTGCTTGGAGTTGTTTTTACTGTGGCTACCTTGACAGATGAGGCAGTGGACGTTGGTGAGGTAACTTTGCATCTGTTTAGTTATTTATTCCTATACTTTATTGTCTGTAACATACATGTGCTTCTCACTCCCAGCTTGAATCCCCAAGATGTGAGTCAGATCCACCGGCAAAGTTTATTGGAAAAACTGCAGTTCTATGCACGACGATGGTTGATTCAGTGTGGTTGACTATCCTTGACGCGCTATCCTTGATTTTGGCCAAGTACTGTGTTCGTTAACAAATTCCGGTGTTCATATTGCAAAACCAATTATTGTTTCTCATTGAAGCCTATTTAACAGATCACAGGGTGAGGCTATAGTGTTGGAGATATTGAAGGGTTATCAAGCATTCACACAGGTAGCCCCTAAATTCTAGTCTAGTAGTCTCGAAGAACAATTTATCGTATTAAAAAAGCAATGATCCTTGCCCAGCTGTCCCTGATCAATATAGAGACAAAACATCTTGTCGATGTACATGTGTCCTTTTAAATTTGCAATGTGACTAAAACGCCCTCATACAAAGACTAAAGAGTACTGTGGATTGTAGTAGTCCAGAGGTGCAATTTTTCTAAACTTCTAGAATATTGAAAAATGTAAAAGAGAACTCTGATCCTGTCTGCTATGATCTGGCTAAGTTAAAAAATACTCTTCCGTCCCAAAAAATGCCACACTTATGTCTCTGGTTGTCCCAAAAATTTTATGTATTTCCTTTGTCGGTAAGTTTTGAATCTAAATTTACGATCATGGCCATTATTAACTGTTACTTGATATTGATAACTTTGATTTGGGTCCACAAGTTTAAATTGAAACAATTTTTATTAAGGGGTATTTTAGATTTTTAAGCGATAGTCAAATCATTTTATCGAACTATGTGCCAAGTCAAACTATGCACTTTCTTTTTCTGGGATGGAGTAGAAAGTATAGGGAAAATGTGCTTATACGTGAAGCTGTGGGAGGGACAAAAAGACGTGCACTGTGACACAAGCATTTTAATTTCGTAAACGCACTCTGGAACTAAAGTATGGACTGGCAGAACTTATTTTCCAGCCCCATTATATTTTATAGTTACTTCATATGAGAAAAATTGGGCTTGAGATTGCTAAGTGCTGGATCCTCTTTTGTCCTTATCTTAGGGCATTTTGATTCTACAAATTTATTAAAACCAGATGCTTTGATTTACTATATTCCAGAGCATCATTGATATATACCATCAGATCAAAGAAGAGCTGTTCTGTGTGATTAGGCACATCACTGCAATGCCCCATCATCTTTGTCCTATATGGCTATATCTAAACACACAAGCACACACCCACCTTTTAGATATAACATAAACAAATATATTTGTATTGAATCGATAGTGTGTGGTTGATTTTTTCACACATAACTCCAGTTCTGGTCTGGTTTTTCTTACTTCTGGTTCAGGCTTGAGATATCTGCTCTTTACTTTATATTATTGGGTCACTACCTTCTTTTATTGGAATATTGGCTATTCCCGCTTTCATGCAGGCATGCGGTGTTCTTCGGGCTGTAGAGCCTTTGAATTCATTTCTTGCATCACTCTGCAAATTCACCATAAGTTCATCAAATGAAACTGAAAGGAGAAGGTACTTGAAAGTTCTCTACATGGTTTTATATGGGATTTATTCTTCCATCTCTCATTCTATCAGTGAGTACAGTTTTGGCATATTCTTTCACGTATGGCTTATAAGCTGCTCTTCTGAAGTGCTATGTTTTTGTTTCCTTGAGGATGTTGCTACTCACTGCTATGATATTATTCACCTAAGCATTGTCAATTCTTACACATTTTTTATCTTTAAAATAAACACTTTTGGATTCTACTTGAAGGAATAAGGTCAAGATTAGGACGTGTTCTTTTGTCATTTTTGAATGATGTCATGCACAACTGTAATAGTAAAATAATGGAGATCTACCAGACTCATCACATCCTTTGTGATGCATAGATTATGAAGTGTGAGAATTATGAAAAATTAACTTTTGCTGTTCTGAAACCAATAATCGGTAAGACAACATAAAGGACTGCAAATTAATACTAAAGTGGCAACTCTTATATGAACTTGAACTTGGACTCCTAAATCCGGAACAAAAAGACCTATTCTTTATTAAAATATACTTCTCAAGACTTGATGCAAGCTAGAAGTCTCATAACGTTAACCTTCCACATGTTATGTAGCTTTTATTCGCTCATTAAAATTCAAGGTTTGATATGTATAGTAGAGACATAATCATTGAAATATAAGAATAACGTATATGACGGTTGTGGATACACATAACCTCTTGTAGATGAATCTCATGTGTTCCTCTCCGTAGAACACGAGATCACTATTATGAATTACCACAAATAAGTTTATTCTTTTCTAGAGCGGACTTTGTCTCCCATAAATGTAGTTAAACCATTATATTGGATAACACAATGGTTTGATGCTCTTAACATTCTGAAACTTTAGAGTGCAGATCCTTTCAAATGGAAATAGTCGGACATCCTACGAATATGCATGAGATGCGGCCATCCTTAATACCAACAAACTCATACCTTCAATCAGATGGGATCATTAAGATCCTAAATTGATGTTGAACCATTGGTATCTAAAGTCTTCTATGGTCTTATACTCTTCTTTATTGGACTACACTCATATCCCTTTGTAATAAGTGATTATATTATTGCTTAACTTGTGAATACAATGAAAGAGTACAAGGATATATATAGGCAAGAAAGCTAGGAAAAAAAAGGATACCCTAAAAGAGAAAACCCTAAGGGCCGCCCAAGTAAAATAATTACATATTTTACATTCTAACACTCCCCCTCAAGCTGGAGCATAGATATTAATCATGCCTAACTTGTTACAGATAGAAGAGATCCGCGAACCAGGTAAAGCTTTGGTAAAGACATTGGCAAGTAACCACAAGGGTGTGGCGTGGTGGTAAGAGCCTGGGGACTTCATAGCGGTTGCCCGGGTTCAAGCCTCACACTTAGCATTTGTGCCAAATATTGGCACGGGTGTCATCCTTGTGGCCACGGGATGAATGCCCGCGGGCCTAAGACCTGTTTTCCGGAGATTAGTCTGGGCCCAATGTGGTCTGGGATACTCCTTCCCAAAAAAAAAAGACATTGGCAAGTTGACTTCCTGTTCGAACAAAGGGAGTTGAGATGGTTCCATCTTCTAGCTTTTCACGAGTGAAATGACAATCCACTTCAATATGTTTTGTTCTCTCATGAAACACGGGATTATTTGCAATGTGGATAGCCGCCTCATTATCACAATATAGATTCATTGGTTTAGATTGAGCAAACCCAAGTTCACCTAGCAGATTACGCAACCATATCAGCTCACAAGTGGTTTGGGCCATAGCCCTATATTCAGATTCAATGCTTGACTGGAAACGACATTCTGTTTCTTGCTTTTCCACGAGACTAGATTTCCTCCAACTAACACACAATAGTTTGTCATAGACCGCCTGTTCGTAGGATCTCCATTATAGTCGACATCTGTAAACCCTTCTATGACATGATGACCGTGATTTTGATAAAGAATGCCAAGACTAGGGGCACCTTTAGGTACTTCAGTATATGTCTAACGGCCTCCCACTATGGAGTTCCTGGAGATGACATAAACTGACTTACAACACTCACTGGAAAAATGATGTCAGGACGTGTAATCGTCAGGTAGTTTAGCTTTCCCACAATTCTTCTGTACTTTTCTGGATCCTTAAGTAGATCTCCATCGTCTGCTTTCAACTTCATGTTCAGAATCATTGGGGCCTCACACGGTTTTGTTTCAATCATCCCCGAGTCATTCAATACATCCAAACAATATTTCCGTTGAGACAAACAGATCCCTTTCCGAGTACGAGATACTTCAATTCCCAAGAAGTATTTTAAAGGACCTAGGTCCTTTGTTTGAAACCGAGACGCAAGGAAATCTTTCAGCTTCTTGATCCCAATCTCATCACTCCCAGTAATCACAATGTCATCAATGTACACCACGAGTAGAATGCATCAAGAAGGGGATGAAGTAAAGAACACAAAATGATCATAAGAGCTCCTCCGTAAGCCAAACTCAGAATCAGAATAGGTATCGATTTTGATTGATTGAAAAATAAAGGAGATTACAAATAGTTTATATAGGGAAACTAATTACACTTTGGACCCTAGACTTTATTCACTTATTCAAATATAAACTAGACTAGACGACTTAGTCTAATATTCCCCCGCAAGTTCAGCGCGGTTAGCAATCTGCAACTTGGACCGTAGAAACTCAAACTTCTGCGACGACAAGGGCTTTGTAAAGATATCAGCAATTTGGTCGTCTGTAGAGATGAACTTGACATTTAGTTTCCCTTGAGAAACTTGTTCACGAACAAAGTTATAGTTTACTTCAACATGCTTGGTACGGGCATGAAAGACAGGATTAGCTGTGAGATATGTCGCGCCAAGATTATCACACCAAAGTGTAGGGGCCTTGCTATTCAATCCAAGTTCCTGAAGAAGGGACTTCAGCCAAATCAACTCAGCAACAGTGTCTGCAATGGCCTTATACTCGGACTCTGTTGAAGATCGAGAGACAGTTTTCTGCTTGCGAGCAGACCAAGAAATAAGATTCGAGCCTAAGTAGATAGCATATCCTCCCGTGGATCGACGATCGATTGGGCCAGCCCAGTCAGAGTCTGAGTAAGCATGAAGAGGTGGGATCCAATGAGAATCAGAAAAGGCTTGAAGCTGATAGCCCGTATTGTGACGAATCCACAAACCCAAATTGATGGTGCCCTTTAGGTAACGTAAGATCCGTTTTACTCCGGCCCAATGATTGTCAGTGGGAGCATGCATGAACTGGCAAACTTTATTAACTGCAAAGGCAATATCAGGACGAGAAAGAGTAGCATATTGAAGAGCCCCAACAGTTTGCCTATAGCGAGAGGGATCGTTGAGTAATGGGCTATCATCCGGTAACAACACATGAGAGGGGCTCATTGGAGTAGCAATCGGTTTGCAGTCTGCAAGACCAGCACGGTGTAAGATCTCACGAATATATTTCCGTTGTGAGAGAACTAAGTCTGCACCCTTGTGAACAACTTCGACCCCCAAAAAATAATGTAGCGGCCCCATATCTGTAAGTGCAAAGAGAGTATTGAGCCGGTCAACGATGGTGGCGATAGCAGTGGAGTTGTTACCGGTGATAATGATGTCATCAACATATACCAGCAGGTAGATAAGAGAGCCCGGAGAGTTGAGAATAAAAAGTGAGGGGTCGGTTTTGGACCCAGAAAACCCCAACTGATGAAGAGCAGTAGACAGTTTTATGAACCAGGCACGAGGAGCTTGTTTGAGCCCATACAACGACTTGTGTAACAAGCAGAGATGATAAGGTTTGGTTTGATCAATGAAGCCAGGAGGTTGGCGCATGTAAACAGTTTCCTCAAGATCACCATACAGAAATGCGGTCTGAATGTCCAACTGTCTGAGAGGCCATTTGTTGGTGACAGCAAGAGATAGGACTGTGCGAATAGTAACAGGCTTGATAACGGGGCTGAAAGTCTCATGATAATCCACGCCATGCTGTTGATGAAAACCTTTGGCCACAAGGCGGGCTTTGTACCTGGTAATCTTTCCATGTTCATCAGTTTTTAACCTGTAAACCCATTTGCAATTAACAACATTAGCATTAGGGACAGGGGGCACAAGTGTCCACGTGCCATTCCTATGAAGCGTAGCCAACTCATCAGCCATTGCTTGGCGCCATTCTAAAGACTTGTTAGCAACGGTAAAACTAGTGGGTTCAAGAGGTGGAGGGGAGGGAGCGGTGGCAGAGTAAGCGGCTGGGTTATATCGGTCAGGTTGTTTGGGATTGGGGTGAAGGTTGGAAGGCCGAGGCCGAGAGACTGGTGGTGGAGTATGGGTATGTTCGGGCAGGGAGGCATCAGAAGGAGATGGAATAGGTGGTGATGGTGATGATTGTGGAGACGATTGGGGAGGTTCGGGAGGAGGAGATTGAGGAGGGGGTGGCGGTGGTGTTGGTGTAGGCGATTGTGGAGGCTCGGGTGGGAAACCGGGTGGTGGGTTAGGAAATATAGAGATGTAAGGAGGAGTGGATGGTGGTGGTGGGGTTGGTGAAGGCTGGTAGGGAAACACATGTTCGTTGAAGCAAACATGTCGGGCAATGTAAATCCGGTCAGTAGACGGGTCAAAACAGCGATAGCCGTGGTGAACGGTGCTGTAACCAAGAAAAACGCAAGGAGTGGACCGGAATTCAATTTTGTGATGATTGTATGGACGAAGGTAAGGAAAGCATTGACAGTCAAAGACTCGTAAGAAGGAATAATCAGGTTTTCGTTTGAAGACTTGTTCAAAGGGAGATTTGTTTGTGGAGACACGAGAGGGGAGACGATTGATTAGGTATACGGCTGTTTCAAAGGCAAGGTACCAGAAACGTTGAGGAAGACTGGACTGAGCCAGGAGAGTGAGTCCAGTTTCTACAACATGATGATGGCGGCGTTCAACAAGGCCATTTTGCTCACTGGTGTGAGGACAAGATCATCTGTGGATGATGCCAAGATTGCGACAAAGATTGGTGAGAGGCCGAAATTCGCCCCCCCCCCCCCAGTCAGATTGAATACATTTTAATTTGGTGTTAAATTGGCGTTCAGTCATAGTAAGAAAATGTGTGAACACAGTATACACATCAGATTTTTGAGTTAAGGGATAAATCCACATATAACGTGTGAAATGGTCAACACATAAAAGAAAATAACGATGATCATCAAGAGATGGTGCGGGAGAAGGGCCCCAAACATCACAATAAACAAGATCTAAATTATTATTGCTACGAAAAGTGGAAGCAGGTAAAGACGACTTTGAGGATTTTCTCAATTGACAAGAAGAACATAAAGTATGTGAAAATTTGTCCGAAACAGGTAAAGAACAATAAGAAACAATTGAACGAAAAACTTGAGCATGAGGATGTCCTAAACGCTGATGCCAAATGTTAGAAGGAGCTTTGACAACAGTGAAGGCAACCTTCGGCAGAGACTTGAGTTGAGGAAGACGAATGAAGTACAAACCCTGTTCACTAGGGCCCGTAAGGAGGGTAGTGCGTGTAGACTCGTCCTTGACAACAAAAAAAGAAGAGTGAAATTCAAAGAAAACATTGTTATCAAGGCAAAATTTTTGAACAGATAAACGATTTTGTTTTAGTTGAGGAACATGAAGAATGTCAGTTAGGGTAAAGGTTTTGTTTGGTGTGTATATTTTGGATGAACCAATGTGAAAAATGGTTACAGAATTACCGTTACCAACAAGTAAAGAATCGTTACTGTAGTAGGCCTCTGAGTTATCCATGCTAGATAGGTCTGGTGTGACATGATGGGTTGCACCAGTATGGTTTCCAAGAAGAGCCAGAAGATGAGCCAGCCTCTGAGTGTGATGTAAAATTGGCCTGTGGTGCAGGATGAGACTAGGATGAGACTGGTTCGGCTTATTTGGGCACTGAGACGGTAGATGACCTATGCCACACCTGTTGCAATGGCCATAGACTGTGTTTTGGGTTGAAGCCCAAGAAAACTGTCGGGAGCCATTGCTATCCCGAGGGCGATTGTTGAAACTACCACGGGAGTTGCCACGAGAAGAACCACGAGATCCCCGACCACCTCGGTTATTGTTGAAAGACCGAGAACCATAATATGCTCGAGCCCGTGGGGTGGGAAAGGGGGTTAATTGATAACCAAGTTGAGAAGCCACAAGTTGAATGCTTTGAAGTTGTTGCTGAAGTTGATCAAGATTCGGTTGTTGAACCAAAGATACAACAGCCGTTAGTGGCTGGGATATTGGAGCAGTGTTGGCCAGGAAAGCTTGTGGAGTTAAGGTCTTTGTAAAAACATAGTCATGATCACACAAAAGGCCATGCAGTTCATTGAAGCGGACAGGAGGTAAACGAGTCAGTAAATTGCCTTTAATGACATTGTATTCCTCTCGAAGCCCTGCGATAGTTAGCATTACTAGGTCTTTGTCCTTCATTGGTTCTCCAATGTTAGCAAGAGCAGTGGCATATTCGTGAACCCTGCTTAGGTAGTCAGCCGGTTTTTCATCACCCTTCATGGTGATTCTAAGCAATTGATTTTTGAGAGTAAATTCATGAGAAGCTGTAACAGGGGCATAAGCTCTTTCAAGAGATAACCATACCTCACGTGATGATGTTTTGCCCTGAATGTGTTGATAAGAATCTTCGGACACAGTAGAGATGATAAGCATTCGAATATGGGCATCGTTTGAGATCCACGGGATGTAGCTTGGATTGTCGGTGGTTGCTGATTCGTTGGTGACTTTCTGATCAGGGCACGGAACTGTTCCATCAACATAACCAAAGAGATTATGAGATGTGAGAAAGGCTTCAATCATAGAACGCTAATAACCATAGTTGGTAGGTTTGAGAGAGAAGGAGAATTTGTGGGAATTGTGAATGGTTTTCTCCTGATGTGAAAAAGCGATTATAGCTGCCATGAATTCTGATAACGTCGGCAGAATTGCTGATCGCAGATTGTTGTTGGGCCGACAGAAGTGATGATCGACGGCAGAATTACCAGATTGTTGTTGGGCCGGAAGAATTGATGAGCGACGGCAGAAATTGATGAGCGACGATGTTAGGGAAAATAGAACGATAAGTCAGGAATTGATATCGCTCTGATACCAAATCAGAATAGGTATCGATTTTGATTGATTGAAAAATAAAGGAGATTACAAATAGTTTATATAGGGAAACTAATTACACTTTGGACCCTAGACTTTATTCACTTATTCAAATATAAACTAGACTAGACGACTTAGTCTAATACTCAATCACTACAACATTGAACCGTCCAAACCAAGCACGAGGGGATTGCTTTAAACCATACAATGATTTACGCAACTTACAGACTCTGCCTGAGCAACAAACCCAGGTGGTTGCTCCATATAAACTTCCTCATGTAAATCACCATGAAGGAATGCATTTTTCACATGCAGTTGGTGTAGGACCCAGTCATAAGTAGCAGCTAATGAAATAAACAAGCGGATGGAGGGAACCTTAGCCACAGGAGAAAATGTCTCGTAGTAGTCGACCTCATAAGTCTGAGCATATCCTTTGGCTACCAACCGGGCTTTCAGACGAGCCACTGATTTATCTGGATTAACTTTCACTGTGAATACCCATTTGCAGCCAATTGCCATTTTACCTGCAAGTAACTCTACCAAATCCCATGTATTATTATGATCTAGAGCATTAATCTCTTCAATCATAGCATCTCGCTATCCATAATGAGCCAAAGCTTCACCAACCGTTTTAGGAACATAAAATGAATCAAGTGTAGAGATCAAAGAGCGAGAACGAGAAGAAAGTTTATCATAGGAAACAACAGAAGAAATAGGGTAAGTACACGAGCGCTTACCTTTCCGAAGGGCAATGGGAACATCAAGATAGGATCCTGTGTATCGGAAGGAGGTGGATCACTTGAAGCAGGAGGATCATCATTAGGAGGATCTGCAAACGATGACGAAGATGGTATAGGGTCGGGATCTGACGTAGGTCGTTGTCGCCTATTATACACATGAACTATCGGTGGTTTAGTAGGCTCTTGATGCTGTGTCGAGTCGGATAGGAGATTCGGGAACTGGTACTGTATATACCAACAAATCATCGCTATCTCTTGGATTGCAAGGAGAGGACACAAGAAAGAAAGGTATATTCTCATGGAATGTAACATCTTGAGATACAATGTATCGATTAAGCATGGGAGAAAATCACTTATACCCTTTTTGAAGTCGAGGGTAACCAAGAAGGACACATTTAAGAGATTTTGGATCCAACTTAGCTATGTGTGGTCGGGTATCACGGACAAAACAGGTACGACCAAAGATCTTTGGGTCGACAGGAAACAATAACTTTGTAGGAAACAGAACTGAGAAAGGACTTCTTCCATCCAAAACAACAGATGGCATTCGGTTGATGAGAAAACAAGCAGTAGCAACAACATCAGCCCTGAAGAGTTTTGGAACAGTCATGTGAAATAATAGAGCCCGAGCCACCTCTAAGAGATGACGATTCTTTCGTTAAGCAACCTCATTTTGGGCTGGTGTGTCAACACAGGAAGACTCATGAAGAATACCATTTTGAAGCATATATGACTTAAATGTTTGAGACAAATATTCTTTTGCATTATCATTAAGAAGAGTTTGAATTGAGACTTTAAACTGTGTTTTAATCTCAGTATGAAATGAACAAAAATGGGTAAACACCTCAGATCGATTTTTCATAAAGTAAAGCCAAGTAGTACGAGAGTAATCATCAACAAAAGTAACGAAATACTTACATCCAAGTTTTGAAGTGACCAGACATGATCCCTAAACATCAGAATGGACTAACTCAAATGGGGACGAGGCCCGCTTATTACAGTCTCTAGGACTTAAAGGAATATGTTGATGTTTCGCAAACTGACAAGACTCACACTGGAGAGAAGGTAAATAAGAAAACTCAGGACACAACTTCTTCAAATTCTGTAAAGAAGGATGACCTAATCGACAATGAACTTCAAGCGGAGACGATGAGTTGGAAGAAGTCAAAGAGTAAGGTATTTGATATTCAAATATGTTTAGGCCGTCGGTTTCCCGCCCTCTACTAATAATCCTCTTCGTCGACAGATCTTGAAAGACACAAAAATCCGGAAAGGATTGAGACACAAAAATCCGGAAAGGATTGAGACACAATTTAAAGCATGGGTAATTTAGTTGACTGATAACAAATTGAACGAGAATTTGGGTAGGCTCAGTACGAAAGATAACGAAACAGATGGGGTAAGATTGATGGTGCCAGAACCAAGGACAGGTGGGGTAGACCCATGAGCAATTGTGACATGTGATGGAGACGTGTGTTTATTGAAATTAGAGAAGAGAGTGGGATTACCTGTCATGTGATCAGAAGCACCTTAATCAATGACCCATTTGGAGGCAGAAGATAATAGACATGTACTAGAGTTACCTGTCTCAGCAAATGCAGCAGTCGGAGTAGTGTAATTCTCAGTCCCTAAAAGTCGAGCATATTCTTCCGCTAGTATAGTAACAGTACTATCTGAGGCAGAGGCCACATGTGCTGATGAGCTCCTCGGACGTCTGGCTAAAAGCTTCTTACACGTACGCTTGGTGTGACCGAACTCATGACAGTAGTAACACTCAACATCATCAGAATTTGGAATAGTAGCCCGCGAGTCAGTTGGTCGGTCACTGTGGCCACCTCTAGAGCCCCCTCTATGACCACCACGAGATCCTCCTCGAAAGCCCCCACGGAATCCCCCTCGACTAACCAAAGTACTGTTGTGATCCAAAGTTTGAGAAGACTGAAGATTCTCATTCTGAAGAACACGGGCAAATGTTTCCTGAAGAGAAAGAATAGCAGATTCATTCAAGAACTGAGATCTGATAGAGTCAAATTCTGGTCGTAAGCCAGTCAAGAAACTGATAACAACCACTTGTTCCCTCTGAGTCTGCATAGCTTTGACATCAGCACTTAATGGAAGAAGAGAGTTAAGCTCCTCATAAACTTTCTTGAACTCCATGACATAAGTAGTGAGTGATCGGTCCTGTTGTTCTCCACAATGAAAGGACTTACACACACTATAGATTCGAAAGAATGTTACTTTGTCCAGGATATAAGAAATCAAGATAATCTATAAGTTCCTTCACATATTCACAGTGACTAACCAGAGACGAAACAGAAGGTTGAATAGTATTGATAATCTGCAAGTACAAACGAGCATTACTTTGTAACCATGAATTGGAATCGAAATCATTACCTTTAGGAGGATCAGATGTGAGATGAGAGCCCATTCCCATACTCTAGAGATAGATGCGAATGGTCTTGTTCCACTCAAAAAAGTTGGAGCCATTAAGCTTGTTGTTGGTAAGTAACATTTATTGGAAGCATCTCGGGTACTCGTGGACCACTATTGCTACCAGATGGTTTGTCTTCTCCCGTCATCTTCCAATAAATCACGAACTAGAAAACGTCGAAGTTGGACAAAGAATGCACTCACAGGGTGCAAGAAAACCGCCGAACAAAGATGAAAACGAACAACGCACTTACAGGGTGCCAGAAAACCCGACAAACAGAGATGAAAAACGAATAGAAATTTTCGATCCAGAAAACGTACAAAACTTAGGCCAGAAAAACGATCCATAAACGTACCAGAGAAAAAAACGGTGCAGAAAATTTTCGATCCGCGAAATAGTGTTTGTCACGAAACCGAGCTTTGATACCATGTGATCAGTTATCATATTATTACTTAACTTGTGAATACAATGAAAGAGTACAAGGATATATATAGGCAAGAAAGCCAGGAAAAAAAAGGAAACCCTAAAAGAGAAAACTCTAAGGGTCCATGAGCTAATTGTGCCTAAGTAAAATAATTACATATTTTACATTCTAACACCCTTCAATGTGAAACATTCAGACATGGGTGACTGTCTGATACCTCCAGAGAATTAGAGATAAGCAACACAATTACCTGATCCATGCCCAAAAAATGGAACTCTTCAGCTTTACCTTGTTGTGCATGGATAGCTGTAGCAAGAGAGCTCTAAGAAGTAGGGGCGACCTTGTAGTTTTATAATGATTCTTTCACTCCTATCCCTTCATAAGAACTGGATGCCATATTAATTGCCTTGAAGCCTTCACTTGATTGTATAGCTATTCAATGGTGAGATGGAACTGGGTGAAATGAACTTAAGTGCATAAACCATTTTTATAAGACAAGACTCAAATTATGCTTACCCTACAAGATCCAGCTACTCTCCCAGGCCTAAACTAGGAACCATCTTTGAAATCCAGAAAAGAACATAAACCATGAAACGGAAGGGCAATAAGAGATCGTTTCTCCATAATTTATCCGAAATGGAGAAGCAAAGGTCAAAATCTCTAAAAGAAAAGTTACATTCAACTCCAATAGCTTCTCTATTATGGTGATTCCAACATTAATTATATTATTAAAATATTCAATAATATAGAAAAGTTATTTCTCTCTCTTCCTCCATTTAATTTGATTGGTTGGATGGAGATGTCTTTCTGGAAATAACAAAAAATTTAATCTCTTTCTTCCTTCTTTAACTTTGGAGGATCCTCCAAATTTGGAGAAAATGTCACTCTCTCTCTCTCTCTCTCTCTTACTTTCTCGATTTTGGAGGAGGTTTTGGAGAAGTTGTTGGAGCAATAAAATGGCTTAAAAGTCCAAAAATTACGTTTTCTCCATTTGGAGGACCTGTTGGAGATGCTCAAAGGATAAAATCCATATAGATTGCATAAGCACTCAATGTGGATTTGGGATTCTAATTGCCATTTCTTGAATAAAAAATGGGATTGCTTTTTAAGACCTAGCACAAAAAAGTAGGTGCCCAAAGCTAAATTCAAATGCAGAACCTATATGGAATTCGCCAGAAGCAGTAGGTAAATTTCAAACACTAAAATCAACCAAATAATTGACTTTCTCGAACAGTGATTATCTGGTTTGGCAGTGGTGTTGATAGAGACTGTGTCAAGTTGGAGTGTTAGGCCCTGTTCGGTAAAATTTATGTTTTTTGTTTACATTTGTTTTTGTAGTACAAACAGACTTCCAATTTCTGTTTGACAACAAAAGCAAGACATGTTTGCCAAGAGTTTGCTTTTCTAAGAACTTAAATCTAAAATCTAAATTGTATTTTATTGGATTTGAAAACTCAAACCTGTTAAAGTCAAATAGTCATTGCGTCTTTATCTGTAGGCCACTTTCATATACCGTGAAAGTATCGGGATCAAGCTTAAGATTTGTTGATTGTTGTTTAGAAGGTTTTGTAAACTAATTTTGGATTTCCAAAAATGTAAATGTTTGCCAAACACTGTCTTCTGTTTGCTTTACACTTGAAAAAAATGTAATCGCACAAAAAAAGATGGCCAAACAAGGCCTTACTAAACTCTATTCGGTGGTACTTCTTAGATACAAACAAGGAGAAGTTGATTTAACTTAAGCATCTAGAATTATGTAGAATGTACTAAATCGATGCTTTTAGATGAATTAAAAGTGTGACTCCTATTAAACATGAAATGCAAAAACGACTCTGAGCTTATATCAACAGTTATACGAGCCTGCCAGATTGTGTTCATTTGCGTTTCCTTTATGTTCCAAAATTTTCGTTATTAAATCTATACAATTGGCTCCTAGGGATCCATATACTCGATTTAGCAGCATTGTAATAAAAAATCGCTGTTGTGCATCTATTTATCTATCTACACTCACATATGTAGATATATCACTCACACACACACACATATATGTGTGTGTGTGTCTATAGATATATTACATATTATTGTTGTCAAATGCCATAATAGAATAGAAATTTGTTATAATTCCTTACATATTATTGTCAACTATGACTCCAGGAGAAGCTGGTGGATCTAATTTTATGTCTCTTGTGTGTTTGTATGCCATTTTTTAGCTAAGATTTCCCCTGTTCAAATTATTTTAGTTGTTAATAGTTTTATGATCTTATGGTCGAGTTAAGTTCTATCATTTCTGTATTTGTTCCTTTTAGCCGTAGTTTGCAATCTCCGGGGTCAAAGCGGACAGAAGTAGTGGTGGATCAAAGGGATGTTGTTGTTCTTACACCTAAGAATGTTCAGGTATGTTTTTTGCATGAATGTTGTTAGTGAAATCATATTTTTGCTTTACTGTGGGTGTTCAATGGATAAGATGTTTTCTTTTGTCTTTCATGTAAGTTAGGCCCTCAGGACTCTCTTCAACATAACTCATCGATTATACAATGTTTTGGGACCTTCGTGGGTGTTGGTATGACCATTTACCCTTTTCAGATGTCTATACAGAATATATATTTTTCTTAGTGGCAATAGTATGCATACAGTTTATGTATTCATTGTAGGTTTTGGAGACTCTAGCAGCACTTGATCGAGCAATTCATTCTCCACATGCCACCACCCAGGTAACCCTAGACATTTTATCAAACTGACTTCACAATAGTGAGCCATTGATATAATTCTTGAAATTTCTCCTCTAACTCTTGAATCATGTTCAGTCCTACATATGGATTTTTATAGAATTCATAAGCTTTGAAGAATCAATTGGTATTCTCTATTTTTTTTATGTTGCTACTCCCTTACCTAGGGAAGTGAGTGGAACCCTGAAAATTTTTGCTATTAGTTTTCTAAGGGAAGAGTGGTAACAGTATATTCAAATGTGTACAATACCTCCTTGTCAAAGCTGGTTACCTGACTGTGGTGATCTTTTTGATGACGTAGACACATGTGATTAGTGGGCACTGGGCAAGCTAGTTATAGCAGTGATACACATTGAGATGTTGCCTGCCTTGTAAGTATTCGTCGATTTATGTCTGCTCCTCAGTCCTCACATTGCAACGTGTTATTGGAGATATGATGTATTGAGGGTTGCTCCAGGATGAAATTTGTATGTCAAGATAATGATCATGTCAGGGTGACATTACGACTTTTAAGAGTTTATACTGTCCTTTTGTGCTTTATTATTTGTTCTTGTTACCTTTTCAACTCTTCTGAACTCGGTTTCTTTCCTTTTATTTCACATCTCTTTCCTTTCTATCAAACTTTTGGAACAATTTTTTTTTCATAAAGTCAATTTTCGAAACCTTTTACGAGCTGGGGGTCTTCACGGAAAAGCCTCTCTACTCCTCGTGGTAGAGATAAGGTCTGCGTACACACTAAAACTCGTTTTAACTTCACGAGTAGAGCTCCATAACACCAATGTTTGACTCGACTCGTTCAAAAACTCGATTAAATTTTTCGAGTCGAGCCGAGCATGCACTTTTTTGAGTCAAACATCTTCATATGTTCATAAATCATATAATCAAAGTTTAAAAATTCTTGAGGTCGAGTCAATCGATCTCAAGTTTGAGCCCGCAAACGAGTATCGAGTTCGAGCTCAGACATCGAAAAAGTGTTCGAGCTCAAGCTCGAATCCTACTGTGAGAAAGTTATTCGAGCTCGAGTCCGGTGCTATTTTTTTGAGCTGAGCTCGAATAACCTACAACTCGATTCGACTTGGCTCGTTAACACCCCTATGTGTTTATGATGGGACAAACAACTCTGTGTATCGCTTCTAGACAAAGCTAGGCATCTCGATTTCGTTTGCCTATATGTGATATGTCGATTAGAAGATGCACTTGCCGTTCACACCGGTAAAGACCAGAAAAGTGCTTGTCAACAATCTTTTCAAGTCACTATATGGAAGGATTGACGATTTGTAACAAGCTGGTCATTAATTATACGCAATACGACTTAAAGGGGAGGTAAGATTGGAAGGTCTCGAGTCTGAATCAAGGAAACAACCTTTTTGGAAAATGCAAGGGAAAGGTGCTGTACAAGGACTTGCATCCCCAATCCTCACAAAGCCACGTAGGTTTGGTGCAGCAAGGTTCCCCTCTAATTAGGGCGAACCTTGGGGTGACCGCTACGGTTAATCGTTTAGTCTGTTGAATAGTAAACTTATCTTTATAATGCAGTCACTCTCAAATACTAAAGAAATTAATGCTTCCTTGAAGAATGCTGCAACTCAGGACTATTGACCAATCTCAGTGAATTGAATGTCTATGAAAAATCTTCTTTCTTTATATAGGAGGTATCTGCAGCTGTCTCAAAGCTTACTCGAGAACCATCTGGCCAGTACAGTGACTTCAGTATTCTCTCATCATTGAATTCCCAGGTGCTTTTCATTACACTATTGACTAATAGATATAATCAAATCCTTCACTAACTTGCATGTTCTTCCCCCTAAATTTTTTATAATAGCCTACAAGTTCTAACCTCTTCTCTTTTCTTCTATGAAGTTGTTTGAAAGCTCTGGACTGATGCATATATCTGCAGTTAAATCACTTCTTTCTGCGCTCCGGCAATTGTCACATCAGTCCATGGCCGGAACGTTAAGTGGTATTGCACAAACATCAAGTCAGAAAACAGGAAGCATTAGTTTTGCAGTGGAGAGAATGATATCCATCCTAGTCAATAACCTTCACAGTATGTTATTGAATATGACCTATACCTATATTTTCTGTTGACACTTGTCATGATATTAATAAGCCGGTAATTGGTCTGAATATGAATGAACTGAATGGAATGAAGCACAATTACCCCACAAATGATTATCAACCACTATAAGCTTACTTCACCCACGATTCCTTGCAATGATGGAATAATTGATTCTTTGCAATGTGAAGGTTCATGCTACCGAAACAGGAATACATTATTTATCTGAAAAAACTTCCATTTCCTAGGTAATAGTGTGCCATGAATCTGTACTCCAACTGGATCATAGAAAAAGATATTTCCTCTTTCTTACTCTTCCACGATACGAAGTTATGTCCAACAAAGATATTTTGTTTCTTACTCTTCCGTGAAACAATGTTACTGCAAACAGAGATGCATTAACCGGTTTATGAGAAGCCTCCTATCTTGTTGATTTTTTCCTTCATAAGGTGCCAAGAGTCCCCCTGAATGCATACAAGATACGGTTTTGTGAATCATAATTGACATGCCTCCAGAAATGAAGAGAACACCTTAGTTGTACTGGACGGAGCAAACATAAACAGTCTAACTATTCCCAGTTAAGCAGTGTCTCACATTCAGTCTTCTCTACCCTTATGTACCTCTTTGGGTTATTATGATACTTTCCACATCTTTTTTTTTGTTTTTTTTTGAACAGCATGATACTTTCCACATCTGCCGAATAATATTGTGTGTCATTGGTTTGCACTTGGATGATTTACACACAGGTAAAAGAACTATAATTTGTATAAGAAATAAGAGTTCCCTCCTGAGACCTTGTAATCTCATTTCTTCGAAAAGATCCTAGTGTTCCAAGATCTATAACCTTGAACTATTTGCTTGGAATTTTATTGTGGGTAAGCTATAACCTGGACCATATAAACATAGATCACCAAATATGATGCCTCTACACGACACAGTTATTAATATTGCTCTGCGAAATCCCGAATTGACTAACAATCTATGTGATGTGACTAAGACAACCTCTTCAAGAATGTGTGACACCATATAGAGATCTTCAAAGTGGACCATCGACACCTCCTCATTACTATTAATGTGCATGACTGATCCATTTAAAGTTTTAAACTCCCTCACCGAAAAAATTCTAAGAAATACTTTCTGGATGTGGAATTTATTAAACGACCACTGCGTGTGGTGTTCTTGTAGGGACTAGGGGTTCTCTTATCGAGGTCCTCATTCTTATAGAATTTTTAATGTTTGGAATTCGTAGAATGTACATTATTATGTTGTAGAATAAATATATTGTACACAAGTATTAGCCTGCAACCTCAAGTGGGGTATAGTGAAGTAATAATAGATATTATAAAACATATCTGCAATAAAAGCAAGAGAAAACTATAGATAAATATATCTATCATTTGTCATGGTGAATCCTTCTTGAACTCATTTGTTGCTTGGTAGTGATATTTGATGAAACCTTTGATATATAGAACAAGCTTGGTCCGTATTATATAATATAGTGGGCCGGTCCTTAAACTAATAGACTAGCTGGGTACCTAATAAGAAATTTATTTTTTCACTATGTTTTATGTTTGTCGTATTTTGTTCATATGTTTCAGAGGCTTCTTGTATAGTTCATCAATGAATTTATTCTCAGAAAAAGAAGCATGCTATTTTTGTCTGGAAAATGCTCTCCGTTGTTCTTGTTTAGTTTGTTAATCAATAACCTATCCTACTAAAAGCCATGGTGCTAATTACATTGTTCTGCATATAGAAGCGTAAAATGGAACATGAATTTCTCTTATTTGATATCTAATTCAAAAGGATTTATTTTAACTTCTATTATTTGCTTTAGTTTGTGGCTTACCTATTTTGTTGCAGGGATTCAACCATTGTGGGATGACGTTGTTGGCCATTTTGTTGAGGTTATTACAATATACATCACATGCTGTACATTCTGAAACATGCTGCTATCATCATTACAAACTCTTATTGACATGATAAAGGTACTTTTGCAGCTTGCTAATAGCCCTAATCACCATTTGCGTGCAATGGCGCTTAAAGCTTTGGATCAATCGATTTCTGCTGTCTTAGGTTCAGACCAGTTCGAGGAGAATGCATTGTCAAGACAACGTGGTGTATGTGATGATGTTACAGTTTTTCACTGCTTATCTTAACATGTCTTTCTTTCCTTCTATACAAGAATTATGGTTCCCTTTATAAACACATTGTTTTTTTGCTAGACCAAAACAGAAATGAAGGCACTTGAAATTTCTGTGATATCTCCACTACATGTCGTCTATGGTTCTTGTGCGAGCAGTGATGTTCATGCTGGATCTTTAAAAATTCTTCTACATATTTTGGAGGTATTGTGTTACAGTCCTGAAATGTTGAAGTCTGTATTTGGTATTTTCTCTAAGCCACATAAATTCTGTTGGTTTCTATTCAAGATGCCCATATTAATTGCACCATTTATTTTTTATTTTCTATTTCTTGGTATATCTTCAAGCAAACAGTTATCTATGTGACAGTTGTCATTATTGAAACTCCATGAAAATATTTATTTTTTCTACAAGATCCCCAATTATTTTGATATTGAAGGGTATCTGGCGATACTCAAATATTTTTGTGAGACTACATGTAGAATGAACATTGCAATACTTGTGGGACGGATGGAGTATATAATTTATTTTGTTTCTTAGCTGCATATTTCTTTTTGTGTTGGTAACCTTTTTACAGAGACATGGAGATAAGCTGTGTTATAGCTGGCCAAATATTCTTGAACTGCTAAGGTAACTATTGGCTATATCTCTGTTTTCTCCTTGGTGCTGTGATGTTGGTTAAAGTTCTGATTCCTTTCTTCTTTAGATCAGTTGCTGGATCATCTGAAAAGGATCTTGTCACTCTTGGATTCCAGGTTAGTAAAATAATAGTCACACATTTACCAGTTGCCATAACTACTATACTTGTACAATACTATCAAATGGATGCAAAAGGCTTATAGATCTAGTGATATATTGGTCACCCTAATAAAAGTTCTATTTTATCTTGTATGGAGGAAGATCCAATGATTGAAGTTGTCTACATTTTGAAATCACATAAGCTATTAAGTCAAATATAATAGACAAACTGTTCTATATCTTGGGTTGGCTTGCCATCTAAGTCAACATCTGTTGCTCTATCATGTTTCATTAGACCACACCTGAGTAGGTGGTTTAGAACATATCATGTTTGCCAAGACTAGATTCCCTGCTTGGATCATCGTACCTGTAGAAAGTATTAGAGCCATGGTAGAAAAGTGACCTGGAATTGTTTCCCATTGGAACACTTCAGGGTCGCAAGAGAGACATTTCTCGTATATGATTTATGTAGAAGACTGAATGCTGAACCAGGGTAACACTGAATGATGGTGATCAACTGTGGACAACTCAACCAGATAACAAGATGGAGGGTCTATATATTCATCTTAACTTAGGCCTTTGCGAATGATATTCCTGATATGTGATTATGGGGAGGCTAGTGATGAAGTTGCACGGGCAACACAACTGTGGCCACAAGCTATCATTGCTTTCTTTGTAGTCAATGCCTCAGAAAAATCCTTTGCCATGAGATGGGTGAGAGGTGATGAATAGAGCGTTGGAGATGTAGCTTCAGTGAAACAGGTTTTTAACAGGTTCTTTCAAGAAAGAAGAGGCTCTAAAACCCAATAGCATGTCAAATCTGTGTATCCCCTTTCTGATTAAAGAATAGAGTAATTAGTCTGGAGATGCAGCTTCTCGAGTATCTTGGTTATCTCTTTTCAGCAAACCGTTTTTTCGTTGTAAGAGACCCTTATTTTTTATTCTAGAGTACTAGAAAGGAGGAGACAATGGAAGGTTTGAGGACCTGGTGAGATCCACAAGAACTAAAACACGTGAGGGGATTGCTGATGCAAAATGTATGGTTTTTGTGTAACCAAAATATACTTGATTGATCTTGAATTTAGTTTTGCTTTCTTCTTTTGCCAAGAGTGATAGACAAAAGATAAACGCGTGAGGGGATTGCTGATGCAGAAGGGTGTCAAGGTTGAGGGAAGTGCTGCCATCCAACGCAGATGAAGGCATTCTATATATTTGAAGTTATGCAGTCAGAACATCCCCCTAAACCAGTTGGTAACATTGTGATGAATCACTGAAGTGCGAGCTGTCCAATGGTATATCTATGGATCTATATAACCCCTTAGGTTGAGTTGAGTTCAGGTCTCTTTGAAGACATTAATGTATCAGTTTGTTGACCATTTAAAAAAAAAAAATAGTGCGAGTGGCTTTGAGTAGATGATTAAGTTTTTCTTCAGCCATGCCATTCTGCTGAGGTGCATGGAAACAAAAAAAGTTCATGCATAATCCTGTTCTTACACAAAGTAAGTAAAATCAGTTAATATTTTGTTTGGCCATTTCACTTCTTAAGGTTTTAACTGCAAAATTTAGCTGAGTTCTATCATATGCACACAAATAGCAGAAAATAGAAATGCACAATTTGACATCTCTCTCCATTCAAATACCATAATCGGGGATTCATATACCAGAACAGAATAGAGTAAAACTGGGTATGACTTCCAGTCGATTCATTCACTCTCCTTTTAAGAACAAAATTGTACCAGATTCACTCTTTTTACAAGTGCGAAAACGACCTGATGGTGGTGGTCACTGGGGGAGCAAGTTGCCGTTTGTTGAGTTTGGCGATGGTAGAGCAAACTGTAAACTAGTGAAGATGCAAGTGTGGATTGTGAGAAACTAATGTAATTTTGCAAGATAGCTAATAATGTGAATTTTGCATCTTACTGTTATTTCAAATTTGGGAGCTATAGGTGAAGTTAAAAATCATTGCAAAAAGAAAGGTATACGTTATCCGATTAAATTGATGAAAAATGGTAGTTCTGGGGAAAAGTCTATAAAAAGTATACCTGCCGGATACTTATGGACTTGTTTTACCTTATTTTTAGTTTGTGCATTGAAAACTGTTTTTGTAGTTGATTACTTTATCCAATTTGCTCTCTTTTCTTGTAGGGCCTACGAGTCATCATGAACGATGGGTTGTCTACCGTGCCTTCAGAATTTCTCCACGTGTGAGTTTTTCAACTTTACATGGTTATGTTTTATTATTTTGTGTTTCCTCTTTTGGTGGAATTTTTTGACATTTGATTTCTGGTGCTGCCATATCTTTAAGTTGAATGAATTTAGTATTTGAGCTAATGATGGGTTTTTCAAGTTTTGATCTTTTAGCATGTTTAGGTTTGTCAGCCTGTCCAGCTCATCGTTGTTGGGATTCATGTGTGTGTGATGTAGCCCTATGCTTAATTCGTTACAACTTGCCTCTGTCTATTTGCTTCATATGTTGTTCCATTGTCCTGACACATGCCAATCTGTCAGCCCTGACCTGTTTGGCCTTCGTGGGACCTCAATGTAAAGCTATCACACATGTTACTTAAAACATTGTCAGCCAACTCTTTTCTAGTCTTTATCTGCTACGTCACCCCACCTTATCTAAAGAGTAAGAGAAATAGCCAAGCGATTAAGTAGACAAGGTTGACCACACAGAGAGGCATTTCCAGAAGGAAAGAAGTTAAACTCAAGTTACATTGGCATTTGGATGAAGTTGATTGAAAGTGATTCACCATCCTCAATTGTGAGACCTGCTGCCTCCATATCTGTGGTTTGAATATGTGGAAAGGCAGGGATTAATGGTACAGGGTTTGTGAAGAAATGGACTAGATTTCTCATTCCTTATGCTAAGGCTTACCTATCGAGGATGGAAACTAATTGAATTAACAACAACTTTATTAGACTAGCTCAAACTGCCGATCTACTTCTGTTCTATAGGGAATGTCTGGTTGTATGAGCAAAATAAACCAATAGTCTTCATTTTCTTCGTACACATTGAACGAATAGTGTGTACATGTAAATAACCAATGAATGCTATCATGACGCTATTAACATGTACACACTATTTCTTTGTAAGAGACCACTAAGTGGGGGAGTTTGTAACAACCCGTCCCACGATTTGTGAGCTCATTATAAGCTCAAAATTATGGGCTACCAATAATTTCCACCATGGTTTTAAGTTGGATTTGAAGTTATCTGGTGAAAAGTAGACGGTAGAGAGTGGTATACTTTTCATAGGAGTGTTGTGGCATAGAACTATCTCGATCATTTATCGTAGAGATGGTGGCTTTAGTGGTAGAGATAGTAGGGTCATGCTTGGGGCGCTTGGGGAGGAGTGCTAGAGGCGATGAGAGAAATAGTATATTTAGTTTATCTTCGTCGGACTAGTTTAGTAGAAGGATTGGTGATGGCGGAAAATGTCGACTTTTGGTCGGATCGTTGGTTGGAGTTTGGTAGATTAAAAGATAAATTTCCACGTTTGTGGGCTTTAGAAAGGGTAAAAGAGGTGAAGTTGCGAGATAATTGGTCTAGCTGGGATAGAAGGTTGGCCGTGGAGTTGGGATAGATGCCTTAGGAGTAAAGCCAATCGAGAGTTTGAGGATCCTTTGCAGCTGTTGCAACCTATTTCGCTTAATCCTAATGGATCTGATAAGTGGGTTTGGGATTTGGATGCAAATGGGGGTATTCACTGTAAAAAAGTTGAGGGGTCTGTTGGATAATAGGCTGCTGGATACTCACAATGGGGCAGGAAATATCCGATGGTGTTCTTTAGTGCCAAAGAAAGTCAATTTCTTCGTTTTGAGGTTGTGTAGGGGTATTCCAGTGAGGGAAGTTTTTATGATAGGCGCTTTGATTTAGACTCTAGGCTTTGTATTAAATGCAACGGTAATGTAGAATCTATTAAGCACTGCTTTCTAGAGTGCTTGGTTAGTGTTCAGTTGTGGGAAAAATTTTCTGCTTGGTGTGGTGGGAAATTCTAGTCAAGAAGATCGATTGAGGAGCTGATTTCGGACACTGGTAGCGGTGGTGGTGTGTCTGCTTTAGCTTCGGCAAGGGAAGCAATCATTTGGTCATCTCTATTCATCTCGTGGAGGAAGCGAAATACTCTTTTTTTTGAAAGGGGTGCTCAGATCGATACTAGGGTGCTATTTTTCAAAATCCAGTCGACCTCTTTCTTTGGATCTCAAACAGAGCTAAGAGCACGAAACCTTCTTGGGTGGAGTGGTTGAGTGACTCGTATTGGCAAAGTTAAAGCTTGTCTTGTTCGTGGGTTCAGATTGGGTCTTCCCTTTCGGTTTGTGTCGTATTATTTTGTTGGGCCTTTGTCTTAGTAGTGGGTTGTTTGGTCTTTTCTAGGCGTTCTGCTCCTTGCAGAACATAGCCTCCTTGTTTCGTTCTTGTAATTGTGGTTTTTCTTTCCAGCAATAAATTCATTGCCTTTCAAAAGAAGTCTTTACACCTAACAAGGAGAAGACTTTGCCAACTTGTCTAATCTGAGAGAGCATGCACTACATCAACCATACGTACTGTTCTTCAACGTAAACTTCCTCCAACTTCACTTCTTATGATGTTGTAGCCTTGATTAACCTATGTTGCTATATTATTTTACATTCAACACAAGAATGCACAACATAGCCATCTTTAAGATCTATTATATAATGGTAAACCTTCTATACGCTTCACGTACAAAAGAAAGAATAAGTAGTGTAGTTTGGGTTTTTGTGAGTTTGTTTAGTCTTTGTTCTTTCTTGTCTAGTTGGAATAAAGTTGTTGAGGGTAGTTTGGTAATTTCATGTTAGTCTGTTAGAGGAGTGTGTTATATTGGAGCGGGGGTTGTTAGCTGGAGGGATCGAATTCATTTGTTACTTGTAACTGGTGCGTGAACTCTTTGGAGAGATCTGACCTCTCGAACGCCAGCAAGGTTTCAATTGTGATCAATATAATAACCCAATTCTGCCAATTTGAGTCGGTGTATAGCAAATTGGTATCAGAGCAGTTCATTCCAGGGAAGATGGCGACTCGCAGCATGACAAACCGAATAGAGGATTTGGAAAGCAGCGTTGGTTCAATTGAAAAAGGAATGCAAATGCTCATGGAATAGATGGAGCGCATTATAAAAAATCAGGAGGAAACTGCTAGTAAAATCCATACGCCAGCAGTTTCAGATAGCGAAGATGCATCTGGTTCGGGTGTAAGAGGAAGAGAAAGAGGAAAAGGGGTGAATGCAGATTCTTCGCGTTTTTTGGCGGTGAAAGGAAGAAAACTCGAGATCCCGACATTCGAAGGCAGAGATCCGGATGGTTGGATCCTGAGAGCAGAACGATATTTCTCATTGAATAGATTGACGCAGGAGGAGAAAATCGATGTGTCGTTTATTGCATTTGAAGGGGTTTCAATGGGAGAATAAATGCCATCTTATTACGAGATGGGAGGATCTCAACCACTTGATTCTTCGTCAATTTAGGTCGTTAGCCACTGGATCCTTGTGTGAGCAGTTCTTGGTGGTAAAACAAGAGGGAAATATCGATGAATACAGGAGAAAGTTCGTGGAATCCGCGGCACCATTGGATGGAATTCTGAGGAGATATTTCTGGGACAATTCATCAATGGATTAGAAAATTCAATTAAGGCGGAGTTAAGGTTGATGAATCCTCTCACGCTGAGTGAAGCGATGGAGTTGGCCTCGAAAATTGAAGTGAAAAATAAATTGCTAAGCTGTGAGAGGTGGGCCTATTCGGGGTGAAAGAGCACTAATATGTTCTCAGACAACAAAAGCGTGTCAGCTCAGTCGGTGGCGTCTCCAGCGGTGGGTGGCAAAACAGGGTCTGAATTCAGAAAGTTGTCGGACCAAGAGGTGCAACAGAGGAGAGCCATGGGACTTTGTTATCGATGTGATGAAAAATACTCTCCGGGCCACAAGTGCAGCAAGAAGGAGGTTAATGTGATCTTAGTTCAGGAGGAGTCTGAGGAGGAAAAAGTCACCGAAGAAGAGGAAAAATCGTTGAACTCGGTGGACATTGTAGATGTGGGTTCGAAGGTGGAGGTCCGTCTTAATTCTGTAGTTGGATTGACGAATCCAAAAACAATGAAACTCGAAGGATTGATTGGAGATCAAAGGTTGGTAGTTTTGATTGATAGTGGTGCCACACATAATTTCATATCGAAAGAGGTAGTCGATCGATTAAAATTGAATGTTGAAACTACTAAAGAGTACACGATTACCATGGGTACAGGGAACACACCGAAGTGAGAAGGTGTCTGTAGAGGTGTATCGTTGATGATCCAAGGTCTGGAGATTCGAGAAGATTTTTTACCTATTCAGTTAGGCAACAACGATGTGATTTTAGGAGTACAGTGGTTGGAAACACTGGGATCGACACATATCAATTGGAAACAACAGAACATGAAGTTCAATGTAGGGGGAAAATCTGTTACGTTAAGGGACAATCTAGCACTAGGGAAATCTATGATTTCTCTGAAGGCCATGGGAAGAGTTCTACAACAGGAAGGATATGGTGTTCTGGTGGAGCTAGGAGTCTGTACTGTTAAGCAAGACGTGGAACCATCGGGAGAAGATTCCATTGAACTCTTGATAGGGTGTTTGATAAGGTATTCAATATGCCTTCCGAATTATCACCTAATCGTGGGATGGAACATGGAATTGTGTTAAAAGAGGGCGTGGAACCAGTAAATGTTCGACCATACCGATACCCTCACTACCAAAAGGACGAAATCGAAAAGCTCGTAACGGAGATGTTAGAAGCCGGAGTAATTAGGCCGAGTGCTAGCCCATTTTCGAGCCCTGTTCTTCTAGTAAAAAAGAAGGATGGGAGTTGGCGTTTTTGTATCGACTATAGAGCTTTGAACAAAGCAACTGTTTTAGACAAGTTTCCTATACCAGTGATAGACGAATTGAATTACTGGACGAGTTGAGTGGAGCTAAATTTTTTTCGAAGTTGAATTTCAAATCCAGTTATCACCAGATCAGAATGAAAGAAGGAGGCATATAGAAGACTGCCTTTCGTACTCATCAAGGGCATTACGAGTTCTTAGTAATGCCCTTTGGATTGGTCAACGCCCCAACAACTTTCCAGAGCCTGAAGAATGAGGTATTCAAAGATTTCTTGAGAAAATTTGTGCTAGTTTTTTTTGACGATATTTTGGTATATAGCACATCGTTGGAAGAGCACAGGGGTCATTTACAGAAGGTTTTTGAGGTGTTATCTCAAAATCATTTGTATGCCAATCGCAAAAATGTGAATTCAGTCGTGATCGATTGGTTTATTTAGGCCATATCATTTCAGCCAAGGGGGTCGAGGTGGATGCGACTAAAGTCAGGGCTGTGGTGGATTGGGAGATAGCAAAGACCATGACTGAACTAACGGGATTCTTGGGCCTCTCGGGGTATTATCGAAAATTTATAAAGGGATATGGAGGAGTAGCAACACCTTTAACAACCTTGTTAAAGAAAGATCAATTTCAGTGATCTAAGGAAGCTCAAGAAGCGTTTGAGTCGTTGAAGCAATTGTTATCATCAGCCCCCTGTCCTACGACTACCAGATTTTACGAAAGATTTCGTTGTCGAATCGGACGCATCAGGATACGGACTTGGCACGGTGTTGATGCAAGATGAGCAACCCATTGCCTATTTTAGGCAGAAATCCGTTTACGAGAAGGAGTTGATGGCCATTTTTTGGCTGTGAGAAAGTGGCGACCTTACTTATTGGGGAGACGTTTCATCGTGTGTACGGACCAACAAAGCTTACGATTTCTGTTGGAACAGAGGGTAGTCGAACCAGAATATCATAATTGGATCAGTAAGCTTTTGGGATACGATTTTTCCATAGTTTACAAACAAGGGAGTGCTAATCGTGCAACATATGCCCTTTCTCGTAAGATGGAAAGGATCGAATGTTCGAATATTGGGGGACCTCAATGGAGACAATGGGAGGATTTGAAGCATGAGATTTCAGAGGATGACTTTTTAAAGAAACTGTGTAATGATTTAGAAGCTGATGGTGGTTGTCACAAAGGTTTCGAACTACGACAAGGGCTGTTACTCTATAAGGATCGCCTTTTCATCCCAAGAACTTCAAAAACCATTCCTTTGATTTTCGAAGAGTTCCACGCATCTCCAATTGGGGGCCATGGGGGTGAGGATCGTACTTATCAGAGAATCGCAGCCGAAGTTTTTTGGGTGGGTATGAGAAAAGACATAGTGGATATGGTGAAGCGATGTGAAATTTGTCAACGAAACAAGTGTTTACACGGAACACCCGTAGGTCTTTTACAACCACTGGAATTACCCTCCAATGTATGGGAAGAGGTCTCTATGGACTTTATCGAAGGGTTACCACAATCGAATGGCATGAGCTCTATCTTAGTTGTTGTTGATCGATTAAGCAAATATGCTCATTTCGTGGGATTAAAGCACCCGTTTAATGCACAGACTGTGGCTGAAGTTTTTGTTAAAGAAATTGTTCGCCTACATGGCATACATCAATCCATTGTTTCTGATAGAGACAAAGTTTTCCTTAGTTCGTTTTGGAAAGAATTGTTTAAGCTGCAAGGGATGAAATTAAAGTACAGCTCAACGTATCATCCCCAATCTGATGGCATTTGTGTCCTAGAGCTCTCAAGGGTCTACTTCCTTACAAGTCTTTTAGGTTCCACTTTTTATATTTTCCTATTGGTTTTGTTTCAGTGTACAATCTAGTTTGAAATAAATGCTTGTTGTTGAGTTACTCCTCTTTCATTTTCATTTTTACTTCGGTTTTCTCTTTTTCTTTTGGTGTTTTCAACTCTTCTTTTGACTGTTTAAATTGTCACTTGGACTCATTCAGATGTATAGATGTTACTGGTGCATATAGTGCTCAGAAGACTGAATTAAATATCAGCTTAACAGCAATCGGCCTGCTGTGGACTTCTACTGACTTTATTGCCAAAGGTCTATTTGAGGGTCCTACAGAGGATATGGGAAGAGGTTTGGTTCTAATTTTGCATCAGTTGATCTGGTTTTGTTATACTAAGTTTACAAATTAGTTTATCTTCAAATTGCCTATTCTGCAGAAACTCTGGACCACAAGAATGTTGAAAAGATAGAACAGACTTTGAATACTGTTAAAAAAGCCAACCAACAAGATCCCTCAATTACTGTAGCTGAACATGAAAAATTGTTGTTTTCCGTGTTTTCATTACTCCAAAATCTGGGAGCTGATGAAAGGCCAGAGGTATTTTCTTTTCCTACCAGTTGGGCTTCATGCCTGCTGAGTGCTGAGTTGTATGGAATTTCTTTTTTGCAAGATTCGGATATTTTATCAGACTCCGTAAATGATTAGACTGTGAGTTTACGTTAGAAATATCTTATTGGTGATGGCAAGTCTGGTTGTGAAGCTGTTATTTTTTTTAACATATCATTTGACATTCATCAGTTTTGTAGATTAATGTTAGATGTCACAGGTTAAGTGAAGAAAGAAGCTAGGCAAACAGCTTGTGTTACTTTGCCGAATACCATGTTTACCATGGAAAAACCATTGCTTTTGCCATTCACCACTACGGAATAGGAGGTAGTGGTAACACTCACCATAACCCATTTTATCATACGCGGGTAACATCCAAATAGGACCAGGGAGCACATATGGAAATTCTAATCAACAGAGTCATATGCTTTCTAGATATCGATTTTGAATGCCCAACGGGCCACACTGGCATTTTTCCAAAGCCTATTCAAAGAACAAATATTGTGCGTGTAGCTAGTTGGGCATGTTTGACCTATAGGGTATCGGTATCCATTGGCCTGTGTATTATTTCTTATTTAATTAGTGATGCTTTTTGAGATCCATAATTTTCTTGTTGAAACTAATAGCATACGACAACTCTTTAAACACAAAAGACACTCTGGCTTGAAGATAATAGAACTATTTAATGAACCAAAATGGTTAGTTATCAGTGATATCGTTTCCATATGATACCATTTTATCTTAGGTGGTATAGAAACTAAAAGTATAGGATACCTGTCATCATCCAACAGATATGCTAATTTGTATATAGAATGCTTGCAATTTCATGTATACTTTGTTTGCAGCCTCTACTATTCAGTTTCTTTCTCAGCATCATCAGGGGAGCCATTATTTACTTTAACTTTTGGCTATTGCTTGCTTTATTCATATTTAGGTTAGAAACTCAGCAGTGCGGACACTTTTTCAAACCCTTGGCAGCCATGGACAAAAGCTTTCAAAGAGCATGTGGGAAGATTGTCTATGGAATTATGTTTTCACTACTTTAGATCGCGCTTCTCACATGGTAAGGTGCAGTGTATGTAAGATATACTTCATGGTCTTTTTGCTGTCTGTCTTGAACACAATTATCTGATTACAGGCTGCAACATCTTCCAAAGATGAATGGCATGGGAAAGAACTTGGCGTCCGTGGGGGAAAAGCAGTACATATGCTCATACATCATAGGTATCTTAATGTAGACTTTGCTTGATACATTTATCTACAGTAATTAGGATTTTCATTTCAGTTCTACAACAGATTTTCATGGTGTTTTGAATATCCAGTCGTAACACAGCTCAAAAACAATGGGATGAAACACTTGTGCTTGTATTTGGTGGAATTGCTCGTATCCTGCGCACTTTCTTTCCATTATTAAGAAGTTTAACCAATTTTTGGTCTGGTAAGTCCTCTTATTGGATGATTTACAAACTGTGTGCTTCCTTTTAAGAAACCAGAATAATGGTTAAGTTGAATTTGTATTCTGCAGGATGGGAGTCTTTGCTTTGTTTTGTTAAGAATAGCATTGCGAATGGCAGTAAAGAGGTTGCCCTTGCTGCAGTAGGTTGTTTGCAGTCAACAGTCCTCTCCCATTCCCCTAAGGTAAGTCAATTTCGTTGGCGTTGGTGGCTTTCTTCATGTCACCTGGATCTGGTGATTTCCTTGTCAACGTAATTAATTGCCTGAAGTACTCCAACCTGCTGCCCCCAATTGTAGTGGTCATTTCTCTTTCCTCTATTTGAAGCTTTTGTCTTACTTTTAGAACCAAATGTTTCTCACAAAAATCATGCTTTTTATAACTTCTTTCAAGCTGGGGGTCTTTACAGAAACAGCCTCTCTACCCCTTCCAGAACATACTCCTTGTGGACTAACTGGGTTGATTTGGTTTGGTTTAGTTTGGTTTGGTTTTGTTTGGTTTTTATCAAGATAAAGGATAATTTTTCCTGCATGTGATTTATGCTCTATACGTGTAGGTGAACCCTCTTCTGCATGAATAGGTTCTGCTGGATGGTCCTTGGTTCTATATATTTTGTTCATAAAAACTGCAATTTTTACCATCAGACGTAATCAACTTAGAGGGTATCATGGCTATTTCTCAAAAGGTTTTTTGAGTCTTGCCAACTCATTCCATGTTTAGAAACATTATTAGTAAAATAATTCGAAATCAATTTAATTTTATATCCCCTGAACTTTGTCCTTATTGGTGCTGTAAGTTAAACATTTATTTCAACAAAGTATGACGTTGTGTATGTCAATCTACTTGTAACATATTTCTTTGAACCAGGGAAATCTGCCAATGCCATATCTCAAATCTGTTCTTGATGTTTATGATATTATTCTCTGCAACCCAACTTCGTGTAATGATATGGTAGCAAACAAGGTGAAGCAGGAGATAATACATGGGCTAGGTAATAATTTGTATGACCTTGGACGTCCTTTTGCATTTGTGTTGCTATTTACATTATGTCTCACAATCATAGCTATTGCTACATGGAATAAAGATGATACAAACATAATGTTTCATCTTTTGTCAATCTCTACTCTTATAATCGTTTTCAGGATACTGCTAAATGCACCAAGAGTTTTCTGAATCTTTTCTCTTTTTAACAGGAGAAGTTTACGTGCATGCACAAGGGATGTTTGATAGTAGCATGTATGCACAGTTGCTCTCTATCATTGAGTCTGCAATCAGAGAAGCAAACATCACCCAAAGTAATTTTGAAGCTGAATTTGTGAGTTCTAATCTTTGCATGAGGAATTATTACTTTTGAGCCTTTAGCCTCATTTGAGCGTTTAACTGTTATTTATATTGGGAAATCTTCATGAGCAAGGTAAAAATGTACACTATTAAAAGAAGATCATTATAGTAATGTCTTACATTTCAGTGTGTTGAATTCTATAGAAGGTTAGGAATATATTTTATGTTTATCTATAGAAGGTAAAAATGTATGAGATGGATCAAGCACTCGGATTGTTGCGGCAGTTTCTATCCAACTTACTATAGAGTTGGAACTCCACTATGTCCTTCCTGTACCAAATCTCAATTGCAACATGTTGTCTGTTAGTAAATTGTCTCATGATCTCTTTTGTGTTGAACTTGCCTATGGACTCTACATTTTTACATGTGATTCCTCTAACAAGGTTCTTCAAGCAAAATCTATTCTATCTAAAAATGTCAAGTCTAGCTCATTCATTCCAATTCTAGTAACAGTAAAGATAGTGGAGATCATATAAACACCATCAGTTAGGTCATCCTTTGTCTATCTTTCAAAATTATTTCCATGGCTATTCTTTAAGAAAAATTCACTCTGTCCATTGTGAAATCTGTCAAATGTCAAAACATACCAGATCCATATTTCCTAGACCTTATAAACCTTAGACTCCGTTCTCTTTAATTTTGAGTGATGAGTTTCTGGCACCACATGGTTTGGAACATGTGTGGGTGATCATACTCGGGTTACTTGGGTATTCTTTATGAAAGGAAAATCAGAGGTCGGACAAAATTTTCAGAAATTTCATCTCATGGTCCGAACTCAATTCCACTCCCGAGTAAATGTACTCAAATTCGACAATGCCAAGGAGTACTTCACTAGTAGTCTCAACAACTAACTCTGTTATCATGGGATACTTTATATTAATTCTTACGCCGACACTCCACAAGGAAATAAAGTCGTTGAACATAAAAATAGGCTTCTTCACGAAGTAGCCCATTGTCTCATGTTCTCTTCCACTGTTCCAAAAAACTATTGGGGGAAGCATTCTCACGGCAACGTATTTGATTAATTGCATGCCATCTCTGCACTTTCAACACCGCATCAATTTCTTCGACATTCTTTTCCCACACTTGAGTCATATCCAATGAGTTCCCTCTAAAAGTATTCCAATGTACAACATTTATTCATGTGTACCTTTAGCATCGTATCAAGATTGATTATCGGGCTTTAGAATGTCTACTCATAGGCTAGTCTCCTAAGTCCTAATATAAGTTGTATTCTTTGTCCACTAACCAATTTCACACCATTATGGACGTATTATTTGTTGAGAGTATACACTACTTCTCCAAGTCAGTTGTTCAAGGTGAGAGTGAACATGAATCATTGGGGAGCATTACTTAACTACCCAACTGAACCGTCGTACGAAGTTACACTACCCGAGTCTTCCTCGATCTAGTTTTCCTCATCGAGCCCATCCATCCACTCTCTGGCCACATTCCTCACAACCATCCGCTCTCAGGCCACATTCCTCACAACCATCCGCTCTAGGACCAAATTCCTCAAAACCATCCGCTCTCAGGCCAAATTCCTCAACCATCCGCTCTCAAACCACATTCCTCATAGCCGTCCACTCTTGAGCCAAATTCCTCACATCCATCCAACCCCAAGCCCTCTTAGTCTAGATTTGTGCCAAATCTACCTCAAGAGATCATAATAAGAGGAAGAAGAGATAAGTTGTAGAATCTGAAACAAGTTCGCGACATGTACAATCCATTGACTTGAATTCAAGCTTTCTTGAGAAAGTCATAAGTGAAGATAGGCCAGAAGTGGAAGATGTAGATGATTTGAATGTGTCCATTGCTATGAGAAAAGGAGTTACACTATGTATGAGTCGCCTGATCAGTAGTAACTATATCTCTTATGATGGTCTGCCACATTCCTCACAACCATCCGCTCTCGGGCCATAGTCTTCACAACCATTCGCTCTCAAACCACATTCCTCATAACCATCCACTCTTGAGCCAAATTCCTCACATCCATCCACTCGCAAGCCCTCTCAGTCTAGATTTGTGCCAGATATACCTCAAGAGATCATAATAAGATATTCTAGGAGGAAGAAGAGATAAGCTGTAGAGTCTAAAACAAGTTCGCCACATGTACATCCCATGACTTGAATTCAAGCTTTCTTGAGAAAGTCATAAGTGAAGATAGGCCAGAAATGGAAGATGTAGATGATTTGAATGTGTCCATTGCTATGAGAAAAAGGAGTTACACTATGTACGAGTCGCCCAATCAGTAACCATATCTCTTATGATGGTCTGCGACATTCCTCACAACCATCCGCTCTGAAACCACATTCCTCACACCCATCCGCTCTCAAACCACATTCCTCATAGCCATCCACTCTTGAGCCAAATTCCTCACATCCATCCATTCCCAAGCCCTGTCAGTCTAGATTTGTGCCAAATCTACCTCAAGAGATCATAATAAGATATTCTCGGAGGAAGAAGAGATACGATGTAGAGTCTGAAACAAGTTCGCCACATGTACAACGCATTGACTTGAATTCATGCTTTCTTGAGAAAGTCATAAGTGAAGATAGGCTAGAAGTGGAAGATGTAGATTATTCGAATGTGTCAATTGCTATGAGAAAAGTAGTTGCACTATGTACAAGTCGCCTGATCAGTAACTATATCTCTTATGATGGTCTGCCGCCTCATTTTAGAGCTTTTGTTTCTACTCTTGACTCTATACAGATTCCAAAAAAAGTTAAGGAAGTCTTACAAAATCTAGAGTGGAATAAAGTCGTTCACATCATGCACACATACAAATTTGCCTCGGCAAAGAGACCTGTTAGTTGCAAGTGGATGTTTACAGTCAAGTATAAATTGAAGGCAGTGTAGAAAGGTACAATGCTCGATCATCAAGAAACTTGTTTGAGGGTCACTCAATCATATGGAATCGACCATCAAGAAATTTTCGCACCAGTTGCAAAACTCAAAACCATCATGTTATGCACCTCATTAGTTGTGAATCATGACTGGCGTCTTCAACAACTGGATAATAGAAAATGCATTCTTGAATGGAGAGAAAAAAGAAGTATACATGGATATTTCACCTGAGTTTGAAGGTTATCAAACAAACAATAAACTCTGCCTATGGACTAAAGCAATCCCCTAGGGCATGTTTGATGAATTTTCAAAGTCCATTTTAATTCTTGGCTGTCCTCAATGTTAGGCTGATCATATAATGGTTGTTTGATGGTCTCAGTTAGGAAAAATTGTCATCTAGTCTATGTTTATGACATCGTTTTAAGAGGAAATGATGAGGATGGCCTACATAATCTAAAGAAATATCTATCACAGGAATTTGAGGGAAAAGATCTCAGGAATCTGATATATTTCCTTGGCATGAAAGTCGCAAGGTAAAAAAGAGGTGCTGTCATTTTCCAATGGTTATACATTCTTAATCTAGTAAAAGAAACAGGCATGCTCAGATATAAACCTACTGATAGTTCCACTGAACCTCAAAAGAAGTTATATTTGAGAACCAAAACTTTTAACATCTTTCGGAGGAACTAAACTGTCAAAAGAATACAAAAGTAGGTCTGCTTGTTCACATAGGTTAGATCATGTCAATATAGGACCTCTACTTGTATTCTATTCTCCATGCATTATCCTTGTCATTCTCTTTCTTTATTTTTATCTCTGCATAGTTCATTTTTGGAACTCTTCTTCAAAAGTGTCCTGAAGAGATGAGATGCTTGATCATGATGAATCAGCCACCACTAGCATAGGTGACACAATTTTGGTCAACCATATACATATGTCTGGGTTTTGTTATTTATGATGAATACATACAATCTCGTTTCTATTGTTTTAGTTAGGTATCATTTGAAATTGAGTTACATTGGAAACCTAGACAGACATATCCATATGATTGTGCAAGACAGTACAGTTTCCGTGTATTAACAATTTATTGTTACAGGGGCATGTTCCGCCAGTGCAGCGTGTAGTACTGGAGATCTTTCCATTATTACGTCCACCTAATCACCTTCCTTCACTGTGGGCAGTCTTCTTCCATAAGCTATTGCATTATCTTCCAAATTCTGATTCTTTTGTAGAGAATGAAGGAGATGCTGCAAAGCCTGTTGAATCGAGCGGCTATACTTCTGGTATTGACATGACCAGGATGTTTGTTTGTTTGTTTGTTTGTTTGTTTGTGTGTTTCTTCTCTCATTTTCTGCACTCAGAAGCTCAAATTCAATTATTATCTCCACAGATGCTATGAAGATGAGTGTCAGTGATATCCCTAATGGAACCGCTAGTAACAAACATGTAGAAGTAGAATCCCCATCTTCGAGCTCTGATTCAAAAAGAGCGTCAGCAATGACTGTCTCAAGTGATTTGTTTGCCGAAAAGCTTGTTCCTGTGTTGGTAGATTTGTTTTTACAGGCTCCAATAGCTGAGAGATCTATTACTTTTCCGTACATTATTCAAGGTCTTGGAAGGTAAGAACTTTGCTTCATAATCTCGTCGCTAAATTTATTCTTACATCCGCAATTGCTTTTTTTTTTTTCCATTCATTCAAGGGGTCAAGAAACAGCAGACAAAACTTATTTTCTGAGTTGCAATAATGCAGTTTAGTGGTTGTTTATTTGCCAAAGAGCAAGGTTGCAGTTTGATAACTTCAAATGCATATGTGCATGCGACATGCCTACGTATTTGTATCGATTATTCTTGATACTATTTTTCATGACAGCTCATTTTGGGAGCATCATAAGATCCTCATCAAAACGTAAGATTTGTTGGTGATATCCTTTGCCCATCCAGACGACGTTTTTGATGGGATTCTTAAATGTTGAGAATGTTTCAGATACTTGTATTCAGGGTTATTTTGATTAATTTTGTATGTAACATAAGCATGTCATCAAATTTGCTCTATTTAATGCTCTGTTTTACATGAAATTAGTCCTTTATTTCTTTTTTAAAGGAAGTTCTTAAATTATTTTATCCCCCAGATTTACCTTTTTCTGTATACTTTTGGATTCAGAAGAAACAGTTTTGACCTTTCAGGTGCATGATAACAAGAAGAGGAAATCCTGATGGTGGACTTTGGGGACTAGCTGTTAAAAGCTTCAACCAATTGCTCGTTGACGACATTGACAAATTAGCACATCTATCAGCGCCTGATCTAAGCACCAACAGGCCTGCAAGAATCCGTCTTTGGAAAGAAGTTGCTGATGTCTATGAAATATTCCTTGTAGGCTATTGTGGACGTGCCCTTCCTTCCAGTTCACTCGCTGCAATATCAAAGGAGGATGATGAATCCCTTGAAATGGAACTTTTAGATGTTTTGGGAGACAAAATTCTGATGTCGGGCATCGATGCTTCTCGTGATGTAATCTTCCTTTCACCAATGCATCATTTTATTTTTATTTCCTTAGTAGGTCGACACTAAAAGCATTTGTATATTTAAGAATATATGCAGAAACCTTTGTGGGATTGGACATATTGCAAATGGTTATAAAGTTATGGCTAAATAGGCACAAACCTTGCCACAATGACTACTTTGCCCCCAGAGATTTTGAAATATATTATATGGACCTAATCTAATCTTAAGAGTAAAACCAATTTCAGCTCTGCTGACAATCTTCCCATATTTATAGACTAACATTTCTCTTGCACTTAGAACTCCATTGTATCTCGGAAGTCAGTATCTACTCTTCCAATTTATTCTGTTTATGGAATGTGATTTGTTTTCTAGTAGTTATTATCCACCCATTAATAAGTGGGTTGAAACCTACTCCCAACATTGTTTTAATTTTATGCTCGTACTCTTTTATACAGATCTTGGAACGGTTGATAATTACCCTTGACCGATGTGCTTCTCGGACATGTTCTTTGCCTGTTGAGACAGTTGAACTTGTGCCTCCTCACTGTAGCAGATTTTCTCTGACTTGTTTGCATAAGTTGTTTTCCTTGAGCAGGTATTTCTTCATCTATGACTTCCAAAACCTTTCATCCTGTCTTCGGTTCTAATAAAATAAACATTGTTTATTCTAATTGGTTTGCTTCAACTGTAATTTAAGTTACTGAAATACTGCAAGGCCGAATAATAATTTATAAGATGCATAATAATATTAGTCATTCATATTCTTTGGTCCCAAATAATGTTTTTACCTGTGTTGCCTGTCAAGTCTGGTGATCTCGCATTGCAAAAGTACAACTTAGACGATGGGTCGATTTGATCTTGGCCAAATGCTATCTTTCTTCTTCCACCACATACCTTTTCCTACCACATGTTTCTGACACCATAGGACTGGCTGATCTCTGTCGGACCAACCCTGCGGTGCCGATCTCTACTGGACCGTCAGAGCTCCCATTGCTCTAGCCTCAACCTGAAGGAGTATCACCACACCTGATTTAACTCACCTTTGCAATTCTAGCTGACCCTCGCCAAGCCTGTTGTGACTCCTTAAAATCATCTCCTAAAATGGTTCTAATCCAGTTAGATTTCTACAGAACATTTTTTATGATGACATTCTTGAAATGGACTTTTTTGAAACAGTCTCTTACATGTGTTAGGAATTTGCACAAGGATTTCCTTTTAGAGGAATTATCCAAGTCGGAGGAGAGCCACACCATGATCTTTTAGCCACCTTCATCCGCTGATTTGTTTTGTTTTTCCAGATTCAGTTTCATTCTCAGTCTTGGTTTCTAATCTTTCCTGTTTTCAGTTTTAGCCTAGTTTTTTCTATAAAGATCCATTTTATTGCTAATTTGATGGTTGGTACTTGGTAATGGTCCTCCCAACTTGAGGAGCGTCAGAAGATAGTGGTCTAATAACAGGAAAATATGACACATTTAATGGTTATATATAATCCAGAGCCACATGCTATAATCCCGACAACAAAATCGGCTTTATAGGACATCAAAAATGTCTAAATGTCCTAATAGGCTGTTTTATAGGACCAAACAATGTCCTATGTGAAGGTGTTACAATAGAATGTTAGGACGTATTTAGGCATCCTAACAAGTTTTTTAGGACACTTTAGAAAGTGTGTTATTAGCTTTTTTATGACACTTTGGAGAAGTGTATTATGAACACATCTTTTTATAGGACACTTGTTTTATAAGACATTTTGTCAAATAATGATAAAATGCTTTATTTCAAAATTGTGTAACTTGTTAGGACGCCCAAAGGCGTCTTCTCAACTTATTGTAACACGTTTACACCGGATGCACAATTGTTTGGTCTTATACACTTAAATCTTATAATGCATTCTATTAGGATTTAGACATTTTTGGCATATTATAAAGCTGATTTTCTTGTAATGATGCGAGAGGTCTGATGTTTCCTTTCCCAGGATGAGGACTGTTAAAGTATCTTATTGTAGTACACATCTACTTTCTCATCATCTGCATAATTGTTGGCTGGATGCTTCCGTTACCTTCATGTATAATTTATGACTTGCTTCTTCTCAGTTACAACAATGAATCAAATGACTGGAATCAGACGCGAAGAGAAATAAGCAAAATTTCCGTCATGATACTTATGACAAGATGCGAATACATACTGAAGAAGTTTTTGACTGACGAGAAGGAATTAGGTGCGTATCATCTTTAACAAAACCCATCTGTCATAAGGGTTTTTGTTGTATTTAACATTTTCTTCGAATGTTATCTGTAGGTGAAAGTCCATTCCCATCAGCAAGAATCAGTGAGATTGCGTTTGTACTCCAAGAGATGGCACGTGTTGTCATGCATCCAGATACGGCTTCAGTTCTTCCATTACATCCGCATTTGAAGGGTGGTCTCGTAGAGGAGAACACTGGCCAACGTGCACATTTGTTTGTCTTATTTTCGCCCTTGTGTGAGCTTGTTAAGTCGAGGTAAGTAATACATCATATGCATGCACTTATAGAATGAATGTAACCAAGGGTTTCATAAATTATACTCCCTCTGTCCTAAAATAAGGCGCACATGTTTATAAATGTGCAACTATTACACTTTTTTAATTAACTAAATGACAATTTTACCCTTGATAAGAAAGGGAAGATTGAATTTCTTCATCTCATAATGATGGGTAGAATTGGAAAGTAGGCACTTGCTTCTGAAAGTTAACTTATTTTGGGAAAAACTAAAAATAGACATGTGGACACTTATTTTGAGATGGAGGGAGTAATCAATTATCTCATTATAACTATATCAAACCATAGACAATAGATAGAAACATCGTTATTCATTTACGTACTCGAACATAGAGATTTGTCAGTCACTCGTAATCATATTGATTGTATCATTTTCATCTCATTTTAATCAAATTAACTAACATGAATGGTCACTTTTGGACAAAAGAACAAGAACGATTTGATAGAGAGAATGTTTAAATCTCAACCATTATTGATTTATCAAGTAATTTGATGTAATTGATATTATTACCAGAACAAAAATGATTTAACAGGTTATTTGTTCGGTAAATAAATGGAAAAGGTAGAAAATAGAATGAAGTATTGATCTATTTAGCCTAAATGATATGGTTCACAACTATGATCATCTAGCTTGAAGGATGGTTTTGTTCGGATTTTGTACTTGTTTTTCTCTCGTTTTTAGACATCCAAATGGTAGTAGGGTCCAAATAGAACTAGAAATGAAACCAACTCATGCTATGGATAATCTAATATCGAAAACTTGTAAGCAACTTGTTTGGATATAAGAAATATGTGTTAACCATTAAGAAATTGCAGGAAGTCCTTTGTACAAACCTTCCTTTACTCACTTCTTCGATGGTCATAAAAATTATAGCATCGTATTTTTGCTATAAAAGTCTGAGAGTTAACTTACAAATATGTGGGTTATCTTTCACCCACTATTCACAAGTTGTGGGTCTTCATAGAAACAACAGCTCTACTCTTTGGGGTCCCATCCTTGAACCCACCTCTGTTTGGGATATTTGGTTTGGTTTTGGTATCTAAATTGAAATTCGGGTATTACAGGAATTCTCGAGTTAGAGATCTGGTGCAAGCTTTGCTTAGGCTTGTGGGTACACAACTGGGAGTAGATAAAATTTGGTTGACAAATTGAGTATATTTATATAGCTGCTGCTGGGATCTGGTCTTTGTTAGCTTTGTGTTTGTACGAGTGATAGTGGTCAAAGTTTTGATGTTGCCTTTTCTTTATCTTAGGTATTTTTTCTTCATAATTGTATTTTTTAATGTTGTTGGGTTTTTGGCATGTATTTGTAAGGGATCAATATGATTCATTAAACAACCATACATGTTTTCCTCCTATTCTTCCCTAATTCCCCCCCCCCCCCCCCCCCCCCCCCCCAATCTATTTGATTAGTTTGTGCTTTTTATCTTGGGGGTAAATTAGTAAAAGGTGTTGATTGAACTCTTCAACTGCTTTGTCTGGTTTACTCTTTCATTTGGGCATAAATGGGCAAACCACATACCGGCGAACCGGTCGGTCCCTGTATTCCAACCTCGAGCAGCCTTGAATTGGTCCTTACGAACCGGTCCCAGTTAAGGCCAATCTACAGGAGAAAAAGCAATCACTGACTGTAATCGGTCTCGGTTTCTTAGGACTGTTTTAAATTTCTTTTATTTTTCTAGTTTTTTCTAAATCTTAATTATATACATACACATGTTTACGCTATAGGCCGTGGCGTGGCATGCTATAGGCTTAAAGTGGTGTTAGGCATGAAACTTAAGCCACGGCATGCCACAACGGCTATCGTGACGAGCCTTTTAGAACATTGATAAATACCTAATATATGAAGGTTGAAACTACTTGATCGTTTGTTAGATTGGTTAAAGTGTTGGGGTTAATAGCTAAAGTCATTTTAGCTTATTGTCCAAAATTATCATACTAGACTCAAAGCCACTACTAAATGTCTAGTTACCTTCACCTAAAATAGCATGGACACTTTTAGCGAATTTGCTACTATTATATGTTTTAGGTAAACTAGTAGACATACACTTCTGAATTGATCATGTAGAAAGGTTGGATCTTCTGTTGAACATCATTTTTTAATACTTATAGTTGAGCAACTTTTATGATGCGGTTCAAAGTGACAGCACGTCAAAAACCGAAGGGGCAACTCCTTAAAATATTTGATTAGTTTTAATTTTATTAATGCAACTGACGGGGTTGTTTTATTTGCAACCCTTAAAAAGGTTGCAAACCTTGCAACCCACATCTTAACCATCAGATTAATGATTGGCGGTTACAATAGATATGGGTTCAATATTTTTAATTAAAAAAACAGAAAAATAAAAATAAAATAACCGTCGATCATGAATCCAACGGTTAAGATGTGGGTTGCAAGGGTTGCAGCCTTTTTAAGGGCTGTAAAATATCCTTCCACTGCAACTGTATCTATCCAATTGGAACGTTTTTCATATTCTTTTAGTTTCATTGCTATTATATAAAAATGTTTAACCACTAAACAACTAGTAGGTAATACATGTGGAACTCTAATCTGCATAAGAACGGCGCTTAATCTTTTACGTGGCATTTTTCTTTTCTCCCTCGACAAAATTGTCAAGTCACGATTTTGGTGTTTTTCGATATTGTTCGATCTGGAGACCTAGAATTGTGTGAGATTATTTTCCAATTGAAAGTTTAGAATACATAAGAATATCTAAAAACGAATATAATTTTGTAACCAGCAATTTAATTGAACACATGATTGTAGGGTCGGAAGTAGTTACAAGATCGTATTTCCAAGTGATTTACCGTCCCAAAGTGATAACAATAAATCATAGTGCAACTAACCTGATACAACAAATACGGATTAACTAAATATTCTATATTTTTTGTTTAATGATTCATACCGATCTACAAACGTAAATATAACAGTTATCAAATATATGACAAAATAACATAGCGGCATATAAATCGACACAACGAGATTTAACGTGGTTCCACTATCAGATAGTTTACGTCCACAGGGAGAGAGATTGATATATTACTAATCGGGAGAAATTACAACGTGTTTATGAGATCCCTGAATCAACAAATCAGCTACCCAAAGTTTCCTTAAGACAAATATATATATATATATATATATATATATATATATATATGTAGAGAAAAGTTCAAATGAAAACTCATTTTTCATTGTGCACGTGAGGACAAATTTCAGCAATTCCATCTCTTTTGATCCAACAACTCATATTAAATATAATTTTTAATTTTAAGATGTCTAGGGGTAAAAATGGAAAACAATTTAAAGCTATGCCTACCATATTTGACTTTTTATTTTCTTTTTTAATTAAAAACTTTGACCCAATTAAAGTTTAAAATAAATTATCTTAAAATTTACTAATATTTTAATCAAACAAATTACATCAAAAAACGAGAATTTCGTGCTCTTCGATATGACATCCATCTCGATATAGTTTTTTTTGCTGTTTTAACCGTTTTTTTACGTAAAATGTTATATATGTGTTATATTAATTATGAATATTTATGTACGTTCAAGTTTGTACAACACCTCGACACTGTAAGTATGTAACTCGACATCATCTTCTTTAACACTTTCTTCAACGTCGTAAGGCATCGCGTTTCTTCAGCACCGTAACCCAACATCGATCAAGATGAATCGAGAACCTATCGAGTAATTCTGTTGTGAACCGGGGAACAAAAGAGAGCGCGTGAAGTCTCCACATCTTCACAGGTCATTCATGTATTATTCATCATGAATAATGTATCATTCATGATGAATAATACAACATTCAGGGTGAATAATTCACGATTCATGAATTCGTGTATTATTCATCATGAATGTTGTGTAATTCATCCTGAATACTATATATTATTCATCATATGAATGAACGTTCACATGTCATTCATGTATTATTCATCATGAATAATATATCATTCAGGATGAATAATACAATATTCAGAGTGAATAATTAATGATTCATGAATTCATGTATTATTCATCATGAATGTTGTGTAATTCATCCTAAATACTATATTATTCATCATGAATAATGAATGAACGTTCACATTTTTATTCATACTGAATGTGGTACGTCCGGGGATGCACATACATATTCATAATGAATTAAACCAAATTTCGGTTGTGAATTGGGAAACAAAAGAGAGTGTGTCATGTGCCTACACCTTCACGGGTCATTCATGTATTATTCATCATGAATAATGTATCATTTAGGATGAATAATACAATATTCAGGGTGAATAATACACGATTCATGATAAATAATTCATGAATCATGGATTTGTGTATTATTCATCCTGAATGTTGATTATTCATCCTGAATACTGTATTATTCATCATGAATAGTGAATGAAGGTTCATCTTTGTTATTCAAACTGAATGTGGACACCCGAGGACGTGCATGCATATTCATAATGAATATAACACATATATAGAATTTCACGTAAAAAACGGTTAAAACGAAGAAAAAAACTATATTGAGATAGATGTCATATCGAAGAGGACGAAATTCTCGTTTTTTTGATGTAATTTGTTTGATTAAAATATTAGTAATTTTTAAGATAATTTATTTTAAAGTTTAAGGGGGTAAATTTTTTTAATTAAAAATAAAATAAAAAGTTAAACAAGGTAGGCGCTGATTCAAATTTCCAATTTTGTCCTTAATCTCTTCTCAATTAACCTTATTATGTATTAACCATTGATTAGTTTTCTAAGTTTTGATCAATGGTTAAAATTTGTCCTCATGTGCACAATGAAAGATGAGTTTTCATTTGAACCCATCCCTATATATGTATATGTATATATATTGTTGGACGAAAGGAAACTCAAACAAAGGATGAAGAAGACATAGATGCTTATTTTTATGTATGTTTTGTGTTTTATCGTAGCATGCATATTTATATGCATGAGGAAGAGAATGAGACAAAAGAAAGCAGACTTATAAAGTCTTCATGTAGATGGTAGCAAAGTCAAACAACCCACATTTCCCATGCAACTTCATATTTTCAATGCAAACTAAAAAGTCATCTCCTTTCTCCTCCATGCATTTTGTCTCCATGCAAGAAAAAACAAAAGTTCACTTTAAATGTGGTCTAAAATAATCCTCATTTTCATGCATCAAACACTTGTACGTTGTGCTTGGTGAATTGCACAACAACAATAAAAACTTATCTGATTTATGTTTTTCAATACTCCCCCATGATGTGCAAATCACCCATGAAACCAAAGCATGAACCAATCCAACGAACACAAACAAATAGCTGATAGAGATTGACACGAGGTAACAAAATGTTTTTTAACTGTGACGAGCTTCGACTCACATCACCCATCAAAATCAAAAGCAAAAATCCTCAAGTGAGCAATCTCAATTAAAACGAACGAGTTAAGCAATTCAAAACACATACCAAGTAATAACTCCACAAAAATGTCGCTATGTCATATGTAGCAATATTCTCATCTCTCCCACAAGGTGCCAAATGACACTTAACACAGTTTGAGTTGGATCAAATTTGATAGACGAATAATTGATGGAATTCTAAATGGAGCTGGTCTTATGAGTTTCTTTGTAGCAAAGGTTATTAAATCGGTAGGGGGTGGGCGTATTTCTTCTTATCTGTTCTTTTATTTTTCTTATGTATCAAATGTGGTCGGTGGTAACGACTACTTGTTGAACATATTGGTAGCATTATCTTCAGATAATTTTTTTTTTCAAATACACAACTTTTGCATCGTGCAAAGCTACCAGAAATGCATCACACACATTAATGTGCTTCGTTTCAAGAGTTAAACGCCAAATTTGTAGACTGCTTCAAGCCCAAACCAATCAAGAGTTCCTGTAAATTAACTGCTTCTTTAGCAGACTCGACCGCTACAATAAGTTGAGCTTCAATAGTTGATAATGCAACAACAAACTGTAATTGAGATTTCTAAATGACAGTTGTTCCACCTAATGTAAAAACATAACCAGCAGTGGATTTCCAATTGACACGATCACCTGTGTAATCTGAATCGCAGTAATCAACAATATGACAATTGTTTTGCATACCATAAATGAATTCGTGAGTTTCCGTACCTTTCAAATAACGAAATACAGTTTCCACTGCAGTCTCATGTGACTTACCCGGGTTCGATAGAAACATTTTAATCACTCTAACAGAATGTGCAAGATCGGGACGAGTGCATACCATAGCATACATGAGACTCCCGACTGCGCTGGGATATAAAATTTTTGCCATCTCAGCCTTTCCATCATTGTCTACCGGACAATCGTCTTTTGTAATCTTGATGTGTCATGGAAGTGGCGTAGACGCCGACTTTGCTCCATCAAGATAAACCGCTTTAAAATCTTTTTAATATAGCCCTTTTCTGTTAACCTGAGAGTCCAGAACAATTTCCATGTCGAGAATAACACGAGCTTCACCGAGATCCTTCATTTCAAATTCTAATTTCAACCTATCTTTAAAGCAGTTGATTTCAGATTGATCTCTGCAAGCTATCAACATGTCATCAACATAAAAAAGTAGATAAGTATAAATGCCACCGCTTGACCTATGAAAGATACAAGCGTCTTTCTCACTATGCTCAAAACCCAACGAGATCATAAACAAATCAGACTTCTTGTGTCATTGTCGAGGCCATTGTTTAAGTCCATAAAGGGACTTTTTCAATTTACAGACCTAATCGGATTTGTTGTCAGAGATGAAACCTTCGGGTTGCTTCATATAGATGGTTCCTCAAGATATTCGTGTAGAAAAGTTGTTTTCACATATAACTGTTCAAACTCCAGATCATTAATTGCCACGAGGGCCAAGAGGACCCGGATAGATGTGTGCTGAACCACAGGTGCAAAGATATCGTCATACTCGATACCCTTCCGCAACTAGGAGAGCTTTATAACACTTATCGTTTTTGACTTTATAGACCCATTTGCAGCCAATTACACGACTGCCTTTCAGTAATGGACAAATCTCCCCAGTTTTATTTTTAGATAGAGCTTCTATATCCTCTTGCATAGCTCCTAATCACTTATCACAGTGGCTTGAAGCTCATCTTGTACAACATGCAAAGCATACTCAAGCTGGTCAGTAAAAATCAAATTTGCAAAATCCTAATCACCATACCTATTAGGAAGACCGATAGTTCTCTGGCTTTGCCTCATAGGTACTAATACTGGAATTGTATTGCTTAACCTCCACCATCATTGAGAACTTCTTCCTAAACTGAACTAACTGGATAAGAAGTAGATGTCTCTGGTGGACTAACATCTTCTTCAAATTCTAACCCCAAAATAAAACCACAAGCAGATGAATTGGGTACAATAAGATGATAATTATCTCATATCTATCGGATGTAGGAGAAACAAAAGAGACATTTTCCGGTTCTGGAATGGGTTGTCGATTATGATTAGACTTGAACATAATCGACTCATCGAAGGTCACATGTCGAGAATGAATCACCTTTCGGGTGATCAAGTTCCAGATTCGGTAACCCTTGATTCCATCTGTATAGCCGAGTAAGAATCCCATGGTGGCTCTTGGATCCAACTTATCCTGACCTGTCACATGAATATATATATATATATATATATATATATAGGATAACCAAATACACATATGTATTTCAAACATATATCACCCTTAACCCTCCATATTTCTTCCAGAATCTTTCCCCCAATGGCTGAACATGGTAACCTATTCACAATGTGTACAACAATGTGAAGTGCTTCAGCCCAAAACATTTTAGGGAAACTAGATGTAACTAACATACATCGGACTTTATCTAACAAGGTCCTATTCATCCTCTCGACGACTCTGTTTTATTGCGGATCGCCAGGTGTGTTGTAGTGTCGGTGAATACCTCTATGTGAACAAAAGTCTTTAAAATTACCACTAGTATATTCACCACCACTGTCAGATCTTAGCACTTTTAATTTTCTGTTGGTCTCGACTTCGACTAGTGCTAACCATGTTTTGAATATTTCAAAAGCATCTGACTTTAACTTAGGGGTTGTTTACCAAATTTTTTGAGTAAGTGCTGACTGAGGTAAGAGATCTGACTAGAATAAGATGTCTGACTTAGGTAAGTGCTGACTGAAAATTGTTGTTTATCAAATATTTTGTATTAAGTGTTGATCAAGTAAAAATGACGATTATACCCCTATAAAATAAGTGTTAATCGTGAATTATTGTTTAGCAAATGTTTTACATGTATTTTCAAAATATTTATTTACAAAAATCTTATATACTACTTAATATGAAAAAAAAATTATAGTAATTTAAACTATTTTTATAGTAATATTTACAAAAATTATATTAATGCTTAACATAATATAAACAATTTTGTAGTATTTAAAACAAGAAGCATCATTGGATTTCTAAATACCAATATTAATTTTCTCTAAATATCAATATTAATCGTATATTATTTTCCCACTTCCAACCTAGAAACTATGGTTCATCATTTCATGCCATCTAAGTATTCAAAGGATAATCATGATTCGCACCCCATTTCATCCCAATATTCAAACCTGCTTCCTCTCACATTCTTTTTTAATTTGAACCATGCTTTATACGTATCTTTTCTTTTTCCTGTGCGAAAACAAAAAGCGCCAAACACACTGGTTAATCTACAATCGACTACTTCCTTGAGAAAGTAACAAGTTATGAGTTGTTTATAAGTTGGATGGAATCTGAACCCATATGGTAAGCATCCTTCACTGGCGACCTCTCTTTTATGTGTTCTTCCCCAATGGTAAACCCTTTCCCGATGTCTTCTTGCCGGTGACGACATCTTTTTCCTAATTTGTTCTTCGAAGTGCACCCTACCAGAGTTTTTTTTTCCACTTGTGGCATGGCTTTTCTTGATTTTCTTTGGATGTAGTAGTCGTCGAAAAATCATTATGGTCGTCGGAAAATCATTATTGTCATCAGAAAGTTAGCTTTAGGATAAAGGGATGGGCTTTGGTCTTTTGGAGGAAAAAATGAGGGGTAAGCATTGGAAAAAAGCATTGCTGACAGTGGTCAGCATGGTTCTCGTCTCTTTCTATAGTCAGATGAACGGTCAACATTATAATCCTGGACAGAGGTTTTCTTTTAAATGGTAAACAACCATCTCTTATTATGGAAAGATCCTCTTACCAGATAAGAGGCCGGTAAGAGGTAAGTAAACAGGCCCTTAATCATATACACCTAAAGTTTATGGAAGAAATCATCAATAAAAGTAACATAGTACTTACCTCCACCGGGGGATTGTGTCGTAGATGGTCCCCAGATGTCTTTATGAAGATAATCGAGGATCCCTTTGGTGTTTTGTTTTCCAACACCAAAATAAACACGCGCCTGTTTACTCGAGACATATTCTGAACAAAAGTCTAGACTCGTAGGCGTGTCAACTGCAATGAGTTTCCGCTTGCGCAAAATCTCAAAATTCTTCTATGAACTGTGCCCCAATCTGAGATGCCATAAACGGGTAGCATCTAAATTTCTTGAACTATCAGCGACACACGCATCAAAACTGACTTTCTCGCCTACTAGATGAAATAGGTTATTTTTTGTTTGCTCACCTTTCATCAAAATAAAGTTCCCTCTAGAGATGCGCATACTCTCATTCTCAATATGAATCTTACAGCCAAGTTTGGACATTTGTCCAACAGAAATCAGAGAATGAGTCATATACGGTACAAATTTAACATTTAATAAAGTTCGAGTACCATCGTCAAACATTTTGTTTATGATCGTACTGATGCCTAGAGTGACACACGATGTATTGTTTCCCATATAAATATGTTTACCTTATAACTCCTTGAAAGTACTGAAACAATCTCGAAATGGTGTCATATGACACGAATCTCCGATATCCAACACCCAACGCTTGTCGTCTTGCGATGGAGTAACCGTTGTTGAGAAACCTGTATCTTGTTCGGTTGCGACTACTTAAGATCCTTCTTTGAATTCTTTGTTCTTCACAAAGCATCCATGCTTTCATGTCAGAAAAAGAAATGGAATCTATTCCACAAATAAAACTGTTAGTGAACTGGGAGTATTTCTTGGGAAGTGAATACAACAGAATCAAAGCGAGTGCCTCATTATCTGTGGCAAAAATAGAATATGTTACCTTCAAATTCATGATGATATCTACGAATTCAGTAATGTGTGGCTGAATAGTAATACCTTCCTTCAGTTTGAAGAACAAGCACAACCTCATCAATAACAGTCGGTTAATCGAAGTTTTTTTTAGATAAAGATTCTCAAGTATTTTCCAAATCTTTGCGACTGTCTTTTCAGAAATGATTTCATAAATAACATTTGCCCCATAGCCATCTATAAGGTAGTGAAGGCCCAATCCTCCATTTACTTAGCCTCTAAGGCTGACATATCCAAATCTTTTTCTTCTATAGCAAAGACTACAGGGTGAACATCGTTTTTCCTAAGTGTTGTTGTTGTAGTGAATTGCCATTTACCAAAATCACCTTTCTCCTTCCAATTTTCTAATCTAATACCGGACCCCGATAATTTAAAAGCACCTTTTTGATAAACATTTGGGTTTGGCTCGAAAACGGAACCGGCAAACGGGTTTCCTGAATCAACAGACATTTTACCGCACCTATCATGCAACTTAAAAATATACAACCTAAGTCAAATTTAGATCTAATAGCTCTGATACCAATTGTAGGGTCGAAAACAACTACAAGATCGTATTTCCAAGTGATTTACGGTCCCAATGCGATAACAATAAATCACAGTGCAACTGACCCAATACAACAAATGCGGATTAACCAGATCTAAATATTGTATATTTTGGTCTAATGATTCATACCGATCCACAAACGTAAATATAGAAGTTATCGAATATACGATAAAATAACAAAGCATATAAATTGAGACAATGAGATTTAACGTGGTTCCACTATCGGTATGATAGTGTACGTCTACAGGGAGAGAGAGAGATCGATATATTACTAACCGGGAGAAATTACAACATGTTTACGAGATCCTTAGATCAACAAACCAGCTACCCCAACTTTCCTCAAAACAAATATATCTATATTGTTGTTCCAGAAATCAAGTGTTAATCAAAACGAAATCAAAATCAAACTAGTCATATGTCATTGAATATGAATCCATTACACAATGTACGCTATTTCTCTTTAAGCTTAAATATTTCTCTCACTAGAATCTAATCTCACTTGTTACAAATGATACAAGCTTACACTAGAATACAAAGAATCAAAACCATTTATACTAGGTCCAATCCTTTGACCTTTTAAAGCAACTATTATAAATTTACACTTTTAACCCCTTAAATCTTGAATACAACATTTTAGATTTAACAATCTCCCCCTTTGGATTCAAGATTTAAAAAAAAATTGACAACAGTCTTCAATACTTTCTTCTTCAGCACTTTAACTCTTTCTCAGATCTTCAAAACTATTCAGCAACCTTTATCATTCAGTAATCTCCAACTTTTGCTTCAAAATCAACAATCTTCTTCCAATCTTCCCATATACAAAATCTCTTCAAAATAACAATCTTTGATATAGCTTTGAATAAACTTCAAACAATCTTGAAAAACTCAGTCTTCTCCTTTGAACTTTGATGTTTTGAGTCGAAAATTATCTCCCTTTTGTCTTCGAACTGAAATACAATATCTTCAACACTTTTCAGTATCTGATCATAACTCTCTGACATTTATATCTTCTCTTTGCACAACTTCTTCTTGAACTTCGTATATTCTCCCCTTCTTAGAAATTGAAATATTCAAATTATCTCCCCCTTTTGGTGATTATGAGCATCATGATCATCTAAACTTCCTTTTTCAATTTCAGCATCCGCTTTGTAACAATCTCCATATTTTATCTAAATATCCATCATCCAAAATATGTATCCAAGTATTTTCAAATTCAGACAAATTGAAAGTTGTAACCCTGAATCAACTGATGAAATAGTTAAAATTGCCTGTAAGTAGCACTAAGTCACTTAGTACAACAAATGTATTTGAAAAGAGCTTTTTGATGTTTACTCCCCAGGGCTTCCATCAATCATTGAGAATACAAATGTATCTTTATGAATGTTATGACAAGAAAACATGTTCCTTGTGTATATGTGCAAGTGTATGAAAGAATTTAAGCATATTGTGCTTTATCAGGCTCAAAATGTGTAAACTGTTGAGACACAATAAGTTTTCCACAGACTCAATATGCTTGATTGAAGTGCGAAGGTGGGGCATACTTCCTTCTTTTTAAATATCCAAATTTTCCGAATGAAGATTAGATAGATTATGTGTTGCGTCCCCACTAAAAATTAAAACATTTCTTTGTTAAGAGAGAAATGAGTAGCTAGTGGGGTTAAAGAAAGAGTTAGCATGGGCTCACTGCCTTTTTCAATGATGGTCACCAAAGAATTGTGAACCAATCAGTAATGTGGATGCCCGACTCAGAAATAGTTGGTGCAGAGTTCTCTTATTCTTTTAACTCTGTTCTCACACCCACTGTCTGTTTTTAATCAACTCATTTCTAACCAAACTATCATTTACATTTTACCACTCAACTCAATGAGATTACTCAACTGGATGAGTTATCTCCTCAATCTTTGATATAAGACCCCTCACCCCTCAATCAATCAAGGATTACTTCTTGGGTAGGAAACACAGGTTGACGTGAATCCATAGAAGTATGTTAAGCTCACACATTGTTCCCATGAAATTTTGTCCTAAAGACATGGTGTTATTCAACAGTTTAACTTAAACGCTTAAAGTACATCAATTGAATCACGTTGTCATCTGAATGAATGCTCCATGAGAATATCATTATTATTTGAGTATTTGAACTTTGAATATTTCTCAAAACAACGATATTGAATGAATGAAATGAATTCGAAAGACTTGTTTGAGAATCTGACAATGTATCAGAAAGACCAAATATCATGCCAGATTAGGGTTTCAAAGAATGAAATTTGTTTATATAAAAAAATATAAACAAGCATTGAATGAATTTCAAGAACCCTTAAGCCAAAAGAATTTATTATGCTCAACAAACTTGGAATACAAACGGGAGTATTACCACCGAAAAATGTTTCATTTCGAGACATGGTAATAACAAAGGTAGTAAAAAATTGAACTAGTGTGTATGAGTACTTGAAAGTATAAAAAAAGATAATACACAAGTATTAACTTTGGAAACACACGGTCATAAATAATCAGATGAAATATCCTCATATGAAAACATTTAAAATCCAACTTCTAAATTCATAAATTATGATTGAGATTAGAGAAGTGGTTTGAACATTTAAGAAAACATTTTCATGCTCCAAAGTTGTCCTTCTTTGACTGAGATTAAGAATCAGAATATACTTACATTCATCATAGAATCCTTAACTCCTTCTTGAATTATTCTCCAAAAAAATTATATAAAAAAATTGAAATCTTCTCCTTGAAATAAGATTCACCTGAAAAACAAAAAGTTTTTGGTAATCATCTAAGATGATTCCTCATTTGTCAGTAAGTATCAAAATAAAATCAAAATGTGACCCCCCCCCTCATATTAAGCATAGATAAAACAGATAAGCATTATGAACTCCCCCTAGACTCATGAAAAGTAAACAAACTTAGATAGAAAAATTAAGCATACCCAACTTACTGTTATGGAAATTGAATATCTTTTCATCAGGCGGTTTTGTGAAAAGATCCGCAAGTTAATAGTTCGTCTGTACGAAGTGCATTTTGGTTGATCCTTTCTCAACATGGTCCTTGATAAAATGATATCTAACGTCAATGTGTTTAGTCTTTGAATGTTGAATCGGATTAGTAGTTATAGCAATCGCGCTATTCGAATCACAATACATCGGGACATTGTTGAAGGTGTAGCCATAGTCTTTCAGTTGTGTCATCATCCACAAAACTTGTGAACAACAACTGGACGCAGGAACAAATTATGCTTCCGCAGTCGATGTTGAAACACAATTCTGCTTCTTTGACGTCCAGCTAACCAACTTGTTACCTAAGAATTGACATGATCCGAAAGTGCTCTTTCGGTCCAAATTACAATCAACGTGATCTGCGTCTGTAAATGCCTTTAGATTAAAACCAAAATCCCTTGGATATCAAAGGCCTAAATCTTGTGTGCCTTTGAGATACCTCAGGATTCTTTTTACGGCAACAAGGTGTGACTCTTTTGGATTGGCATGGTATCTTGCACAAAAGAACGTAGCAAACATTATATCGGGTCTACTGGCTGTAAGATAAAGTAAAGATCCAATAATGCTTTTGTAGTTCTTTTGGTCAACAGACTTACCAGATAAATCTGCGTCTAAAAGCGTTCCAATTGCCATAGGAGTTTTCATTGAAGAACTTTCAGCCATGTTAAACTTCTTCAGTATTTCTTTAATGTACTTAGATTGATTAATGAATATTCCTTCAAATCACTGTTTTACTTGAAGACCAAGGAAAAAATTTAATTCACCCATAATACTCATCTTAAATCTAGTCTCCATTATTTTAGAAAAGTTTTTGCAAAATTTAGAATTAGTAGATCCAAAAATAATATCATCAACCTAAATCTCTATCAAGATTAAGTAAGTCATCACCTTGTTTCTTAAAAAATAAGGTAGTATTGATAGTACCTTTCTTGAAGCCTGAGTCTAATAGAAAATCAGTCAGAGAATCATATCATGCACTTGGTGCTTGTTTTAATCCATATAGCGCTTTGTCAAGGACATAGACATGATCAGGAAATTATGGATCAACGAAACCTTCAGGTTGGCCAACGTATACCTCTTCGTGCAATATCCCATTAAGAAATGTAGACTTTACCTCCATGTGATAAACCATGAAATTCTTATGGGCGACATAGGCCAGGAAATATTTGATGGCTTCGATCCAAGCTACTGGAGCAAATGTCTCGTCATAATCTATCCCTTCTTGTTGACAATGCCCCTTTAGCTCCTAGTCTAGCTTTGTTTCTGACGACTATCCTAGCTTCGTCCTTCTTATTTATGAATACCCATTTCATTCCGACAATAGATTTGCTCTTTGATTTACGAATCAACCGCCAAACTTTATTTCTCTTGAATTGTAGAAGCTCGTCTTACATAGCTAGAATCCAATATGGATCTTGTCAAGCTTCCGAGACTCTTTATTGGGTCTATAGGGCTAAGAAAATTTACATACAAACATTCATTCGTAGATGTCGATCTTGTTTTAATACCACAATTGACATCACCAATTACATTATGTAGGGGATGATCCCTACTCCACTTGTGAGTACTTGTTAGGGGTTGTACATCAATTTAATTGTTCTAATCATCTTAGTCATCCACTATTGCAGGAATTTAAGTATTACTTAATGTTTGAACTTCTTCGTTGAAAGTAAATCTGACGTATTCAACTCTGGCATGACATATTCAATACTTGGAATAGCTGACACAGAGTTTTGTTCTATAGAAACAGAATTTGGATCAACATGATCAGAGTTACCTGTACTTGTGCTTATCGAAATAGTATAAACGACTTCAGATGGTCCAGAAAGATTTGTCACGCTTGACTCTGGAATATCTGACTAATAGTTTCCATATATGTTTAATTTGTCAAAGTCTGCACAAATATCCATAAAAGCATTTGTAAATAGTAAATCGAGTTTTGAAACACTAGGATGTATAGTATAATCAGAAGTCTTAGTCTTATTAAGTATAGGTTCCACTCTGTGTTGAGTAGAAGCTTGAACACTAGTTCTGAGGCCTGAACTACTTTGTTTTAAAGTCCGCACAAGTTTCTCATTGAAGGTCACATTAATGCTTTCCATGATAGTCTTGGTATGCTTGTTGTAGACCCGGTAAGCTTTTGAAGTCAATAAATATCCAAGATAATATCTTTCATCAACTTTCTTTAAGAATTTCCCATGATTGTCGTGGTCATTAAGTATGAAACATCTGCAAACAAAAACACGAAAAAAACTCACATTAGGTTTTCTTTTATTAATAATTTTGTAACACCCAGATTTTGGTAAGTGGAACACCCACCTATTAACTTCACCTTTATGCTCTCATGTTCACATTTAGCTTTAACTGTAACCTCATCGTGAAGCTCCTAGTAGTTTAACCAAGAACATCCCGAGCCAGGATGGTTTATGCGACTGTGCCGGCGAGAATGCCATGGGGCATAATCGTCTGGCTTAATCGCCTGCGGTACCTTGGCGGCGAGTGTACCACCTCGACCTTGACATGGCACTATCACCTGTCATTGTCGCCCGGGTGAGACAGGCCTCGGTACACACGGGACTAGAATGCCCACGATTGTGCTTTTGGCACTGTCGTCCGAGCATAGTCGCCCGTGGCCAGATCGGGGTTTTAAGACCCTAACTCATTTTTGGTTACCCGAATTTCAATCTCTTGACCGAATTTTCTCTCCATAGGTAAGATTTCTCTACCCCCCACCTCCCTCCTCATTTAGTGTTCACCAAGCATTAAATCCTTGTATCTAAGGGTGGCTAAGGACCATTTAAGAGTTTGGAGTCAAAGTGCAAGTGTGTTGGTAAGAACTTGAGCTACAAGAACCCTCCTCATCTTGAAGATTTGGTGACTTCTAGGTTTTAACCTAAAACCTAAGCGTGAGTTCATTCCCACCTTTTTAAAACCTTATACATGTCAAAGTTATATATTTTAGACTTCTAATCATCTCTTTACTTTTATTTTCTTCGATTTAATGATTTTGACCTAACTTGGTATTTTGGAGATTTTTAAGGTTTCTTGCCATTTTGCAATATGATGAAGGGTTCTATGAGTTGGGTGATAAAATGTGACTTAGCTTACGTATTTGTGGTTAAATATTTGGATGAACTCATTTTAGCCATATTTATGATGTTTCACATCAATGTAAGAGTTATTTGATAAAGGAGAAATTGGGAAAAATAACATATGGATTTTGGTAGTACCACCAAAGGATATTTAAAAATGGCATAACCTTGACAAATCTATATTGATTTAAAGTTTGTTTGGGAAAATGAAAGAAGTCACGACTAAGCTTCAATGTTGATTTGGTTCCATATGGTATGGAATAGGCAAGGAATGACATGTATGTGGAATTATAACGTTGTGGAACTATATGTGTGATTATAGTTTGTCATTGATGTAATTATAGTAAGTCTTAGACTATTACCATTGTATCCCTAGGTATTGAGTCGGCTTAATTGTGGGATAACTTGCGTTTGAACTAGTTGTGACATTGCGTTCTCGGAAGGCAACTTGTTATGGTTATGTGGGACCGGATACTAGCCATGGACCGTAAATGTAATCCTAGTGAATGAGCAAGATTAGGATCATTGGGTGCCCTCCCCCACATCTGAGTATGAGTCGACGGGCTCGTAGCCTTGATCCTAATATTTAGCTCACAACTTAGAAAGTGGCCTACTTTTGTGTTCCACCACGATCCTTGGAAAATCGGGTCTCCCCCGTCATCGCAAGATGTTTTGGACCCCTTGGGTCGTATGTGGTATTTTTTGGAAAAGTAAACTGTTTATTATAACTGTAAATCTTTCTTTATCAATGGTACGTTTAATATATTTATATAAACTGTTTGTTCTCACTAGGCGTAAAGCCTAACACTTTTTCTCAAATGATATGTATAACAGGTTCCCTTAGCGGCGGGTCACACAAGGTTTGAGGGATGAGTGTTGGGCCATTGTGGCATCTTTTGGATTAGGACTTTTGGAGACATGACGTACATGAAAGATATATTTTTTTGGGAGATTGAGCCGACAACCTTCGTAATCTAGATATTGTTGTTTAGATTAGTATGCTGTTGATCTTACTGTCCATCTTTAGAAATTTGTAAACGTTATTCTACATTTCCCCTTTTGGGTGATTTCCCATTTATTAAGATGTCGTATTCGTAAATTTTAAGGTTTAAATTTGCCCTTATTTTTAGGGTGTTACAAGTTGGTATCAGAGCTCTATTTTAAGTGAACTAGGTATGAATGTAAGATGCCTAGACTTAAGCTGAGATAATAAGTTATGATTTGCTAGATTTGTGTAGAACTTCTAAGATAGGACGGTCTTAGAGTCGACAGAATTACACTAATTGAGAATTATGATGATGGTAACGAGAATTCTGGTGTATAATATGTTCGTAATTTGACTTAGCTAATGCTATTATGAATGTATTGTTACTCGAGTGTGCTTGATTTACTACTGTTATGATGATTGATGAATGTATTAGTACGTTTCTTTGCGTTTAATTCTTATAACCTATTTCTTACCTCCATTCTCGTATGTGTGGCAGATTAAGGATGGTAAGTATGCGTGGTAGACCGCGTACACATGTCAATGGAGATGAGGCGACCGCTTCAATGGCTGATCAACCGGAGAGGGTTGAAGCCGTTGTACGTCCACCTATACCACCACTGTTGGGTGGAGGGCCCGAAATTATTCCATGGGTGGATCTGGCTTCGTCCAACCTGGTCATTCGGGATTTGACTCCTCAGTCGTAGATGATGGCCGATTTAATATTGATGATGAACAAAGCTATGGCCAAACAACGGGAACTTCTGCTAAAGGTGCTTGAGGACAGAGATGTTAGCTACCAGAGAAATGAGACGGTTGCCGAGAACATAGTCGTGGGAGGATCTAGGGGCACCGGAAATGTGACCCCTACCAAGGAACCGGTGGGCAAAGATGTGAGGCAAGGTAGGAGGGCTTGCTCCTACAAATCTTTCTTGTGTTGTAAGTCGCCTGAATTCTCCAGGTCTAACAACCCAGTCACCTGTATGAACTTGATACAGGAGATTAAGCAGGCTTCGACGCGTCTGGATGCGAAGATGGTCAGAATGTAATATTTGGCTCCCAAATGCTTAGGGGCCCGACACTCATCTGGTGGAACGTCACTAAGGCCACTCTCTCCACTACGGTCTTAGCTCATCTATCTTGGACCAAATTCTAGAAGAAGGTCATGGAGGAGTATTGCAATGAAAGGACCATGGACCGCATTGAAGAAGAGTTCCGAGCTCTTAAAAAGGGAAATTTGTCGGTGAGGGAGTACATCCGACAATTTAGGGAGAAGCTGGGATTGGTGGGGTATGTGGACCCAACTGAGAAGGAAAAGATTAAGGCCTACCTCAAAGGCTTACCGGCGGACATAATGTCTATGGTCCGCAACTCTCGAGCCTCTACCCTCCGTGAGACTGTTGAAGAGGCTCAAATCATGGAGGAAGTATACTCTCGAGGGAGAGAAGAGAGAGCGGTTGTTAGGGAAAAGAGATAGGAACGCAATCCCGAGCCTCTCAAAAGGTCGAGGCCGTTTAATGGGGGAAAAGTTTTGATAACCGCCACGAGGTGAAATGGTGCCCAATGTGTCGAAGTAAGCACCACTACCCTTGTAACTCCAACCCCACCTCTTGTGCTAAATGTGGGAAAATCGACCATTCCACAAGAGATTGCCCGATGAAAGGGCTTGTATGCTTTGAATGCAAGATGTCGGTACACTTCCGGAAAGATTGCCCGAAGTGGAAGACGAGCGGTGCTTCGGAGAAGAAAGAGAACCCTCCAAGGATTCTGTGTCGAGCCTTCCAGATGACAACTGAGAAGGCGAAGGCATCTACTGACTTGGTATCAGGTACTTTTCTCCTAAACACCGTACCAGCGCGTGTGTTATTTGACTCGGGTGCCAATTACTCTTTTGTATCCAATTCTTTTTGTCAAAAGCATGTCATGCCCACTAGTAGTCTAGAGAATGCGTTAGTGGCAGAAATAGCTAATGGTGGTCAAGTAGTGATTCATGACGTCTTAAAGGGTTTCACTCTTGAGATTGAAGGGAAGAAATTTTCAATTAATATGATGCCTATGTTGATCGGCGGGTTCGATGTCGTGGTCGGGATGGATTGGCTAGCGGAGAATCAAGCCGAGATAGTGTGCTCTAAGAAACTAATCCGACTACCCATTTCGGGTAGTGTGATGGTGGTGGTGTACGGTGAAAGAAGAAAAGGGTGATGTAGCGATTATCACCATGGATAAGGCACGGAAATTCTTAGTGAAGGGATGTTCATCCTCTATGGCATACGTGATAGATGCCAAGCTGGAGAAGAAGAAACTTGAAGATGTAGAGGTGGTGCGCAAGTTTCCAGATGTCTTCCCGGACGACTTTCCTGGTTTGACCCCCGATCGTCATGTAGAGTTCTGGATTGATCTTGTTTCGGGGGCGGGTCCGATTGGTCGAGCCCCTTACCGGTTAGCCTCATCAGAGATGCAAGAGATGATGGCTCAACTCCAAGATCTTATTGAGAAAGGTTTCGTAAGACCGAGCTCGTCACCTTGGGGAACTCCGATCTTGTTTGTCAAGAAGAAAGATGGCATGATGCGGATGTGCATCGACTATAGAGAGTTGAACAAGGCGACAGTAAAGAACAAGTATCCTCTTTCGATAATCGACGACTTGTTTAACCAACTTCAAGGAGTGGGTTGCTTCTCGAAGATCGATTTACATTCAGGATACCACTAGGTGAGGGTGAAGTAAGACGACATCCCAAATACGGAATTTAGGATGTGTTACGACTATTACAAGTTTCTAGTAATGTCGTTTGGCCTAACTAATGCACCAGCGGTGTTCATGGATTTGATGAATAGAGTGTGTCGACCATTCATCGACAAGTCGGTCATTGTGTTCATCGATGACATACTAATGTATTCCAAGAATGAGACGGGGCACGAGCAACACCTTCGGGAAGTCCTAGAAGTGTTGAGGAATGAGAGGTTGTATGCCAAGTTCTCCAAGTGCGACTTTTGGCTAGAGGAGGTTCAATTCTTGGGCCATGTTGTCACTCGAGATGGAGTGAAAGTGGACCCCTCTAAAATTGAAGCAATGATGAATTGGGAACCTCCTAAGAGTCTGTCCGAGATACTAAGATTCTTGGGTTTAGCAGGCTATTACCAGAGATTTATTCAAGACTTCTCCAAAATCGCTTCTTCCTTGACGGCTTTGACCCGATAGAATGTTAAGTTTGTTTGGACCGAAGCGCAAGAGAAGGTGTTCCGGATTTTACAAAAGAAGTTGTGTGAAGCCCCTATTTTGTCACTACCTAAAGGATCGGAGGACTTTGTGGTCTATAGCGACACTTCAAAGATGGGTTTGGGTTGCGTGTTGATGCAAATGGGGAAGGTGATCGCCTACGCATCCAGGCAACTCAAGGTTCATGAGAAGAATTACCCTACCCATGATTTAGATTTGGCGGCGGTAGTGTTCGCCTTGAATCTTTGGAGGCATTACCTCTATGGCACAAAATGTACACTCTATACGGATCATAAGAGTTTGAAATATGTCTTTGATCAAAAAGAGTTGAACATGAGACAAAGACAGTGGCTCGAGTTACTTAAGGATTATGATTGTGACTTGCTTTACCACCCCGGTAAGGCAAACATGGTAACCGATGCGTTGAGTCGGAAGGACTATATCGGAAGCATCTGGGCAACCCTTTCAAGAATCGAGTTGGTGTCAAGCCTCATTGAGAAAATCAAGACGTCTCAATCGGAGGCTTTGCTGGAGGAGAACCTCAAGGATGAAGTGATGACGAAACAACTATTTCTCTTAACGGAGGATAGCCATGGAGTGAAGTTGTTCAGTGGGCATGTTTGGGTGCTTAAGGTTGGGTGCAACTGGGAAATTCTTCTTGAAGACGCCCATAAGTCTAAGTATTCCATCCATCCGGGGAGTACAAAAATGTATAGGGACTTGAAACTACATTATTGGTGGCTAGTTATGAAGCTAGATATGGCACACTATGTGGAGCGATGTGTGACTTGCCTACAAGTGAAAGCCGAGCACCAACAACCATACGGAAGTCTTCAATCCCTAGAGATCCCTGAATGGAAGTGAGAACATATTACCATGGACTGCGTGACCAAAATGCCGAAAACCTTGAGAGGTCACGATACCATTTGGGTGATAGTTGATCAGTTGACCAAGAGTGTTCACTTTTTGGCCATGCGCGAGACCCTACCAATGGACAAGTCGGCAAAGCTTTATATCGACGAAGTGGTTTCAAGGCATGGTGTGCCCTTGTCTATTGTATCAGATTGCGATAGTTGGTTCACTTCTAACTTTTGGGATGACTTACAAAAAGATCTTAGTACAAGAGTGAAGTTGAGTACGGCCTAACATCCTCAAACCGACGGCCAAAGTGAGAGGACGATTCAAAAGCTAGAGGATATGCTAAGGTCTCGTGTAATCGACTTCGGGGGTAGTTGGGACTCTCACCTACTTTTGGTGGAGTTTGCATAAAATAATAACTACCACTCGAGTATTGGGATGACACCGTTTGAGGCCTTATACGGGCGGAAGTGCAGAACTCTCGTGTGTTGGCTTGAAGTGGGTGAGAAGCAATTCGTCGGTACCGAAATTGTGCAAGAAACGTCCGATAAAGTGAATCGCATTCGGGAACGGTTGAAAGCGGCTCAAGATAGGCAAAAGAGCTATACCGACAAGAAGAGGCGACCGATGGAGTTCCAAGTGGGAGACCGTGTGATGCTTAAAGTATCCCCTTGGAAAGGGATAATTCAGTTCGGAAAGCGCAGGATGTTGAGTCCCCGTTTTCTTGGACCATTCACGGTGCTCAAATGTGTGGGACTTCAAGTGTACCAATTGGAGTTACCGCCAGAAATGAGTGGGATGCATAATATGTTCCACATTTGCTATCTTCGGAAGTGTTTGGCGGAAGAGGAGATAGTCATTCCCCTTTCCGATATAAGAGTAGATGAGGGTAATCGTTGTGTGCAGGAACCTGACGCTATCCTAGAGAGTAAATCCAAGAAACTTCGCCACAAGGAGGTCACTATGGTCAAGGTACAATGGAAACACCATCGTGGGGCCAATGTGACATGGGAAGCCGAGGAGGATATGAAGCGAAGATACCTCCACTTGTTCGTGTAGCAAGATTTCAAGGAGGAAATTGTTTCCAAGTTGGGAAGGATTGTAACACCCGGATTTTGGTAAGTGGAACACCCACTTATTAATTTCACCTCTATGCCCTCATGATCACGTTTACCTTTAATTGTAACCTCATCGTGAAGCTATTAGTAGTTTAACCAAGAAAATCCCGAGCCAGGATGGTTTGTGCGACTGTGCCGGCGAGAATGCCAATGGGCATAATCGCCTGGCATAGTCGAAGGGAGCCTCAAGTCTACGGTACCTTGGCGGCGAGTGTGCCACCGCGACCTTGACATGGCACTATCGCCTGTTATTGTCGCCACTAATGAGACAGGCCTCGGTACACACGGGGTTCAGAATGCCTGCGATTGTACCCTTGGAACTATCACCCGAGCATAGTCGCTCGCGGCCAGATCGGGGTTTTAAGACCCTAGCTCATTTTTGGCAGCTTCATTACCCTCATTTCAATCTCTTGACCAAATTTTCTCTCCATAGGTGCGATTTCTCTACCTTCCCACCTCCCTCCTCATTTATTGTTCACAAAGCATTAAATCCTTGCATCTAAGGGTGGTTCAGGATCAGTTAATAGTTTGGAGTCAAAGTGCAAGTGTGTTGGTGAGAACTTGAGCTACAAGAACCCTCCTCATCTTGAATATTTGGTGACTTCTAGGTTTTAACCTAAAACCTAAGAGTGAGTTCATTCCCACCTTTTTAAAACCTTATACATGTCAAAGTTATATATTTTAGACTTCTAATCATCTCCTTACTTTTATATTCTTCGATTGAATGATTTTGACCTAACTTGGTATTTTGGAGATTTTAAGGGTTTCTTGTCATTTTACAATATGATGACAGGTTCTATGAGTTGGGTGATAAAATGTGACTTAGATTACGTATTTGGGGTTAAATATTTGGATGAACTCATTTTAGCCGTATTTATGATGTTTCACCTCAATGTAAGAGTTATTTGATAAAGGAGAAATTGGGAAAAATAACATATGTATTTTGGTAATATCACCAAAGGCTATTTAAAAATGGCATAACCTTGACAAATCTATTTTGATTTAAAGTTTGTTTGGGAAAATGAAAGTAGTCACGGTTAAGCTTTGATGTTGATTTGGTTCCATATGGTATGTAATTACATGTATGTGGAATTATAACCTTGTGGAACTATATGTGTGATTATAGTTTTTCATTGATGTAATTGTAGTAAGTCTTAGACTATTACTCTAACACCCTCAAATTTTCGTAATAGCAACTAATTAAAATTTTCGATATAACATAAAATAAGGAACAAAACTTCCTCCTACAATTTAAAACTCCGTATACCTCAAGATAAAAATTCTATAACTAACCTCAACAAATATAAACTCCAATAATATACTAGGACTAAACAGAAGTCGGGTGTTACTTAACCCCAAACACAAGCCGCTCTTCCCAAAACAAATGCAGAAGACTTCAACAAGCTAAGCATTCCTCGAGCACACAACAAGCACTCCTCTCTTCACAGTGTCACTAGGACTATTCCCAATCGGAACCTATTGTACATGCCGACAAATAAAAAAAGGTTAGGCTAACGCCTAGTGAGTTCAAGAGTTTTCAACATGAATAAATATATCGTTGAAAAGAACGAATGCAATTTAAATCATAATCCTTCAAAAGTGATATGCCTCAAATGTGAAAACGACTCATTTTCCAATAATATGCATTTTAGTCGAAGGATACACCAACACAACGTTTTCCAATCCAAACTAATTTAAGGACTAAAATCTCGATATAAAATGTTCTTTAGTAAATTAAATTCGACCCAAAACTCACTCAAAATGAGAATAGAAAGCGAACTCCCAATTTATGAAACGCGAGTAAAACTTTATATCCCGAAACACCTAAAACATGGGTGGGGCATAACCCATAAATCATGGATAACACCCATATAAACAAAACATCACCGAAAACATGGATAATACAACTCAATACCTAAAAAAACACCTTTCGGTGATGGGGGAGACCTGAATCCCATCGAATGTGGAGGGCACACAAAGTTAAGCCACTTATCAATGTTCTCGGGATTCACATAGAGCCATAGATCCCCGTATACGGCTCCCTACTGAGCAACCACCGCAAGATACCCAAACGACCCTAGTGTCTACTCGACCTCTAGATGAGTGTCACCACAAAAGCCACAAGTCCCCGTATCCGGCTCACCATGGGCACCACTACAAGACTTTACTCCGTATACGGCTCTGCAGAGCACCACCGCAAGCTTACATAAAAATATGACTTGGGGACCACTCACTAGACTTCAAACGCGGACACTAAATTCCACGATGAATAACCAGACTGGATTACACGGGAATCGATTTCAACCACCCACGATCTATACCTCGAGCCCTTCACTAAAGGTTACATGGTTATCGAGTTCAACCACCCACGATCTATACCTCGAGTTCCTGCTAGTCATAAATAATTTCCAGTCCCAAAACAGGGATAAATTTCACAACTAAACCAATCTGACTGACTCATATTCCTATGGATCCAATGCATTACAGTCTAAAACGTTACATGACTCCAACGATTGAACTAACACATTCAAACATGTAACTCTAAAAAAAGATGCAACTAAGTACACCATACGTCAAAGGCTCTTATCGAGCTACTAAAACTGAACAAATGTTCCAAAGACTCATCTGAGTATAAATCAAGCCCCAAAAGGCATAATAAAAGTTTGGCTAAAAATACGCGAGCCAGTAAGGTTACATCAACCAAAATACATCTTTTCCCAAAAATCTTTGTCTCTCAAATCACGATTGGCCTTAGGCCCAAAACCAAAAAGGTTTACAGTTTCTAAAATGTTCGCAAGGTCGGGAACTACCAAAATCAAAGGACTCACACGTTCGTATTTTCAAGACGTCCCCTTACATGAATGATGCATATTTCCAACAAACACTAAAAGTGCATTTTGACCAAGAAATCTCCATTTATGCAATAATTAATCAAAACACTTTCATTTATGACTTATTTATTAAAATGCCCAAAAATCCCAGATGTGGGTGTTTTACAAAGTTTATAAAGCTACACTGTTAGAGCATAAATCTGTTGGATACAAGATCAAGAAGACTGAAGGTCAAAGTTCAAGAAAGTCAAAGCTGAGAAAGTCAACTTTCATTAAAGTCAAAGTCTATTTGTAATAAAAGTCAAAGTTTATTATATTTGTATTTGTTTTTCCTTTTTAATTCTTGCAGGTATAAATAGCTTGGTATTTTTTGTTTTTAATAGATGTAACGAACTGAGTATTTTGTAGAGAGAGAGAGAGAGAATACGTTTGAGAGAGAATTGTAGAGAAAGAGAGAGAGAGTTATAGAGAGAAAAGATTGTAATTGTTGAATTGAGATTGAATCAAAACAGGTAATTGTTTGAAACTTGTTTGTTGATTAATTGTTTGTGATTAGAAACTAGAATCTGGGAATAACAATTGGTATCAGAGCAGATCCAAATCGAAATCAAATCAAGAAATCAAGAAAAGTTTGTTGTTACTGTTCATCGTCACTGTTCATCGAAGTTCGAATCAAATTTTGAGTTTTAGTGTGAATTTTGAGTTGTAATTGGTTTCTTAGTGATCGATGAATGTAAGAGATTGAGTTTGTATTGATAATTTCACGAAATGCACTGTAATTTTCTTGTAATTTTGGATTTTGTTGAAGTTTTTGTTCACGAGTTCTAAACACTGTAATCGAGTCGATTTGTATAGATTTGTGTTTTAGATCGAAATTAGTGGATTGTATTGTGTTCTCGATGATTAGGTGAGTAAATTCTCAAATTTTGGTGCTGAAATTCAAAGTTTAGATTGATTTTTTGATGAGTCAGATGATGAGACAGCTGATGAGGTATTAAACTTAACTGAAAAAGATTTCATAACCAAAATGGAAGCTATGATGGTTGAGTTTAATGATCTTCAAGTAAAACTAAAGAAAGAAAAAGACAGAGTTGCTAAAAGAAACAACAAGATCTTTGAGCTTAATAAGTCTGTTATTGGGAACAAAGATCTAATTGATTCTTTACGCAAGTCTGCTTCTGATTATATACTTCAAGTAGATTGTTTTGTAAAGAAGATTTCTGATTTTGAAGTTAAAATTTCTAAATATGAGTTTGAGAAGAAAGAATCTGCACTAACTGTTCATAAACTGCAGGTTGAGAATAAGCTTTTGAATAAGAAGGTAAATGGTCTGGAAGCCAAACTCTATGTAAGAGGCCAAACAAATCAAACCATTTTTCTCAATGCACCTAACGAAGAGGCTGATGTTAAGGAAAAATGGGGTCTTGGTTTTGAAAACCCCCATTACTTAAAGAAAGCCATCAGAAAACAACCAGCACTTTATAATTTTGATTTTCTTGTCTGTGCTGGTAAACATACTCATTTAAAACCCAAATTTGTTACCAAATTACCAGAAGAAGTTGAGGCCAAAGAAACTGAAAATAGAAACAATGTAAAGAAAATGCAACTACCATTTAACTATGCAAAGTTAAATGATAGTTTTCTTTCAGAAACACCAAAAGTTCTTTCAAACGACTATTTTGCTAGTTATTCTGTTTCTGAGATGGAGGCAAAACCTTCTATTGCAAAAGTCTATGTTCCTCCACTTGTTCTGGAAAGCAAAATATTTGAGCTGGAAAATGTTTTATCTGATGAAAAACTTTTGGTTGATATTCAACAAAGTGTGTTTTCTACAGTTTTAAAGAACATTGTTTTTCAATTTAAATCTACAAAGTGTTCTACAGTTTCAAAGACACCTCAAACTTCGTCTGATAATTTTGATGACTTATTTGTGTCTGCAAATGATTTTTTAAACTCTGATGATGGGTGCATAGAAGAAATTGATATGTTTGACTTCAATGCTCCTCTTCCTGATCATTCTACTTGTCTTATAGATGATAAAGTGTTTCCAAGTGTTATTAATATTGGTGAATCATTAACTAAGGTTGATGAACCAGTTTCTGTAACTGCTGATTACTATTCTCGAGGTAAGAAACATAAGAAACAGCGATTACAGAAACAGAAATACATTGGTAAACAAAAGAAAACTCAGTTTCAGAAATCTGTTTTTCCTAATAAATCTAAATCTTTTGTTTCAGATATAAGCAATAAAAGGTTGAAAGCTCGAATTGAATGGCGACCAAAAAGGAAGGATGACAAGATAGCTGAATCAGTTTCTGATAACTCTTGTAATAGATCAGTTAGTAGTGATAATGATGTAATTGATCAATTTGCTTCACATAAACAACACCTTGTAACTTCTTACAAGCGATATTCAATAAAGCAATTGATTCAATTATCTCCTATTACTACTAAATCTTATCATTATCGGAGAAATGATTTTGCTTATTCTCATAATTCTTCTGATTGGTTTGGATCTTATCATGTGTATTCTTCAAGATCAAATATTTTTAACGTTTTTCAAAAGAACAGAGGGTCCATTTTCAAATGGATACCAAAATCTTGTACTAATTTGTTAGGACCCGTTTTTAAGTGGGTACCTAAAGTTATTGTTTCCTGATTTCTCTTGCAGACCCGACATATGTGGTACTTGGACAGTGGATGTTCCAAGCATATGACTGGGCAAAAAGATTTATTGTCTAATTATACAGAGAAATTCAGTGGAAATGTAAGATTTGGAAACGATCAGCTTTCACCAATCTTAGGATATGGTGACATCGTTCAAGACAACATAACGATTAAGAAGGTGAGTTATGTCGAAGGTTTAGGGCACAACTTGTTTAGCATCGGTCAATTCTATGATAAAGGGTTAGAAGTCAACTTCAAATCTAAGAGATGTTCGGTTCGTACTGAAGACGACAATGAACTCTTAGTCGGAAATCGAAAGACAAACCTCTATACCATCAATCTTTCAAAGGTACAGAATGACAGTCATGTTTGCTTATTGTCAAAAGCTTCGATGCAGCAAAGTTGGCTCTGGCACCGAAGACTATCACATCTAAATTTTCGTTATATCAACAAGCTGGTTAGTGGAAAATTGGTAAAAGGACTTCCTGAGCTCAAATACGAGAAAGAACACTTATGTGCTGCGTGTGAGAAGGGTAAGATGAAGAGAGCTCCGCACAAACCGAAGCCTGAACCAAGCACTAGTTCTACGTTAGAATTGTTACATATGGATTTGTGTGGTCCGATGAGAACACAAAGCTTGGGTGGAAAGAAATACGTGTTGGTTATTGTGGACGATTACTCAAGATACACGTGGGTCAAATTTCTTCGATCAAAAGATGAGACGCCCGAAGTTCTCATTACTTTCTTAAAGATGACCCAGGTGAATATGCAGAGACAAGTCAAGTTTCTTCGAACTGACAACGACACAGAGTTCAAAAAACAAAACCGTTGAAGAATATATCGAATCGATCGGGATATCACATCAATACTCTGCTGCTCGTACGCCTGAACAAAATGGAGTAGTCAAAAGGCGAAATCGAACGCTAGTCGAGGCCGCTCGCACTATGTTTAGCCAATCGGACTTACCTCTATTTCTGTGGGCAGAAGTTGTGTCAACTGCATGTCATACTCAAAATCGATCCATGATACACCGCCGTTTTCAAAAGACTCCATATAAGCTGATCAACAACAGAACACCAACAATCAAGTATTTTCATATATTTGGGTGTAAGTGTTTCGTGCTTAACGACAGAGAGAGTCTGAATAAATTCAGTGCTAAGGCGGACGAGGGTATGTTCATTGGTTATTCTTCAACATCGGCAACATATCGTGTTTATCTGAAAAAGTCAAAGACAGTCGTAGAGAGCGTAAATGTTACATTTGATGAAGAAATGACTTCTGAACAACTCAGTTCAGAACCCGTGATCACTGGAGTATTAGCTTCTGGGCAGATCAGTCCAGAACCTGCTTCTACAGCGAATAATTCGAATAACGCTTCTACATCTATTTCACATTTGTCTGATTTAGATTTGTTATTTGAATTCTTTTATGATGAGTTTCTAGGTTCTAATGTATCTAAATCTGCTGTGACTGACAGGTCTGAAAACACAAGTTGCAATCATCCAGTCACTTCAGAACTCATAACTGAACAAGAATCCCCCGTTCAGTCAAAAACTCACATTCCTACAATTACTCCTACAGTTGAAGATATACAAGTAACTGCTGAGCCAAAAGTAACTGTTTCAGTTGGGTGTGATACAATGTCTACTCAACAGCTAGAGTCTGCTGTTCCAACTGATGTTTCTGCACCTGAAACTTCAACTGCAAACCTCCCTCCTATTATTCAATCTGAAGAGTCTGATAGTGGATTTTTAGATGATGATCATGATCAAACTTCATCTACTCCACTCCCTCATGAGCATCGCTGGACCAAAGAGCATCCTTTACATCAAGGAATTAGAGATCTTAACAAGCCTGTGCAAACTAGGTCAGCGACTTTGAATCAATGTATGCATGACTCATTCCTCAGCAAGATAGAGCCCACGTGAGTATCAGAGGCTTTAGCTGATTCGGATTAGGTATCTGCTATGCAAGAAGAATTAAATCAGTTTGAATCCCTAAAGTTCTGGAGATTAGTTCCAAAACCGGAAGGTAAATCCGTGATTGGCACTAAATGGGTATTCAAAAACAAAAAGGATGAAGATGGTATCGTCATAAGGAACAAACCTAGACTTGTTGCCAAAGGTTACCGGCAAGAGGAAGGCATAGACTATGATGAGACGTATGCTCCAGTAGCGCGTATAGAGGCAATCCGCATGTTTATAGCCTACGCAGCTCATAAGAATTTCACAGTCTATCAGATGGATGTGAAAACAGCCTTTCTGAATGGCATTCTTAAGGAGGAAGTATACGTGTCACAACCAGAAGGGTTCGTCAATCCAGATAAGCCAAATCATGTCTACATTTTGGATAAAGCCCTGTATGATTTAAAACAAGCTCCTCGAGCATGGTATGACGTTCTATCCAAATTCTTGGTCAAGTCCGGTTTTTCTAAAGGTAAAGTTGATACCACTTTATTCATCAAAAAGGAAAAATTTGATATCATCCTTATTCAAATATATGTTGATGATATAATATTTGGTTCTACTAATCCAAAATTTTGCAAAAACTTTTCTAACCTTATGGTGTCACGTTTTCAAATGAGTATGATGGGAGAGATGAATTTCTTTCTCGGATTACAAGTTAAACAGTTTTCTACGGGGATTTTCATTAACCAATCTAAGTATATTTTGGATATTCTTCGGAAGTACAAAATGGAAAATTGTAAACCAATTGGAACCCCGATGGCACCAGGTACTAAGATTAACACTGATCCTTCGGGTAAAAGTGTTGATGTTAGAACTTATAGAGGTATGATAGGATCGTTAATGTATCTTACATCTAGTAGACCAGATATTATGTTTTCAACATGCTTATGTTCTAGATATCAGGCTGCTCCCAAAGAATCCCATTTGGCTGCTGTCAAACGGATTTTTAGATATCTGAAGGGGACTGCAGACCTTGGTCTGTGGTATCCTAAGGATACAGGGTTTCAACTGACTGCCTATTCAAATGCAGATCATGCAGGTTGCATGTTGGACAGAAAGAGTACTTCAGGTCACATTCAATTTCTTGGAGACAAGCTCATTAGCTGGGCATCAAAGAAACAATTATGCGTTTCCACATCGACTGCTGAAGCAGAGTATGTAGCTGCTGCCAGTTGTTGCTCTCAAGTATTGTGGATGCGAACACAGCTGCGAGACTATGGATTCAAGTTCGATAAAATTCTAATATATTGTGACTCGAAGAGTGCAATCACGATATCTGCTAATCCTGTTCAGCATACGAAAACCAAACACATTGACGTCAGGTATCATTTTATCAAAGATAATGTAGAAAAAGGAACAATTGAACTTTATTTTGTAAAAACATATTGTCAACTTGCAGATTTATTTACCAAACCCTTAGATGAAAAAAGATTTAATTTTCTTGTCTCTAAGCTTGGTATGTTAAATCTGAAAACATAATCGGTTGTTACCTACTAAAGTTACGTATTGTTATTTTTCTTCATTTTCTTTATTTTTATGTCTGAAGGATATCTGCACTTTAATTGTTTGCTCATGATCTCAGGGGGAGAGTGAGATGCATTTTTAAGATGATCTACATTGTTTTGAGGGGGAGCATAACTAATTTTTGCATTTTATTTCACTGACAAAATTTTTGTAATGCATGATTTTAGGGGGAACATATAAGCCAAGTCAAAAGGAGTAAGACTATGATTTCTGATTATTTCAAATCAGAACTCGTACTTTAATCGTTTTACTGCTTTATGTCTTTTACATTTGAATAAATTTGTGAATAAAAGTTGCTTTGACTAGACTTTGAGACTTATGCAGAATGAGAGAAAGCTATCAAGATCATATCTTTATGACTTCAGCTGACTTCATGAGATTTATGACGAAGAGAAAAGGTTAATTTATTATCTTAATCTCATATATGGTTGAAAGAAGGACAACTTTCAATCATAGAAAAGATGTTCGTAAATGTTCAAACCACTTCCCGATTCTTAAACAGATTTCATAAATTGGAAGTGTGATTTTTAAATGTTTTCATTTTAATTTGTGCTTCAAAGTTTATAAACCGTGTGTTTCCAAAGATAAATACTTGTGTATTGTCTTTTCTATATACTTTCAAGTATTCACACACACCGGTTTATTTTTTGGTCAATTTGTTCTTACCATGTCTCATATTGAAACATAATTTCGATGGTAAGACACCCCGCTTGTACTTTAAAGAATTTTGAGCGATATTTCATTTCGAAACGTCATTTCAAGAATGTCTATATTTTTGTTTCGTATAGACAATATCCATTATTCTTGACCATAAGCCTTAATTGATATATAATTCATTGCTGATCATTTTCATACAATGTCAGATTTTCAAACAAGCCTTTTGCATTCATATTCATTCCTTTCATATACTTGTTTGAAAATGCTTCAATGTCTAAAAATGCTCAAATCTTCATGATTATATTTTATGAGCATACATTCATCTGACATTTGTATATGAGCTTTAACTGCTAAAGTTAAACCATTTGAGCAACATTATGCTTTCATAGGATTATATGGGTTCTTTGTGCTAGGAATTAACTGAACTTCTATGAAATCACGTTAACTAGTGATTTCTACCCAAGAAGTTAATCCATAGAGATTGAGTGTGAGGAGTCTAAAAGAAATGAGTGTGGGTTGTGCGTTGAGGTAAAATGGAAAAGAGAGTTTGGTTAGAAGTGAGCTAAATGATTAAAAAGAAAAAGGGTGTGAGATCAGAGTAAAAGAATATCAAACTCTGCACCAACTACTTTCTGAGCCGGGCAGCCACACTACTAGCGTTTCATAACTCTTTGGTGAACGTTATTGAAATAGGCAACTAGCCCAAGCAAACTCTTGACTAAACCCCACCAGCCACTCATTTTCTTCTTAACAAGAAAATATTTTATATTTTCAAGGGGACGCAACATATAATCTATCTGGTTTTCATTTGGAAAATTTAGATATTGAAAAAGAAGGAAGTCTGCCCCACCTTCGCACTTCAATCATGCACATTGAGTCTGTGTTTATACTACTGTTGTCTCAGTGGTTTACACTATGTTGATCCTTAAAAAGCAATTATTCGTGCTTAATTCTTTCTACACTTGCAAGAACACACAAAGAATTTTTTTCTTTGTCATAACATTCATAGAAATTGCCTTTGTGGTGTTTCGATGATTGGATGGAAGCCCTGGGGGAGTGAACATCAAAAAGCTCATTTATATTGTGTATCCGTTACACACAGTGACTTCGTGTTACTGACAGGCATTCTAACTGATTCATTTGTTGATTCAGGAGTTACATGTTCTTATTTTGTCTGGATTTGCAAAGATCTAGATGAATACTTGGTTATGGATCACAGAATCAGAGGCTCAGTTTGACATATCAGAATGGTCAAGGACATTTCTTGGAAGAAAAGTTTTGATGATATAGATGCTCAAATCATCAAAAAAGGGGAGATGGTATCAAGAAATGATAAAGTTTTGAGAGATGATTTTCAGAAATGTCCAAGTCAGAAAAGTTCAAAGTAAAGATTTGAAGATTTGAAGAAGATCAAAGAATTTCTGAAGATTTGAGGAAATTTTCTTTGGAGATTATTTGCTAAAGCAATCCGCACTGATTTTGAAGATAATTTCTTTCCAAAGTCTGAAAGTATTATATGAAAGTTTTGGGGAAATTGTTAATCGTTTGAAGATAGTTTTGGAAAGAATGTCATTAAAGAAAAAGGGGAGATTGTACTGACAGAGCTTAAAAGAGAAGACTGAATTGCTAGATCTTTCAATAGTGATCTTGAATCCAAAGGGGTAGATTGTTAGAGCATAAATCTTTTGGATACAAGATCAAGAAGACTGAAGGTCAAAGTTCAAGAAAGTCAAAGCTGAGAAAGTCAACTTTCATTAAAGTCAAAGTCTATTTGTAATAAAAGTCAAAGTTTATTATATTTGTATTTGTTTTTCCTTTTTAATTCTTGTAGGTATAAATAGCTTTGTATTTTCTGTTTTTTAATAGATGTAACGAACTGAGTATTTTGTAGAGAGAGAGAGAATACGTTTGAGAGAGAATTGTAGAGAAAGAGAGAGAGAGTTCTAGAGAGAAAAGATTGTAATTGTTGAATTGAGATTGAATCAAAACAGGTAATTGTTTGAAACTTGTTTGTTGATTAATTGTTTGTGATTAGAAACTAGAATATGGGAATAACATACACACTTCAAATAATCAAAAGTTATCAAATAACTCAACAATTGATAATTTCATGTAAAACACATAAATACTTTAAAATAGACATTTTGGCTTGTAAAACGTTTTCACAAATCAACTTGAACTCACCTTGCTAGATTTAGGCTAAGTCTAGATTTTTACCCCAAACTTGAGTTTTCTTGGTGAAAACTTGAATCCACAAGAAAAACCTCCTAACTTTTAGATCCAACACTTGAAAAGTGTTTCATTCTCCTCCAAAGATCCAAAACCTAAGACAAAAAGGAAAGAAGAGGAGAGAAAATGAAGAACACATCAAACCCTAGCTTAAAATCGAGAGAGATGGGGAGATTACCACCACAAAATACTCTTGGATATTCCAATAGAATTCCATTATCTTGTTGTAATCTTGAAAAGCTCTTAAACGAGTTCATAGCAAAAAGAATCACTAAAATCGAAGTTGGGATGAAGAAGTTATGAGGAAATGAAGATGATTCAAGAAAAATCGGACTATATGCAGACATCAGTGTCCAATGAGACTTTCATGCGACCAAAGTCGCCCGGACCTCCATAATATCCCCCAAAATCTCCCCGAACTCACCCTAAACACTTCTCGCTCCTGATCGATGGTTTGGCCATAACTTCTTCGTTTTAGCTCCGATTTTGCTTCGGAAAGAACCGTTAGACTCGTATTTGAATCCTTCATCCAACAAGACTATAAAATATAATATTCAAGACCAAAATATTATTTCTTCTATTTCTCTTGAAATACTGATTTCTATACTAACTTGAAATTATACATTTCTAAAATCGGGGTTTTACAATCCTCCCAACCTCGGAAAAGATTTCGTCCTCGAAATCTAGTTCCTACACCAAATATTTCATTACCATCCTCAACACTTGTCGGGTTTCCTAGGTCTCCAAAAGGTAACAAACTAATCATAGTCCTTACTGATGTCATTTCCATAAAACGAGCATCTCCCTTCCCAAGGGGTTGTGTCTAATCCACGTCATCCTTTTGCTAACACTTGATGAATTCTTGACGCAACTGACAAACTGATTTTCGTGAAGGTTCTCATATCTCATATTCGTCCTGACACGTTACACTCATACTAGAGTGTACGTCGAACTTTATTAGAACGATTTCTAACCATGCGATCTTGGTCGCCTCCCAACCTTAGGTGACACGTACTACCTCCAGGGTAGCTTGTGATCGCAACATCTCTCTGACAAATCCATTCCAGTTCAACACAATTATGGATCCGTATACCGATGATCAATACCCGATCCAAAGAATCCCCAAAATTCCTTAATAATTCGTCCTTGTTATTGGCAGAGCCATCCTTCCAGGGACGTGCCAATATGTTCTCCACGGGGTCGGTTTATTCAAATCTGGCGATTTCGCAACTCCCAAACTGTACATAAACATCAATCATCTAGTCGATTTTAACCTTTACCATATCAAGAAAATCTTAATCATTGATACTTAATTACTAACATCTATCATCCTTAAAGTTACCGCTTAACTTGTAAACACACAGGATTCATCGGTAATGTTTTGAATCACCCCGACGGTCATTGTACACAAAATTGAATGTCGACACCTATCCACAAAACGACTATACGGCAAACGTGGATGTACCGTCAAATATTTCATTCTGGATTTGCATTGTCGAATTTAAATTTGGCACCTAACCTGTCACTAAAACTCCACCATTACATCTTTAATAAACGAACCAAGATATTTCCTTTATTCCCAAAGGCTCATTAAGGTGATACACCACCAACACATAACATGATGTCTGTAGCAGACAGAATTCCAGTGTCTAATGGGGACCTTTGTGAGGATCAATCAAATAATAAAAAGATCGAACAAGCAACCCATCAAATCAAATTCAACCATATGAAAATAACTACACTAGGTTTCAATCCGAAAACTTACAGAAAGGGAAGGATCACCACATGCATAGCTAAGATAATAATATAAATCTACTACCTTAAATAGTCATACTTGATCAGACTTCATGAGATTGAATTCCCACAATTCAAACTTGTCAACAATTCAAATCATTCACATTTTCAATTCCCAAGGGTGTCTCTAGTCCCTTATCATAACTTCCTTCTCAAGAAGGTTTAAATATATGGCTTTAATGAGTTCAAGGCTTTTCAACTATAGGACTGAACAAATATGCCGATTGAAATTTTATAAGACTTTCAAACGCAAAATATTTATAACAATTAATTATGCGTGAAAAAAAATCACTGCCGCTTACTCGGTTAGTTGTGCCAAGTGGTCCTAAATGCCACACATATAAAACCGTTTCGGAAACCATTTGATTATCATTCAAGCTAACAATGACAACAACAAAAGATGTGCAACAAACTTTTCAAATGGACCACTATGGTCCTATCTTGCATCAATTTATGTTGTGTATGTGAAATAATTTTCTGTACTAAAAACAATGTGTAACAAATAATTGTTCAAACTCCAAAAGAGGAACTTCACAAGTTTAAGATCCAAAACCCTCTTTTAACCATAAAACGACATGCGATCAAATTCCCCAACAGACCCACATACAACAGTTTATTTCCCAAACTTAATAAAACGATAGGTGCATGTGATTTGGTCAAACGAAAAAAAAACAATTTAAATTGATTTCAAACTTTTAAGCCGCATGAATAAAATGCTCTTTGTCCCGAAATAGTGGCTACAATAACATGTATACTGATAACCCATTTAATGCATTGTGGGAAACTATAACAGTAAAATCAACAACCGAAGCATGTTCAAAGCAAAAGTTCAACATGAACTATCAAAAATCCTTCATATGCTTACTCACACCAACGGTATAAATCAATTCAAATACTAAATAGCATACAACGAAATAAACTTGTATAAAACCCAAAAGAGAAATCATACGATATTGACACTTCGAAAATAACATATGGGATAACATCTACTAACAAAACTCTCAAGTTGTCTCTTACGATTGCGAAAAGACATGTGCAAGACTCGCATGAGACTAAAATATTAAACAAAAACTCATAAGTCAACGCACACAATAATTCAAGTATACGCGTTTCAAAGTTCATCTACACGACGCAAAATGTCGTAAAATAGGATTCCATAAGACCCAACAAAATTTTCCATAAAACTCAATGAAACCCAACGACACTTAAAAAATCAAAAGGTGCCAAAATCTTCGTTCCCAATAATCAACTAACATAAAACAAAGTTATGACTAAAATGTCATAATTCCAAAATTTTCCCTTTTATCACATTGTGATATTGTTAATGTATATGTGTAGAGGGCCGAGGCCCATATCCATATAAGGCCCAGACCCATATAGTCTTTGTATAAATAGTTTGTATTTTATAGTCTAGGTTAAGCTCTCTCATTATTTACTTTACACTCTGTACGTTTTCTCTCAATCAATATATCGAGGTTTCAAACCTTCAGCATATTCATCGTCTCCTTCAATCATATTCATCTTCTAACATGGTATCAGAGCTGTAGGTTTATTCTTCGATTTCACTATTCATCGATCTTGTTTACTGTTCATCACTATTCATCGATTTTGTTTTTTTTGAATCGGTCGCTTGTCATTGCCTTTGAATCGATTTTGTTTTGAATCGATTGCCATCGCCTTTGAATCGATTTTGTTTTGAATTGATTTCGATTTTGTTTAGTGTGAGATTCTGTCGATTGATCTGTGTGTTTGATTTGCCGCCACCGCTGTTATCTGTAACCCTTGCCGCAGAACCGAACATTCTACCGGTCGAACGCCCCTTACCGGTCGAACGCCTCTTACCGGTCGAACCCTTTACCGGTCGAAACATTCTACCGGTCGCATCTTTACCGGTCGAACCCTTTTACCGGTCGCATCTTTACCGGTCGAACCCTTTTACCTGTCGAACCCTTTTACCAGTCGAAGTATTTTACCGGTCGCATCCATACCGGACGACCCTATACCGGTCTCTAGTGCATATCTGAACTGTTTCTCGCTCCCATGGCTGCCAATCTCAGTCACTCAAATCCCATCTCGGTTATTTTCAATGGTAGCAACTACATTCTTTAACATCATCATATGACAATTCTGCTAAAATCCTATGGCCTTTACACCTATGTTACTGGTGCATCCAAAGTTCCAGTTCAGGAACCAACTGAGAATGTTGTTGACTTTGCAAAACGCATGAATGAGTGGGACATCAATAATGCTCGTATTCTGGGCTTCATTAATGCCTCCACTACTCCTGAGATCAACCAACAGTTTCTTGGTTACCTTACCGCCAAAAGTCTCTGGGATTTTCTCGCTAAGCGGTATACGTCATCGGGCCTATCTCATCAGTATCAACTGTGGACCACTTTTCAGAGCAAACGTCAGCTTCCTGATCAATCCATAAACTCTTATATCTCTGAAATGCAGTCTCTCAGAGATCATATAAGTCTTGGAGCACCACAGATTTTTGATGACACAGCTCAACAATTCACCGCCTATTTTAGCCAGCTACATTTGATTACTATTCTGATGGGTCTTACTGAAAAATTTGAGAATGTTCGTGCTTCTCTTCTTCATAGGCAGCCATTACCTACTCTTGAAGAAGCAATATTAGAATTGATAAGTGAAGAAACCCGTCTTCACATGCGATCACCGATGTCCGCTATTGATGGAGTTCTCTACACGTCTCATCCCAAGTCCAAAGGCAAATGGACCAACAACAATCATTCCAAATCTGTGGGAAAGACGAACACATATGAGTGTGCCTTTTGCCATTCTACTGCTCACCTTCTCCTTGATTGTCCTATCCGTAAGTGCCGAAGGTGTGGTATCTCTCATCCGCGTCATTATGAGTCTGACTGCCCGAAGAACTCAAAGCACACTGGTTCTCAGAACCGGGCTCACGCCATTGCTGGGTCTACTATTGCTGATACTGAGGTTTCTCCAGCCTCCTCACCTGACCTAATGGAACTGATGCGTCGCAATCAGGAACTCATGGAGCAGATCATGTCTGGTGCTATGGGTATGAATTCTCCACACTCAGCTGCATCAGGTAACGTATGGCTATTTGACTCTGGGTGTTTTAATCATATGACACCTTGCACTGATGGTTTCGTTTCTAAGAAACCACCTCAGCAATTTACGTCAGTCAGAACTGCTGACAACACTGGCCTACCGGTATCCTTTAGTGGAAATGTTTCCACTCCTTATATACAATTACCGGGTGTTCTAAATGTTCGGAAACTATCTCTGAGCTTAGTTTCGATTGCGCAACTTCTTGAATCTAATTTGATCATTTTATTTCATTCTTCTGGTTGTGTTGTACAGGATCCAAAGACCAAGCAGATCCTTGGACTCGGCCGTAAAGTTGGACGGATGATTGAAGTAGTCTACCTTCGTCTTCCATTACCCTCTTCAAGTCTTGTTGCCTCCGTTTCCATCACTTCTTCTTTTGAGTTGTGGCATGCCCGGCTGGGTCACTTATCTCTATCCATAATAAAATCATTAGCTCATTTAGGGTTGTTAGGAAATTGTGTATAAACTGACAATATTTCTTGTTTATCATGCAAACTTGGCAAACATCATCCTTTACCTTATGAATTGAATGCATTTAGTTATACTTCTTCTTTTGATCTTATTCATTCTGATGTGTGGGGACCAGCACCACATCCATCCATGGGGGGTGTTCGATATTTTGTTATTTTTATTGATGACCATACACGTTTCACATGGATATATCTAATGAAACATCGTTCGGAACTACCCAAAATTTATATTATGTTTGCCCGGATGATTCACACCCAGTTCTCAAAATCCATAAAGATTCTTAGAGCTGACAATGCTATGGAATACAAAGAGTCATCTCTTCTCTCCTTTCTTCAATCTCAGGGGACTCTCTCTCAGTACTCCTGTCCCGGCACATCCCCTCAAAATGGTCGTGCCGAACGCAAACACCGTCATATTCTTGATACGGTTCACACTCTTCTCATCTCTGCTAAATTTCCAGAATGTTTTTGGGGTGAAGCTGCTTTCACTACAGTTTATACTATCAATCGTCACCCTACTCCCATCCTTAATAATAAGTCTCCTTATGAGGCTCTTTATGAGGTCACCCCTGCCTATGAACTTCTAAAAGTTTGGGGTAATACTTGTTTTGTTCAATTACAATCTCATGAACATACCAAACTTGAACCTCGCTCCAGACTTTGCTGTTTCCTTAGATATGGTATTGAACACAAGGGTTATCGCTTCTGGGATCCTATCTCCCAGCGTCTTCGTATATCTCGTCATGTTACCTTCTGGGAACATGTTCCTTTTTCTTCTATATCCAAGTTTCGTGAGTCTCCTAACTTCACCACTCCATTTTTCACTGATGCCTCCGTCTCATTGGACTCACTCCAGCCTGACATCATATCACCTCCACCTGTTGTTCCAACTCCTTATGAGTCTGCCTTTCCTTCAGAGTCTACTACCCTTACACATCCTGCCTCTACTAGTATTCCTGATCAACATCAATCATCTGCTCCATCCGCACATCCAACATCTGAGGTGCCTGCTGAGTCTCTGGCTCCTGGAACTTCTCAATCTCAGAATGTTAGACGATCAGATCGGGTAAGACAAGTTCCTTCTCATCTCCGTGATTATCATGTTTATGCTACTCTGCTGTCAAATCACGAACCTACTTCCTACAAGGAAGCCTCCTCTAACCCTAATTGGCAGAAAGCTATGGATGAGAAACTTAATGCTCTTGACAAAGCTCAGACATGGGAATCTGTCCCTCTTCCACCAGGCAAGTCACCCATTGGCTCCAAATGGGTGTTTAAAATCAAGACAAAATCCGATGGCTCTATTGATTGGTACAAAGCTCGTCTTGTGGCCAAGGGCTTCAATCAAGAGTACGGTATTGATTATGAGGAGACATTTGCACCTGTTGCTCGAGTCACCTCTGTTCGCAGTCTCCTAGCCATTGCAGCTACCAAACAATGACCTCTCTTTCAGATGGATGTTAAGAATGCCTTCTTGAACGGTGACTTATCTGAGGAAGGCTATATGACACCTCCTCCAGGCGTTCGACTTCCACAAGGTCATGTTTGTCGTCTTCGGAAGGCTCTTTATGGCCTCAAGCAAGCTCCGCAAGCTTGGTTTGAGAAATTCAGTTCCACAGTCACCTCTCTGGGCTTCTCACCCAACAACTATGATTCAGGACTGTTTACTCAGACCACTGAGGCTGGCACAATCTTACTTCTCCTGTATGTGGATGATATGATTATTACTGGTAGTGACTCTACATGCATAGCAAATCTGAAGTCATCTCTCAGCTCTTGTTTTGAGATGAAGGATCTTGGTTCTTTACACTATTTTCTTGGTCTTGAGGTGCTCTCAGATCCATCGGGAATTTATCTTTGTCAAGCCAAATACACCTCAGATCTTTTGTCAAAAGCTGGGATTACTGACAACATAACGGCATCCACTCCTCTTGAGCACAACCTTCATTTAGCTCCAAATGCTGGATCTCCTCTGCGTGATCCTACTTTATATCGCCAGTTAGTGGGGTCACTTGTCTATCTGACAGTGACTCGACCTGATATTGCCTATGTTGTTCATACTATCAGTCAGTTCATGTCTGCACCCTGTTCTGATCACTACGCTGTTGTCCTGCGCATTCTTCGATATTTAAAAGGGACCATGTTTCATGGCCTTCATTTTCCATCCACCTCATCATTGACTTTGCGAGGTTTTTCTGATGCTGATTGGGACAGTGACATGACTGATCGTCGCTCCACTACCGGCTATTGTTTCTTTCTTGGCTACTCTCTTATATCTTGGCGAAGCAAGAAACAATCTCTCACAGCTCGATCCAGTACTGAAGCTGAGTATCGAGCACTAGCGGACACGACTCAAGAACTTGTGTGGTTACGCTGGATACTCTCTAACATGGGGGCTCCTCAACAATCTCCTACTCTATTGTGGTGTGACAACAACAGTGCAATTCAGATTGCTCACAATGATGTCTTCCACGAGCGAACAAAGCATATTGAAATTGACTGTCACTTTGTTCGTCAACATGTGACTCGTATGACTATTCAGCTTCTTCCTATTTCAACTCTTGATCAACCGACCGATATTTTCACTAAAGCTCATCTACCAGGACGGTTTCGTGATCTAGTTTCCAAACTCCATCTGGCTCATTCTTCTCCCGATTGAGTTTGAGGGGGGATATTAATGTATATGTGTAGAGGGCCCAGGCCCATGTCCATATAAGGCCCAGACCCATATAGTCTTTGTATAAATAGTTTGTATTTTATAGTCTAGGTTAAGCTCTCTCATTATTTACTTTACACTCTGTACGTTTTCTATCAATCAATATATCGAGGTTTCAAACCTTCAACATATTCATCGTCTCCTTCAATCATATTCATCTTCTAACAGATATAAAGTGACATTTTTCAACAAAACTCGTATGAGACATAACGTCAGTAAAACTCATAAATTTACATGCATCAAAATTAAAGCCTATGCATTTCAAAGTACACTCATGCGTAGCAAAACGTCATAAAATAATATTTCATAAAACTCGATAAAACTCACACAGAATAAAGTTCCCAATAAAACTCGAACACCAAAACATGGGAATAACTTCTCCCTCTAAAACCTTAACATATGTGGAGGAGATCCAATGTTAAGGTCATAAATCGCAGTTACTTGCCCGAGATTCTAAACAAGGTTGAATCGTAAATATCACAATATCCGAAAATAGCGTTAGATAAAACAGGGATAAAGAAAATCTCAACAAAGTTTACAACCATGTGCAATAAAACCATTTTATGCATGTTTAAAATCATGGTTTAAAATCTGGTATGTGTTAAACATTTTTCCAAGATTTCGTAATGTAATTCACATGATAATTTGGAAACAGGAGAAATAATTGATGCTATTTATTTTAGAAATAAATTTTTTTGTGCATGAACTTGATCGACACTCAATGTCTCGAACCCACGCTCCTCCATTTCCCAGTCATACTATCGTCATCTGGATGCTCAAACATCTTAAGAAAATCATCAATGATTTCATAGGTTCACCTTACAATTTCTCCTCGAATAACGTTGATTCCAAAAGTCTATGGTTCTATTCCAACCAATCATTCTGACCTGAAACGGTAATGCAATCACTATGCTTAATGTCACTCCAAGTGACGAACGCTATAATCATCAGCCTCTTCTAACGGCTACCCACTTAGAAACTTCTTCACTACCTCAACGGTTGTCCATTCTCAGTAGTCCAAGTATACACATGTAACTCGTAGGTTCACCATAACACTGGCCAAGTGCAATTATGAACATACTGTACATGATCATTCCTACTACCCTCGACGTGATTCCCGTTCCTATTGACTCCATCAACCTCAAAACATCCAATCTTAAAGTGCCTATTGATGCAATCTTCTCTCTCAAACACTTAAAAGAACACTAGTTTGAGTCTAGGCATTCCAAATCAACACCTAATTCTTTCAAACTTAAGCTCTGATACCAACTTGTAACACTCTCAAATTTTGGTAAAAACATCTAATTAAAATTTTCGATATAACATCAAAATAAGGAACAAAACTCCCTCCTACAATTCAAAACTCCGTATACCTCAAGATAAAAATTCTATAACTAACCTCAACAAATATAAACTCCAATAATATACTAGGACTAAACCGAAGTCAGGTGTTACTTAACCCCAAACACAAGCAACTCTTTCCAAAACAAATGCGGAAGACTTCAACAAGCTAAGCATTCCTAGAGCACACCACTAGCAATCCTCTCTTCACAGTGTGACTAGGACTATTCCCAACCGGAACCTGTTGCACATGCCGACAAATAAAAAAAAAGGTTAGGCTAACGTCTAGTGAGTTCAAGAGTTTTCAACATGAATAAATGAATCGTTTAAAAGAACAAATGTAATTTAAATCATAATCTTTCAAAAGTGATATGCCTCAAATGTGAAAATGACTCGTTTTCCAATAATATGCATTTTAGTCGAATGAAACACCAACACAACGTTTTCCAATCCAAACTAATTCAAGGAATAAAATCCCGATATAAAATGTTCATTCGTAAATTAAATTCGACCAAAAACTCACTCAAAATGGGAATAGAAAGAGAACTCCCAATTTATGAAACGCGGGTAAAACTTTACATCCCGAAACACCCAAAACACGGGTGGGCATAACCCATAAATCATGGATAAAACCCCTATAAACAAAACGTCACCGAAAACATGGATAATAAAACTCAATACCCAAAACAACACCTTTCGGTGACGGGGGAGACCCGAATTCCATCGAATGTGGCGGGCACACAAAGTTAAGCCACTTATCATTGTTCTCGAGCTTCACATAGAGCCATGGATCCCCGTATACGGCTCCCTACCGAGCAACCACCGCAAGATACCCAAATGACCCTAGTATCTACTCGACCTCTAGATGAGTGTCACCATAAAAGCCAGAAGTCCCCGTATCCGGCTCACCATAGGCACCACTACAAGACTTTACTCCGTATACGGCTCTGCAGAGAACCACCGCAAGCTTACATAAAAACATGACTTGGGGACCGCTCACTAGACTTCAAACGCGGACACTAAATTCCACGATGAATAACCAGACTGGATTACACGGGCATCGAGTTCAACCACCCACGATCTATACCTCGATCCCTTCACTAAAGGTTACACTGTTATCGAGTTCAACCACCCACGATCTATACCTGGAGTTCCCGCTAGCCATAAATAATTTCCAGTCCCAAAACAGGGATAAAGTTCCCAACTAAACCAATCTGACTGAGTCATATGCCTATGAATCCAAGGCATTACAGTCTAAAACGTTACATGACTCCAACGAATGAACTAACACATTCAAACATGTAACTCTCAAATAAGATGCAACTAAGTACACCATACGTCAAAGGCTCTTATCGAGCTACTAAAACTGAACAAATGTTCCAAAGACTCGTCTGAGTATAAATCAAGCCTTAAAAGGCATAATAAACGTTTAGCTAAAAATACGTGAGCCAATAAGGTTACATCAACCAAAATACATCTTTTCCCAAAAATCTTTGTCTCTCAAATCACAATTGGCCTTCCGCCCAAAACCAAAAGGTTTACAGTTTCTGAAATGTTCGCAAGGTCGGGAACTACCAAAATCAAAGGACTCACACATTCTGAAATGTTTACAAAACAGGTCCCTCAACAATGGACCTGTTGACATCTGACTCACTCCCTGAAGTTTCCAAAATTGACATACAGCCCCCTGCCTTGATACTTTGATTAAAATTACAATTTTCACCCCCAATAAGATATTTTCTATTCTTTTAGTCCGATTGAACATAAATTCATTTCTTCACTTCTCGTTTTCCTTAAAATGGAATAAATGGCCTTTTTTACGTTTTTCTTCACATTTTTGGTACGATAAAATAAAACTTATTTTATTTTATTTTATTTTCCTTTTCCTTTTTTTTTTCTTTTTCCTTTCCTTTTCTTTTTTATTTATTTGCCCCATTTTGGGGTGTCACACTCAGGACCCAAATTAGATTTAGTTCTTGAAGTTTCTCCGGCTTCAAATATGTTTGGCCTTTCTTCAAACTTTTGAACATTTACAATTGAAGGTTTGATCTGAGACACAAACTCTGGGTTTGAATGAACATTCCAGTTTTTACTCTCAAAACAGTTTTTATCAGACGAGATTGTGGCATCTTTTAGGTTGGGCCATTGTGGAATCTTTTAGGATTAGGACTTTTGGAGACATGGCGTACATGAAAGATAGATTCTTTTGGGAGATTGAGCCGACAACTTTCGTAATCTAGATGTTGTTGTTTAGATTAGTATGTTGTTGATCTTAATGTTCATCTATAGAAATTTGTTAACGCTATTCTACATTTCTCCTTTTGGGTGATTTCCCATTTATTAAGATGTCGTATTTCGTAAATTTTAAGGTTTAAATTTTTCCCTATTTTTAGGGTGTTACAAATTTCATATGTTGTTTTGTGCAATCGTCTTGTGATGATAGTGCGAATTTAGGTAAAGCAGGCAGTAGCAATAGCTTCAGCCCTGATATATAATGGCAGTTCTGAGTATGCTAGCATTATTCTAGCCGCTTCCACCAAAGTTCGATTCTTTCTTTCAACAACTCCGTTTTGTTGAGGAGTCCGTACAACTGAAAAGTTGTGAGATATTCCAACAGACTGTAGAAAGCTCTGTAGAATCTCATTCTTAAATTATGTATCATTGTCACTCCTTAACTTCTGAACAGGAAGTTGCAAAAGAACTTGAATCTTCTTTATAAATGCAATGATCAACTCTGGGGCATTAGATTTAGCTCTCAGAAACTCTAGCCAAGTATATCTAGAGTATTCATCAACCATGACTAAAATGTATTTCTTGTCGTTGATTGAGTGAATTCTCATCGGTCCACAGAGATCCATATGCATTTCTAAAGGTGATTTGCAAGAAGATTCCATCTTAAACTTGTGGGAACTTCGCTTCATCTTTCACATTTCACAAGCTGAGCACAAGGATTCCTTCTCAAATCTCATTTCAGGTAGACCGTTAACCAGACCTTTGCTTGCTAATTTGTTGATGTCGTTGAAGTTCTGGTGAGATAACCTTCTGTGCCAAATCCAAGTATCTTCTTTTGAAGCTTTTGAAGCTAAGCATACTGGTCTTGAATAAGATAAAGTAAGAAAATTGATAGCATATAGATCACCAAATCTTTTAGCTTGAAAGATTTCAACTCCATCCTTACCATCTATAGAACAACTTTTGATAAAAAACCTTACATGAAAATGACTATCACAGAATTGACTAATAATGAATAGATTATGACCTAATCCTTTGTAAGCATTCCCATTAACCTCCGACAAAATAATGAATAGATTATATAACTTTCTGGGTGGTGACATTCCCATTTGTAAGCATCCCGTAACCTCCGACAAAACCTGTACTCTTATTTCCAAAACTAACTGTTCCTCCAGGTTGTTTTATATAATTGTGTAATAAGTTCTTGAACTTTGTCATGTGTCTTGAGCTTCCGGAGTAAATGTACCACATATGATAAACCTGCAGAAAACAATTATTTTATTTTAGGTACCTCTATCTATATGGGTCCTTTCTTGTTAGTCATGTAACTTTCAATATTTGCTGAAGAACCTTTGATTCTCCATTCAAATTTAGGCTCTTTAATTGAAGTTTGTGGTTTAAGACTATCTTTTGGTAACCACTTCCAAACAAACTTCACATCAACATATATGAAAGATGTTTTCTTTGAAAATTTATTCTTTTCCGCTCTCAACACATGTATAAAAGATTGAGATAAAGATCTAGAAAACTATTTATACTGGGAATAACTTTTGACATTTCTTTTATTTGAAAGATTAGTATTGAAAGAGAATGAATTATGTCCACAATGATTGCAATGTAGATTCTTTTGAGCTAATGTCAACATCTTTTTTTGATCAAAATGATTACATCTATTTGATCAATGTAGACATATATTAGCATCAAAAGTATGATAACTGTCTCGAGAAAATCCATTACATCTATCATTGTTTACAAAAGCATTCTTTATAATCTTAACACAAGATCTCAAATTTGAAACTTTTTGATTATACTTCTGTTTAGAATCCTCTCTCTTCCATACTAAGCCTTTTCCGCCTTTCTTTTCTGAAACAACAGAAGAACTAGAGTCAATAGAATTCTTAAAAACCGAACTTTCATTTTTGGAAAACTCCTCAGTGTAACACCCATATTTTCGCCTTGATAAGTGTTACGTAATCTAAAACAATTCTCCAGAATACTCCAAAATAATGGCTAAATTAAAATCGTTTACAACAGAAGACTTTAAAATAATAAATATGTAACTTAAATGCTAACTCATCCCATATCAAGTAGCGTTACAATATTTATTCATAATAGATGTCTGAACTTAGATGGGCTAGGCAAGTCTCTATGTGTACCATTTTCCTTTGTTCAACCTGAAACCTCTTATCCCTGAGATGCATACTATAGTCAGCTTCATTGTACCAAATAGTATGTATTTTCTGAAAACATGCAACGCTGAAAGAAAAGAGATCTTATAAATTGTCTCGTCGGGTGTGGGTCATTTTGTCACTGTCATTCCCTGTGTTGTCCGACCCTACACCCGTCTGGACAACCATTACGGGGTTGTGCCACTTATCGTGTGACTTACTGGTCAAATGTCCATCCGTTAAAACATATCATAAAACTTGCAATTGAAATAGCATGCTAGAGTTATTTTAAAACAAAATAAAACACATAGCATGCAACTAATCATAAATAACATACATGAAAAATATAATGTATCATGTATGAAAACTGAAACGTTATGCATACATACATATCACCATATAAATCATATAATGCTGAAAATAAATTTGTACATAGGTATGCATTCCAGTGTAAGTCTCATGAAGACTCACCTGTCTGTGTAGATTGACTACGGTTAGGTCTTGGCCGAAAACCTACACATTTCATATCATAATATCTAATTAATGACTTAATTTCTTCAAAAGTCAAATTTGGTCAACTTGACCTGACCTAAATTCAAACTCCAAAACTGAGTCTCTTAACGACTCCAATATCTTCATTTAATCTCATTGTCAAAGCACTTGTGGGTCAAACGAGGTAAAAGTCAACCCGGTCAACCTCGACCACCTTTAGTCAAACACAAAGTATAAAACTCGACGTCCTCCCAAAACGTCAAAATAATCATTTTATGATTTTATAAATTCATCACTTTAAATTAAAGCGTCCCAATACTTATTTAACTCAATTATGACACTTTAATCTCAATATTAAGTCATCAAAATAATTTAATAAACTTCTAAATATTATGATTGACAACAACTCTTAACGTGAGTTTTATTCTTTTAATAACCAAAGGAATCATCCGTTCCGGCTTAAGGTATCTCATACTTTATAAATCTTAGAATGACACTTTAAACGCGATTATTAAATCATTTATTACGTAATTGAGTAACTTAATAACTGCATCTCTTCATGTTAAAGTGTCATAACAAATTCCTAAACCAAAATAACGCTTTAAATGATTATCAAATTATTTAAGGATAAATAATTTAATAATTAGTTAAATAGTTATAAAATAATTTAATAAAAATATGAGCTAATATATTAAATAAATTACAATCCTTACTTCTTGTTGGACTTCTAAGACTTGAGTTTAAAAAATTATAAGCTCAATCAATTTTAAAAAAAATAAAGCCCAAATCTAATATAGATTAAAAGCTCAAAATAATTTATTAGCCAAAAATCTAAACTCTAAAGACCAAATTCTAAAGGAGTGTGGGAAACCCATCGAAACAACCCATCAGAATTAGGTCGGAGCCCAGCTCGCCGACTAGCACCATTCAACAGCGCCGACGACCGGAAAACGACCGTTTGGCCTCATTTCTTCGTCGTTTTCAATGATTTTTCTTGCTAAAATTCTAGTATAACATTTTTTTTCAACTATAGGAACAAGAATTAACGAAAGCCATCAAGTATTGAGTCTCACATGCTCATTTAAAGTTTGGGTTACACCTCAACTCGAAAATCAGTAAAAAAAATGTAAAATTGGACCTTCAAAACTAAAATCTAAGACATAAGGCTACCAAGGTTCGATAAAGGACTGAAAAACGAAGCTATCCATATAAAGAATTCGAATTTTGGTTGGGTATTTTACCTTATATCGACGATAAATGGAGGCTTTGGAGGGGGACTTTCGAGCTCCGATTTCTCTCCTGATTCTCAACGAAATTTCAATCTTCTTGAACGAAAATTGTAAAGGGCGTTCTTAGCTACTTAAATCTGTAAACTTTGGCATTTTTTGTTGACTAACAGAGCCAATAGGAGGCTCCAAAGTTCAGCATCAATATGTCTCTTTCAAAGAATCAGATTTGTCCTTTTTTACAAAACAAGTCCCTCAACATTGGACCTGTTGACATCTGACTCACTCCCTGAAGTTTCCAAAATTGACATACAGCCCCCTGCCCTTGATACTTTGATAAAAATTACAATTTTCACCCCCAATAAGATATTTTCTATTCTTTTAGTCCGATTGAACATAAATTCATTTCTTCACTTCTCGTTTTCCTTAAAATGGAATAAATGGTCTTTTTTACGTTTTTCTTCACATTTTTGGTACGATAAAATAAAACTTATTTTATTTTATTTTCCTTTTATTTTCCTTTTTTTTTCTTTTTCTTTTTCCTTTCCTTTTCTTTTTTATTTATTTGCCCCATTTTGGGGTGTCACACTCATGACCCAAATTAGATTTAGTTCCTGATGTTTCTCCAGCTTCAAATATGTTTGGCCTTTCTTCAAACTTTTGAACATTTACAATTGAAGGTTTGATCTGAGACACAAACTCTGGGTTTGAATGAACATTCCAGTTTTTACTCTCAAAACAGTTTTTATCAAACGGGATTCTTTTGAAATCCAAGTCCTCTAATTCTTTGATCTTTTTGCAAAGCTCTTTGTTTTCATTTGAGCACTTTTTAAGTTGAAATTGAAGATCAAACTTTTCATCATCTATTTCTTCAATATAGCTAGAGTTTTTTTTTTGTAAAACAGAAAGTCTCAGAGTTTTACTCAGGCTTATCAAAATCAGCTTCAAAATCTGAAGCATTCATCATTCATCAAAAATCTTTTCAGACATAGTGTTGATGAATTCAGACTTCTTCTCATATTTGGATTCCAAAACGTTAACAATAAGATCCTCTATCTTACTCTTCTTACAAGGATCAGAAGAAATAGATTCAGAATTAGAGTTCTGGACATAATTATCAGAATGACATTCAGAATCATCATACTGACATTCAGATTCAGAAACCTCTTTATCTTCAGGCACTGATTCAACATATGTACTTTTTGTGGAAAACAATGATTCAAATTCAGTAAACTCAAGTGTTCTGCTTTTATAACTTGTGTTTAAATCATCATATTTAAATCCCACTTATTCAGAACTTGAATTCTGAGAATCGGTACTATCATCAGATAAATCAGCATCTATCTTTTCCTTTCCTTTATCAAAAGATTCAGATAGATGACTTTCACCATTAACAAACGTTTCATGAATATCTAGAATCTTTTGTCAATTTGGCCCAATTTTGTCAAAATTATAAAGATTTTCCAGAGCACTTTTCAAAACCTTATTTTTAGTTAAACCCAAACCCATTTTATGATTGTAAAATCTAGGGTTACAGTCTAAAACGTTACATGACTCCAACGAATGAACTAACACATTCAAACATGTAACTCTCAAATAAGATGCAACTAAGTACACCATACGTCAAAGGCTCTTATCGAGCTACTAAAACTGAACAAATGTTCCAAAGACTCGTCTGAGTATAAATCAAGCCTTAAAAGGCATAATAAACGTTTAGCTAAAAATACGTGAGCCAATAAGGTTACATCAACCAAAATACATTTTTTCCCAAAAATCTTTGTCTCTCAAATCACAATTGGCCTTCCGCCCAAAACCAAAAGGTTTACAGTTTCTGAAATGTTCGCGAGGTCGGGAACTACCAAAATCAAAGGACTCACACATTCGTATTTTCAAAACGTCCCCTTACATGAATGATGCATATTTCCAACAAACACTAAAAGTGTATTTTGACCAAGAAATCTCCATTTATACAATAATTTATCAAAACACTTTCATTTATGACTTATTTATCAAAATGCCCAAAAATCCCTGATGTGGGTGTTTTATAAAGTTTATAAAGCTAAACATTTCAAATAATCAAAAGTTATCAAATAACTCAACAGTTGATAATTTCATGTAAAACACATAAATACTTCAAAATGGACATTTTGGCATGTACAACGTTTTCACAAATCAACTTGAACTCACCTTTCTAGATTTAGGCTAAATCTAGATTTTTACCCCAAACTTGAGTTTTCTTGGTGAAAACTTGAATCCACAAGCAACACCTCCTAACTTTTAGATCCAGCACTTGAAAAGTGTTTCATTCCCCTCCAAAGATCCAAAACCTAAGACAAAATGGAAAGAAGAGGAGAGAAAATGAAGAACACATCAAACCCTAGCTTAAAATCGAGAGAGATGTGAAGCTTACCACCACAAAATACTCTTGGATCTTCCAATAGAATTCCATTATCTTGTTGTAATCTTGAAAAGCTCTTAAAAACGAGTTCATAGCAAAAAGAATCACTGAAATCGAAGTTGGGATGAAGAAGTTATGAGGAAATGAAGATGATTCAAGGAAAATCAGACTTTATGCAGACATCAGTGTCCAATGAAACTTTCATGCGACCAAAGTCGCCCCAAAGTCGTCTGGACCTCCAAAATATCAACCAAAGTCGCCCCGAAGTCACCCTAAACACTTCTCGCTCCTGATCGATGGTTTGGCCATAACTTCTTCATTTTAGCTCCGATTTTGCTCTGGAAACAACCGTTGGACTCGTATTGGAATCCTTCATCCAACAATACTATAAAATATAAGATTCAAGACCAAAATCTTATTTCTTCTATTTCTCTTAAAATACTGATTTCTATACTAACTTAAAATTATACATTTCTAAAATCGGGGTGCTACAATTATCGTTGGATCCATAGGTATTGAGTCGGCTTAATTGTGGGATAACTCCCGTTTGTAACTAGTTGGGACATTGGGTCCTCGGAAGGCAACTTGGTATGGTTATGTGGGACCGAATACTAACCATGGACCGTAAATATATTCCTAGTGAATGAATATGATTAAGATCATTGGGTTCCTTTCCCCACATCTGAGTACGAGAGCTCGTGGCCTTGATCCTAATATTTAGCTCACAATTTGGAAAGTGGCCTACTTTTGTGTTCCGTCACGATCCTTGGAAAATTGGGTCTCCCCCGTTATCGCAAGATGTTTTGGACCCCTTGGGTCGTATGTGGTATTTTGGGAAAAGATAACTGTTTATTACAATTGTAAACTTGTCTTTATCAATGGTAGTATTACTGGATTTATATAAACTGTTTGTTCTCACTAGGCATAAAGCCTAACACTTTTTTCTCAAATGACATGTATAACAGGTTCCCTTAGTGGCGGGTCGCACAAGGTTTGAGGGATGAGTGTTGGGCCATTGTGGCATCTTTTAGGATTAGGACTTTTGGAGACATGGCGTACATGAAAGATAGATTCTTTTGGGAGATTGAGCCGACAACTTTCGTAATCTAGATGTTGTTGTTTAGATTAGTATGTTGTTGATCTTAATGTTCATCTATAGAAATTTGTTAACGCTATTCTACATTTCTCTTTATGGGTGATTTCCCATTTATTAAGATGTCGTATTTCGTAAATTTTAAGGTTTAAATTTTCCCCTATTTTTAGGGTGTTACAAATTTCATATGTTGTTTTGTAGTTCAAATCTTCCAATTGTTTTATTTTTGTATAGGCCGTATTTCTTTCTTCGTAACACATTTCATATTTAAGTTTGAATTCACATTTTTCAGAATTCAAATCAACTAAATCCTTTTGTAGTTCAGAAATTTTGACTTCTAAATTAACTTTATCAGCTATAATAATAATTTTCTCGTTTTCTTTATCCTCAACCAAAACTTTTAACAATTTGTTTTCATCTCTATAACTCATGACAAAATGTCTTTCATGTTTGAGTTTTTCTTTTAAACCTTTAAGTTATATTTTCATAAAATCAATTTGAGAAGTTAAGCATTGAATTTCGTCAGAATAATCATTATTGTGTTCAGGAATGTGATGTACTTCAGATTCAGTATCGGAGTTTCTCTCCTCAGCGGTGTAAGCATCATCATTCAATGTGGCCATGAAATTGTAATGCACTTGAGTAAAGTATGTGTTAAGTCTGATTTTATAGTAATCATTGTATTTATAGGCTTGGTCTTATACTGTACTTAGATAGGTTTTATCTGTGTATAATCCAAGGGTATTTAAGTCCCTTTGGTCTTGTGTCTTTGTAACACTTCACGCATATTCTCTAATAGAAATCTTTCTTTACGCTTACTTGCTCTCTCTCTCTCTACTTTCTCTCTCTAAGATTTAGATATCTTGGATTAATAATTGGTATCAGAGCCAATCTAGATCTTGAGAGAATTGATTTTCGTATCTGAATTTGTGCATTAATTCGAAAATTTGATTGATTTTCTTGAATTTTTTCAAGAAAATCTCGTTTTTGGATTTTTCATCAAATTCGGCCTTGTTTGTGATTGATTTTCGTTGATTTTTGGTTTGTTGGATTCGATTTTGCAAGTAGAACACTCTTGATTCACACCAAATTTCAAGAAAAACAGTTTTTGATAATCAATTTTGAGATTTTAAATGTTTCTGGAAAACTCATTTTTCGGTTCTGTTGAGTATACGAGTTCTTGATTTTGTGGGTTTTAATCGAAAAGTTTGTTTGAAAAGTGTTAGAATGTTGTTTTCGATCATATCTGTGGAAGAATACATATGAAAATTCATGGCTATAATCGATTTTTGTGATTTTTACTAATTTTCAGGTGGTTTGCGCCAGATTTGAACTTTGCGCGAGTTCATCCTAGTTTGCGTGAGTTCATCTGATTTGCTTGAGTTCATCCTGTTCTTCAAAGGTTTGCACCAGTAATTGTTCAAGAAAAGTTCAAGTTTTCTTAGTTCTCGTCAGCCACATATCACGCAAAATCGGTTTGCGTCATCTTCTTGTCACTAAAAGTCAAGTTCTCGCCATCCACTTCAAACACAAAGCTTCATTTGTATCAATTGCCTCTCACGCAAAGTTGTTTTTCGCCATCAAAGCCTCACGCAAACTTAAGTTTGCGCTATCAGTGCATTACGCAAACCTAGTTTGCGTCATTCTTGGCTCACGCAAATCTTGGTTTGCGCCTTCAGCGTCTCAAGCAAAGTCTGGTTTGCGTTAGTCATTGTTCGCGTAAAGAACAGTTTGCGTCTCCTGCCAGTTGCGAGAATCTTAGTTTGCGCCACGGTTTGTTCACGCAAAGTTATCTTGCGTCTTCAGTGTATCACGCAAATCTCATTTGCGCTTTATACCTCTCACGCAAATCTCAAGTTTGCATCAGCCCTGTCAACACTTCGCATTTTTTCTGGATTTATGTGAAATGGATTCTGACAAGTTTGCTTATCAAGCTCAGTTTTACAAAAGTGATCTTATGATGTCTTTGGGTACAGAAAATCGTCCACCAGTGCTGATTGATGAAAATGAGTTTACACAGTGACAAGATAGGTTTCTGAATTTTATAGAGCGTCCAAAGAATGGAAATGACATGATGAACATTCTTTCAGAAGGACCTTTTGAGAAATCCAAGTTGGCTTCTGGATTATATAAGCCTACCAAAGAATATTCACCTAATGAGTTATCGGAGTATCAAGCTGATCGTGATATCAAGGCAAATCTGATGCTAGCCCTGCCAAACTCTATCTACAACAGGATTGATTATTTCAAAAATCATCGTAATCTTATGTGGCAACATCTTGAAAAGATTATGCTTGGTTCTTCAGTTGCTACTCAACTCCGACATACTCGTTACATGAATAATTTTGAAGAATTCAAAGCCAAGGATGGGGATGAAAACTGTATATGACAGATTCTGTGCCGTGATCAATGATCTGAGAAAAATAAAAGTGCAAAAGACTGAGCTTGAGACTAATATGAAATTCCTCAATGCTCTACAACCAGAATGGAACAAATCCTGTCACAGATTGAGGAATGATGTCAGAATTTCTTCTATGCAAATCCAAGAAATGTTTGAGATCTTGCTGACAGATGAATGCATAGTTAGTGAGAAGAAGGCCAAACTGGAGAAGAAGAACAAGAAATCAGTGGACCCGGTTGCTCTTCTAACGAGCCATCTGGCTAATCAAGCATTGTCTGATAATGCTTATGACAGTTCAACTGATGATGATGGCGTGGCGCTTCAGAAAGCAATGATCCTTCTCTCACAACATTATCAGAAAAAGTTCCAACCACGTTCGAGTTCCAACACTTCTCGCTTCACTTCTGGTTCAAAAGTCAAAGTGCCTGAGCCAAAGACAGCTGCTGCCTGCTACAATTATGGAAAGCCATGTCATATAGCTAAGGAATGTCGAGCAAAGAAGGTTAAGGATTCGGCTTATTATCGGAAGAAATTGGAACTGTCTGAAAAGAGAGAGAATGGAACTGTGTTGCTTGCAGAAGAAGAATTATGGCTTGATCATTCCGATGATGAAGCTGCAAATGTCCAGATCACTCAGATGTGCTTTGTTGGAGATGATCAGTCAGATGATGATTTTGACACTGATGAAGACGAGGTAATTCTGATTTTGATTACACTTTTATTTCTTCACAGATGAATGTTATAATTACTGCTTTACATGATCTTCGCTTAAAATTATTATGTGAAAAGAACTTAAATGCTGAAAAGTCAGATTTGATTGACAAATTGAAAATTTCTTTGAAAGATGAAAAATCTATTTTAGTTCATACTAAAGAAGTCTTTCAAAAGAAATTGGATGATTTGGAAAATTCAAATAAGACTTATCTTGAGTCTTTGTCTGAAATGACCAATTTAAAAGACAGTTTTTCGGATAAAATAAATAAATTAGAAGAAAAGTTATATCGAAGGAACTAATCTGATCAAACAATTTTTATGAATAAACCAAGGAGTGATGAAGCTTTAAAAGAAAAATGGGGACTTGGTTTTAAAAATCCACATTGTTTAAACAATGCGATTGAAAAATCCCCTACCTTATATAAATACGATTATCTAACTCTTGCTCAATATGTTCCTCAATTTAAAATTGATTGGATGAATGAGAAGCAAGTGTTAGAAATCGAAAATGAGAAAAGGACGAATAACAAGAAAAAGGAAATTCTTTTTGTTTACACATATGAAAATGCAAAATATTTTCCTGATAAATCAAGGAAAGGCAGAAAAGGTTTAAATGATATATCTCCCGTCAAATCTTCAATGTCTGATGATTTTGTTGATATTTTTGCCAATAATTCTGATAAGAAAAATATTTCTCCAATCATTTATGATTTAAGAAATATACTCTTCCTTTAATATTAGAAGGCAAAATCATTGATCTTGAAGATAAGATGGAAGATCAAAATATTTTAAAAGAAATTGAATCTGATATTATTCTTTCTTTCATGACGTCTAGTCTTGAAGAAAAATTATTTTCTCAAAAACAAGATTCTATTTCTAGCCTTTCTTCTGATTGTCAATTAAACAAAAAGGAAGTTTTTAAATCTGATATCTTTTCTCAAAATAATTCTGACTCTGAGGTATGTTCAGATTTATTATATGATCAGATTGGTTGCTTAGGTAAAATTATTTCTTCTGATTTAAATATTAATTCGGAAATTCTTAATGAATCTTTTACGCTAAATGATCAGTATTATAAACCAAAGCGTAAAATAAGAAGGTCAAAGAAGTCAAAGAAACAAGATAAAGTTCTTTCTGACAGTTCTAGTTTTTCTGATTCTAATATTTCAGATAGGACTTTGAGCGCGTGTTCAAAGCAGAAATGGAGGGTGAAACGGACATCAGATGATTCTGCGACTGATGAGGATTTATATATAGACAAACATTATAAAAGTGATTCATTTGCTGTGTGTAATAAAATTTCCAAATATTCTATAAAGCAAATGATTCAAATTTCCAAAAATGTCTCATATTCTTCTTCTGATTCGAGTTCAGATGATTATACTTTCTCTTCTTCTGATTCTTCTGTTCATTCTTGTGCTTATAATTCTGATAATTTTTCTCGTGCTTTCAATGTTAAATCTAACAAAACTTTCCCCATAAGAACTGCAACTAACAAACATGGGCCCAAATTCAAGCGGGTACCAAAATCTCAATCTGACTCAAAGTTGCAGGCACCTCATGCCAAGGGGGAGTAAGAGAAATATGGCTCTTGAGTAATTAAGCTCAAGACCCGGACTTCATTGTCAACATTTTGGCTTCTAAGTACTTCAGCTTAGAACCCGTGCTTAAAAGACTTCGACTTCTAGACATGTCAGTCTAGAACTCGTTCTTCAATGCTTGTTAGCTTCTGACTAATGAGAAACTATGAGTACATCTACTTTATTCCGCTGCATTTATCTCTGATAATGATGTTGTTCCAGTTTTCTCTCTTTTTTTTTTTTTTTTTTTTTAAGAATCTGAGCTATCTTATTCAAACCCTGATTTTGTTCAACCCAAAAATTTTCAAATGAGACACAATTTTCATTTTACATTATGTGGAAGATGATATTATTGAATTATATTTTGTTTCAACTGAATATAAATTTGTCGATCAAATGTTTCTATTTTCAAATCTCGGCATGTTGAATTTAAAAATTTAAACTTTCACAAATTTTATTCAATAAAGTAAAAGTTTTTACAATTTTCTTTCTTTTGAATAAAATGTGTGTCTAGGATAAATTTTCAAGTTTCTTTGTTTATATTGAAGTTTTTATATGTTCAAATTTCAGCTCTAACAAAAGTCGAAAAGTCAGCAACATGTTTGTAGCTTTTGATATTGCTTTAAAGTTGTGTAATTCGGAATATTTATAGTTTACAATGCTTAGAAAACCTAAAAAGTCAAAATTTTGGATCGTAATGAAAATATGGGCTAAGCACATAGATGTAAAACCTTGTGTTTGAGATGATTATTAAATTCTTATAAATCAGAAATCTCTAAGTTTAAAAGTTTGTAACTGTGACCTTTCTGGTTTGGGAAAGTAAGTTATGTGGGATGCTTGTCATCTGGTCCCCTAAGGTCAATTGATCTGGGAGTGATCGAACCCAAATCCTTCAATAGAATCAGATCGAAAGTCATGTTCTACTGGTATGAATGGGTTTAGGATGTGTCGATGTAGCCTTTCTGATCTGGGAAAGTAAGTTCCAAGGGGTGCTTGACACCTAGTCCCCTAAGGCCAACTGGTCTGGGAGCGACTGACCCAAATCCTGCAATAGGGTCAGATAGAAAGTTACGTTTACGGCATGTTCTTTACTTATTGAACTTTTTGATTAAAAAGATGCCTAGTGCACAAGCTTAAAAGATGCCAAAGAGCACACTCATGTAAAGATGCCATAGTGCACAATGCTAAAAGATGTCAATGAACACACATCTCATGATACTTGGTGATATGTTTGAGTTGCAATAAACATGTAAATTTGTGAAAGTCTGAATTCTTGATGGATTAGTGTGATTACATGCAAAGTTCTCTATTATATTTTTAGAATTGCATTTTCTTGAAGCTAATCAGAGTTCACATGCGAGCACACTGAATAGATTGATGAAAGTTTTTGAAACTTAACATGTCTTAACTTGATATGCAATAAAACTTGTTTCTATATCCAAAAGCATATATTTGATTTCATCTGATGGATTTTATTGTGATATTTTACTAAGTAGAATTTTATTTGTTTATGTTTAAATTTTTATATATTTAGTTGTTTCAAAATACATATTCAGTATATTTTTCTTTCTACATTAATGTTTCAATTCTTGTGTTCTCATATTTTTTAAAATGGGTTTGTGCATTATTCAAGGGGGAGTGAATAAGGAGAATTTTCTTAATGATCATATCTGTTTTTGAGGGGGAGTTTCTGATTTTCTTTATATGAATGCTAACTTGAAATGTCATATCTAGTGCATTTGTGTAGGGGGAGTCAAAGAGCTTAACAGGTAAAAATTTTCTGAATTTAAGTCAGCTTTGCGCCAACAGTTGGTAGCGCAAACCTCACTTTGCACCACCTTCGTCTAGCGCAAACTTCACTTTGCGCCACCAACGTGTAGCGCAAATCTCTCCTTTTTCTCCTTTACTTTGATTTTGCAGATCTTAAGCTATCTCATCTCCAACATTTGCATGACCAAGTTGATCTTGATCATCAAGGCCATGAGGAGGAGAAGTTAAGGAGATGTTAAAGAGATAAAGAGCTCAAACGTTTATCTGCTGATCAAGATTCGCTCAAGATTCTATTTTTCTCAGCCATACTAGTCTTTTGTTATTCCAACTCCGATCACCACAAATTCTTCAAGTTCATTTAAAAGAGGTGTATCGTCTAGATCACAAGCTGTTGAACCAATTGTTCCTTCAAGCTTATTCAAACTGGTCTAGTCTTGTCAAGACAGCAAAGACAACTCAATCTGAAAGATGCTGAGAAGAAATTTTTTTTAAGTCAGAAAGCTGATTCACAAAGTCGCTTCGATGGTCAGTGCTGTTTTAGAAGATTGATTTTGAAGACCACAACGCCAATGATTACTAAGGGGGAGATTGTTAAGTCTGATTTTATAGTAATCATTGTATTTATAGGCTTGGTCTTATACTGTACTTAGATAGGTTTTATCTATGTATAAGCCAAGGGTATTTAAGTCCCTTTGGTCTTGTGTCTTTGTAACACTTCACTCATATTCTCTGTGAGTCCAAGATCAATGAATCCTAGAGAGAGAAAGTAGAGAGAGAAAGTAGAGGTAGCGCAAAGTAATGAATGTATTGAATGTGTGTGTTGGTCCCGAAGGTGCTTAACAAGTTTGTAGAAGGGGGGGGGGGTTGAATACAAACACAGAAATTAAAGTTTAATAAATTGTTTATTGATAAATCAAAATACAATTTACAAGTTTGTTGCGGAATAAGATTAAGACAGACTCAATCTAAACAAACTTAAGAAACACTAAGATGGTTGCACAAGAAATTCAGAGAATGGGGGATTTTTAGAGAGAGAGAAAACAAGGGTTTCTATCTTTGGAGTTCAAGGATTGAGCACACCTTCAGATGAAGGAGTGAGCTTCCTATTTATACCCTATGCATTAAATGCATGGCAGGGTACTTTACACGTGGCATTCATAGATTGGCTTTGGTAGTCTCACTTTTGGAGACATGCTTTTGGCCACTTTATGAACAGTGTAGTTGACAGAGTTGGTGTACGATTTGTGGCAGAGACTTGTCCGTTCTGACACATCGTACTGGTTGTGCAAGGTAAGACAAAAGAAAACTTGAGGCATAAGCTTTGTGATCGTTGATCGCTGAGTATCTCTTCTTCCAGAGATAAAGAAGTTCAGCTATCGCTGAAGCTTTTCCTCAGGCTTCTTCGCGTAAGTAGATTTGTCTGGTCTTCGCTGATATCCGCATCAGGTCACTAGTAGACTTATCTATTGTTCAGTGGCTTCGTCTTCGATTCAGCTATGAACTATGTTGACGCGAGACTTGTCTTCAGGGATTACGTTAACTGTGTTACATAGGAAACTATCAGTGATAACTGAACAGACTCAGTTTGATCGCTGAAAGTGAAACACTAATACATATTAAATGTTTACAGAAAGGTCATCAGCGATAACTGAACAGACTCAGTCTGATCGCTGATGATGAAACACTAATACATATAATAACGTAATTTTCACTAAGTATAAAAGAGGGTCGTTATCAAATCACTGAGAGAGTTTGGATCAACAATCTCCCCCTATTTGATAATGACAAAGTAACAAAAGAAAATTACTTTTTAATTCAAAATATAGGAATAAAAAGGACTCATAGAATGCATGTCCCAATTACTATTTTGAGGGATCTTTTACAGTACTGATAGGGTTAAGTACATCACTGCAATTTTCATTTAATTCAGGGATAGAATTACAAGATATGAAAATCATAAGTACAAGTGACTAACTAACTACTGTAAGTATAACTAACAGATTGCAGATAGGAAAACTAATCTATCAGCTATAAGAAGATTTGGGAGGATTGATCATATACTCAGGTATTTCTTCTCCTTTCTGTCTTCGTTCCAAAGATTCTTGACTGATAATTTCTTTAATTTTTTCAGCAGCAGGGAAGAAGTCACACCATAAGCATAAGAGATCCTTGAGATGATTCAGAGGACAGATAGGAATCTCAGAGATTCTTTGAAATCTGAGTTCCTCATCATCATCTCTGAAGAATATTCCATAAGGCTTGTCGATTACTTGACCAGCTTGGAAGGGACCACCAGGAGGCAGAGATAAGTCCAGAACTGAAAGATCAGGAGGAGGACCAAACAGTGCATCTCTTGAAAATTTGATAGAAGTTTCATTCCTGATGATGGCGACATCTTCAGAGGAGGAGGACCCAATTTTTTTCTTGAGTTTCAAAGATTTGGGAGGAAGAGGAGATGGCAGCTTTAGTACAGAAACGACTCTATTTATGAGGGCTTCAAGGAGTCCTTCAACGTAGCCTCTGTATGTAGATTTGGATTTCTTCAGCGCATCCCAGAACTCTAACCATTCCGTAAATCCGAAGCTTTCAAGTTTTGATACGTACATTGCTTTTTGGGTTCCATCCTCTCTGGTAATCTCCATGGTCACTGAGAGTTGATCTTTCTTCTTGCGACCAGAGATAGTCACGGCTGATATTGGAAGAAGATCAGAACGATAATCCATCTTTTGTTTGCACCATTCGATAGACTTATCATTGATCTCTTGTTCTTTGAAGCGTTCCTCTTCAATTTCTTTCAGTAGTGCTGCTTGAACTTCCACAGGTTTGCTTTTTAGCTTTTTGTCCCTAACTTGAGAGGATTGAATCTTTAAAGCGAGTTGGGCATCTCGTTTGCATTCAGCGATCAGCTTCTCAGCTTTGGCAGATTCTTCTCTTTCAGCTTCAGTAAGGAAGTCGAGCTCTGTGGATATTTGAAGAGGGATTTTCAGCCGTTGACTTTCTAGTTGAGCGATCATTTCAACTCTTTTCTTCACCACTTCCTCTGACCAATGAGATGGTCGAGAGGGCCTTCCTGGATGGACCAGGGAATCTTCTTCTTCTTCATCAATCTCAGCGATAGAGATTGGGATTATTTCTTCAGCGATAGCCGCTGGTATTATTTGTAGTTCAGAACCCTTAAGCAGGGGTGAGAACTGTCTGGTTAGAAAAAGAAGGAAAGAAGGGATAAGTGTATTTTTAGAACGAGAGAGATAAAGGCTAGAAAGACATAGGGGTTTGGAAAGAGTAGAAAAGTGGTACAATTGAAAGACATACCTGAGAAGGATGCTCCCCCTCAGATTGTGATCCAGTCCTCAAGCATTCTTCAGCGATTGGTTGCTTGTCTTTGCTTTGCGAAGGAACACTTGAAGATGTATCACCTCTCACCCCTGTTTTGACAACCTCTTGCGAAGTTGTCCCTGATACGACGTTCGGCTTAGAGAACCACATAGATTGGTCTTCATCGTCGTCGTCGTCATCGGAGGGCTGATCCTTTTCTTGATCAACAAGATCTAGATCATCTTCCTCTTCATCGTCTTCTTCCTCATCCTCTTCAAAGAGAATGGAGTGAATTGATGAGGATTCTTTTGCCTTCTCCCCCTCAGATTGAGAGGGAGGTTCCTTAGCTTCCCCAGCAGCAATAGAGGTTTCTTCAGTTTTCTCCCCCACTTTGTCATTATCAGCGGTAGGGGATTGTTCAGCTGCTGGAGTAGCTGTTGAAGCTTTTAGCACTTGAACGTCAGCCTCCAGACGCTTAACTCGGTCTTCAACCGCAGGTATGTCGCATGTGGCATCATGAATGAATTCCACAGCGATGTTGAGGTTGGTACGATCATCTTCAGTGAAGGAGGGAGGCAGCGCTGGAGCTGGTTCATTCACTTTCTGTAGAACTTGCTGAAGAAGGGGCGTGCAGAGGTCAACCTTGGAAGAGAGACCCTGAACTTCAGCTGTAAGAGACTCAAATCGTCCTTGAAAGAGTCGAGAGGACTCTCTGAGTTGGACGACTTGTTCTTCAAGAGCTGAAAGTTGAGAGTTCTCAGCTTTAGATGAGCAAGTGGCGGTCAACTTCTTCAGCTCCTCACCAGCCTGATTGACGGCGTTGGTGGTTTCATTGATGGTGTTGGTGAGAGCATCCACCTTTTCTCCTAGACTGTTGACATGCGTGTCAACAGTCGCCAAGTTAGGACCTGAAAATAATGTTAGTTCAGATATGGGCTTATTTGGAGAGGGGGGGAGAGAAGTGTTTAGGAGTATAGGTGTACCTGACGTATCAAACATTTTGTAGAACTGCATAGATTCCTCAAAAGTTTGATGCTCAGGTCCTATAGGGAAAGAAGAGGTGGCAGGTTCAGAGACCAAATGAGGAGAGAAGGGAAGAGTTTTGGGGATAGAAGTAGGGATGGGGTTAATCTCAGGGAATGAGATAGTAGGTGGGGTTACTGATGATGTGACAGCGAGTGAGATCGCTGACACGGCAGTATGAGTGACTGCTGAAGTTGTGGAGGAAAGACCCACAAAAGCATCTAAGGTAGCTTGTTGAGAAGCTCCCTCAGGTATAGTACTAGAAGGTGTACTTTCCTTAGTCTTTTTGGCCTTTTTGGAAGGACCAATTGGACTAGCTGATGGTCTTTTAGAAGTAGTGGTAGCGACAGGGATAGCAGACGAAGGAACCGTCTGCGTGGTCGCTGAAGATGAAGAAGAATGGAGAGAGAGACGAGAGCGAAGGAGAGAGATACTTACCTCGTCGGCGAGTGGCTTGACCTCCAGTGATCGTTGACCAACCCTGGCAAAGGTGCCATCATCTTTGGTGGGATAGGTGTTGGGATAGAGGAACTTGATGTACGTACATATGAAACGTACGTACGAGATCTTGGGATCTCGTTCAGGCTTCTCTAATCTCGACCTCAGATCTTCAAAGATGGCTGTGGCGTAGTCAAAGTTTTGACCAGCGATAACGGAGTATGCCATCTGCAGTTGTGTTTTGCTGGCTTGATCCAGCGAACCACTCTTCCCACTCATGCACTGAATTATGTGCGAGAAGATAAAGTTCAGTTGTGATGGCATCTGAGCTTTAAGAATCTTGGTGAGCTTCTTGTTAGGAATAGACGATCTTGGTTTGTTTTCCCAACAATAGCCCATTGCGTCCAGGAAGAATATCAGCTCATCATCAGTGGGGAGTGCGTCGAATCCACTCTTTGGTTTGTCAGGGAATCGTAAAGATTTCCTGAGGCTAAGAGCGGTCATGCTCCCTGGACCTAATTCCGTGCTGAACGAGATAGCAGGGACTCGTTCGCCTTTCCTGTTTGTAAGTTCAGTTGCATCAGCAGTGAACCAGAACTGCTGAAGTAGAGTCTTGGAGGGCTTAGGATCCACAGTGATCGCGTAAGCTATGCATGACTGCTTGAGGAATTCAGCAGCTTCCACCAGATGTGGGTATTTGTCAGCTTTGAAGTCGAGTCTGGCCAAATGATTACATTTAGTAATCTCAACTTCAGTGAGAGCGAATCGTACATGCTTGGAAGCAATGATTGAAGACTGTGTCATTTCTGTTATGGAAAGAGGCATAATAGAAGAAATGATTTAGATTAAAAATAATATGATTACCAGTTTCCATAGAAGAAGGGAAACTGGAAAATTATCAAGTTATTTTTAAGAGAAAAAAAATAGTGTTCTGGGTAGAAAGAATGAAGAACACTTTAAAACCAAAAGGTTTTTTTTTTTTTTTTTATTTAAAAACATAAAATCAGAAGGAATGATCTTTAGTTTTTACAAAAAAAAACGTTTTATAAAATCCATAGAAAGCGAGTAGGATTTTAAAAAGAATAAAAAGCATATGAACAAAGCATATAAACATGAAATAAACCTGTGTATCTTGAAGAGAAAGAGTTGCAGATTCAATATTCTGGGTTTACTTGCTTGAGTGTTCTTGAGAGAATGTTTCTTGCTTTGAAAGTTTTGAAAGCGTAAACCGTATAAAGGAGAGAAGAATTCCTTTTATACGAAGAGAGAGAAGAGAGATAAGAGAGAGAATGAAGCGGGAAAAGAAATCATCATGACATTGACACGTTCCACGAAGTTGATTGGATAGGAGGGCAACGGACGAACGTGTCAGAAAAAGCATGTCGTGGATTGTCGGTTCAAATGACGTCATAGAGGAGAGAGACTGTTCATTTGTCCGTTCAAATGATCACTGAAGAAAAGTCAGTGATAGATTTTCCTTTTTAAAAGTATCCCTGATTGTAAAGATAGGGATAGATTTTCCTTTTAAAAGATCACTGATTGGAAATATCAGTGATTAACGTATTTTTCAAAAAAAAAGCTTTTAATCATTTGAAGAAAATTCAGTGATTAAAGTTTATATTTTGAAGAAAAACATCTTTGAGGGAGAGAGAACATACCTGAGAGTCAGAATGTTTATCAGAGAGAATGATGAGGGGAACTTTTGATTACTGACACAATACATGAACGCTGAAGAATTATTCTTCGAGGTTCAGCATTCCAAGCTCACTGATGAGAAAGTTGAACCTTGTCTCATCAAGAGGTTTGGTGAAAATATCAGCAAGCTGAAAGTCAGTAGGGATAAAGTGAAGTTCAATATCACCATTCATCACATGATCTCTGATAAAATGATATCTGATCTCTATGTGTTTTGTCTTTGAATGTAGCACTGGATTATTTGCTATAGCGATAGCACTAGTGCTGTCGCAATAGATAGGAATCTTTGACAGCTGAAGATCATAATCTAATAGTTGATTTCTCATCCATAGGATTTGTGAACAACAGCTTCCAGCGGCTACGTATTCAGCTTCAGCTGTGGAAGTGGACACAGAATTTTGCTTCTTGCTTGTCCAGCTTACTAGCTTTCCTCCCAAGAGTTGACATCCACCAGTGGTACTTTTTCTGTCAAGTTTACAGCCTGCAAAATCACTATCAGAATAACCAGTTAGATCGAACCCTGAGTCTTTGGGATACCAAAGACCGAGGTTAGGAGTTCCTTTCAGATATCTGAAAATTCGCTTTACAGCGATCAGATGGGATTCCTTGGGTTCAGATTGATAGCGTGCACATAAACAAGTAGAGTACATGATGTCAGGTCGGCTTGCTGTAAGATACAACAATGAGCCTATCATTCCTCTATAGGCAGTGACATTAACAGGTTTTCCAGATGGATCCTTGTTAAGTGTCAGTGGTGGTGCCATAGGAGTTTTCATCGCTGAAGTTTGTGTTAAATCAAACTTCTTCAGCATGTCTTTAACATACTTACCTTGGTAGATAAAAGTACCTTTGTCAGATTGTTTAATCTGAAGACCAAGAAAATATGTCAGCTCACCCATCATACTCATTTTATATTCTTTCTTCATTCTTTCAGCGAAGCGAGTACATAGAGATGGGTTAGTAGAACCAAATATTATGTCATCGACATATATTTGTACAAGAATTATATGACCTTTTATCTTCCTGAAAAATAACGTATTATCAATCTTGCCACGTTCAAAATTTTCAGAGATAAGAAAAGATGAGAGAGTGTCATACCAAGCACGAGGGGCTTGTTTTAAACCATAGAGAGCCTTATCCAATTTATAAACATAATTTGGATGCTTAGGGTCATAGAACCCTGGTGGTTGTTCTACATAAACTTCTTCATTCAGTTTTCCATTCAGAAAAGCTGATTTTACGTCCATTTGATAAACGATGAAGTCTTTATAGACTGCATAAGCTAAGAATAGTCGAATTGCTTCGAGCCTGGCCACAGGGGCAAAGGTTTCATCATAGTCTATGCCTTCCTCTTGTCTGTATCCCTGAGCAACAAGTCGAGCCTTGTTGCGGGTTACAATTCCATGTTCATCTAACTTGTTTCTAAACACCCATTTGGTGCCTATTACAGTTTTATCAGATGGTCTAGGAACGAGATTCCAAACTTTGTTTCGAGAGAATTCAGTCAGCTCTTCTTGCATAGCGCTGACCCAGTTTGGATCTCTGAGGGCATCATCAGTCTTCTTTGGTTCAATTAAGGAGAGAAAGTTTACAAAGAGACAGATATTACCTGAGCTTCGTCGTGTCTGAATACCTGCATCTGGATTACCAAGAATTTGATCTATGGGGTGATCTCTGGTCCATCGCTGAGCAGGAGCAAGATTGCTTATTTCAGCGATAGGATCAACAATAGGAGCAGTCGCTGATGAAGATGCTTGAGGTTCATCAGCTAGTAATTGTTGAACATTAGATACACCAATGCTTTCAGAAGGGTTTTCAGACGTAGATGGATTTGATGGTAGAAGTGTGTTTAGAGGTTCAGCTGAAATCCATGAGTTGGATTCAGCGGTGGGAGGTATGATACTTGGTTCTTCATCAGCAGCTGGAGTTTCAGTGTGCTGTTGGTTTGAGAAGAAAGGTTCAGTTCCTTTATAGTGAGAGATCATCCAAGTATTCAGTTCTTCATTGTCAGCGATTGGTTTAGAGTTCGCTGAGCGCGTTTCATCAAACGTGACATGAATGGTTTCTTCTACGGTTTGTCTTCTTTTGTTGAAAACTCTGTAGGCTTTTGAGATGGAGGAATATCCTAAAAATATTCCATCATCGGCTTTTGGGTCGAACTTTCCAAGTTGATCTTTGTTGTTTAAGATAAAGCACTGACAACCAAAGATATGAAGAAAACTGATAGAAGGCTTCCTTCCAAGAAAGAGTTCATAAGCTGTCTTCCCAAATCGCTTTATTATCAGCGATCTGTTTTGAGTAAAACATGCAGTGTTTACAGCTTCTGCCCAAAATTGAGTAGGGAGGTGAGAATCGCTGAGCATTGATCTAGCAGCTTCTATGATCGTTCTGTTTCTTCTTTCAGCGACTCCATTTTGCTGAGGTGTTCTTACTGAAGAGAAGTTGTGAGAGATTCCCTTGTTCTCAAAGAAATTGTTCAGGGAACTATTTTTGAATTCAGTTCCATGATCACTCCTTATTGATCGAACAGTAAGATTATTCAGCACTTCCATCTTTTTGACAAAAGATATTAGTTCTTCTGGAGTATCATTCTTGCAGCGAAGAAAAATAACCCAGGTGTAGCGAGAATATTCATCTACAATGACAAGCGTATATTTCTTTCCAGCTATTGATTGGATATTGACAGGGCCAAATAGATCCATATGCAAGAGCTGAAGAGGACTTGTTACTGAGGAAACTTGTTTCGACTTGAAACTAGCTCTTGTTTGTTTTCCTTTTTCACATGCTGAGCAGAGAGATTCTTTAGCATATGAGTGCTGAGGAAGACCAGAAACCAGTTCCTTAGATGAGAGAGAATTCAGGGTTTTGAAGTTTAGATGAGAGAGCCTTTTATGCCATAGCCAGTTGACATCAGAAGAGGCCTTAGAGAGAAAACATAAGTTATCAGTGATAGTAGAGTCCATATCTATTACATAGACATTTTCTCTTCTATAACCACTGAGAGCAAGTTTTCCTTTTTCATCTACCACTGAACATGCTTTCTTAGAAAAGCGAACTTCGTAGTCTTTGTCACATAGCTGACTGATGCTTAGAAGATTGTGCTTCAGTCCATCTACATAAGCGACTCTTCGAAAGGTAGTTGTCCCATTGCTGACCAAACCCTCGGGTAAATCCTTTTCCATTTCCACCAAAGGTCACAGAGGGACCTTTCTCTTCCTTGTATTCAGTGAGCAGGTCTCTTTGTCCAGTCATATGACGAGAACATCCGCTATCGAGATACCAGATGCCCTTTGATCCCTGCATACATAAGGAAGATTAAGCTTTGTTTGGTACCCACTTTTCAATGGGTCCTTCAGAGTTAGTGGATAAGGAAGATTCAGCTTCAGTGGTAATCTTCACTTTGGTTAATTTCTTAACCTTAGTGGTATTTTTCACTTTGGTGACTTTATTTGCCTTAGAGGCATTTTTCTTCACTTTGGCTGTTTTATCAGCTTCGGTGGTATTTGGACACTTGCTCGCAATATGGTCAGTGAATCCACAGTGATAACATTTTCTATATCTGATGGTGGATTTATAGCCAGAAGGTTTTGAAAACTTAAGATGAGCAGGTCCAGCTCCAAGAATACCTTTAGCACGAGATCTGGGAGGAATTTTTATTTCTTCAGATTTCACGGGCTTTAGATCAACCTTCAGCTTTGGAGGACAGTTATCAAAGATTTCTGTCACTGAGCTAAAAGGTTTATCCACTGAAGGTTTGGAAGGAACTTTCAGTTTGGTTTTCTTGGAAGCCTTCTGAGGAGGGAGAATAGACTTTCCTTTATCTGCAGTCTTAGATCTTGCAGATATCTCCTCAGGGATGGGATTAGAAGAAGAACAGGGATAGAATTGATTATAAGAAGTGTCAAAGAAAGATGTGACAAAAGTTCCAAACTTAAGCGAGGAACTTTCTTCTTTAGGATCATCCTGTGGTGTCCAAAAACCAAGACCAGTTTTATCACTTTCAGGAGTTTGAGCATTTATTATCTCAGAGATCTTTGTTGATGATTTGCACCATTTTTCAACATGAGCCTTTTCTGCTTTTAGAGCAGCGATGGCTTGTTCGCGTTCAATGCTGATGATTTCATTTATAATGACTTGATCTTTTAGCTTTTCTTCTAAAAGATTTAGTTCACTGATCTTTTCATGACATTTCTCTAGCTCTTGTGTTAAATAAACATTTTTATTTTCAGCTTGAGTTTTGTCGTTTAGAGCATTATAAAGGTCAATCGTCAGCACATCAACAGCGCGACTTCTCTCAGATTCAGGCAGAGAGGGATTTGTAGAGATGGATACCTGAGATGATATGTAGCTCATAGAAGGTTCAGATGGTTCTTCTACTTCTTCTTTAATCTCAGCCATGAGGCAAAGATTAGCGACTTCTTCTTCATCAGAAGATGATTCTTCTGATTCAGCCCAGTCATGTTCTTCAGCGATGAGACCTTTACCTTTTTGCTGATAGCTTTTCAGCTTTTGATATTTGTTTTTCAGCTTATGGTATTTGTCATCACTGGATCTTCTTGAGGTAGAAGGTTTGAAGACCTTTTTAGACCTGCACTCACTAGCAAAATGTCCAATTTTTTCGCAGTTATAGCAAGTGGCTGTAGCCTTATCAACCGGAGTTGATTTTGGCTTTTCAATAAGAGAGAGAGGTTTACTTCTTCGGAAGTTACTCTTTCTTGCAAATCTCTTAAAAGAGTTTGTCAAGAGTGCTAAGGACTCATTAAACTCTGAAAGATCAGGGTCTGATAAATCCTCAGATTCAGAATCTAACTCAGTGATGGTGAGAGTAGATCGCTGGGATGGAATTATCTCTGATGAGACTAAAGCAACAGCAGTGCTTTTGGAGTCTTTAGAATCTTTTACAAGATTCTTCTTCAGGAGATTAGATTGCTCATAGTTGAGCAATATTCCATACAGAGTGCTTAGAGAGAGAGTATGTAAGTCCTTTGTCAGCTTAAGACATATTGAATAACTGTCCCAGCTTTCAGGAAGACTTTCCAAGAATTTTGTTAGGACCTCAGAATTAGAATAGGTCCTTCCAACAGTTCTTAGGTCAATGATCAGGCAGTTAAACCGCTGATGAATGTCAGAAAGAGATTCATTCTTACCAGCGATAAAACTTTCATACTGTCTTACCAAGTTAATCTTTCGGGTCTCTTGGATTTCAGTGGTGCCCTCATATTGAACACATATGGTTTCCCACATTTCTTTAGAAGTTTTTAGATGCATGATGGAATGGAAAACTTCATCAGGCAGAGCCATTGATATAATGGTCTTTGCTCTTGCATCTATGCCTACCTTCTTTTTATCTTCATCACTCCACTGTCTTATTTCCTTAACGACATATCGTTCAGGGACAGCTTCAGTGGTGGCAGTAGCAGGAACAGCAGCTATAATTCTAACAGGTTCATAGGGTCCGTTTTCTATATATTCAGGTATAGTAGGATCCGCACCTTCAAGAAATAGCATCATTCGATTTTTCCATAGAGAAAAGTTATCTCTGCTAAATCGAGGAGGTTTAGAAAGTGAACCATTATCATAGTAGTTTGTGTTTGTGTTTAGTGCCATTTTAGAATAGCAAGGAAGAGTATACAGCAAGATCTTGTTTATTTGATTAAACAAACCGCTCTGATACCACTTGTTGGTCCCGAAGGTGCTTAACAAGTTTGTAGAAGGGGGGGGGGGTTGAATACAAACACAGAAATTAAAGTTTAATAAATTGTTTATTGATAAATCAAAATACAATTTACAAGTTTGTTGCGGAATAAGATTAAGACAGACTCAATCTAAACAAACTTAAGAAACACTAAGATGGTTGCACAAGAAATTCAGAGAATGGGGGATTTTTAGAGAGAGAGAAAACAAGGGTTTCTATCTTTGGAGTTCAAGGATTGAGCACACCTTCAGATGAAGGAGTGAGCTTCCTATTTATACCCTATGCATTAAATGCATGGCAGGGTACTTTACACGTGGCATTCATAGATTGGCTTTGGTAGTCTCACTTTTGGAGACATGCTTTTGGCCACTTTATGAACAGTGTAGTTGACAGAGTTGGTGTACGATTTGTGGCAGAGACTTGTCCGTTCTGACACATCGTACTGGTTGTGCAAGGTAAGACAAAAGAAAACTTGAGGCATAAGCTTTGTGATCGTTGATCGCTGAGTATCTCTTCTTCCAGAGATAAAGAAGTTCAGCTATCGCTGAAGCTTTTCCTCAGGCTTCTTTGCGTAAGTAGATTTGTCTGGTCTTCGCTGATATCCGCATCAGGTCACTAGTAGACTTATCTATTGTTCAGTGGCTTCGTCTTCGATTCAGCTATGAACTATGTTGACGCGAGACTTGTCTTCAGGGATTACGTTAACTGTGTTACATAGGAAACTATCAGTGATAACTGAACAGACTCAGTTTGATCGCTGAAAGTGAAACACTAATACATATTAAATGTTTACAGAAAGGTCATCAGCGATAACTGAACAGACTCAGTCTGATCGCTGATGATGAAACACTAATACATATAATAACGTAATTTTCACTAAGTATAAAAGAGGGTCGTTATCAAATCACTGAGAGAGTTTGGATCAACAGTGTGCGTGAAGTTCTGACAAGGAAACAAGACCAAAGGGACTTAAATACCCTCGGTCAATACAACACAATATATGACAATAGACACAGTATTTGACCAAGCCCTATAAATACAATGATTACTATAAAATCAGACTTAACAATCTCCCCCTTAGTAATCATTGGCGCTTTGGTCTTCAAAAATCATCTTCTAAAACAGCACGGACCATAAAAGCGACTTTAAGAAGCAATCTGACTTTTAAAAGAAAAATTCTTCTCAGCATCTTTCAGTTTGATTTGTCTTTGCTGCCTTTGACAAGTCTGGACCAGTAGCTTGTGCTCTAAACGACACACCTCTTTTGAAAGACCTTGAATGAACTGTGGTGGTCGGAGCAGGAACAACAAAAGAATAAAAATGGTTGAGAGAATAGAATCTTTGAGCGAATCTTGATCGACAGATAAACATTTGAGCTCTTTGTCTCTTTAACATCTCCCTGACTTCTCTGATTTCTCCCCCTCATGACCTTAATGAACTGGATCAACTTGGTCATGCAAATGTTGGAGACGAGACAGCTTAAGATCTGCAAAAACAAAGAAACGGAGAAAACAGGAGAGGTTTGCGCTGCACACAGGTTGCGCAAAGCTAGGTTTGCGTTATACGCAGGTTGCGCAAAGCGAGGTTTGCGTTACACGCAGGTTGCGCAAAGAGAGGTTTGCGTTACACGCAGGTTGCGCAAAGCGAGGTTTGCGCGACCAACTGATGGCGCAAAGCTGACTTAAACTCAGAAAAAATTTACCTTTTTAAGCTCTTTGACTCCCCCTACACAAATGCACTAGATATGACATTTCAAGTTAGCATTCATATAAAGAAAATCAGAAACTCCCCCTCAAAAACAGATATGATCATTAAGAAAATTCTCCTTTTTCACTCCCCCTTGAATAATGCTCAAACCCATTTGAAATATATATATGAGAACACAATGAATGTAAACATCAATGTAGAAAGAAAAATATACCGAATATGTATTTTGGAACGACTAAATATATAAACATTTAAACAGAAACAAATAAAATTCTACTTAGTAAAATATCACAATAAAATCCATCAAATGAAATCAAATGTATGTGTTTGGATACAGAAACAAGTTTTATTGCATATCAAGTAAAGACATGTTCAGATTCAAAAAAAAAACTTTCATCAATCTATTCAGTGTGCTTTGCATGTGAACTTTGATTAGCTTCAAGAAAATGCAATTCTAAAAATATAATAGAGAACTTTTCAAATAATCACACTAATCCATCAAAAAGTTCAGACTTTCACAAATTTACAGGTTTATTGCAACTCAGAAATTTATAACCAAGTATCATGAGATGTGTGCTCATTGGCATCTTTTTAGCATTGTGCACTATGGCATCTTTACATGAGTGTGCTCTTTGACATCTTTTAAGCGTGTGCACTTTGACATCTTTTAATCAAAAAGTTTATTAAATAAAGAACATGTCGTAAACGTAACTTTCTATCTGACCCTATTGCAGGATTTGGGTCAGCCACTCCCAAACCAGTTGGCCTTAGGGGACTAGGTGTCAAGCACCCCTTGGAACTTACTTTCCCAGATCAGAAAGGCTACATCGACACATCCCAAATCCATTCATACCAGTAGAACATGACTTTCGATCTGATTCTATAGAAGGATTTGGGTTCGATCACTCCCAAATGAAATGACCTTAGGGGACCAGATGACAAGCATCCCACATAACTTACTTTCCCAAACCAGAAAGGTCACAGGTACAAACTTTGAAACTTAGAGATTTCTGATTTATAAGAATTTAATAATCATCTCAAACACAAGGTTTTACGTCTAAGTGCTTAGCCCATATTTTCATTACGATCCAAAATTCCGACTTTTTAGGTTTTCTAAGCATTGTAAACTATAAATATTCCGAATCACACAACTTTAAAGCAAAAACAAAAGTTACAAACATGTTGCTGACTTTTCGACTTTTGTTAGAAATGAAATTTGAACATATAAGAACTTTAATATAAACAAAGCAACTTGAAAATTTATCCTAGACACACATTTTATTCAAAAGAAAGAAAAATTGTAAAACTTTTACTTTATAGAATAAAATTTGTAAAAGTTTAAACTTTTAAAACAACATGCCGAAATTTTAAAAAATAGAAATATTTGATCGACAAGTTTATATTCAGTTGAAACAAAATATTATTCAATAATATTATCATTCACACAATGTAAAAAATGAAAATTGTGTCTCATTTGTAAAAAAATTTGGGTTGAACAAATTCAGGAGTTGAAATGAAATGCTCAGATTCTTTTTAAAACAATTTGAGAAAACCGGAACAACATCATTATCAGATATAAATGCAGCGGAAATTAAGTAGATGTACTCACAGTTTCTCATTATTCAGAAGCTAAATTCTTTGAAGAATGAGTCCTAGACTGACATGTCTAGAAGTCATATTCTTTGAAGCACGGGTTCGGAGCTGAAATACTCAGAAGCCAAAGTCTTGACATTTAAGACCGGGTTTTGAACTGTAGTGATCAAAAGCCATTCTTTCTCTTACTCCCCCTTAACATGAGGTGTCTGCAACTTTAAATCAGATTGAGATTTTGGTACCTACTTGAATTTGGGCTCGTGTTTGTTAGTTGCAGTTCGTATGGGGAAATAATTAGAAGATTTGATACGAGAAGCATGAAAAACATTATCAGAATAATAAGCACAGTCATCAGATGAGAAAGCATAATCATCAGAACTAGAATCTGAGGAAGAACATGAGACATGTTTTGAAATTCGAATCATTTGTTTTATAGAAGTCTGGAACTAGAAGACCTGCACAAACAGAAGGTTTGCGTGAATAGAGAGATCCGCAAATGAGTTTTGCGTAAGCCAAACGATACGCAAACTGAACTTTGCGTAATCCGAGTGATGCGAGAACCGAACTTTTTGAGACAAGAAGGTTGCGCAAACTGAGCTTTGCGTAAGACAAGTAATTCGCAATACGAACTTTGCGTAAGCCACGTGATACACAAAATGAACTTTGCGTAATCCAAGTGATACGCAAACTGAACTTTGCGTAAATCGCTGATAACGAAGACTGGACTTTGCGTAAGCTGGATGATACGAAAACTGAGCTTTGCGGGAGGTTGATGATACGAAAACTGAGCTTTGCGGGAGCTTGATGATACGAGAACTAAACTTCTCGTAACTCACTGGATACGCAAAATTTTCTTTGCGTGAATAGACCAATGCGCAAACCTGAAATACACTAACACAAGGATTAGAACTATATGAACTTGCGCAAACCTACAAGAACTTGCGCAAAGTAGAGATCTAGTGCAAACCGAAGAAAATCAAGAAAAAACTCAAAAAACTCGATTTCAACACTGATTTTGACAAAATTTTCTTATACCAACACGTTTGAAAACAACTTTTAAACACTTTTCAATCAAATTCTTCGATTAAAATCCACAAAAACACGATTTCGATAATGAAACAGTACGTAACCACGAGTTTTCCAAAAACTTCAAAAATCTCTAAATTGATAATCAAAACAAGTTTTTCTTACAAATCGATGTGAATCAAATAAGTTCTCCTATCAATTTCGAATCCAACAAATCAATTTGCAAAGAAATTCACACAAAAAACAGATCAAATTTGATTAAAAATCCAAAAACGAGATTTTCTTGAAAAATTCAAGAAAATCAATCAAATTTTCGGATTAAATCACAAATTCAGAATCTAAAAACGAATTCTCTCAATCCTCTCAAGATTCAGATGGCTCTGATACCAAATGTGAGTCCAAGATCAATGAATCCTAGAGAGAGAAAGTAGAGAGAGAAAGTAGAGAGAGAAAGACAAGGTAGCGCAAAGTAATGAATGTATTGAATGTGTGCGTGAAGTTCTTACAATGAAACAAGACCAAAGGGACTTAAATACCCTTGGTCAATACAACACATTATATGACAATAGACACAGTATTTGACCAAGCCCTATAAATACAATGATTACTATAAAATCAGACTTAACATTCTCTAATAGAAATCTTTCTTTACGCTTACTTGCTCTCTCTCTACTTTCTCTCTCTAAAATTTAGAGATCTTGGATTAACAGTATGCTTCTTCATCCTCAGATGTATCTTCAAGCCAATTTTCCTCTTCATCCATAAGCACCTTTCCATTTTCTTTACTTTTCACCAACTTGGCTTTCCTTGTGTAATAGTCTGAATCTTTCACCTTCTTGAATCTACAGTGTTTGGCAAAATGGCCTGGTTTGCCACAATTAAAACAACGCTTATTTTGTTCATCATTTTTTTTCTCTCTCTTCTCTTCTTTCACAAAAACTTTCTTCTCAGAACTCCGTTTGTGCTTATCAGCCTTGTAATAGTCAAATCTGGGTTTTGAGTAAAACTTTTTCTTCACAAATCTTTTGTTGAAATTACTGGTCAACAAGGCTAAGTTTTTAGCAAATCTCCTTATATCTTCATCATAATCTTCTTCTTCATATGATATATCCATGACTATCTCAGGTATCTCTCACAACAGTGAAGCTTTTGAATTCGTGGAAGAACTTATCATCGGACTACTATGCTTTTCAGCTAGAAGATCAATCGAATCAGCAACCATCTTCTTTTTAGCATTGATTTGCTGCACTTTATCTTCATGCTGAATAAGGGTTACCAACAAATCATTTACATCCTCTTCATCGATATTCTTGGTCATCTGAAGATTAATTGAGTATGTATCCCATTCAGGATTTAAATTCTTCACAAACTTATAATTAATCTTAGACATTCAGGATTTAAATTCTTCACAAACTTTTAATTAATCTTAGAAACGGTCTTGTTCAACCCATTTCTTCTCAGATCATTCAGATTTATGTTATGCCTATTGTAGGTTTCAGTCAGAGATTCCTCATCTTTTGCTTTGAATCCCTCATAAGCATTGATGCTCTGGTTCATCTTGGCTTTAATGGATCTTTCAGTCCCTTGCAACTGCTTTTCTTGTTTGTCCCACATAGCCTTTGTAGATTCCCTACTATCAACCCGATTGTAAAGGTCATTTGGAATGGCCATGGTCAGAAGATTTAAGACTTGATTATCAATCTCATCTTAGGCCTTTTCTGCATCATTATAATATTGATAGGGCTTTGGAATTTTCTATCAGGAATGGCTGGAGAAGTAAGTGTTGCAGGAGAACCATGTACTATGATTTTGGGTTCAATTCGTCCTTCTAGGATAGATTTCATCATATTCTTGTTTTTGTTGTTCAAAAACTGAGTCATTCTTCTTTTCCATTGTAGGTATTCTCCAATGAAAGAACATAAGGTTTGGACTGAGATCCCATGCTCATAAGATCCTTTGACATATTGATCACCTGAAATAAAATGAACTCGATATGATCGTTAATCAGTGAGGAACAAAATCTTTGAAAATAAGCTTTGACTAAAAATTCAACACAAAAATCAGGTTCAAAAAGTCAACAACTCCTTAGTGTCCCCCTCCTGCGACTATAGCAAAGCATTGACCAATTATCGCAAGCTCCAAAATGTCAACTTATCGCAAGGAAAGTCAACTTATCGCATAAACCTGTAATGAACAGTAACTTATCGCATAGGTCTAGTGCGATAAAATCCTCTTATCGCACACGCTTTGTGCGATAAACTTACCTTATCGCATACACTTTGTGCGATAACTTGTATGAACAATAACTCCTCGATCACGACTTGTACGACAAACCAGTATGTCACACACCCTTTGTTCGACAAAAACACTATTCAACTCCTTTGTCGTGCACTAAAGATGTTTATCGCACACGTGTTGTGAGATAAAACACTATTAACTCCTTTATTAGTGCGATAAAATCCCACTTATCGCAAACTTGTCGTGAGATAACTATGAATCTCTTTAGTGTGCGATAAGTATGAATATTGTCTTGTGCGATAATTTTGAATCTCAAGAACACTTTGTTGTGCGATAAGTATGAATGTGTTAGGTCATCTAAGATTTAGAGATGACCTCTCCTTTGACTTGTAATTGTTCATCTGTAAAATGTTTGTACATTTTCATACTTAGAAAATTTAACGGTTCTTTATAATAGCTTAGTTATGCTTTAAAAGATCGGTGAATTAAAGACCAACCGAATTCAACATGAAGCAAGTCTCTGATGCGGATATAGATGAACTTCAAGAAGACTAAGCTATATCTGCCGAAGAAGCAATATTTTCAGCAGACATTCCTTGTGCCAATGTTCCTTCTATTCGGCATGAAGATCCTTTGCCGAACTCCTTTCTTCGGCATCACTCTGCCAATATTTCGGCAAGGATTCTTTCTACTGATCCTTCGATGGAATTTCTCTCTGCCGATCACTTCTTGATCGGCAAAAACCTCATTATGTTAAATCCTCATGATTTGACATACTTCCTCATTCCCAATGATCTTCTGACATAGGGAATGGAAACTTCTATTGCATAAAGGATATTCACTTGTGTTATGATTTGATTGAGACCTTCTCCTTTGAAGATCTCAAAAAGATTTGTACCAGGTATATTATATTAGGATATTGTCTTATCATAGTACAAAAGTTACCTGTTGTATCTTGATAAGTCATTTCAAATATCTAATAATTTATTGAAGATATCCAAGGATCCTCTCATCAGATGACAAGTGTCTTTTGCAATCAATGGATTGGATAGTATATAGAGCATGAAGGTGACTCCTTGCAACTCACGCTTTCAGCTCAAGAAATTACAAGTGCAGTTTTTAGCAAGTTGTTAGTTTGTATTCTCTCTAAACTTTTTGTCTTTGTGTTAAAAAGCATTCTAAGTGCTAGATTGTTAGAATTTAACTGTTCTTTTCCGTAAACAATCTTTGTTTTTCTAAGTGTAATTCTTGATATTTATATCAATAAAGAATTAAAATTAAGTAAATTTTTGTGTTTTGTATTCACCCCCCCCCCCCTTCTACAAAACCTTGTTTACGTACTTTGGGAATAACAAGTGGTATCAGAGCGGTTGGTTTAATATAATAAATCATATCCGTCATGGCATCACCTTCCAACACTAAAGTTGATTCTCTGTCTTCTCAAAACTCTTTTCACCTTGACAATGGTTCGACTGTCAAACCTCCTAGGAAAGAACCTCTGCTACTGGCCGATATGTTTAGAAAAGGCCTAAAGACTACACCGAGGAAGACAAGCACACTATTGGGCTTGACTCCAAGGTTCGAGCAATTATAGCTCAATCTCTTCCAGATGAAGTGTATCACTCCCTGGTAAATCTTAACATCGCCAAGGAAATGTGGTCCACCCTATGTGTTCTGTACGAAGGTACAGATGAAGTAAAGAAAAGTAAGAAACTTTCTCTTGTTCAAAAATATGAACTCTTCTCTCATAAAAAGGGAGAATCTCTCTCTGACTATTATAATCGTTTTAATAGTCTTCTTAATGACCTCAAACTTCTGGGAAAACTTTATGACAATAAAGAAATCTTGTTCAAGTTCATAGATGATCTTCCAGACTTCTGGGAAAACCTCAGTACTTGTATTAAGACAACCAGGGATTTGGAAAGTCTTCCTCTTACTGCTCTCTATGGAACCTTCTTTAACTACGAGCAAACTCGCATTCAAAGGAAAACCATCATCAAAGAGATAAAAGCCCCTTCTATGGCTCTTATCAGTGATGTTTCCAAGAAATCTATGTGTATTCCCCGTATAACCTATCCTTCTGACGATTCAGACGGAGAGAGTCATGATGACTCGGATCACCTTTCAGAGGCTTATCTGAGTGAAGCCGATGATGAAGGTGAAGATACATCTGTCGATCAAATGACGGAGGAAATGATTATTCTTGCCAACTTCTCCAAATTAAGAAACAACTCTTCTTCCAACCGATTCAAGGCCAACAAAAAATTTCTTTCTTCCTCTAGAAATTAAGTAGACAAATCCAAGGAGGAATGCTATGCTTGTGGTAAGAAAGTCCACTTTGCTTCTGAGTGTAGAATCAATCATCCTAGGAAGTCTAAGTCCAACTCCTCGAACTCTTCTAAGGGAAGAAAGTTCAGATCTATCTCTACTGGTAGGTCTCATCCTCGAAAATCCTCCCCTTCCTCATCATTCAAAGAACTTTCTGACAAAGATGAAAAGTACAAAGCTAAATACAAAAGGGAGAAGGAAAGGAATGTAAATTCTCACCGAAAAAGGGAAGGGTTGATGGCAGAAGCTCTTGACTGGGTTAATGAGCCTACTTCCGACAGTGAGAAAGAAATTTCAAGTAAATGTCTTATGGCAAAACTTGATAATGAGATCAAAGATTCCAGCTCAAAGCTGGACTTCTCGGTTGAGTGCTCCTCTTCCTCCTCTCAGGTACATCCCTTCTACTCTCTCTCTGACGACGAAAAGATTGAAGCATATGACTCTTTGACTGTACTTTATCATAACGAAAAGGATGCTAAGAAAAGAGCCAATGCTCAAATTAAGTCTCTTTCTTCACAACTTCAAGTCTGTCTTTCTAAGCTAAATATTTTTGATAAAATAAAAGTTGAGCTAGAAGATTTAAAAACCATAAATTTTGTTCTGGAAAAAGAAAAGAATAAACTATTCAAACGTCTTCAAAAGGAACAGGAGATAGTCAATAAATGGAACACTTCCTCCAAAAACTTAGAAAAGATTTTCAAAGACCAAATAATCGGTGATGACAAGTTTAGGCTTGGTTATTGGAAAGAGGATGTTGATTATACTTCTTCCTAAGACATTCCTTTTTCTTCTCAAAATCCTCCTTCCTTTTCTAAAATTCCTTCCTACTCTCCTGAGTGCACAGATACTGACTCAGGAGATTCTGGTTCTGTTTACTCTATGGATCTTCGTGACTCCAGAAAGTTTGGAATCTTTGTTTCTGCCAAGCAATCCAAACCTCTCCCTGAAGAAGATCAAGACTCAAATGATTTTGTTAAACCTGTTTATGATCTCTTTAAAACTTTGAATCTTGAAGAAGCTTCTTCCTCATCCTCTTCCTCAAAGAAACCTTCCTTAATTGAAAAAGGAAAGGTTGTTGATGTTGACCTTCCCACAAAAAGAAAAATTACACCTTCTTTAACAGGTAAATCTCATATTCATCCAATAGAGTTCATTCCCAGATCTGTAATCTAAAGAAATCAAAAGGAATCTCTATTTCTTCTCTTCCATCCTCTGGAAAAGGAATTCTAGGACCCATGCCTAATATTCCTTCCAAATCACCCATTTTTTCTAATACTTCCAAGTCTATCAAACCCAAGTTTCAAAGAAAAGTCAAAGATCCTTTTCATGAACCTAAGAAAAAGTTCATCTACCGAAAATGTTATAACTGTGGTGACATCTTGCATTTACCTAAGGACTGTCCAAAGGAACGCATTGACAGATATGGTCAAAATGATCTTTCTTCTTCCTCTACTTCTAACCCTAAAGGACCCACCTCAAACTGGATTCCAAAGGACTGATTTGTTTGTGTTTGCAGGTCATTAGGCATCATCATACATGGTATCTTGATAGTGGATGTTCATGATACATAACCGGGAACAAATCTCTTCTTGTAAATTATGTGAATGAAGAACGACCAATCGTAACTTTTGGTGACAACTCTTGTGGTTCCACTAAAGGTTATGGAACTCTTTCTAATGGTTCCATCACCTTCAATAAAGTTGCCTATGTGGAAGGACTAATGCACAATCTTCTTAGTATTAGTCAGCTATGTGATTAGGGATATTATGTAATCTTCAGAATTAATTATTGTCTCATTACTGACAGAAACTTTCGCATTATCCTATCTGGCTTTAGAAAGGACAATGTATCTGTCATTAACATGAGTCATAAATCAGCAGAGGAAAAGAGCATATGTTTTATCTCTGAAGATTCAGAAAAGAAGAACTGGCTCTGGCATAAACGTCTCTCTCATTTGAACTTTAAGACGTTGAATGCTCTCTCCAACAAAGAGTTGGTTATAGGGTTGCCGAAAATTTCCTTTGTCAAAGAAAAACTATGTGCCGCCTGTGAAAAAGGCAAGCTGAAAAAGTCCTCATTCGAATCTAAGCAGTGTTTTTCTATCACTACCCCTCTTCAGATGCTGCATATGGATCGATGTGGGCCTGTCAGCACACCAAGTCTAGGTGGAAAAAGGTACATTCTTGTGATTATTGATGAGTTTACACGTTACACTTGGGTATCATTTCTCAGGTACAAAAGTGATACATCTGAAGAAACCATCAATTTCATCAAGAAGTATGAAGTGCTGAATAGACAACTTGTTCGACTTATCAGAAGTGACAACGGCACCGAGTTCAAAAATGCTACCTTAGATGCCTTCTTCAATGATAAAGGCATCTCACAAAACTTTGCAGCTGTTAGAACTCCACAACAAATTGGTGTGGTGGAAAGAAAAAACTGAACTCTATGTGAAGTTGCAAGGTCTATGCTGAGAGAATCAAATCTTCCTACCTACTTCTGGGCCGAAGTTGTGAACACATCTTACTCTACTCAAAACAGATCCATCATTGTGAAGAGACACAACAAGACTTCTTATGAAGTTTTCTATGGCCAAAAACCTAATATCAGCTTTCTTCATGTTTTCGGTTGTGTGTGTTTTATCCTGAATGATCGAGAACATCTTTGGAAATTTGATCCCAAAGCTGATGAAGGGATCTTTATGGGCTACTCCTTTACTTCAAAAGCCTATAGAGTCTACAACCTCAGAAGAAAATGTATTGACGGATCAATATATGTGAAGTTTGATGATCACAAGTCATCTTTTTTTTTTCTTGTGATGACAATGAATTGTATGCATGGATTACTTCTTGCGTAGGGGAAGATTCCCCTAACCAAATATTGGTAGGTTCTCCATATATTCCTTTTTCGGCATAACCTTCTTCCTCAACCAACCCAAATTCGACAGGATTCTCACCCTCTACTGAACCTGCCGAACCTCCTTCTCAACCTACAACTACTACTATTCCTGCCGAACCTATATCTCATTCAACTCCCCATTATCATACACACAACATTCATGTCGATCCATCACCATCATACTCTCCAAGTCCATTTCCTGCACCTCTTCCACCAGCTCTTAAATGGACCAAAGATCATCCCATTGGACAAATTATAGGTGATCAACAGGCAGGTGTAAAAACCAGAAGAGGTGTTGGGAATATCTGCCTCTACGTAAACTTTCTATCTGTAATTGAGCCCAAGAAAATTGAAGAAACTCTAGCCGATCCATGTTGGATCACTGCTATGCATAAGGAGATTTCTCAATTTGAGAGAAACAAAGTGTGGAGACTTTTACCTCGTGCTTCTGGAAAGACCATTATTGGCACTAAGTGGGTCTTCAGAAACAAGATGGATGAAGAAGTTATTGTTATACTCAAAACAAAGCCAGGCTTGTTGCTCAAGGATACCGACAGAAGGAAGGGATTGATTATGATGAAACCTGTTAGAGCACATATTTGTTGGATTCAAGATCATTAATACTGAAGATGAAAGTCAAGCAAGTGAAAAGCTCAAAGTCAACTCTCAAGCATAGAAGTCAAAGTCTTTGTGTAATAAGTCAAAGTCAAAGTGTAATTGTTTTATTTTCTTGTAATTGTGTGATGGTATAAATAGGTTCCTTGTAATAGTTATTGTGTAGGATTCAGATTGTGTCATTAACATGAGCATATGAGAGAAGAGGTTCATAGAATATCGTTCTAGAGAGAGAGTGAATGTAGTGAGAGAAAGTGAGATTTGTAATCTCTGATTAAGTATCAATGACATATGATTTCATCTTGTTTGTTTGTGTGTAATTAGAACTTGAATTTGGGAATAACAATTGGTATCAGAGCAGAAGAAATTCAGAAAAATGGATTAAAATTTCAAGATTTGGTCGACATTTTGAAGTTTCAGACTTTGAGAAAGCTATCATTCTAGAGAGAGAAAAGGATGAGAAAGAGAAGAAGACAGCTGATCAGAAGAATGTAAATAAAGACTTTTCTGAAGAAAAGAAAGTTCTAGAGACTGAGATAGCTAAGCTGACAAGAAAGTTATCTAAGTTGTCAACAAACATTCTGGAGGAAAAGAAGACGAAATCTAAATTGCAAAAGAAGTTTGATCTGATTACAAAGGAAAGAAACAGTTTGTCGTCAAAGATAAAGGAACTTGAAGAGATCGTATTCAAAGTGAAGTTGACTGAGCACAAGACACCAGACACAATAGCTCAATCACCGAGAGATGATCTAACTGCATTTGAATGCTCATTCAATTCAGCAGCAAGTTCAATTTTTACTAAAGTTTCTAATAATCCTTTGTTTGATGTAATTGATGATCATACTTCTGAACATAAAGATCAAATTCGTCCTTCTAACCTTTTCTATGACAAAAATGTTGATGGTTCAGGTAACTTCAAGAAGAATAAGTCTTGGAAGAAAATGTTCTGGAGAAGGGAAGATAAAGAAAAAGATAGAGAAAATTGGATCTGGAGAGTTAAAGGATCTTCAGAGGAAAAGAAGAAAGAAAAATCATTTGTGCATACATCAAATGATAAAAGGAACAATGCTCCGAAAGGTAAAACTTTTGGCAAACCTGATATGATTTACACAATCAATCAATTGATCAGGTTAGCACAAAAGAAAATTAGTTGTTCCTACTGTGGCTCGAATGATTTTGTAAGAAAAGATTATGTGAATAACTAGTATGGTTCTTATTTCATATCTCCCACTAGAACTGCAACTAACCCATTAGGACCCAATTACCAGTGGGTACCAAAAGCTAAACCTGTGTTGTAGGCACCCAAAGTTTAAGGGGGAGAAAGAACAATGACTTCTTATTACTATAGATCAAAACTCTTGCCTCATTGCCAAAAAGATGACTTCTAAGTACAACAACTTAGGACTCGGACTTCAATGTCAAAGAGTTTGATTTCTGAATTTACTCTAATCCTAGTAATTCAGAACTTGGTTTCATGATTAAGGATTATGCACATATTAAGGGGGAGCTTATATGCTTTATACTTTTACTGATGTGTTTTCTGATGTTTCAGGAATATATTAAATACTATTCTCACCGGAGAATATGTATAATGGCTCTTGAATAATTCAGTTCAATACCCGTTCTTCAAGGATAAAGTAACAATGGCTTCTAATCGCATCTGATTAGAACCCGCACTTCAGTGTTTTGTGTTCTTTTTATTTGCTTTAAAAAAAAGCTTAATTTAGAGACTAATTGTCAAACTCCTTTTTAGTTTGAGGTGGAAAATTGCATTGTCAAACATCTTATGTTTTGACTTCTCCAAATTTTTATTCTTCATGTGTAACTGTATTCCTTTGTGATTACATGTACAAAAGGCTGTTGAACAACACATTCTTTTAGGAAAATACAAGGGATTCAGTGTGTGAGCTTAACAGAACTTCCATGAATTCACGATAACCAGTGTTTCCTACCCAGGAAGTATTCCCTGAGTGATTGAGGGGAGAGGGGTCAAAAGATTGAGTGTTGGTGTGTGAAGCGGTAAAATGGAAAAGAGAGATTGGTTAGAAGTGAGAATTAAAAGAAAGAGGGTGGGAGAACAGAGTAAAAGAATATCAGACTCTGCACCAAACTTCTTTCTGAGCCAGGCAGCCACATTATCTGTTGTTTCACAGTTCTTCGTGAATGACATTGAAAAAGGCACCTAACCCATGCCATCTCTTGCATACAAACCCACCAGCTACTCATTCTTTTCTCAAAAAGAGAATGTTTCACATTTTCTGGGGAAGCAACACATACGCTATTGGTTCTTCATTTGGAAGATACTAATATTGAAAAAGAAGGAAAGTTGCCCCACCTTCGAACCCTTTCTCATGAACATTGAGTCTTTGTATAATTTGTTGTTGTCTCAACAAGTTTACATACTTTGAGCCTATAATGAAAAGCAATCATCGGTGCATAATTCTTTCATACACATGCACGAGCACACAGAAATTTGTTTTATGTCAGAACGTTCATAGATAACCATGTGTTATTCGATGATTGAATGGAAGTCCTGGGGAATCAACATCAAAACCAGCTCCTTATATAGTAAATTTGTGTTACTCAGTGACTTTGTGTCACTGACAGACATTTTAACTGAGTCATTTGTTGATTCAGGGTTACCACTATTTATTTAATTTGAATCTGAAAAGATTGAAATAATCAGTTTCTCCTTTTGGAGAGACTGCTCTTATTTCCACACAGGGATCTATATATGAAGACATTGCTTGATTGATGACTATACAACAAGGAGAAGATTGTTTTGCTATGCTTTGATGATGATGATTCTCACCACTCATCAAAAAGGGGGAGAATATACAAAGGGGGAGAATATAATGTTAGATCACATATCTATTGGACTCAAGATCATCCAAACTGATGATCGCAATCTGAAGCTAAAGCCGGAACGTCGACTCTCGATATTAAAGTCTATGTTTGTTTGTAATAAATGTCAAAGTAATTAATGTTTATTGTATTTTATGTTTTGTCTAAATATCTTATAAATAGATATTTAGACATTAGTTAGGTTAGTTTATTTAGATATTAGTTTAGTTAGTTTTAAATAGTTTTATATTGCAACTTGTTGTTGCAAGTGGTTTTAGGTTGTGTGTTGAAGAAGCTTGAGATCAATATCTGATCTCATCTCAACAACTCTCTAACAATCAGATTTTATCAAAAACACAAAGACACACACTTAAAGGTGTAATACACAGAGAGAAAACACGAGACCTTCAAAGATCAACCTTGTAACCATTTCTATTAATCAATACAGGTTGGTAATCATATTGTGTTGTTAATCTATAAAACTTGATAAGTATTGTGGACCCACAATTGGTATCAGAGCCTGATTAAGATCAAAATCAAGTTTTTAAGAAAAACGACTCTGTGTCACTGTGTTCTTCATTTGAAAATCGATTTCGAGATTTTTAGTGTTTTAAGTGTTAAAATCGATCAAGTTGTGATCGATTAGGTTGCTAGATAGAGTTGTGAGTGGTTGATTTCAGTTTAAAGCTTTAATCGAGTTCCATTTTGTGATTTTTGTGGTCTGAGTTCGAGTTTCTAAATGTTACTGTGCGATCAAATTTATTTTCAAAAAGCGTGTTTTATCGAGATCGAGTGATAGCAATCTATTCTAGAAGTGTTTGTAGACATATTGGTAGAGTTTGGGTCTGTTAATCCTGGAAATACGGGTTGATAAGTCGAAATTATCAAAGTACGGACGAACTTGCGCAAACCAAGGGACGAACTCACGCAAAGCTCACTTTGCGTAACTAACTTTGCGCAACAACTCAATACGCAAAGCTCCACTTTGCGCAACCCAAGTGATACGCAAAGTTCACTTTGCGCAACGCACTTGATACGGAAAGCTTACTTTGCGCAACCAACAGGACAGGCAAAGCTTACTTTGCGCAACTCTCGCATCACTCAAAGTCCACTTCTCGCATCCAACTGCTTACGAAAACCTCACTTCTTGCAACAAGTAGGATACGCAAACCTCATTTCACTTGATCCTCTCTTCACGAAAAGCCAAGTCAAGCTTGCGCAACCCTCTCGAAACGCAAAGCTCACTTTGCGCATCCAACTTGAAACGCAAAGTTCACTTTGCGCATCCCTCTTGATACGCAAACCTAAGTTTGCGCAACTCACTTGACACGCAAACCTCAATTTGCGCAATCAACCTCTCATGCAAACCTTCTCAAAACGCAAAGTTTTTCCAGACTTAGAACTTTTCATCAGAATGACATCCAGAGAAGCCCTTGCAATCGGAACTGACTCCAAGCCACGAGTTCTCTTTAAAGGAGAATACGAACAGTTCAAAGATAGGTTCCTGAACTTTGTTGACAGACATGAGCTAGGTGATTTCATCAGGAAATCTATAGAAGAAGGGGTTATGAAACCAGTCAAGACGACTCGTTTGGTTGGAACCGTGCCAACTGAGGTTGAACTTAAGTTTCATGAGCTAGAAGATGATAACCTCAGAAGTGCTAAAGGCGACAGATTAGCTAAGTCATATATTCTACAAGGAATTCCAAACGAAATCTATGTAAAGATTGACAGCTACAAGGCCTCCGGCAAACAAATGTGGGATCAGCTTGAGAAGATGATGTTGGGTTCGAAGGTTGGGAATCAGCTTAAAATCTCCAACTGCCTAAATAATTATGAAGAATTTAGAAGCAGAGTGGGAGAAACTTTAGAAGAAACCTATGACAGGTTTGTGACCTTGCTGAACGAACTAAGCAAGAACAAGGTCCACAAATCTCAAATAGAGTTGAACGTCAAATTCCTGAGTATTCTACAACCGGAATGGAAGAGATTTACCAAGCAGATGAAGCAGATCAAGGATCTAAATGAGATTCCACTTCATGAGGTGTATGAAACCCTCAGACAAAATGAAGAAGAGGTGGATGAAATTCTAGATGAGAAGAGACAGAAAGGAAAGACAGTTGAAGACACAGTTTCTCTTGTTGTCAGAAAGAAGAAGAACAAGACAATTATGTATGAATCAGAAGAAGATGAAAGTTATGCAAACTCTGACATGGATGAAAATGAACAACTGAAGCAAGCAATGATTCTGCTGTCAAATGCTTTTCAGAAAAAGTTCTACACGAAGCCGAGTTCAAACAGTCAGAAATATTCTTCTGGTCCGAACAACTACATCCACAAGGAAAGGGTTGAAGGAAGTAGATATGAAGGAAAGAGATTTGAAGGGAAAAGAACAGAGGAGAGGAAACCTGAAGAGAGAAGATATCAGTCTGAAGGAAAAAGAATAGAGGAGAGGAAACCAGAAGAGAGAAAGTTTAAAGTTGAAGGATCAAGTCAGCCAGAACCACCTACGTTCTACAACTGTGGAAAAATAGGTCACTTTGCCAAGGATTGCCGAAGATCAAAGGTCAGAAACTCCGATTATTACAAGAACAAGATGTTTCTTGCAAAGCAACAGCAGGCTGGCAATGCACTGATGGCTGAGGATGAATACTGGATTGATCACTCAGACGAGGAAGAAGAGGATGAAGAAAGAGATGAAGCTGTCAACATTTGCTTGATGGGAAAGATAGAATCAGACGCTGAAGCTGATTCAGAAGAGAATGAAGAAGATGAGGTATGTGATTTATCGTATTCAGATTTCATGAATAAAATGCATGCCATGATTTTAAAACAAAAAGAGTTAGAGTCGAATCTTGAGCGTGAAAATGGTGTTATAACTGACAAAAACCAACTAATACAGAAACTTAGCAATGAAATTGCTGAGAAGAAAGTATTGGTTGAGGTTTTACATAGAGATAATGACACCAACGCAAAGGAAAAGACAATAATTCTTAAAGAGAATTCTGAACTCAAGTCTAAACTGACAAAAAGTGAGATTGATATATATGAGCTTACAAAATTGCATTCTTCTTGTACGAAAGAAAACTTTTCTTTACTTGGTAAATTAAAAAGTTTGGAAGAGAAGTTATACAAAGTGGGTCAAACTGAACAGACTATTCATCTGAACAAACCCAAAGAGGAAATAGAGAGATGGGGAATCGGTTATAAGAATCCTTACTGTCTTCAAAAAGGGATGTCTGAAGTGCCTGCACTTTATGATCATCTTTCTATGAAATTAGCCCGACGAATCCCTGAGTTTAAAACTTTCTGGACTAAACTATCTGAAAAGGATGAAGCCAATGAAACTGAAAAACGTTTGAAATCATCTAAAGTTCACCTTCCATTTTATTATGCGAAGATGAATAATAGTTATAATGAAAATCCAATATATCAAAAGAAGAAAACTCTTTCAAGTGATTTCTTTCAAAGTTATTCTGAAAAAGAAATGGAGGCGAAGCCTATTAAAGGTAAACTATATGTCCCTCCTCTCGTTTTAGAAAATAAAATTTCTGAACTCGAGAATTCTTTAACAGATGAAAGACTTTTGATGAATATTGAACAAAAAGTTTTTTCAACTGTGCTGAAAAATGTTTTGGTCTAACTGATATAGGGCTTGATTTTCTGAATGCTGACGGTGGTTTAGATGATTGTTCTAATCAATTTGATTTTAATGCAAAACTTCCTAACCATTCATCATTTGTTAAGAAATCTTTAGGAAAAACCAGTATGCCTGTTAACAGTGCAAAATCAACGAAAGTTGATAAATCAGTCTCTGTGAAAGCTAAAAATGCTAAAGGTAAGATTATATCTCAGCATTCACAGAAACCGAACACTACTGGTAATCCGAAGAAGAAGCATTCGTTTGTTGCTCAAAAGTCTAACTCAACAGTTTTACATGTTTCAGATCTGAGCAAGCAAATGCCAGAAGTTAAATCTCTGTGGCAACCGAAACATAAGCTTGACAAGACCGTTAAATTGTTTTCTAGTGTTAATTGTAGTGAGACTTCGCCTAGTAAAGATGTCTTAATTGCTGATGTTGCTATTTTGAACTCAAAACTTGTTGTTTCTCGTAAACAATATACAATGAAGCAATTATTTCAGTTATCTTTATCTGCTATAAATGATTCTCACCACTCATCAAAAAGGGGGAGAATATACAAAGGGAGAGAATATAATGTTAGATCACATATCTATTGGACTCAAGATCATCCAAACTGATGATCGCAATCTGAAGCTAAAGCCGGAACGTCGACTCTCGATATTAAAGTCTATGTTTGTTTGTAATAAATGTCAAAGTAATTAATGTTTATTGTATTTTATGTTTTGTCTAAATATCTTATAAATAGATATTTAGACATTAGTTAGGTTAGTTTATTTAGATATTAGTTTAGTTAGTTTTAAATAGTTTTATATTGCAACTTGTTGTTGCAAGTGGTTTTAGGTTGTGTGTTGAAGAAGCTTGAGATCAATATCTGATCTCATCTCAACAACGCTCTAACAATCAGATTTTATCAAAAACAAAAAGACACACACTTAAAGGTGTAATACACAGAGAGAAAACACGAGACCTTCAAAGATCAACCTTGTAACCATTTCTATTAATCAATACAGGTTGGTAATCATATTATGTTGTTAATCTATAAAACTTGATAAGTATTGTAGACTCACATATAATCTGAAGACTGCTGAAGATTTCAAAGAATTCAATCTGTCTGAGCTTATTTGATCTATCAAAAGTCTGATTGAAGATGATCGTCAGAAGGACACTTCATTTAAAGAAAGAGGAAGATGAAGGATGTATCTGAAGTTTTTCAAGAGAAGTGAAGACCCGAAACAAACTGCCAAAAAAATTTTAATCTTGAATCCAAAGGGGGAGATTGTTGGATCATAAATTGTATTCAAGATTAAAGTTAAATTAGGAGGTCTAATTTGTAATTAATTGATAGTTGTTTGTTATTAGGCCTCAAGCCCATTATGCCTTAGTCGCCTAAGTATAAATAGGTTTTAATTATTAGGCTTTAAGGTTAATCCTCTAATCCTCTCATAATCCTCATTGTTTTACATAATCCTAATTATCAAAGAGGTAGCCGTATTCGTATTCTGTAATCGCACAAGGTACCAAGAACACACAAGGTTTTCATTGATTAATCAAGGGATCATGATATGTTATTCTGATCTGTTTATCTCTTGATCTGTATTGTGTTGTGTGTTAATCTATCAACTAGTTATCTGGGTTTAACAGATGGTTCAGGTACACATAAGAGAAGAAGGAGATCTAATGAAGAGAAACTGGTATGGAGAGTAAAACCAGTAGATGAAGATGAGAAGAAGGAAGATAAGAAAGGAAAGAAGGATGAGAAGAAGGAAGATAAGAAAGGAAAGAAGGATGAGAAGAAGAGTAACAAATCATTTGTACATGCATCAAAAGCCAAAAAGAACAATGTGCGGAACGGTAAACCTGATTTTTCTTATTTGAGTGACCAATTATTCAGGTTATCTAGGAAAATGTATTGTTCTTACTGTTGTACTTATGATTTTATACATAAGTCTAGTGATCATTACTGGTATGGTTCTTACTCTATTACTCCCATTAGAACTGTAACTCATAACCATGGACCCAAATACCAGTGGGTACCAAAACCAAAGGATGAATCTGTGTTGCAGGCACCTAATGTCAAGGGGGAGTAAGAGAACTAAGGCTTCTGAATACAAAAGTTCAGGACCCGTTTATCAATGATAAAGAGTTTGACTTCTAAACACAACAGTTTAGGACTCGTACTTCAACGATGAAAGAGATGCTACTCCCGGGCTGATATGAGGATGTACTCCGATACTCAGATGAGGAAATCAACCTTAAAGGGGGAGTAAATATGTTTCTGGAAATATGTATTCGGAAGATATGACGAACTACAATTCAAAAGGGAATTGTAGATCTCTATCATGTGCTTTTTCACTGATAAATTACAGATGCATATTTTCAGGGGGAGTAAGAATTATGACTTCTGATTACTTCAGATCAGAACTCATACATTCAATGTTTTACTGCTTTATGTCCTTTTAATTTTCAATAAAAGTTTTTGTGAATAAATTTTGTACTTTGACGGACTTTTTGACTGATGCAGATTGAGAGGATGCTTACAAGATCATATCTTTATGACTTGATATTTGACTTGATGAGATTTAAGACTGAACGGAAACGTTTATTTCTTATCTTAATCTCATATATGGTTGAAAGAAGGACGACTTTCCATCATAGAAAACATATTCTTATACGTATAAACCACTTCTCAATTCTTAAACAGATTTCATAATTTTGAAAGTGCGATTTTAAATGTTTTCAAGATTTACTTGAGTTTGAATGTTTTACAAACCGTGTGTTTCCAAAGATAAATACTTGCGTATTGTCTTTTCTATATACTTTCAAGTATTCACACACACCGGTTTGACTTATTGTTCAAAATGTTCTTACCATGTCTCAAAATTGAAACATATTTTTCGATGGTAAGACACCCCGCTTGAAAATCAATGAATATTGAGCACTCATTCATTTCTAAATGTTCCATTCAAGAATGTCTATATTTTGTTTCATATAGACAATATCCATTATTTTTTACCATAAACCTAAACAGTTATATCATTTCTTTCTGATCATTTTCATCCAATGTCAGTTTTTCAAACAAGTCTCTTGCATTCATGTCTATTCATTCAATTTACTTGTTTGAAATATCTTCAATGTTTAAAATGCTCATATCTTCATGATTATATTCTGAGCATACAAACCTCTGACTTGTATTTGAGCTTTAACTGTTCAAGTTAAACCATTCTGAGCAACATATGCTTCATAGGAAAATATGGGTTCTTTGTGTAGGACTTAAATGCAACTTCTATGGATTCACGTTAACCAGTGTTTCCTACCCAAGAAGTTAATCCTTAGTGATCGAGTGTGAGGAGTCTAAAAGAAATGAGTGTGGGTTGAGTGATGAGGTAAAATGTAAAAGAGAGTTTGGTTAGATGCGAGCTCAATGATTAAAAAGAAAGAGGGTGTGAGAACAGAGTAAAAGAATATCAAACTCTGCACCAACTTTTTCTGAGTCGGGCAGCCACATTACTAATGTTTCACAATTTTTGGTGAACATTATTGAAACAGGCAACTAGCCCATGCCAACTCTTGCCTTAAACCCCACCTGCCACTCATTTTCTTCTTAAAAAGAAAATGTTTCATCTTTCAAGGGGACGCAACATATAATCTATCTGATTTTCATTTGGAAAATCTGGATATTGAAAAAGAAGTAAGTTTGCCCCACCTTCGTACTTCAATCATGCACATTGAGTCTGTGTTTTTCTACTGTTGTCTCAGTGGTTTACACCATGTTGAGCCTTATAAAAGCAATCATCAAGTGCTTAATTCTTTCTAACACTTGCACGAACACACAAGGAATTTGTTTTCTTGTCAAAACGTTCATAGAAATTGCCTTAGTGGTGTTTCGATGATTGAATAAAAACCCTGGGGGAGTGAACATCAAAAATCTCCTTTCCAATTTGTATTCGTTACACACAGTGACTTAGTGTTACTGACAGGCATATTAACTGATTTGTTTGTTGATTCAGGTGTTACATTTCTAATTTGTCTAGATTTGAAAAGATCTCGATAAATACCTTATTTTGGATCGACGGAGAATCAGAGGCTCTTGTCTTCAAAAGATCAGTGGTCAGAATTAATGTTGACATTTCTTGTTGAAAGTTTTGATGATTTCATGCTGCAATTGTCAAAAAGGGGGAGAGAGGTTCAAGAAATGTTGAGAAGATCATATATGTTTGAAGAGTTCAAGAATTGTTTGAAGTCATAAATATTAAAGTTGGGGGGAGAAGATCAAGAAATATTAAAGATTGTTGAAAGCTGAAAGCTGAAAGCAAGAGTTCAAAGTTTTCAGAATTGTTGAAGATAAATTTGCTGAAGCAAAATTGTGCTAAATCTAAACATAATCTCGTTTCAAGTCTGAAAGAGGTTTTTATCAACCTTTGGGAGAATGTTAATATTCTTGGTGAACAGACTTTTGGAAGATTGATGAAAGTTTTTGATGATACTTAATTTATCAAAGAAAGGGGAGCATGTTAATTTTCCATATGAATAGGGGGAGAGTGTTGTTTGCTTGAGAAGATCTTGTTCACATCAAAGGGAGATGATCCAAATTGAGCTTAAAAGAGAAGATTGAATTGATATATTTTTTTTAGAGAAGATCTTGATCTAAAGGGGGAGAATGTTAGACCACATATTTGTTGGATTCAAGATCATTAATACTAAAGATGAAAGTCAAGCAAGTGAAATGCTCAAAGTCAACTCTCAAGCATAGAAGTCAAAGTCTTTGTGTAATAAGTCAAAGTCAAAGTGTAATTGTTTTATTTTCTTGTAATTGTGTGATGGTATAAATAGGTTCCTTGTAATAATCATTGTGTAGGATTCCGATTGTGTCATTCACACGAGCATATGAGAGAAGAGGTTCATAGAATATCGTTCTAGAGAGAGAGTGAACGTAGTGAGAGAAAGTGAGATTTGTAATCTCTGATTAAGTATCAATGACATATGATTTCATCTTGTTTGTTTGTGTATAATGAGAACTTGAATTTGGGAATAACAAAACCTTAGCTCATGTTGCTAGACTAGAAGCAATAAGAATATTTCTGGCCCATGCTGCTCACAAGAACTTCCGGGTCTTTCAAATGGATGTTAAAAGTTCCTTTCTAAATGGAGAACTGGTTGAAGAAGTCTATGTGAAACAACCTCCAGGTTTTGAAGATCCAGCTCATCCTGACTATGTGTTCAGACTAGATAAAGCTCTCTATGGTCTGAAACAAGTTCCTCGTGCCTGGTATGATACCTTATCAGACTTTCTTCTCTCCAACAATATACCTGAGGTAAAATTGACAACACTCTCTTTCTTAAGAAAACCAAAGATAATATAATTCTTGTGCAAATCTATGTGGATGACATCATTTTTGGTGCTACTGATGAATCTCTTTGTCAGGAGTTTGCCTCTCTCATATCTTCCTCAGTCTTCAAATCAAACAAACTTCTGAAGGAATTTTCATAAACCAAAGCAAATATATTCGTGACCTCCTAAAGAAATTTAATTTTGAAAATTGCTCTCCCATGAAAACTCCTATGGCACCAGCTCTCAAAGTTCATGTTGATCCAGCTGGTAAGCCAGTTGATATCACCATTTATAGAGGAATGATTGGGTCTCTTTTTTAACTAACTGCTAGTAGACCTGATATTATGTATGCTACATGTCTTTGTGCGCGTTATCAAGCCAATCCTAAGGAATCTCATTTGGCTGTTGTTAAATGCACCTTTCGGTACCTCAAAGGTACTATGAATTTGGGTCTTTGGTATCCCAATGATTCAGGTTTTGATCTGATTGACTATTCAGATTTTGACTTTGCAGGAGCCAAGGTTGATAGGAAGAGCACAACTGGGAGCTGCCAATTACTAGGTGGAAATTTGGTTAGTTGGTCCAGCAAGAAGCAACACTCAATCTCCACCTCTACTGCTGAAGCTGAATATTTTGCAGCTGGCAGTTGTTGTGCTCAGATATTGTGGATGAAGAACCAACTTCAAGATAATGACAAGTTCTATTCTCAAATCCCCATACTATGTGACAACTCCAGTGCCATAACCATTGCTAACAATCCTGTGTTGCATTCAAGATCAAAGCATATTGATATTCGGTATCATTTTATCAGAGATCATGTCTCTAAAGGTAATATTGAACTTCACTACATTCCTACCGACCTTCAGCTTGCAGATCTTTTCACTAAACCTCTGGATGAGGCCAGATTCAACTTCTTTGTTGGATCTTTAGGTATGCTAAATTTTGAGTAAAAAAATATATTTTTGAATTCTCTACCGAAATTTCATTTTCTTCCTCCAATACATTCTTCGGTACACAGTCCTCTCTTTCAGCATCCCCCCTTTCGGTAAGCCTCACGCCTACCAAACGTCATCCTTGCCGAATTCTCTTCTTAGCCTACGGAACATTTTGACACCGAAGTTTCTTTCTAACCCTTTCGGTAAGTGTCACAACTACTAAACCTTTCCATGCCGAATTTTATATTTACTCTTCAGCACCCTCTCTATCTACCGAACAATACATCTACCACAAACAGACACCTCTTGGGTTAACGGGGGAGACCCGCTTACTAACACAAGTGACGGAACACAAAAGTAAGACACTTGACGCATTAGTAAAACAAATACACATAGAGAGTGAACACAAGGGATATCAGGCTTGGTGGCTTTAAACTTACACCCACGGAAAGTCAACTTCAACCGAGAAAGGTCCTTACGTTGAGATCCTCATCCAATATCGTAATACTTAGCACGTAGGACTTATAACCCAATCCAATGCCTAAACGTGCCTCGACGTGAGAAACTATTGTACCAACGTCGGACAAAATGCAACGACAGTTATGGGGTCATGACTCCCAAATGAAACCAAATATGCCACATAGAGCTAATTGACTAATTGGTGATTCAACGTTTAAATATATCATCCAAGATATTGACAAATGAAAGTTTTCACATAATACTCGCATAACTTTACCAAAAGGTTTCAAGTTGCCATATGAATCATATTTCCATATTCTAACCATTCGGTTTGCTTTATTATTTCAAAACCCTAGTTTTGGGTACTAAATATTTAAACCAAGGTTATAGTAAAACAAGTTCCCATATACAAACTTATCAGCAGTTCAACATAAAAGTTCATCAACCCAATGTTAATTTAAACCATGAAACTAGAGAATAGAAAAAGTGTAATGCCAAAGCCATATTCACATGTAAACCCAAGATACCCTTTTTCTTTTCTTGAAATCCTTCCCAAACACATAAAACCCTAGAATCTCCAAAAATTAGGGTTTTGGGTAAAAATGCACCCAAATTAAAGAAGTAAAAATTGAGATGTCTAATAGGTTAAAAAGCATGATTTTAACATGCATAAAGTTTATAAAAAAGATGAACTCGCCTTGTAGGGTTGTAGATGAACCCGAGAATCCAAGCACTAGTGAGGAGATGAGAAAGAGCTTTGAGAGGTTCTAATCTTAGTCAATAAATGTTCAAGGATCCTAAATTGACATAAATGATCAATGATGGAGGTAGTTGAGTGTATTAATGGCAAATGAGAGGAGAGGATGGAACTTACCGGATCTTAGAGAGAAAATCGTAGCCACCAAGATCAAAATCAGATTAAAAGCCCTAAAAACTCGAAAATCTGATTTACACTGCCAGACCCCGCCGACGACTATGACCAGGCGACATTGCCATGGTCATTGTCGCGGGCAATGTCGCACCCCACCCCCATGTTTCTGAGTTTTGTCCAGATATCACCTCAATTGCCGCGACTATGACACATACGACTATGCCATGTGGCATAGTCGCCCAAGGCCCACTGGGTGCGACTTCGACCCGAAACGACCAAATTCTTCGACAGGGAATAAAAGATCAGATTCGATACTTAGATCTAAACAAAATTACGCTATCGCAAGTCATTAAACATCCCAACGAATGTCCAAATAGAGAAAGTTTACCCGAAATTACGGCTGTTACAATCCTCCCCAACTTGGGAATGATTCTGTCCCCGAAATCCAACTACGTAAATAAATGAGGGTATCTACGCTTCATGTCCTCCTCTGTTTCCCATGTTACATTTGCCCCGCGATGGTTCTTCCATTTAACTTTCACCATTGCCACTTCTTTGTGTCGGAGTTTCTTGATCTCTTTTTCCAAAATGGCTTCGGGTTCCTCAACACAACGGTTGTCGTCCACCCGAATCTCCGACAATGGTTTGACGCTATCTTCCTCCGCCATGCACTTCCGTAGATAGCATACATGGAACGTACGGGTGGATTCCGTCCATCTCCAGTGGTAAGTCTAACTTGTAGGCTTGGAGTCCAATACGCTCAAGGATAGTAAACGGTCCAAGAAAACGGGAACTTAATTTCCCCTGCTTTCCAAATCGAATCAAACCTTTCCAAGAGGACACTTTCAACATTACACGGTCCCACACGTGAAACTCTACGGGTCGCCTCTTCTTGTCGGCATAACTCTTTTGTTGATCTTGCGCCACTTCAAATGTTCCCGAAATTGATTTGTCTTTGTCGGCTGTTTCTTGCACAATTTTCGGTCCGGCGAATTGATTTTCGCCCGCCTCTAACCAACATACGGGGGTTCTACATTTCCTCCCGTACAAGACCTCGAATAGTGCTGCTCCAAGGCTTGAGTGGTAACTGCTGTTGTATGCAAACTCCAAAGGTAAATGGATATCTCAATTTCCACCGAAATCAATCATACATGACCTAAGCATGTCTTCCAAAGTTTGAATCGTCCTTTTGCTTTGTTCGTCGGTTTGTGGGCGGTACGTCGTGCTTAAGTTCAACCGCGTGCCCAATTCTTGTTGTAAGGCTCCCCAAAATCTTGATGTTAACCGGCTATCATGATCGGAGACTATAGACAAGGGTATACCATGTCTAGAGACCACCTCATCTATATACCGCTTCGCCAGCTTATCCATTGTTGGATCCCAGATTTAATCTTATAACAGTGATATAAAAAATAATAGTAATGATAAGAACAGCGGAAGCAATACAGTTTAATATCAAAGCAGATTCAAATATCACAGTTCATAACCAAATATGTAGAAAGTACAAGATCTTCTTTGAAATATATTCAAACGATTTATCAGATACAAGATATCAAAAAGCACACTTTTGTCAATGGAGTGATGGTCCTATTTATAGGACCATAAAGTGTACAGTGTACTATCCTGACAGTTGAAGCATGCTTGAACATTGTCGTACCTAAAAGGTAAGCTCAAGACATGCTTGAACAGTGACCTACTTTATAAAGCAAATCTTATCACTAGATGACGTGTCATTTGTTCTTCTGTCAACACTTGTATAAAACTTATGTCTTGATCTTCAGAGAGAACATCTTCAGAGCTCTGAATTAGATCTCTGATGAGGCTATCTCTGATGTCTTCCCGTCTGAGGAGTCTGTCTCTAAACTAACTTCAGAGCCGGACTTGCCTTTCTCCGCTGATGTCTCTGAATATCTTCAGAGGAAGACTTGAGCTATTTTCAATACTTTTACAATTCACAATTGGGGCTAACAATCTCCCCCTAAGTATTGAAAATAAAAAAAAATGCAAGAAATCAGAGAATTTTAATCTAGAAAGCGAAGAGGAGAAAGTCATCCTCTTTAAAAAATTACTTCTTAAAACATTTGGAATTACAAAATAGAGAAAGTAACAATCAAAAATAAGAAAATAAACTAGCACCTATCACTAGAACAGATTCCATGAAACTTCATAATAAGCTCTCAGAAGTTAATCATTAAGCCAATCTCTAAGTCCAGTTTCGCCAAAAGATCTGCTATGTGCCGTTCTTCCTTCACATGAATCATCTTCTACACACCTCTTAAGGTTTCATCAGCGTACTTCAATACTTCTGAAGCTAGAAAGATTTTCTTGATTTGGTTCACTTTGTAGACGAAACCCAGAGGCTCTGCAATTATTGATCCTGTCTTCTGCTTATCAATATTTTCGATCGTCTCCACAGGTTCAGTCACTCCCAATTTTTCTTCGCCCAGGTTCAGAGCAATCTGGAAGTCAAGTCTTGCTCTGAGTTTGACATAGGCTTCCATTGCTCGTCTGACTTCATACATGCCCATTCTGAATTGCCTTCCTTGATCGTATCTTGCAGAGCAATAAGCATACAAATGAGGTAGATCATATGGATTTAAATTTACGAGATCATTATCATTGAACTCGTAAACCTGTTGATCAGAGCGAATTACCCCATAGTGCCTGTAGATGATCTTATTATAGGCAAATTTCCTTTCAGAGATTTTGTTGACTTTTATTATTGGATGATCAGAGAGAACCTTCACTCTTGGAGTTGTCTTATCTTTGATGAATCTCTGCTCGTAGTCTGGCATATTCTCTCTGATTCTTGGATTCAGAGGAATGACTAGAGTATCTTCCAGATTGAACTCACAGTAAATGTATCGGAAGTGATCTTCTATGGAAGCTTTGGGCTTTGATGCAAGGAATGTGGGAGGTTGAGTGAAGACTTTAGCTAGTAAACCAATGCTTGCCTTCTGAACAAGATCCTTTGGAGGAGCCTGTTCATCGACAACCATGGTTGTTTCTTCAGCAGACAATTGTGTTGTCTCTGGTTTCTTCGCCTGTGATTGAGAAATTTATGGAGTGGGTTCAGAGATATAACCATCAATCTCTGGTGATTCTCTTAACTCGGCTTCTGTTGAAGTATGATGTAGTTGGGCATTCTTGTATACATATTCTTCAACATCAATTATTTCAACTTGTTCTTCTTCAGCAACCCCTCCTTCTTTTTCAGAATCAGATTTTTCTTTTTCTTCAGATTTTGATCCAAAGGCATCTCCCATCACAATATTTGGTCTATCTGGTGATGAGAATGCATCTTCGGATGTTGAGAAGTCCACCAGCTGTTCATCTTCATCTTCATCCAGAGCCCCAATCGTCTCTGGTATAGCATTCACAATTGGAATGATTGAAGCCTCTGAACTTGATGATGGTAAGAATATTATAGGTGCAGAAGGTGCTTGAAGTGTTTGGTTGTCATCAGCATAGGTGGTGTTCCTCTCTGGTTCCTTCTCTTGAACTCCCCTGTTGGTTGATGTTGGTGGAGCAGAGCCACTTGTATTTGCAGGTTCAGAGGGTGCAGGTTCAGAGGGGTGTCTTGTTTCTTCTCTAATCTCCCCCTTTTGAGATTCAGAGGCTCCATCCTCGTCAGGGTCCTCAGAATCATCAAACCTGAACTTCTTGGCCACCTCGCTACAAGTGTCACCTCCGAATTTTCGTTTATATTTTGGGGACCCTGGAGCAGCCATCCCCTTTCCATTGGGGTCAAGTGCAGCTTGCTGAATTGATGTTATTGCCTCTGAAGATGTGCTAAGTATTTCAGCTACCTGATCCTCTGTATTAAATCTGTGAACCTCCATAGTAGCTTTAACCCGTTTTTGGGCAATAGTATAGATCTTTGAAGAGCATGTCAGCATTCTGCTTATGATTGCATCTTTGAAGGAGGCCAGATCACTCTTGGTGATGAGGTCTTCAGCAGTTCTGATGGGTGGAATGGGGATCTCTGAAGGTGTGGCTTCTGTAGGAAGAGAAGCTTGAATGGTTGACTTGATGAGGTCAGAGATACAGGCCAGTTGTTCTGATGAGAGTGAAGTTGATCTGGTGGCCACTACCTCTTCCCTGAGTTCCTTTAGCTCTCTCTGAACATCTGCAACTGTGGAGGATTGAGTCTGAATGGTAGCAATCTGAGCTTTAAGAGCTGCAATCTCCAGAGAAGAACCCTCCTTTTGCTGAAAAATTTCTTGTTCCAACCCCAGAATCTTGTTAGTGGAATCCAGAAGTTGGGTCTTCAGAGTAGAAACCTCTGCTCTGAGTTTGTTATTTTCAGAGCGTAGAGCAGAGGTCTCTGAACCGTCAATTCTTTGAAAGTTATGCTCATTCATGGAGCCTCTGACTTCCTCACAAAATCTTTGGAACTCTGATTTTGGGAGAAGATCAGAGATGGGTACATTGGTAACAACACATGTTTCCAATTTGTCCTCGAGTCCAGAGGAGCCTTCTTTCAGAGATGGTTGTATGTTGTCTCTGGAAGGACTTCCACTCGGTCCTCGATGTTCCGGAGAATCATCTCTGAGTGTTCTGTTCTCAACCAAGTCCTCCTCCTCAGATTCAGAGGACTGGAAGTGAATGTGGGAGTTGAGCTTGCGATCCAGGCAAGTCAATCCTTGTGCCTGAAGGTTAAGACAATGTCCCTGAGTTGGACAGCTCCTACGGGATAATCTAAAGGGTAAGAGATGAGCCACAGAGGCATCATCGTGTGTAGGAATATTTGTCGTACTCTGAGGCAACTAAGTACTTATCACATTGGCTAAGTCCTGTTGAGAGGACTTATCCAGAAATTGGGTTTCCTCAGGTTTGTGAACTTCAGATGTAGAAAAAGGCACCTCTAAAGTGGCTAGATGGGATGGGTTCGAGGTGTGCACCTCTGTTTCAATAAACATTGCCTCTAGATCAGGTTGGTTAGATTGTGTGGTTGCACTGGGAGATAGGGTAGGAGTCCTAAAATAGATGTGCCTTTGGGCATCTTTTTGAGAGGAGGGGTGAGAACTCTCTGGTTTCTCTAAGTCCTTAGGGGACTCGCTCTTCTCACTTTGAGAATCTTTAGAGCTAGTCTCTGAAGATTCATCCTCACTTGCCTCAGAGCTAGTAGAGCTATTCTCTTCACTAGCATCTGAGGGGTCTTCCCTTGCTCCCTCGTTGACAGCCCCTTCTGGTGTGCTGTCATCTCTCTGTACTTCGGTTTCTCTGATAGAAGTACCCTCTGGTTCACTCCTCAGAAAACTCTGAACTTCAGGGTCCTCTGATCTCTCTGAAGTAGAGTTTCTCTGACTCTTCATTTGGGGCATAAGACCTAAGTGTGTTGGGGTTCCCAGGACTGGCTCTAGTCCTTGGGCAACACGGAGATAAGAAGCTAGGGTTACAGATTGAGAATTTACCTGATCAATCATGTGGTGAGGAATCCTTCGTGCTCCTGGATAACCTTTAGAAAGAATGGTCGGTTTGAAGTTGTTCATAATGTAGAAAGGAGTCTTGCTTTGGTGAGGGTGGGTCAGAATGTGAAGTTTATTTATGGCAACATGGATTATCAAAGCAAGAAATCTTGGAAAAGTGATTGAAGGAACTTTGGAGGATGGTGTGGTTTGTTCAGGGTCCTTGGTCAAACACTTGTTCTTCTTATCTATTGAGGTCAGAATGAGTTCATAGATTATTTCAGCCATATCAATGTTGCGATTAAAGAATAAGGCATACATGATAGACAGAATCTCGGGTGTGGCTTGATCCATGCTTCCAAGTTTACAGGTTAGGGTGCGGTTCAGTACAGAGAACATAAAGATCCATATTGGGGGTAGGTGTTGTCGTCTGAAATTGCTCAGCCTCGTGATTTCAGTATTGTAACCAAGCAGACGAATGAAATGGAGTAGGGTTTCAGATGATGGGCGTTTTTCAAATCTAGGGATTTGAAGTTCTTTAGTGGTGAGAAATGGAATAACTTCTCGTAGAACAGTAGGATTGATGAGCATCCTACATTTCACAGTTTGAGAGATGTCAAACTCTCCATTGATTCTGTGGTGGTATTCGCTTTAGTGACTGGAGGAGTACCATTCTTGAACAAACGTGAAAGGGCAATCAGTAGTGGATGCGATTAGGGCTTGAGTTAGTTCACAGTTTGAGAAGAACTCGCATATGATTCTGTATTGTTCCTCGAACTTGGGAGAATCAAGTTGTATCATGTGATTGTTGTCTTTGATCGGAAAACGATACACTCTTGAAGGTTCACCAGTTTTGGGAAAAACTTGCACCATTCCATTGAAGACGGCATTTGAGAGTTGAAGCGAAGAAGATGAAGTTCAAGTTCTTAGTGAGAGAGAGAAAGAGTGCTCGAGAGTAATTTGTAAAAATGGATATCCAGATTTAAAATTCTTTTATATATCCATATTTAGAAATTTTACACTCGAGTGCATAAGGTGAAACGGCAGTGATTAGACCCTTTGGTTGAGGTCGTTTGACCTTTCACTCATTCCAGTGGTGACACGTGTTTTTTGGTAACTGTTGCACTTTATGTGTGTAGTTGCCAAGAAAATAGGAAGAGGTGCCAGTACCAATATTGAAATGGAATAGTTATTTGTGCTGACTAGACAAACCTTTCACCTTGTTGTCTGAAAGAATAATTTGATTGTGAAGTAATCTAAGATATCATAAGTGTGAAAAAGGATTCAGAGAATCTGAATTTTAAATTTCAAATGATATTAAAGATTGCTGAACAGGTAAAAGGATTCAGAATCCTCTCCTTATTCCCCCTTGACTGAAGAATGTGTAGGTTGAACTTTATCTACTCCCCCTTGAATAATGCATTGATTATTTGAGAAAACAATGGTAAATATCAGGGAAACGTTCAGAGACTCTGATATGAGTTATCAGAGAGAGGATCAGAGACTTTGATGCTTCCATAGTTCTGAAGCTCCCTCTGATCAAATGAAAAGTATTTTCTTTTGCTCCCCCTAGACGAAAGAATGTTTCCTTTTTATCTTCTTCCCCTTGATAGATGTGTAGAGACACAAAAGAATGATTTTGACCATTGATTTAAAAGTCCAGAATCTCTGAAACTAGTTTCAGAGGCTCTGGGGTTAAACATTCTACTCATGTCAGAGGCTCTGATGAGTAGATCAGAGACTCTGATGTCCTTCTTTGTGTTAGGTAGACATATTCAACATTCCCAACTTGCTTATCAAGAAATTGAACCTTCGTTCATCTAAAGCTTTTGTGAAGATATCAGCAAGTTGGAGATCAGTTGGAACAAAATACATCTCAATTGTTCCCTTTTCAACATGATCTTTCAGAAAATGATACCTTACATCAATGTGCTTTGTTTTGGAATGATGTACTGGATTGGCAGAGATGGCTATGGTACTTTTGGAATCACACAGAATGGGAATTCTGTCATAATGCAAACCATAGTCTCTGAGCTGAGTTTTTATCCAGATGACTTGAGAGCAACAACAAGCAGCAGCAACATATTCTGCCTCTGCAGTAGAAGTTGAAACACAGTTCTGCTTCTTGGATGACCAACTCACTAGCTTGTTACCCAATAATTGACAACATCCAGAGGTACTCTTTCTGTCTAGCTTGCACCCTGCATGATCTGCATCAGTGTATGCTGTTAAATCAAAACTAGAAAGTTTTGGATACCAGAGACCCAAAGAGGGTGTGCCTCTGAGGTATCTAAAAATTCTCTTTACTGCAGATAAATGAGATTCTTTTGGATTTGCTTGATATATAGCACAGAGACATGTTGCAAACATTATATCAGGCCTACTGGCAGTTAAGTATAGAAGTGATCCTATCATGCCTCTGTAAGTCTTGACATCTACAGATTTCCCTGAAGGATCAGAGTCAAGTTTGACTCCTGTGGCAATAGGTGTTTTCATAGAAGTTGAATCATTGAGCTCGTACTCTTTCAAAATGTCAAAGACATACTTAGATTGACTTATAAAAGTACCCTCTGAAGTTTGTTTTACTTGTAATCCCAGAAAGAATGTTAATTCTCCCATGAGACTCATCTCAAATTCATTCTTCATCAACTCTGAAAACCTGTCACAATACTTCTGATTTGTAGATCCAAAGATAATGTCATCAACATATATCTGTACTAAAAGCATCTCATTTTTGTACCTTTTGATGAACAAAGTTGTATCAATTGTACCTTTTTCAAAACCATTATTAATCAGAAATGTGGACAGAGTAGCATACCAAGCTCTTGTAGCTTGTTTAAGTTCGTACAGAGCTTTATCAATATAATAAACATGGTTAGGAAACTCTGCACTTTCAAATCCAGGTGGTTGCTGGACATAAACTTCTTCATTCAATTTACCATTTAAAAAGGCAGATTTAACATCCATTTGATATACTTTGAACCCTTTGTGTGCAGCATAGGCTAAGAAGATTCTAATTGCTTCTAGCCTAGCCACAGGTGCAAAGGTTTCATCATAATCAATACCCTCTTCTTGGCAATATCCCTTAGAAACCAACCTAGCTTTGTTTCTTATTATAATGCCAACCTCATCCTTTTTATTTATGAAAACCCACTTAGTTCCAATGGCAAATTTTCCTTTAGGAAGGGGAACTAGGGTCCAGACTTTGTTTCTTTCAAACTCTTGAAGCTCATCCTGCATGGCAGAGATCCAATGAGGATCTTCAAGAGCTTCATTTACCTTCTTTGGTTCAATGATGCTCAAAAAGTTTACAAAATAGCATTCATTGATTGTGGCAGATCTGGTTTTGACTCCATCTGAAGGTGATCCAATGATCTGATCATGGGGATGATCCTTTGTCCATCTTGTGATTGGATCATGAATATGAGGTGGAGTTTGAGCTTCAGAGATGGTAGTTGGTGACATCTCTGTTCTGCTGTTCAGAGGCTCTGAAGTTAGTTCCAGAGACAGTGAAGCAGGCTCTGAAGTCTCTTCAAGAGATGTCTCTTGTTCATCTTCTGCCTCTGAAGAGGTTTGTCCTTTAGTTTGTCTTGTTTCAATTCTTAGACCTGTATTCAAGGAAGCAGAAGTTGTGATTTCAGAGGGACCAGAGAGTGTTGTACCTGTATTTTGTGGTTCCTCTGAAGTTGCTCTGTGAATATCTCTGAAAAGAAACTCTGAGTTTTCATCATCAAAGAAATCTTCGAATATTTTGTTTAGTTCAGATTCTTTTATCTTTGATGATTCAGAGATACTTTTTGCAGTTGGATTGATATCTTTGGTGGCAAGACTTTTGTCATCGTCAAAAGACACATTGATGCTCTCTTGGATTGTTCTTGTTTTCAAATTGAACACTCTGAAGGCTTTTGAGGCTAATGAATATCCAATGAATTAGCCTTCATCTGCTTTTTTGTCGAATTTTCCAAGAGACTCTCTATCATTCAAAATATAACATCTGCATCCAAAAACATGAAAATTTAACATTAGGTTTCCTATTGTTGATGAGTTCATAAGATGTTTTCTTGAATCTTTTGACAATGGTAGCTCTGTTTTGAGTAAAACAGTCTGTTGTTACTGCTTCTGCCCAAAAGTTTGTTGGAAGATCAGATCATGCAAGCATTGTTCTTGCAGCTTCAACAAGTGTTCTATTTTTTCTCTCAACAACACCATTTTGTTAAGGGGTTCTTGCTGCAGAGAAGTTGGGAGTGATGCCTTCTTCTGGAAGATATGAGTTGATTTTGGCATTTCTGAACTCTGTCCCATTATCACTTCTCAGCTTCTGAACTTTGCTGTTGAACAGAACCTGCAATCTTTTTAACAACCTTATTAAAATATCAGGTACATCAGACTTGGCTCTGATGAATTCTATCCAAGTATATATAGAGTATTCATATATCATAACTAAAATATACTTTTTACCTGATAGACTCTGCACAGAGATAGGACCACAGAGGTCCACATGAAGCGCAGAGGTTTTGGACAATTATTATCACTTTTGGTCTTGTGGGAAGATCTTTTCATTTTTCCCATTTCACAAGCAGAACAAAGATGATCTTTGTTAAACTTCAGAGATGGTAATCCCTTAACCAAATTTAGTTTGACTAATTTATCAAGTGAAGAAAAGTTCAGATGAGAGAACTTTTTATGCCAGAGCCAGACATCTTCACTGTTCAGAGATACTAGACAAATTTTCTTTGAGTCAGTTTTTATGTGTTTGGTAAAATTCATTCTATATATGTTACCCTTTCTGTCTACTCTAAGCATTTCTTGACTTGTTTTTGAGTGAAGAAGTGAATAATGTTTTTCTTGAAATTTCACATCAAAATCATGGTCACAAAGTTGACTTATGCTGATTAAGTTGTGTTTCAACCCATCAACATAAGCAAGCTTTGATACAGAAACATTACCTCTTGTTAGCTCATCATAACCCTTAATCTAACCTTGCATATTGTCTCCAAAAGTTACTGCTCCTCCTGATTTAGCTTTGTAAGAGGATAACAACTTCTTATCTCCAGTCATATGCCTTGAACATCCATAATCCAAGTACCAGATGGGCATTGACTGTTTCTGCAAGACAGATTAGAGTTTCTTAGGTACCCATCTCATTATGGGTCCTTTCTTGTTAGATTTCTGAGGATTTTCATGAAGATTTGCCATTTCATCTTTTGATGTTTTGGCAGAATTGTTCTTTTTCTTTTGAGGCTTTGTCTCTGAATTTTTATTCAGAGATTGATTCAGAAAGCAATGAGAACCTCTAAAATGATTTTTTAGTTTCATCAAGAGTTGGATGCAATTGCAATTTACAGAACAAGAAGAATTAGCAGCAAAGTTTTTCATTTCATTAAATGCATTTGATACATTTTGATTCTTTTTCAAATTAGTACTAGGAATATTACAAGTATTCCTAACTACTTCCTTTCTTCTAGCTTGAAAGACAACCTTCTTTTCAAGTTGTCTTTTCTTGTTCAAAAACATCTTCTTCTATTTATTGCTCACTTCACAAACAGGACCAGAATGGTTAATTTCTTGCCATTTTCCTTTTTGTTCAGGAGTAAACTTGATTGGTTTATAAGTGTAGAGTTGAGAAGTGTTAGTTTTATTCATTGCCTTTTCTTTTAACTCTTTCTCAAGATCCAGAGAAGTTTTTGCCTATAAACACATGTCTGCAAAATCAGTACATATTGGTATTCTGGGTCTATTTTTTAATATAGGAACAGGAACGTTCAAAATTCCAGAACCAGCAGTCTTTGTGCTTTTATGAATTACTTCCTCTGGTCTATAAAATATCTGCTCATCTACCTCTGGATCAGATTCAGAATCAGAGTCAAGAAGATATCTTTTAGCCATGTCAGAAGTAACTACCTCTGTAGTTTTCTTAATTTCCTTAGGTCTAGAGTGTTAGAGCACAGTTTTATTGGATTCAAGATCATAAATTTTCTGAAGATGGAAATCTGAAGTCAAAGCTGGAAAAGTCGACTCTCAACAAATAGTCTAGGGTCCTTTGTATTAAATTGTCAAAGTTTGTTTCTGTATTTTCGTTTTAGTCCTTTTGTTTTAAAATAGGTTTTAGGTATTTATTAGATAATTAGGTTTTGTTTTGTGGTTGTTGAATAGAGAAGTCGCCGTACACATTGAGAGAGGTTGAGAGAGAGAGCTGCGCATAGAGAGAAAAGAGAGAGATAGCTTGATCGAGTTCTGATTCAACACTTGTAACCATTCAATTCGTTGGAATAATCATATCAGGTTTGCTTAATCTTATTGTTTAATTGTTTGGCTTGATTGAATCGTGAATCACAGGGACACACAATTGGTATCAGAGCCTAACAGATTGAAATAAAAAAAAAGAATTTTTTTTTGGTACTGTTTCATATCTGTCAAGATTCAATTTTTTTATTGTGTGATTTTTCTTTCAAACTGTTATTGATTGGGTTGTAGTTGATTTGCATATTCTATTGAATTGGTATTGGTTTATGTGAGTATAACATTGCTTTCGATTGTCAATTTTATGATTTTGGTATTGTTCGGTTTTTCACGAGCACAACACTGTTTAATCAATCGATTCTTTTAATTGTGTTGTTTATTGAAATTATTTGATTGTAATCAGTCCTAGATGTGTGTGTGAGCCTATGTTCAAAGTTTGGGACTGATTATCGAAGCCTAGATTGGTTATTAGGATTTCTAGAGCCGTATTTCGAAGTACAGGGAAGAACAACATTTTTGCGCTAGTTCATCGTCTTTGCGCCAGTTCTTAAGGTCTTTTGCGCCACCAGCTCATAGCGCAAAGTTTCCTTTTGCGCCACCTGCTGTTCGCGCAAACCTTACTTTGCGCCATTCAAGACTCCGGTCGAATCCGGTCAAAGTTCCACACTGGTCCATACCGGTCACAGACCCCGGCCGAAGGTAATACCGGTCGAAGGTACACCCCGGTCGCACAACAGTCCGGTCGATCCCGGTCGTAAGCTCATACCAGTCGAAGAAACATCGGTCGCACAAGGCACCGGTCGCACAAGGCACCGGTCAAGAATCCTTTTTGCGCCAACAACCTCTCGTGCAAATCTCATATTCGCGCGACTCGCATCTCGCACAAAGTTCATCTTGCGCCACCCTCCTCTCACGCAAAACCTTCCAGACTTGGCGAACTTAAGAATTTCGCGCCAACTCCTTTTCGCGCAAAGTTGTGTTTCGCGCCACCTGGTGTTAGCGCAAAACTTCATTTTGCGCCAGACTCTATTAGCGCAAAATCTCTTTTGCGCCACTGCCTTTTGGCGCATTTCTGTCCTTTTGCTCTAGATTTTCTTTTTCATTATTAATCTGTATTTACTTGATTTTATCTGGGCTAACGATCATTTTTCAAGTTTCTTATCTGTTCTTTGATAATCATATCAGTAAGGATGTCATCTCGGGAAGCTCTTGCTATCGGAACCGATGTGAAGCCACCAGTACTCTTCAAGGGGGAGTACGAGCAATGGAAGGACAGATTCTTGGATTTCATCGATCGAAATGATTTGGGAGATTACATCAGAAAATCCCTAAAAGAAGGAATCATGACACCTCCAACCAAGGTACTCACTGTAGCTGGAGATAATGGTGAAGAAACAGAGAGAGAGTATCCATTACCGCTTGGTGAATACTCTGATGAGCAGAAGAGAAGGCACAAGGGTGACAAATTGGCAAGATCATTTATTCTCCAAGGCATACCAAATGAAATTTATGTCAAGATTGATAGCTACAACCCTACCGGCAAGCAAATGTGGGATCAATTGGAGAAGATGATGCTCGGATCTAGAGTCGACAACCAACTCAAAATCTCCAACTGCTTGAATAATTATGAAGAATTCAAAGCTAAAAGTGGAGAATCACTAGTAGCCACCTATGACAGATTTGTGACATTGTTGAACGAACTAAGCAAGAACAAGATCAACAAATCTTAAATTGAGCTGAATGTGAAATTTCTCAGCAACCTTCAGCCTGAGTGGAAGAGATTCACCAGACAGATGAGGCAATTGAAAGATCTGAACGACATACTTCATGAAGTCTATGAAATCCTCAGATAGAATGAGGAAGAGGTGGATGAGATCAAGGCTGAGATGAGAAAGGCTGACAAAGCAGTTGCTGATCCAGTTGCACTTGTGGTCAAGAAGAAGTCTAAGAAAAGATGATAGCATCTGAATCAGAAGAGGATGAGAATGAGGCAAATTCTGACTCTGACGATTGTGAGAATCTGAAGGAAGCTATGCTAATGCTAACCAAGGCCTTCCAAAAGAAGTTCTATAAAAAGCCTAGCTCCAACAGTCAAAGGTACTCGTCTGGTCCAAATAACTACAAACACAAGGAGAAAGTTGAAGAAAAGAGACCAGAAGAGAAGAAGAAGGATAGAGTCGAAGAGCCCAAGCAGGAAGAACCAATAAAGTGCTACAATTGTGGCAGACTCGGTCACTTTGCCAAGGACTGCCGAAAACCTAAAGTCCGAAACTCTGATTATTACAAGAATAAGATGCTTCTAGCCAAGCAACAGGAGGCTGGAAAAGCATTAATGGCTAAGGATGAATACTGGCTTGACCATTCGGACCAAGAATATGAAGAAGGAGAGAAGGACGAGACAACACACCTGTGCTTGATGAGTAAGCAGCAGTCATGTTGGGAATTCAGAATTTGCACAAGTATGGTTAATGCTGCTAGCACAACATGGTTAGTACTTATGAGATAGATTAATACTGCTAAACAAGATTAATACTGCTTGATGAAGTTACTACTGCTGAGCATAGTTAGTACTGCTAGTAGTTAGTACTGCTAAGGGTTACTACTGCCAACTTCATTAATACTGCTGAACATGGTTAATGCTTCTGAACATGGTTAGTACTGCTTATGAGATGAAGACTTCGTATGGCAATGAAGACAGCTGTATTGATTGAAGATATTCATGGACTGCTCGGAGATAACTATGGAAGATTATACTGAGGATCTTTTATATTTTGTAGTTATCTTTTATCTTTAGTATATGTATAGACTTAGTCAGAATAACTTAGAATTAATTTTTGATTCTGAGTTTTTGTTTTCATAGAGAGAATCAACCTCAAGGTTTATAATCCTAATTCTCGAGAAGTAGAATTCGTATTGGTGAGCCTATTCATCAATATTGAGGTTGTGTGTGAAATCTTGTAGCTTTAAATCATTCAATAAAGTTTACAATTTGTGATTTCTGATTCTCTGTTTCATTGATATTCTGAATATTAAAGTGTTATTCCGCAAACTCCTTTAATATTGTTTCTGAGTGTTTATTCTTGTTAAGAATCAGATCCTGACAAGTGGTATCAGAGCTAGTATTCTCAGAAACCTTCATTCATCATGGAAAATACAGTTGAATCAAACAGTACTCTTGTCTCAAAGGTTCCAATGCTCAGATCTAATGAGTATGACATGTGGAAGATAAGGATCAAGCAATACATTCTCCTCACAAATTACTCTATATGAGACATCATTGAGAATGGCCCATCTGATGAAGGAAAAATTGGTGCAGATGGAAAAAGAACTCCACCAAAGACAGATGCAGAAAAGAAGATAAGGCAGACAGAGATGAAAGCCTTGAGCACACTGCTCTTAGCTATTCCCAATGAATATCAACACCAATTCTGCAATTGCACTGATGCACAGATGCTTTGGAATGCTCTAGAGAAAAGATTCTCTGGTACCAAAAGTACCAATAGAAATCAGAAGGCAATACTGAAGCAATTGTATGAAAACTTTATGTCAACTAAGAATGAGTCCATGACTCAAACTTTTGACAGGTTTAACAAGCTGATTGGTGAACTAGCTACTATGGGAGTACAGATTGATCAAGATGATGTAAACAGAAAGTTTTTAAGGTCCCTAGGAGATGAATGGACCATGTATACTGTTTCATTCAGACAGAATGAACAACTGGAAGAAAAAGAACTTGATGATCTGTACAATGACCTTAGAGTATTTGAAGCTGAGGTGGAGGCAAAGAAGAAGCCTTCTGGATATGTTCATAATGTTGCACTCCTATCAGCATCAATTGATTCTACTGCTAACCCTGAATCATTTAATGCTTCTAATGGAGCAAATCAAGAAAAAGGCACTGAATCTATTTTTGAAGCCTTTCTGTCCAGCCATGGAAACTCTTCTTTAATCAATGATGACTTGGAACAACTTCATCCTGATGATCTTGAAGAGATGGATATTAAATGACACATGGCCATGCTTTACATGAGGGTAAAGAAGTTCATCAAGAGGACTGGGAGGAATAACTTCTCCCAAAGAAGAGAAGATGGAGCAGGTTTTGACAAGTCAAAGGTAGAATTCTATAAATGTCATATGAAGGGACACTTTGCCAGGGAATGCAGAAGTGGAGTGTCTCACTATAACCACCAACAAGCTCAGACTGGTAGCTTCAACCAGAACAGAAACTCTGCTCAAGCCCTTGTTTCTCAACAAGGAATGGGGTTTGACTGGAGTGATCAAGCAGAAGAGGCTATTCAAAATCAAGCTCTCATGGCAGAGGTATCTGATCTCCCAACTGAGGTAAGTTCTAATCTCTGTTCTAAAACTTGCATAGACACTGTTAAAAGGTACAGGGATCACAACCAGAATATGAGTGATGACCTTAAGAGGTTAGCAAAAGATATAAAAGACTATGTGAGAATTGTTGAGAGGTTTAAGGAACAAATTAAAGGTTTCCAAGCCAATGAACTTCAACACTCATATGACACAAACTACTGGAAGTGGGAGAAAAAGGATCTAGAACTCCAACTGACAAAGTCTAAAGAGGAGAGTGAAAAGTTGAGAGGGGAGCTAGCCAAGGTTAAGCTAGATATGGAAAAGTTTTCCAACGCTTCTAAAGAAATGGACTCTTTACTACAAACTCAGTTTCATGACAAACTGAGAAGAGGAATTGGGTACAATACCACACCACCACCATACAACAACAACTACATCCCTCCTACATCAGACTTGCTAGAAACCAAAGATAGGAAGGACTTGCCTGAGGGAGCCACTGAGATAGATCCCTTAGATGAAGTAGTTGTTGAGGACAAAACTGAGAAAGAAGCTGGTAAGGGTAAGGAGAACACTGTGAGTGATGAGATTCCTTTAGAGAATCACATTATTACCAATGAGGGTTATGGAAAGATTTGGGTAAAATCTAAGGACATAGAGAAGACTGAGGGAAAGTCTAGTAAGGTCCATTATAAGCAGACCACAGTTGTGAATCCTGTTCCTTGCAAACAGTGTGCTTGTACTAAATCTGAGCCCCTAAATCATGATAAAAGGAGGGGTAATCAAAGAAACTGGAATAATCAGTGGGCACAAAAACAAGGGATTGATCTGAGTAAAATCAATAGACCAAAACCTTGTTTTATTTGTGGAAAGATCAATCATATTGGTAAATATTGTTATTTCAATCCTATAAACCAAAGGATGAGTTTTCAAAGATCTGTGCAAAAACCCTTTGGTTATAGGAAGAATGAAAGGAACCATGTGGCTAAGAAATCTGATAAATCTAAAATCCACATGAAGAAAAAGATTGTTGAGGAGAGTGTCAAGATGTGGATTCCTAAAAGCACTAAAACTGTTAGTACTGCTACCACAAATAGTACTGCTGACAATGATAGTGCTGCTAGAAGCAATACTACTGCTACCAATGTTAGTGCTGCTAAGAGTATTAGTACTGCTAAAACTAACATTGTTAGTACTTCTTCTAATGTTAATACTGCTAACTCTGTTAGTACTTCTAACAAAGTTAGTACTGCTAAACCTGTTAGTGCTGCTAACTCTGTTAGTACTTCTAAGGTTAGTGCTGCTAACTCTGTTAGTACTTCTAAGGTTAGTACTGCTTCTAATGTTTGTGTTGCTAAGCCAATCATCTTGACAAAGTACTCTAGTAAAGAGTGCTCTGAGTTTAAAAATCTCATCAAAAAGGAATGTAAAGACTTTGATGAGAAAGGGAGACCCAAGACCACTTTGGCTTGGGTTCCCAATCAATACTAATTGATCTATCTTATGTGCAGGGCAATCAACAGCTCAAGGGTAAGAGCATCTGGCATGTTGATAGTGGTTGCTCTAGGCACATGACAGGGAACATGTCTTGCCTCAAGAATTTCAAGAAAATTGATGGTGGGAATGTTGCCTTTGGTAATACTCCAGATGGAGGTAAGATCAGTGGTAAGGGTGATGTAACCAAAGGTAAAATGACCTTTGAAGATGTATTCTATGTTGAGCAATTAAGGTACAACCTGTTAAGTGTATCACAGGTTTGTGACAAAAAGCATAGTATATTATTTACAGATTCTGAATGCATTATCCTTGCTCCTGGATTCAAGGTAATTGATGAAAAGATGATACTACTAAGAACTCCCAGAAAGGATAATGTCTATTGCTTAGATATGGAAAATGTTTCAACTGATTCATCCCTAAACTGTCTTGTTTCAAAAGCATTTTTGGATGAATCATCACTTTGGCACAGAAGGATGTGTCACATGAACTTTAAAACAATGAATAAACTTGTTAAAAACAACCTTGTAAGAGGTTTACCCTCAAAAGTCTTTTCATGTGATGATCATTGTGTAGCCTGTCTCAAAGGCAAACAACACAACACTTCTCATAAGTCCAAAGAGTTAAACACTATTTCTAATTCTCTTCAGTTGTTTCATATGGATCTGTTTGGTCCTACAAATGTTATGAGTATAGGCAAAAAATCATACTTCTTAGTTATTGTTGATGATTACTCTAGATTTACTTGGGTATATTTTCTAAGGACTAAGGATGAGACAAGTGGACTGATCAAATCATTTATTCTAAGAATTGAAAACCAAACAAATCAAAAGGTAAAAGTCATTAGGTCAGACAATGGTACTGAATTTAAAAATCATGACCTAAACACCTTTTGTGAGGAAAAAGGAATTGAGAGGCAATACAGTGCTCCTAGGACTCCACAACAAAATGGTGTTGCTGAGAGAAGGAATAGGACACTGATTGAGGCTGCTAGATCTCTGTTAGCTTATTCAAAACTTCCAATTACTTTCTGGGCTGAAGCAGTTAATACTGCTTGTTATGTCCAGAACAGAGTTCTAGTAGTCAAGCCTAAAAACAAGACACCATATGAGCTTCTAAATAAAAGAAAACCATTTATTGGATTTATCAAACCTTTTGGGTGTCCTTGTACCATTCTCAATACCAAAACTCACTTAGGAAAGTTTGATAGCAAGGCAGATGATGGTTTTCTTGTTGGTTACTCATCTCAGAGTAAGGCTTACAGAGTATTTAATTCTTCTTCTAGAATAATTGAGGAAAGTGACAATGTCAAATGCAATAAGAACACACCAAATCCTATTGGTTCAGGTCCTCAGTGGTTGTTTGACATTGATTCACTAACTAACTCTTTGGGTTTCAGTAGTGATGATCATGCAGGTTCAGGAAGTGGAGGATCAGGGGATGTACAAGTACAAGACATTATTCCTCAGTCTGTGATCTTTCCCATACCTACAATGGAACCTGTTGATTTCTGTGAAAAAGAGACTATGACTGAACCAATTCAGAGTGAAGAAGAAAGAAGAGATGAGGAGAATCAAGTGCAGGAAGAGCCAGAAGCAGCTGATGAGATCACCTCAGCTGACTTAAATGAGTCCAATTTAGAAGTGGGAATCAATGAAGAACCTAGTCATCAGACTAGAACTCAAAAGAACCATCCTCCAGAGTTGGTCATAGGAGACATCTCTTCTCCTATGATAACAAGGAATCAAAGCAGACTTCAAGAGCTACAGGATCAGCAACACACAGTACTCTCTTGCTTTCTATCTCAGATTGAGCCTAAGAAGGTTTTTGATGCAATGAAAGACTCCAGTTGGATAGAAGCTATGCAGGAAGAGTTACTGCAGTTCAAATTACAAGAAGTTTGGGACTTGGTAGACCTTCCAAAAGGTCATAGAGCTATTGGCACCAAATGGATTTTCAGGAATAAAAAGGATGAGAGAGGAATTGTGATCAGGAACAAAGCAAGGCTTGTGGCACAAGGGTACACTCAGGAAGAAGGCATAGATTATGAAGAAGTGTTTGCCCCAGTTGCAAGGGTAGAGGCAAGTAGACTATTTCTAGCCTATGCCTCATACATGAAGTTCAAGGTATATCAAATGGATGTGAAGAGTGCCTTTCTATATGGTACAATTGATGAAGAAGTATATGTCTGTCAGCCCCCTGGATTTGAAAATCCATCATATCCTGACAGAGTATACAAACTGAAGAAAGCACTTTATGGTCTACATCAAGCCCCAAGAGCATGGTATGATACACTGTCTACCTATCTCTTAGAAAATGAGTTTGAAAGGGGAATAATTGACAAGACCCTCTTCATTAAAAGGAGTAAGAAGGACATCCTACTTGTTCAGATCTATGTGGATGACATCATCTTTGGATCCACACAAGATCAGATGTGTAGAGACTTTGAAAAGTTGATGCACAAGAGCTTTAAAATGAGTTCAATGGGTGAACTTACCTTCTTCCTTGGGCTTCAAGTGAAACAGCAGAAAGATGGGATCTTTATAAGTCAATCAAAGTATGTGAAAGACATCCTGGATAAGTATGGTTTAACAGACTCAAAGCCAGCAATCACACCTATGGAGACTCATAAACGGATCACTGTTGATCTTGAGGGGGAGGATGTTGATGTCCATCTATATAGATCAATGATTGGATCTCTCATGTATCTCATAGCCTCAAGACCAGACATCATGTTTCCAGTGTGTCTGTGTGCCAGATTCCAAGTCAAGCCAAAGCAATCACATCTTCAAGCTGTTAAGAGGATTTTCAGATACTTAAGAGGGCAACCTAGATTAGGTCTTTGGTATCCTTATGAATCCAACTTTGACTTGATTGCATATTCAGACAATGACTTGGGTGGTGCTAATATGGATAGAAAGTCTACTTCAGGTGGATGTCAGCTTTTGGGTGCAAGACTAGTATCTTGGCAGTGTAAGAAGCAAACCACAGTGTCCTTATCTACAACAGAAGCTGAGTACATTATTGCTGCAAGTTGCTGCTCTCAGGTTCTATGGATTCAGAATCAAATGCTGGACTATGGGGTAACCTTTCTTCACACTCCAATCTTCATTGACAATAGCAGTGCTATAAGCATTGTTAACAATCCAGTCAAGCACTCCAAAACAAAGCATATTGAGATCAGGTATCACTTTATTAGAGATTGTAATGAAAAGAAGCTTATTCAAGTTGCTAAAGTTCATACTGACAACCAGTTTGCTGATCTATTCACTAAAGCTTTTGATGTGGGTAGATTCACCTTCTTGGTCACAAGTGTGGGCATGATCAACTCTGAATGAGCTCATGTTTAAAATGTGAGTGTATACCTGTTATTTGGTTGTTTTTGGTTGTTACTAATCATCTTTCTCAGGAAGTAAATTGCCTTGTTCAGACCAAATCAAGCTTCAATAGTGTAAGTGTAGTTAATGCTGCCAGAGTTCGTTAATACTGCTAGTGGTTAATACTGCTCTCAGTTAATACTGCTAGTTAGTTAATACTGCTCTGAGTTAATACTGCTAGTTCGTTAATACTGCTAGTGGTTAATACTGCTCTCAGTTAATACTGCTAGTTCGTTAATACTGCTAGTGGTTAATACTGCTCTCAGTTAATACTGCTAGTTAGTTAATACTGCTATGAGTTAATACTGCTTATGTCCCGAATTGTATAAATACCCTTTTTGCCCGCCTAAAAGTTTATAACGACTCTTTGATTACTATTCATCTGCTCACTAACCCTTTTTCTCTCAAGCACCTCGTAAGTTACAGGCAAGAACTCTCAAGCTCAATGGCATCCATGGCGTTCATTGATGAGCACAACGAAATCGCGATGCTTCAAAAGCCGAAGCAGGCTGATGGATTTCAACAGATAGTCGATTTTCTCAAAACAAGCCATATCGCGTATGCCCTTATAGTGTCACCATCCATCTACATTGAGCACCAAAAACAATTCTGGGCAAATGCCACCATTATTACTGAAAATGGTGTGCAAGTTATCAAGACAAGGGTGTGTGACAAACCCTTGATAGTTTCTGAAGAGGTAATTCGCATTAGTCTACGTCTAGACGATGCCTCAGGTATCTCATCAATCTCTAATGATGAACTGTTTTCAACTCTTACTAGAATGGGGTATGGAGGCCCATTGGGTGTTTTTAAGTTCTCAAAAGCTAAATTTTCTCCCCAATGGCGGTTCTTTGTCCATACCCTGATGCACTGTATTTCCAAAAAGACTACTGGATGGAGTGAGTTCAGTAGTACCATTGCTTATGCTTTGGTTTGCTTGGCCACTGCCAGAAAGTACAATTTTTCAAAAATGATTTTCAGTGACCTTGTGTCAAACTTGGGAAATAAAAAGAGTTTCTATATGTACCCAAGATTTGTCCAGGCAGTTATAACCAATGAATTGATGGATATGCCTCAATTTGATGAGGTATATGTACCTAAAATCCCCAAAGGCAAGGTCTTTTCAAATATGAAGAGATCTCCATTGGACTCGGAAGGAGTTGACACCCCATTGTTCTCTACAATGATGGTGGTGTCCCACAATCCAGAAGGTATGGCTTCAGGGTCAAGGCCCTCATTAGACCATCCCACTGAAAGCCAATCCCAACCTTCAATCACCATATCAATCCCACAGTCCCTTATTCAAAAACCAACTTCTCCAATCACCAATACCTACATCAGGAAAAAGGTAAAGAAGGCTCCTTCCCTTCTTGTACCTTCACCCACAGAGCCTTTAAGCCCTCTAATGGAGAATTCTCCATTAGAGAATATCTATAGGGAAACCACAGGGGTGTCTCCCAACCCCAAGGAGGTGCTCACTGAGGAGATGAATGAGCATATGGGTGCAAAGGCTGCCACTACTCCTGCTAGCACAGAGGAGGCCAGTGGTAACATCAATAAGACCTTCCCCATGGCAACTTTGGGTGAGCAATCATCCAAAGGTCCCAGGTGCCAAGAAACCAAGGGGGTGGAGGGTGCTTCTGCTAGGAAGAAGACTTCCACTACTAAAAGATCCCATGATCCTTCAAAAGGGGGTAACACTCCTGGAGAAGGTGAGGACAGATATGACTATAATGAATTGATGGAAACTATGGGCAACATCAATCTGGATGTAATCAAGCAAGGCAAAGACATAGACGAGATGAAAATGGTGATTCTGTCTCAACAAGTACAGATTACCAACTTGAAGAAAATGGTGAAGAGATTGGTTCAGAAAAAGAAAAGGAAACAGTTTGTGCTCAGGAGAAGGAAACCAGTGGATGATGCTTCCAAAAAGGGGGAGTCAAAAGCTGATGTAAACATGGAAGATGCTAAAGATAAGGGGGAGAAATTTGATTTTGAGGGGGAGCAAGCAGTAGAAACAGAATCAGAATTTGTACAAGCAGCTGAAACAGAACAAGCAGCAGTAACAGTTAATGTTACTGAAACAAGCAAAGCAGCAGAAACTGTTAATACTGCTGAATTGAATGAAGCAGAAGAAATGGTTCAAGAGGTATTAATAGACCTTCTTAGCAGCAATGTGCAAGAACTTGAGACAACTGAAGCATTAATCAAAGCTAAACATGATACTCCTAAGGTCACTTCAAAGACCAAAGGAGTTGTCATCAAAGACAATGTTGAAGTTATCAAGAAATTTAGTGCTAATAAAGTAAACAGCAAGGACAAAGGCAAAGCTAAGATGTTGGAATCTGATCAACCAATTAAAAGGCAAAAGTTGGTTGAGTCAGATGAAGCATTGGCTAAGAAGATTCAAGCTGAACTTGAACAAGCAGAATCAGCTCAAGTGGAAAAAGATAGAGAGATGGCTAAGGCTCTAGCTGCAGAGTTAAATGAAGTTTATCAACAGAGTTTGGCAACTGAGATAGCAAAGAAGAAAGCTACAACTCTAAAGAAGCATGGAATGATCAGAATAGGGTCAAAGAAGAGACAACCTTCACAGACCTTCCTTGGCACTCAAGAGACAAAGAAGATGATTACTTTTCTCAAAGGTGCTGTGGGAGTTAAAAAGGAAATGTTCAAAGATGTCTTTTGAACAAATCAAAGGTTTGTATGAAGCTGAGATGACCAAGTTACAAGGAAATGACAGAGCAAGAGTTGAAGCAGAAAAGAAGATGAAAGAAAGACATGATCTTCAAATTCAAAAACCTTTCCCTGATGAGCAAGAATCACCAAGGAAGGAAGCTACTCTAGGTGACAGTTTGAGGAAGTTGAAGAGAACTAAAATGATGGCATGAAGAACACCAGCTAAGAAACCTAGAGTGGAAGAAGCTGAGAAAGAACAGAGGGGAGATGAAGAAGAAGGGGCACCTAAGTCTGTTGAACAGGAAGAACCATCAAGTACTGCTGATGTGAATCTGTACATGGTAGTGATGGACAAAGTGCCTGAGCCTATATCAGCTGAACCTGTTGGTGTTAAGCCTCCAGAAATCATTCACTGGGATACATTGAAAGTTGATGGAACAGAGTATATCAGAATCAAGAGGAAAGATGAGAAGTATGAAGTATATCAAACTTGGGCCAAGATTGTCAGAACATGTTCCAGATCTGATCTAAAGGATATGTTTGAAGTAGGAATGAAATTGTATGTTGATCAACTAAAAGCTCCAGGAATACCAATCACAAAACTTGTGATGGAGTATCTATGTATGTTGTTCAAGCCAGAAGAAGTGAAGGATATTATCATAAATGTGTTTCAAAAGGTTAACAACTGGACTCTATATGAAACTAGTGGAGTATATGCACTGACTATGGACACAAATCATATAGAATACTTCCTAGTGGATAGAGTTTACAACCACAGCAGATTAAAGTTGCATGCTATGTTAAAGAAAAAGCTTGGTTGTGCACCAGATTCAGAGATGGCAAGGTATTTGATCCAAAGAACAATTAATCAAAGTTTGGGGTTGAATGCTGATACAGGTATATGAATAATGGAGTTTTGGGAGCATCTGAAGAACTTGACTTCTCTTCCTAAAAGTCAAGTTAGGGGGAGATTGTTGGGAATTCAGAATTTGCACAAGTATGGTTAATGCTGCTAGCACAACATGGTTAGTACTTCTGAGATAGATTAATACTGCTAAACAAGATTAATACTGCTTGATGAAGTTACTACTACTGAGCATAGTTAGTACTGCTAGTAGTTAGTACTGCTAAGGGTTACTACTGCCAACTTCATTAATACTGCTGAACATGGTTAATGCTTCTGAACATGGTTAGTACTGCTTATGAGATGAAGACTTCGTATGACAATGAAGACAGCTGTATTGATTGAAGATATTCATGGACTGCTTGGAGATAACTATGGAAGATTATACTGAGGATCTTTTATATTTTGTAATTATCTTTTATCTTTAGTATATGTATAGACTTAGTCAGAATAGTTTAGAATTAATTTTTGATTCTGAGTTTTTGTTTTCATTGAGAGAATCAACCTCAAGGTTTATAATCCTAATTCTAGAGAAGTAGAATTCGTATTGGTGAGTCAGAAGATGAAGCTGATTCTGATGAAGGAGATAATGAAGAGGTATGTGACTTAACTGAATCTGATTTTCTGAATCAAATGCATGCCATGATGTCTAAACTCCAAGAATTAGAGTCTAAAATTAAGCGTGAAAAAAGGTGTCATTAATGAGAAGAATCAATCTATGCATAAACTTAGTAATGATATTGCTGAGAAAAATATATTAATTGAAACTTTGCACAAAAACATAGACACCAGCGCGAAAGAGAAGACTATAATTCATAAGGAGTTCTCTGAAACTGTTTCCAAATATAAAATGTGTGAGTTTGAGTCAAAAGATATTTCTAAAATAAATTCTTCGCTTTCAAAGCAAAAGAAATCTTTAATTGACAAGGTGAATGCTTTGGAAGAGAAATTATATACTTTAGGTCAAACTGAACACACTATTCATTTGAACAAACGTAAAGAGAAACCTGATTGTTGGGGACTTGGTTACAAGAACCCACATCACCTCAAAAAGGGTATATCTGAAGTGCCTGCGCTTTATGACTTTGGATTTATGCTATTGTCTCCTCAATATCCAGAACTCAAACCTTTTTGGACTAGTCTATCTGAAAAGGATAAAGCCAAGGAATATGCTAAAAGAAAGAACACATCTAAAGTTCAACTTCCATTTCGCTATGAGAGGTTGAATAACAGTTATAGTTCTGATAAATCAAAATTTCTTTCAAATGATTATTTTGAGAGTTATTCTGTAAAAGAATTAGAGGCTAAGCCCATCGAAGGCAAGCTTTACGTCCCTCCTCTAGTTTTGGAAAGTAAAATTAATGAACTCGAGAATACTTTTACAGAAGAAAGAATTTTGATGGACTTAGAACAAACTGTATTGTCTACAGTGTTCAAAAATACTGAATTTTCTAAATTCTCCAAGGCTTTAAAATCTGATGATAGATCTGGTTGTCTTGAGAATGAGGTTGATTTCTTAAACTCTGAAGGTGTTTTGGATGATAGTGTTGCTCAATTTGACTTTACTACCAAACTTCCTGATCATTCATCTTGTGTTGTGAATTCTTTCGGTCTACCCAGTGTGTTTGAAAAGGGTGAAACATCAACGAAAGTTGATAAATCAGTTTCTGTGAAATCGAAGAATGCAAAAGGTAAGAAAAGAAAATCTCAGCATTCACAGAAACCGATCACCACTGGTAAACCAAAGAAGAAGAAGCATTCTTCTGATTCTCACCATTCTAACTCTAAAGTTTCAAATGTTTCAGATGTGAGAAAGCAAAGGCTTGGAGTTAAGTTAGCATGGATACCGAAACAGAAGATAGACGAGAAAGCTAAATCTAGTTATAGTTTTAATTTGAATAAAAAGACTTCTAGTAAAGATGAATTGATTGTGAATGTTGCTACTTCTAAATTTAATCTTGTTGATTCTCGCAAGAAATATTCCATAAAGCAATTATTCCAGTTAGCTCCATCTAATAAAAAGTTTTCAAATTTTGGTGGATATGATTATGCTTCTTGTAAATATTCTGATGTTTGGTATGGCTCATATAATGTTTCATCTTATCATTATCATTCTTCTTATCATGCATATGGTCTTCAAAGACAAAGTCGTCCCAAATTTAAATGGGTGCCAAAATCATGTACTGACACTGTAGGTCCCATTTACAAATGGGTACCTAAACCTCTTATTTCCTGATTTGTTTCGTACAGACCCGTCATATGTGGTACTTGGATAGCGGGTGTTCCAAGCATATGACAGAGCAGAAGAGTATGTTGTCTAATTATACAGACAAATACTGCGGCACAGTTCGTTTTGGAAATGATCAGTTTTCACCAATTCTGGGATATGGTGATGTTGTACACGAAAATGTGACGATAAAGAAGGTGAGCTACGTTGAAGGCTTAGGACACAACCTATTCAGTATTGGCCAGTTCTGCGACAAAGACTTAGAGGTGAATTTCAAGGCCAAGACATGTTCGGTACGCACTGAAGACGGGAAAGAACTCTTGGTCGGTACTCGCAAGTCAAACCTCTACACCATCAATTTGTCAAAGGTACAGGCTGACAATCAGATATGTCTACTCTCAAGAGCCTCGATGCAATAAAGCTGGTTATGGCATCGACGACTCTCTCACCTCAACTTTCGGTACATCAACAAACTAGTCAGTGGAAAGCTAGTGAAAGGACTTCCTGAGCTAAAGTATGAAAAAGAACACTTGTGTGCAGCGTGTGAAAAGGGAAAGATGAAGAAAGCTCCACACAAACCAAACCTGAACCAAGTACCAGCTCTCCATTAGAGTTGTTGCATATGGATTTATGCGGTCCTATACGAACGCAAAGCTTAGGCGGTAAGAAGTACGTGTTAGTTATCGTGGAAGACTATACACGATACACTTGGGTCAAGTTTCTACGGTCTAAAGATGATACGCCTGAAGTTCTCATTACATTTCTGAAGACGACCCAAGTCAATTTGCAGAAACAATTCAAGATTCTAAGAACTGACAACGGCATAGAGTTCAAGAACAAAATAATTGAAGAATATCTCAAATCGGTCGGGATATCACATCAATACTCTGTTGCACGTACACCTCAACAAAATGGAGTCGTCGAAAGGAGAAATCGTACACTAGTCGAGGCCGCTCGAACTATGCTCAGCCAATCTGACTTACCTCTATTTCTGTGAGCTGAAGCTGTATCGGCTCCATGTCACACTCAGAATCGCTCCATGATACACCGTAGATTTCAGAAGACTCCGTATGCATTAATCAACAACCGGACACCTACAATCAAATATTTTCATGTATTTGGGTGTAAGTGTTATGTTCTAAACGACAGAGAAAATCTGAACAAGTTCAGTGCTAAGGCGGATCAGGGCATCTTCGTTGGTTATTCCTCTGTATCTACTGCATACCGTGTTTACTTGAAGAAGTTGAAGACTGTGATCGAGAGCGTCAACATTACATTCGATGAGCAAATGGCTTCTGAGCACGCCAGTTCAGAACTCGTACTAACCGGAGTACTAGCTTCTGGGCCAACCAGTCCAGAACCTGAACCTTAAGAGAATAAATCAGATGGCGCTTCCTCGTCTACTTCTAAATTATCTGATTTGGATTTATTATTTGAGTTGTTTTATGATGAATTTCTTGGATCTAATGTGCCTAAATCTGTTGTGGTTGACAGGATGGAAGACTCAATGACTACTCATCCAACCACTTCTGATATCTCTACTGAATCCAACTCCCCGATTCGACAAGAAGTTCCAATTCAAATGCCTACTCCGACAGTTCAAGTTGTAACCAACACTGAAGAGACAGAAGTAGCTGACTCAGTAGGAAGTACGATACGGACTAATCAACAGACTGCCCAAGTTGTACCTACTGCATCTTCTGCAACTACTACTTCACCTGAAACCCCCATTCATTATGAACCATCTGAAGGAGAGAACAGTGGATTCCTAGATGCTGAACATGATCAATCTACATCTAATCCACTCCCTCATGAACACAAGTGGACCAAAGAGCACCCGATAAGCCAAGTTATTGGAGATCCATCCAAACCGGTGCAAACTAGGTCTGCCACTTAGAATCTGTGTATGCATGACTCCTTTCTGAGCAAGATCGAGCCTACTCGCGTATCTAAGGCCCTTGCCGATTCAGATTGGGTAAATGCGATGCAAGATGAGCTGAATCAATTTGAAGCACTTAAAGTCTGGATACTCGTACCCAAACCTGAAGGTAAAACCATCATTGGTACGAAATGGGTGTTCAAAAACAAGAAAGATGAAGATGGTACCGTTATCAAAAATAAAGCACGACTTATTGCCAAGGGATATAGGTAAGAGGAAGGGATAGACTATGACGAGACTTACGCTCCAGTGGCGCGTATAGAGGTAATTCGGATGTTCTTAGCCTACGCAGCCCACAAGAACTTCACCGTCTATCAAATGGACGTGAAGACAGCTTTTCTGAATGGAGTACTCAAGGAGGAAGTCTACGTCTCGCATCCAGAAGGGTTTGTGAATCCAGATAAGCCTAATCACGTTTACATCTTGGATAAAGCTCTTTATGGACTGAAACAAGCTCCTCGCGCCTGGTATGATATCTTATCTCAGTTCTTGGTCAAGTCAGGTTTTACAAAAGGTACGGTCGATACCACTTTATTTATTAAAAAGGACAAAGGCGATATCATTCTTATTCAAATATATGTGGATGATATTATTTTTGGCTCTACAAATCCTAAGTATTGTAAGAATTTTGCAAACCTCATGGTGTCACGTTTTCAGATGAGTATGATGGAAGAGATGAATTTCTTTCTCGGATTGCAAGTCAAACAATTTTCAACAGGGATTTTTATCAATAAATCTAAATACATTCTTGATATTCTTTGGAAGTTCAAAATGGAAAATTGTAAACCGATTGGTACCCCGATGGCACCTGGTACTAAGATTGGCACCGATCTTTCGGGAAAGGATGTTGATGTTAGGACTTATAGAGGGATGATAGGTTCTTTAATGTATCTTACTTCCAGTAGGTCGGATATAATGTTCTCTACATGCTTATGTGCTAGATATCAGGCCAATCCTAAAGAATCCCATTTGTCTGCTATTAAGTGGATTTTTAGGTATCTGAAGGGGACTGCAGATCTTGGTCTGTGGTATCCTAAAGATACTAGCTTTGAACTAACAGCTTATTCAGACGCAGATCATGCTGGTTGCATGTTAGACAGGAAGAGCACCTCGGGTCATATACAATTCCTCGGTGATAAACTCGTCAGTTGGGCATCGAAGAAGCAATTATGTGTCTCCACTTCAACGGCCGAAGCAGATTATGTAGCTGCTGCTAGCTGCTGTTCTAAGGTCTTGTGGATGAGAACACAACTGCGAGACTATGGGTTTCATTTCAATAGAATCCCGATCTATTGTGATTCAAAGAGCGCTATCGCGATTTCAGCTAATCCTGTTCAGCATACTAAGACCAAAAACATAGATGTCAGGTATCACTTTATAAAAGATAATGTAGAAAAATGAACAATTGAACTTTATTTTGTAAAAACTGATTATCAGCTTGCAGATTTGTTTACCAAACCCTTAGACGAAAAGAGATTCAATTTTCTTGTCTCTAGGCTTGGTATGCTAAATCTTAAGACCTAATCGGTGGTTACCTATTAAAGTTTCTTATTGTGTCTTTTCATCATTTCTTTATCATTATTTCCGCAAGATATCTTCTCTTTAATAGTTTGTTCATGATCTCAGGGGGAGTGTGAGAAGTACCTCATAGATGGTCAATGTTATTATGAGGGGGAGCATATCTAATGTATGCATTGTGGTTACTGATAACTTGTTTGTGATGCATGTTTTTAGGGGGAGCGTATAAGTCAAAGGAGTATGGCTATGACTTCTGATTGTTTCTGATCAGAACTCGTACTTTATTTGTTTTATTGCTTTATGTCATTTTAATTTTCGTGAATAAAGTTGCTTTGACTAGACCTTAAGACTTTTGCAGTTTGAGAGATGCTTACAAGATCATATCTTTATGACTTTAAGCTTGACTTCGTGAGATGTAAGACTGCACTCAAAAGGTATAATTCTTTATCTTCATCTCATCTATGGTTGAGAAAAGGACAACTTTAAATCATAAGAAAACATGTTCTTAAATGTTCAAACCACTTCCCGATTCTCAAACGGATTTCATGAATTGGAAGTGTGATTTTAAATGTTTTTTGATTCATTGTTGAGATTTACCTGATCAAGTTAAATCATCTGAGCGACATATGCTTTATAGGATAACATGGGATCAGTGTGCTAGGTCTTAACTGAACTTCTATGGATTCACGTTAACCAGTGTTTCCTACCCAAGAAGTTAATCTTTTAGTGATTAAGTGTGAGGAGTTCTAAAAGAAATGAGTGTGGGATGTGTGATGAGAGAAAATGTAACAGAGAGTTTGGTTAGCTGTGAGCTTAATGATTAAAAGAAAGAGGGTGTGAGATCAGAGTAAAAGAATTTCAAACTCTGCACCAACTACTTTCTGAGTCGGGCAGCCACATTTCTAATGATTCACAATTCTTGGTGAACATTATTGAAACAGGCAACTAGCCCATGCCAACTCTTTCCATTACCCCACCAGCTACTCATTTTCTTCTTAACAAGAAAATGTTTCATTGTCAAAGGGGACGCAACACATTTACTATCTGGTTTTCTTTTGGAAAATCTGGATATTGAAAAGAAGGAAGTCTTCCCTACCTTCATACTTCATTAATGCACATTGAGTCTGTGTTTTACTAACTGTTGTCTCAGTGGTTTACACATTTTGAGCCTTATAAGCAATCATCGCGTGCTTATTCTTTCTATCACTTGCACGAACACATAAAGAATTTGTTTCTTTGTCATAACGTTCATAGAAATTGCCTTTGTGGTGTTTCCATGATTGAATGGAAGCCCTGGGGGAGTGAACATAATAAAAGCTCCTTTATAATGTGTATTTGTTACATACAGTGACTTCATGTTACTGACAGACAATTTTAACTGATTCATTTGTTGATTCGGGTGTTACATTTCATTTTCTAATTTGTCTAGATTTGCAAAGATCTGGATAATCATCTTTCTGAATTGACGAATAATCGAAGGTTCTGTATGCAAGATCAGTGGACAAACATTTCTTGAAGAAAAGTTTTGATGAACTTGTTGCTCTTTTCATCAAAAAGGGGGAGAAGCGTCAACCAAGAAATGGGGAGAACAAAAGTTTTTGAAAGAATTTATGAAGATAATTTCTGAGCTGAAATTTAGACATAATTTATTTCCATCATATGAAAGAGATTTTATCTACATCTTTTGGGGAGATTGCTACATTCTAAAGACAAAGAGGGAGATTGCATCTTCTGAGCTTAAAAGAGAAGATTGGATTGCTAAATCCTTTTAGTAATGATCTTGATCCAAAGGGGGAGATTGTTAGAGCACAGTTTTATTGGATTCAAGATCATAAATTTTCTAAAGATGGAAATCTGAAGTCAAAGCTGGAAAAGTCGACTCTCAACAAATAGTCTAGGGTCCTTTGTAATAAATTGTCAAAGTTTGTTTTTGTATTTTCGTTTTAGTCCTTTTGTTTTAAAATAGGTCTTAGGTATTTATTAGATAATTAGGTTTTGTTTTGTGGTTGTTGAATAGAGCAGTCGTCGTACACATTGAGAGAGATTGAGAGAGAGTTGCGCATAGAGAGAAAAGAGAGAGATAGCTTGATCGAGTTCTGATTCAACACTTGTAACCATTCAATTCGTTGGAATAATCATATCAGGTTTGCTTAATCTTATTGTTTAATTGTTTGGCTTGATTGAATCGTGAATCACAGGGACACACATAGAGACTTTAATGATTCTTTTCATGCTTTCTTTCCTTTTTAAATCAGCTATGACATTTTCTTCATGTCATCCTCAAATGTAGTTCTGATGCATTCATCTGAAATTGGTGAACACAGAGGTGCATCTGGATTAAGTGAACTATGAGGTTCATATTCAGAAGTACTTGTTTCAGATATCTCTGATTCTTTTGTGATAAAAGCATCAAACTTGAAATTTTCTCTGGGATCATTGCTCTGAGGTTTTGTGAAGAGTACCTCTGAAGTCTCATTTTCTATCTTTAAGATAGGTTTTGGAAAAGTTTTTGCTTCAGAGTATGAGACATTTTTAAAATTCAGAGCTCTTGCTTTTGATCCTTCTGAGGTTTTGGTCTCTTAAAAATATTCAGAGATGTGCAGTCAGAGCTCTGGACCTTTCCTATGCAGTAATTGGAAGATAGTGAAGTTTTCTTCAATCCAGTGAATGGATCCAATTCATTGAATCCCATCCCTTGAGTGTCCATTTGAGAGTTTATCTTTATATGCACATCTTGAGCGTCTAGCTTTTGATTTGAAGTTCTCTCCTTTCCAGAGATTGATGTAGGATTTCTCTTTCCTTTTGAAAAAAGTTGGTTAAGGCAACAGAATTGAGTCTTTCATACTCAGATCTTCTTACTTCTTCTTCTTTTTTAACTTTTAAAACTTTCTCAAGTTCTTTGAATTTTTCTGAAAAAGATTTTTCTTTTTGCTTCTGAGCTTTTTTCAATTTTAGATTTTTCAACAAAAAATTCTCTCTTTTCTGACTTAAAAAGATATTTTTCCCTTTTGTAAAAACTTAGATCTTTTGTTATTTGCTTTCTTTTTTCTTTTTCCTCAAAAAGTTTTTGCTTTAAACTCTGAAACTGATCTGTTAGCTTAAGAACATCAATTTCAAGTTCACTTTCAGAGGTAGAAGGAGAGTTTACCTTTTTAGAGCAGTTCTCTGATGATTCATCAGTCTCATCATCTGCAAAAGCCATACCACAGAGATTGGTAGGTTCTTCCTCTCCATCACTTGTAGAGTCTGACAGCCAATTTTCCATCTCTGCAACAAGTACTCTTTCTTTGACATTGTACTTGTATTTGTTCTTGTAGTAGTCTTGATCTTTGACAAGCCTACTCTGCAATTTGCAGAGAAATGGCCTGGCTTTCCACATCTGAAACATCTTCCATCATTTTGGTTTGGTGGAAGAGTAGCAACAGTTTTTGGTTTCTGATCTTGAGGTTGCTGCTGAAAGTATCTCTGAGGTTGAGGATACTTGGGTTTGAATGGTTGATGAGTTCTTGATTGTTGAGCAGCATCATGATTGTTGAAATTTGTACCTATTTGATCACTATGTGGAGTGAATCTGGGTTCTTGTTGAAATCTTCTTTCTGTATTTATTCTTTCTTCATTATCTCTTCTTCCTTCAAAAACTTTCTTGCCAAATTTCTTGTTAAATTGATGAGTGATTAATGCAAGAGATTTGGCAAAGGCATTGATGTCATCATCTGAGTCTGAGTCTGAATGTTCAACTTCTTCAGTCATTAAAACCTTTTTAGATTTTCTTTTTGGTTCCTTTTTCAAACAGTTCTTTGTTTCTGCACTTCTGCCTTCTTGTGATACACCTTTTTGTTTTGAAATGAGTGCAAGTGGTCCACCTAAAGAGGTTTTTGATTTTTGTTTAACAACTTCTTTTTCTTGTGCTACAAGAGTGCCATAAATGTCACTCAATGACCATAATTCAAGATTTTGATTGGCTTGTATTGACATAGACAGTTGTGACCATTCTTCATTTAAACTTTTAAGGAAAAGAACATTGTTTTCTTCTTTTGTCTTCATGACTCCAAATTTTCTGCATTTATTGATGAGAATGTTGAACCTTGAGTATTTTTGGTGCAAGGTTTCTTCAGGTAGTGCATGAAAGTCATGATACTCATTAATGCAAAGATTTCTTCTGTTTTTCTGAGTTTGTAGGCCACCTTCAAGTTAATTTAACAACTGATCCCATATCTCTTCTTCAGTGAAGTTTGAAGTTTTCTTTTCATAGTATGCAGGTATTTCAGCAGTATCTGTTGTTGTTGGAACTCTTGGTACCAACACCATTGGTTGGTGAGGTCATCGTTCACGGATCTTAAAAGATCCTTGTCCATACCTTCCAAGAAATTTACCATCCTAATCTTCCATTGAGGATATTCATCTCTTAGGAGTGTAGGAGGTTTGGTTAATGATCCAACTGTATAAATGGCACTTATACTTGAGTTTACCATTTTGTGAAGAAAATATGAAGATTTGAAGAACTGATGCTTTTCTATGAAGATCTTCTATCAAGAAATGAAATTGTGATTTACTTTCAAATCTGGAGCATATGAAGTTCTTTTTAATAAACCAAGGTTTATATGAACATGCACGATTAATGAAAGCTTGAATCAGTAAGATATAAATCTATCCGAGTATGCAGATATGATCTTTCTTTGTTTAGAAAACAAAGGAGGCTCTGATACCAATTGTTGGATCCCAGATTTAATCTTATAACAGTGGTATAAACAATAATAGTAATGATAAGAACAGCGGAAGCAATACAGTTTAATATCAAAGCAAATTCAAATATCACAGTTCATAAACAAATATATAGAAAGTACAAGATCTTCTTTGAAATATATTCAAACGATTTATCAGATACAAGATATCAAAAAGCACACTTTTGTCAATGGAGTGATGGTCCTATTTATAGGACCATAAAGTGTACAGTGTACTATCCTGACAGTTGAAGCATGCTTGAACAGTGTCTTACCTAAAAGTTAAGCTCAAGACATGCTTGAACAGTGACCTACTCTATAAAGCAAATCTTATCACTAGATGACGTGTCATCTGTTCTTCTATCAACACTTGAATAAAACTTCTGTCTTGATCTTCAGAGAGAACATCTTCAGGGCTCTAAATTAGATCTCTGATGAGGCTATCTCTAATGTCTTCCCATCTCAGGAGTCTGTCTCTGAACTGACTTCAGAGTCGGACTTGGCTTTCTCCGCTGATGTCTCTGAATATCTTCAGAGGAAGACTTGAGCTATTTTCAATACTTTTACAATTCACAATTGGGGCTAACATCCATTGGCAAGGTTTCTCGCATCGCTAGAAAATGCGCACTCTTCGTCAAACGGTCAACAATCACCCAAATTGTGTCATTGCCCCTCAAGGTCTTTGGTAGCTTGGTTACGAAGTCCATAGTAATCTTTTCCCACTTCCACTCGGGTATTTCTAACGATTGGAGGCTCCCATAAGGTCGTTGGTGCTCGGCCTTCACTTGCGAACAAGTCACGCATCGCTCCACATAGTGTTCCACATATAACTTCATAACCGGACACCAATAGTGCAACTTCAAGTCCCTATACATCTTCGTACTTCTCGGGTAGATAGAGTATTTGGACTTGTGTGCGTCATCCAAGAGTTGCTCCCGGTTCCCGCCAATCTTTGGCACCTAAATACATCCATTGAAACATTTGATCCTTCGGCTATCATCTGTCAAAAGTAGTCGTTGCTTGGTCATCATTTCATCCTTGAGATTCTCTTCCTTCAAGGCTTCGACTTGTGACGCTCTAAATTTCTCCATGAGGCCCGACACTAACTCGATTCTTGTAAGCTTGGCTCGTAGCTTCCCACTATATTCCTTCCTACTCAAGGCGTCGGATACTACATTTGCCTTACGCGGATGGTAAAGTAGTTCGCAATCGTAGTCCTTGAGTAGTTCCAACCAACTTATTTGTCTCATGTTAAGCTCTTTTTGGTCAAAGACATACTTCAAGCTTTTGTGGTCTGTGTACAAGGTACACTTCGTGCCGTAGAGATAGTGTCGCCACAACTTCAATGCAAACACTACCGCCGCTAATTCCAAATCATGAGTGGGGTAATTCTTCTCGTGTACTTTTAGTTTCCTTGACGCGTAGGCAATCACCTTTCCCCTTTGCATGAGTACGCACCCAAGACCCATCTTAGATGTGTCGCTATAAACCACGAAATCCTCCAATCCTTCCGACAAGGCTAAGATCGGAGCCTCACATAATTTCCTTTGCAATGTCCGGAAAGCCTTTTCTTGCACCTCGGTCCACACGAACTTTACATTCTTCTTGGTCAATGTCGTCAACGAAGAAGCAATCTTGGAGAAATCTTGTATAAACCTTTGATAATAACTCGCCAAGCCCAAAAAGCTTCGGATCTCGGATGGGCTTTTGGGAGGTTCCCAATTAATCATAGTTTCTATCTTTGCTGGATCCACCTTCACTCCGTCTTTCGTGACCACGTGCCCCAAAAACTGCACTTCCTTCAACCAAAACTCACACTTGGAAAATTTTTCATAAAGCTTTTCCTTCCTCAAGACTTCCAAAACATCACGAAGATGACGTGCGTGATCGGATTCATCCTTGGAGTAAATCAGAATGTCATCAACGAACACTATGACCGACTTATCAAGGAAAGGTCGTCATACGCGATTCATTAAATCCATGAACACCGTCGGGGCATTCGTCAAGCCAAAGGGCATCACTAAGAATTTATAGTGACCATAGCGCGTCCGAAATGCGGTCTTCGGGATGTCATCCTCCTTGACCTTCACTTGATGGTAGACCGAACGTAGGTCAATCTTTGAAAAACAACCCGCTCCTTAAAGTTGGTCGAACAGGTCGTCGATTCTAGGGAGTGGATATTTATTCTTCACGGTCACCTTATTCAAGTCCCTATAATCGATACACATCCGCATGGTGCCATCTTTCTTCTTTACAAATAAGACCGGTGCTCCCCACAGCGACGAGCTCGGTCTCACGAATCCCTTCTCTAAAAGGTCTTGCAGTTGTCCTATCATCTCCTTCATCTCTGACGGAGCCAGACGATACGGGGCTCTGGCTATCGGGGCCGTTGCCGGTGCTAGATCAATATTGAACTCAACCTGAAGATCGGGTGGCAATCCAGGCAAATCGTCCGGAAATACATTGTAAAACTCATTCACCACTTCCACGTCTTCAAGCTTTTTCTTCTCGAGTTTGGCATCTATAACATACACCAAAAAGAATGAGCATCCTTTCGTTAAACATTTACGTGCCTTCACCATGCTGATGATTGCTACTTCGCCTTTCCGCATCTCACCATACACAGTCACTGACTCGGCATCCGAAATCGGAATTCGGATCAACTTCTTCACACAAAGGATTTCGGCATGGTTATTCGATAACCAGTCCATCCCGATGACAACGTCAAATCCTCCGATGACCATTGGCATTAGGTCAATCGGAAATTCTCTCCCTTCGATAGCAAGCTTGCACCCTTTAAGAACGTCTTGAACCACTACTTGATCGCCGTTCGCTAATTCTACCACTAACGCATCCTCTAAACGAGTAGTGGGTACAGATAACTTTAGACAAAACGAATTTGACACAAACGAAAAGCTAGCTCCCGAATCAAATAAAACGCGTGTAGGTACGGAGTTTAGGAGAAACGTACCCAACACTACATATGTTGAAGCCTTCGCTTCCTCGGTAGTCATCTGGAATGCTCTCCCCGTTGCTTTCGGTGTATCCACCTTCTTTCCTCCACTAAATCCCATCTTCGCCTTCAGGCATTCACTCCTAATGTGGCCCGGCTCCTTGCATCCAAAGCAAATTTGTCCTTTGATCAGACAATCTCAGAAATTGTGGTCGGGCTTGCCACATTTAAAGCATGGCTCGGACCCCGAGTTGCCAGGACCGGTGTGCTTGCATCGACACCTTAAGCACTACGGTATATCCTGCCTAGGGTCAGTTCCCTTCTGGTTGTTGTTGAATGGTCTCGGCTTTTTGGAGGGCACGGAACTCCCTTCCCATCTTCTTTTCTCAAAACCCCCACTTCTCTCTACCTTGCTCAGCTCGTAAGAATCTTCTACCAACTGTGCTTCCTCGATTGCCTCTCGAAGAACAGAGGCCTTGGACACTCGCACCAAGTTTCTCATTTCAGACGGCAAACCCTTGGTGTAGGCCTTGATCTTTTCCCTTTCATTCAAGACCAGATGTCCCACCAATCCTAACTTGTCCATGAATTGACGGTTAGATTCCTTCAACGACAAGTTCCTCTTTTTCAGATTTCGGAACTCTTCCTCTATTCGGTCCATGGCACGCTCGTTTCAAAACTCTTCCATCAGCTTCTTCTTAAAGGTCGACCAACTCAGTTTGGTCAATATTGTGGCCTCTACCGAAGAGGAGTAAACATTCCACCACGTTAGGGCCGCCCCCTTCAACATCTGAGAACCAAATGTTGCCTTTTGACCTTCTCCATACTCGCTTGACCTAAAGGCCTGCTCCATCTCTCGAATCCAATTCATACACACTATTAGATCGTCTGTGCCCTTGAACTCCGGTGGTCGGCATCCAAGGAATGCCTTGAAAGTGCAAGTCTTAGACACTTGCCTTGCTTCTGGGGTTCGGGTCTCATTGGTAGGAATTTCGGGTCCGGTACCCCCGAATCCCGCCACCAAAAAAATTTCCGTGACCGCCTCGTTTTTACGGTTGTTAGTATCTCGGGCGTCCAGTAGCTTTATAAACATTTCCTGTTGTTGGGTCATCGCTGCATTCATGGCTTGCATCATCCAATCCATCATCCTTGACTTTGGGGTCACTTCTTCCATTATCGGTTCGGATGAGACTATGTTGCGACGGGGCACATGCTCGGGCCCTCCGCCAAACATATTTTGCGGTCGTGGGGGCAAGTCCGTCGTTGTAACTCTAGGGTGGTCAGCCGTAGACGCCGATGCCTCTTGACCCTCCGGCCGATTTCGAGTACTTACCATCGACTGCCACACAACGCGAGAATATAGGTGAGATATAGATTATACGAATTATAGACAAGGAAACGTACTACTACATTCATTAATCATCATAACAATGTGTGTGTCCTGTTCTAGTTTCTAATCACAATCAATTAACAACAAACAAGATTTAATCTAATTACCTGTTTTGATTCACTTTCAATTTTCAACAAATACAACTTTCTCTCTCTAGAACTCTATCTCTCTCTCTACGATTTTCTCTCTAAAATTGAAATCTTCAATTAGACATCTAACTAATAACAAGGAAAGAAAGGTATTTATACCTACAACTAATTACAAAGAAAATTAAAACACAAAATACAAGACACTTTGACTTTGACATTTTATTACAAAGACTTTGACTTTAAATGAGAGTTGACTTTCTCAGCTTTGACTTCTTGAACTTTGGTCTTCAATCTTCATGATCTTGAATCCAATAAATTTGTGCTCTAACACAATGGAAAACAAGCATAATCACGTAAAACATCTTCATAATAACGTTAGCTAAGCGAAATTATGAACATGCGATACATAAGAATTTTCATCACCATTACCATAACTCTACATTTGTGTAATTTCCGTCGACTCTAAGACCATCCCATCTTAAGAGTTCTACCCATTCTCACATGATCATAACGTAAAATCACAGCTTAAGTCTAGGTATTCTACATTCATACCTAGTTCACTTAAACTTCTGCTCTGATACCAACTTATAACACCCTAAATTTTAGAGAAAAATAAATTTTGAAATTTCGGCTATATGACGGCTATAAAATGAGCATAACCTGAATAAATATAACCTGTCAAATCAATCCCAAAGTATCATCCTGAAATGGGGAATAAGATTTTGACATTTACACACTAATCAAATGAAGAATAAGATTCAACAACCTAATAATCTAACTTATGACAAGAAAGATTAAGGAAGGGTGTCACTATTCTTCCAAAATGAATATTCACTATTAACATTGTATTGGTCACTATATCTTCCAAAAAGACTGCTCCCGCTTCCAAGGCCGTCTACTCATTCCCGACGAATCCCACCGCTAGATTGACCTGATATACATGTCATTTTAAGAAAAAGTGTTAGGCTAAAGCCTAGTGAGATCAAACATTTGTAATTAGGAATAAGAAATAATAAGTGTAAATAAGAGAAATGAATTTATAAAGATAATGATATTGTGTGTTACCATAAACGAACACCTCTTGGGTTAACGGGGGAGACCCGCTTACTAACACAAGTGACGGAACACAAAAGTAAGCCACTTGATCCGTTAGTAAAACCAATACACATAGAGAGTACACGCAAGGGATGTCAGGCTCGGTGGCTTTAAACTTACACCCACAGAAAGTCAACTTCAACCGCGAAAGGTCCTTACATTGAGATACTCATCCAATATCGTAATACTTAGCACGTAGGACTTATAACCCAATCCGATGCCTAAACGTGCCTCGACGTGAGAAACTAATGTCCCAACGTCGGAAAAAATGCAACGACAATTATGGGGTCATGACTCCCAAATGAAACCAAATATTCCACATAGAGCTAATCGACTATTCGGTGATTCAACGTTTAAATATATCATCCAAGACATTGACAAATGAAAGTCTTCACATAATACTCGCATAACTTTACCAAGAGGTTCCAAGTTGCCATATGAATCATATTTCCATATTCTAACCATTCGGTTCGCTTTATTATTTCAAAACCCTAGTTTTGGGTCCCAAATATTTAAACCAAGGTTATAGTAAAACAAGTTTCCATATACAAACTTATCAGCAGTTCAACATAAAAGTTCATCAACCCAACGTTAATTTAAACCATGAAACTAGAGAATAGAAAAAGTGTAATGTCAAATCCATATTCACATGTAAACCCAAGATACCCTTTTTCTTTTCTTGAAATCCTACCCAAACACATAAAACCCTAGAATCTCCAAAAAAATAGGGTTTTGGGTGAAAATGCACCCAAATTAAAGAAGTAAAAATGGAGATGTCTAATAGGTTAAAAAGCATGATTTTAACATGTATAAAGTTTATAAAAATGATGAACTCACCTTGTAGGGTCGTAGATGAACCCTAGAATCCAAGCACTAGTGAGGAGATGAGAAAGAGCTTTGAGAGGTTCTAATCTTGATCAATAAATGTTCAAGGATCCTAAATTGACATAAATGATCAATGATGGAGGTAGATGAGTGTATTAATGGCAAAGGAGAGGAGAGGATGGAACTTACCAGATCTTAGAGAGAAATCGCAGCCACCAAGATCAAAATCAGATTAAAAGCCCTAAAACTCGAAAATCTGATTTATACTGCCAGACCCCTCCGGCAACTATGACCAGGCGACATTGCCATGGTCATTGTCGCGGGAAATGTCGCATCCCACCCCCGTGTTTCTGATTTTTGTCCAGAGATCACCTCAACTGTCGCGACTATGACACATGTGACTATGCCCTGTGGCATAGTCGTCGGGCATTGTCGCCCAAGGTCCACCGGGCGCGACTTCGACCCGAAACGACCCAATTCTTCGACGGGGAATAAAAGATCAGATTCGATACTTAGATCTAAACAACATTACGCTATCTCAAGTCATTAAACATCCCAACCAATGTCAAAATAGAGAAAGTTTACCCGGAATTACGGGTGTTACATACGTAGCATGCATATTTATATGCATGAGGAAGATAATGAGACAAAAGAAGTTGACTTATGAAGTCTTCCTATAGATGGTAGCAAAGTCAGACAATCCACATTTCCCATGGAACTTCATATTTCCAATGGAAACTAAAAAGTCATCTCCTTTCTCCTCCGTGCATTTTGTCTCCATGCAAGACAAAACAAAAGTCCACTTTAAATATATGGTATAAAATAATCCTCATGTTCTTGCATCAAACACTTGTACGTTGTGCTTGGTGAATTGTACAAAAACAATAAAAACTTGTCTGGTTTAAGTTTTTCAACAAAGACTTGCTTGCTAACGTTGTGTTCTCGAAACTTTCTTTACGAAGGAAAGGAAGGGAAAGTAAAAAAAATTCGTGTTCTTGAAACTTTTTAGGAGAGAAAGGAAATGAAAGGAAAGGAGAATAACGATAAGTTTCCTTCTAAAACTTTCCTCCCAAATGTGGGAACGGAAAAAAATTAAAACATTTTAAAAAGATTATTAAACTTACAAAACTACCTAACGTTTCATTTTAAAGGATGTATTTTCAAAGGGTATATAATATATTTGTAAAAATAATATCTTTCCTTTCTTTCTCTTATTTTCAAGAACATGAAACTTTATTTTCTTTCTTTTCTTTTCCTCCCCTTTCTAGAACACAAACAAAACATTATTTCCATTTCGTTTCTTTTCTTTTCCTTCCATTTCCTTTCTTTTCTTTTCTCCCCAAATTCGAGAACACAACGTAAATGTCTTGAATTCTTTGTGAAATTTCTGCCATATTTGATCTCTTGATCATTCCCCAATTGGTATCTTTCACCAAGAGGAAGCCACATCACTTCAAATCATCCAACTTCCTTATCCTAAAATTTTCATTTTCTCCATTTTAAGTTTTAACGAGTTCTTAGAGATGCTATAAAGAATCTGAAGCCTATCATGCAGAAGCTATAATCCTCATACGTGAATCTCAACACTTGGGTTACCAATGAGGTCATCCCAGAAGACCACATGCACCTCCTTTTTTTGAAGTATATTTCCCCACCTTTGATGAGGTTGGAACCCATGACCTCTAGAAAGGTTGAGTTATAGTTGCGGTTTATTATGTTTGGCAAGAACGAACAACGGGATCTTCAAAAGTATGAGTGTTAGTGCTCATATTTGTTGGATACAAGATCATGAAGACTGAAGACTGAAGACTGAAAGTCAAAGAAAGTCAAAGAAAGTCAAAGATCAAGTCAAACTCTCAAGCATAGAAGTCAAAGTCTTTTGTAATAAAAGTCAAAGTCAAAGTGTTGTAATAGTTAGTTTGTTTAAATAGTGTTTGTGTCCTTGTATAAATAGGGATATGGCTTTGTGTTGTGTAGGTGTCTTAGGGTGTTCTGAGTTGAATTGTACGCGGACAGATTCTAGAGAGATAAATATCCATAGAGGTCTTTGTATACGAAATCTTGAATTGAATTGAAAAACAGGTTGATTGTTAAATTGCTTCGTATTATCTTTGTGATTACTCTGTGATTAGATAAGAACTTGAAATCTTGGAAAATCAATTGGTATCAGAGAAGAGTTCAAATCGAAATCATCAAAGAAAATGGAGTTTCGCACTATTCATTGAATTCTTGATCGAATTTTCAAAATTTGAGTGTAATTGTGATTGTAATTAAGTCTTTTGAGTTCGTTTGTTGTTCTAGAAAAGGTTTGTATTGATTTGTATTAATCTTGCACTGTAATTTTGTTCAATTTTTGAGATTTTACAAGTTTTTCTTTTCACGAGTTCGAACGCACTGTCTAGATTCAATTTGTATGTTTGATTGAACTTTGTTGAAAAACATTGGTTGTAATCGATTCCAGGTGTGTTAGTGATCGAATTGACAAAGTTTCATATCATAATTCGAAGATTTGATGGAATTTTTGGCCGAATTAAAGCGATTTTAGTTCGAGATCTAAGGAATTCGCATATATTCTGATGAACTCGCATAGAATACTGAAGAACTCGCAGAAAGAAAAAAATTCGCATAAGATTGTCTGAAAATATTCCAAGTACAGAATTTGCATAAGGTGTTGTGCAAATTGATCAGATTTCGCATAACCCTTCTATACGAAAAGATTGTTGAAGGACATAATTCGCATCAGAGTGTCTTACGAAAAGTAAGGATTTCGCATCAGAGAGTTATACGAATTCCTTGAATTCGCATAAGGGTGTATGCGAATTGCTCAAGATTGAAAATTTTTCAAGTATAGATTTCGTATGTCTTTGTTGTGCGAAAAATGGATGCGAAAAATTGAAGTTCTTTGCATTCTATGTATAGAACTCGCAGATAGTGGTGTACGAATTCTTAGAATCCGTATCTAGGTTTGTGCGAATTGGTGGAGTTCTGCAAATTCTGGTTGTGTGCGAATTGTTGGCCTGCGAATTCTATTTGTGCGAATTGTTTTGTTATTTGTCGTGTGCGAATTCCACACTTGGGAAATTTTTGGAAATTTTATTTCTGAAAATTCTTTCTAAGTTTTTATGTATTTTGATTTCATTTGAACTAACGATCATTTCAAGTTCTTATCTTTTCAGTGTAAATCAGATCAAGATGGGATATTTTGATGATGATGAAGAAGGTCAGATTTTTAAACTGAAAACTGAGAATAAAAATCTCACCTCATTTGTTGAATACTACTCGAAGAGATCAAAGAAATATCATGATGAAAAGAGATTACTAAGGGAAGAAGTCAATGCATTAAAGAACATTAATGTGGATCTTCTGAAGCAGATTTCTAATTCTCATCAATTAAAGGATGGTAAGAACATTGAAGAGAAAGTACATAGTTTGGAAACTGAGAATACTGAGTTGAAAAATAAAATCTCGATCTGGAAGCTCAAATTGTCAAAATCCAACAAGAAGATTCTGTCAGTAGGAATGAGGAGACAACTAAGGTTTTGGAAATTGCTAATGATGAGCTGAGAAAGCAAATTTCAGAGTTGGAAGAGAAGATTTCCAAAGACAAATAAGAGTTTGAAAAAGAAAAGAAAGGGTTTGCACATAAATTCTCTAAATTTTCTAGAAAGACTTTTGAAGAGAAGAAAGTTGTTAAACTTAAATGTGGAAAACTTTCTCAACAAATATCTGATTTTGAGAAAGTAATCATCATTGAAAGAGACAAATTTGCAAAAGAAAAGAAGATAATTGAGCAGAAAAATGTTGGAAACTTCAAAGAAATATCTGGTCAGAGAAAAAGTGCAGAGAAGGATTTTGAAGAAGAAAGAAAGATTTTTGAGGAAGAAATAAAGAAACTTACAGAGAAATTATCTGAACTATCAACAAGTGCCATGAAAGAACAATATACGAAGTCTGAATTAAAGGAAAAGATTGACCTACTCACTACAGAAAGGAACAGTTTATCTTCCAAGATAAAAGAGCTTGAAAAAGTTGTCTCTAAGGTAGTGTTGACTGAGCAGAAGACTCCAGATTTAATTTTTCAAACACCTAGAGATGATTCAGCTGACTCTGAATGTTCATTTAAGACAGCATCAAGTTCATAACATACAACTGTTTCCACAAAAAGGTCAGTTAATTCAAAAGATCAGATTCGTACTACTAACATTTTCTATGATAGGAATGTGGATGGTTCAGGTACATAAAGAAGAAGAAGAAGAAGAAGAAGAAGAAGTTGTTGATCTAGAAAGTGAAACCATCTTCTGATGCAAAGAATGATGAGAAGAATGGTAAGAAATCATTTGTGCATACATCACATGCCAAGAAGAACAATGTGTGAAAAGGTAAACCTGATCATGTTTATTCGAGAGATCAATTAATCAGGTTATCTAAAAAGAAGAATTATTGTTCTTATTGTGTCTCAAATGATTTTGTTCATAAAGCATCTGATCATTACTGGTATGGTTCTTATTCTATTACTCCTAACAGAACTGCAACTAACAAATATGGACCCAAATATCATTGGGTACCAAAGCCAAAAGATTCATCTGTGTTACAGGCATCTCAAGTCAAGGGGGAGTAAAGGAACCAAGGCTTCTAAATAAATCAGTTCAGAACCCGTACTTCAATAATAAGGAGTTTGGCTTCTAAACACAACAGTTTATGACTCGCTCTTCAATGATCAAAAGATATGATACTCCTATGCATATATGAGATTGTAATCCGATGCATAAATGAGATGATCAAACTTCAAGGGGGAGTACATATTTTTCCTGTTGTTAAATATTGTGAATGCCATATTTCAGGGGGAGTAAATGACTTTTGATTACATCTGATCAGAACTCGTTCTTTAAAAGTTTTCTTGCTTTATGTATTTACTTTTCAATAAATTTTGTGAATAAAGCTTTGTGCTTTGACGACTTTATGACTGATGCAGATTTAAGGGGGAGCTTACAAGATCATATCGTTATGACTTTCGAGCTGACTTAATGAGATTTAAGCTGAGCGTAAGGTTCATTCTAAACTTAATCTCATACGTGGTCTGAAAGAAGAACGAATTTCAGATATGAAAACATGTTCTTAAATGTTCAAACCACTTCTAATTCTTAAACAAATTTCATGAATGAAGAAGTGTGATTTTAAATGTTTTCATTTTACGTGTGCTTTCATGATAAAAAAACCGTGTGTTTCCAAAGATAAATACTTGTGTATTATCTTTTCCATATACTTTCAAGTATTCACACACACCGGTTTAATATTCTGTTGGAAATGTTCTTACCATGTCTCAAATTTGAAACCAGTTTTTCGATGGTAAGACACCCCCCTTGATATTCAATGTTTGTTTGAGTGTTGGTTTCATTCAAAATGTTTCTTTCAAGACTTGTCTATATTTGATTCGTATAGACAAATTCCTATTTTTTTCTTTACTTAAACCTTAAGTGATAAATCATTCATATTTGATCTTTTTCATACAATGTCGGATTTTCAAACAAGTTTCTTGTATTCACTTCATTCATTTCAATATACTTGTTTTGAAATATCTTTAATGATCAAAATGCTCAAATTTTCATGATTACTTTTATGAGCATATAGACATATGACATGTATTTTTGTGCTTTAACTAACAAGTTAAACCATTTGAGCAACATTATGCTTTTAGGACAACATGGGTTCATTGTGTGAGAACTTAACAGAACTTCTATGGATTCACGTTAACCAGTGTTTCCTACACAAGAAGTTAATCCCTGAGTGATCGAGAGGCGAGGCGTCAAAATATCTGAGTGTGGGTATGTGTGATGAGGTAAAATGAAAAGAGAGTTTGGTTAGAAGCGAGCTTAATGATAAAAAGAAAGAGGGTGAGAGAACAGAGTAAAAGAATATCAAACTTTGCACCAACTTTTTCTGAGTCGAGCAGCCACATTTCTGATAGTTTCACAATTCTTTGGTAAACGTCATTGAAAAAGGCAACTAGCCCATGCCAACTCTTGTTTTTAAAACCCCACCAACCACTCATCTTTTTCTTAAAAAGATGTTTCAATTTTTCTGGGGATGCAGCATATAATCTATCTGGTTTTCATTTGGAAAATCTGGATATTGAAAAAGAAGGAAGTCTGCCCCACCTTCGCACTTCGGTCATGCACAATAGAGTCTGTGTAATATTGTTGTTGTCTCAATGGTTTACACAATTTTGAGCCTGATAAAGCAATCATCATGTGCTTAATTCTTTCAAACACAAGCATGTACACACAAGAAATTCGTTTTTCTGTCTAAACGTTCATAGTTTAACCTTGTGTTATTTGATGATTGAATGGAAGACCTGGGGGAGTGAACATCAAAAAGCTCATTTCTAATGTGTATTCATTACACACAGTGACTTCGTGTTACTGACGGGCATATCTAACTGATTCATTTGTTGATTCAAGTGTTACACTCATAATTTGTCTGAATTTGAAAAGATTCAGATAAATATCTTATGAATTGACGGATAATCAGAGGCTCAATGAAAGATCAATGGTCTGTGAAGAGATTAATGACATTTCTTGGGATAGTTTTGATGATTTCAGTTTCATAATCATCAAAAAGGGGGAGAGACTCAAGAAATGGAGAAGATTTGTTCAAGAAATGTTTGATAAAGAAGAGTTTATATCTGTTATGGGAGAAGTTTGTCAAAGAATGCAAGTTTGTTGAAGATTGTACAAAGTTTGAAAGAAAAAGTTCAGAGATTTCAAATTGCGAGCAGAATTTACTGAAATTTTCTTTGAAGATTGATTTGCTGAAGAAAAGAGAGCCAAATCTAAAGATAATTTCTTTCTGAAGTCTGAAAGAGGTTTCTACAACCTTTGGGGAGATTGTTAAAGCTTATTGCAAATGTTGTTCAAAGACTTTGGGGAGAATACAGAATTGTTTTTTAGTACAAAGAGGGAGATTGCTTAAATGATTGCATTTCTGAAATTAATTCTATTTGACGAAAATTGAACAAGGGGGAGATTGTATTGCAAAATCTTTTTGGAGATGATCTTGAATCCAAAGGGAGAGATTGTTAGTGCTCATATTTGTTGGATACAAGATCATGAAGACTGAAGACTTCAGACTGAAAGTCAAAGCTCAAGTCAAACTCTCAAGCATAGAAGTCAAAGTCTTTTGTAATAAAAGTCAAAGTCAAAGTATTGTAATAGTTAGTTTGTTTAAATAGTGTTTGTGTCCTTGTATAAATAGGGATATGGCTTTGTGTTGTGTAGGTGTTTTAGAGGTGTTCTGAGTTGAATTGTACGCGGACATATTCTAGAGAGAGAAATATCCACAGAGGTTTTTGTATACGAAATCTTGAATTGAATTGAAAAACAGGTTGATTGTTGAATTGCTTCGTATTATCTTTGTGATTACTCTGTGATTAGATAAGAACTTGAAATCTTGTAATATCAATGAGAACTTGGTGAGTGTCATCAACAGGGGCGGATCCACCATGTAAAAGGTGGGGGTGGCCCCCATTAAAAAATTAATTTTCTCTTTTATCTAGGTTACAAACAATATTTTTTAAACTTTTTACCATAGTTTCTCCCCAATAAATTTCCACATGTGCCCCCACCAGCCAAAAGAAAACATCGAAATCAACTAAAAAAACCAAAAAAGTCTCGAAATCAACAAAAAAAAACCAATAAAGTCACTCGAAATCGACAAAAAAACTTAAAAATTCATCGAAATCAATTAAAAAGCTTTAGAAATCCCTTAAAACGGTGAAATTAAGCTAAAAACACGTTGGACGATTTTACGGGCCTTTAGTCTACCTTAAAGGTGCCCCAACTATGCAAAAATCCTGGATCTGCCACTGGTCTTCAAGGAGGTTCGAAGAATGATGCCCAAAAGGCAAGGAAGCAGATCACAACCTCGAGAAGCAGTGGGATACACCTAGGATTAGTCGGTTTTGTTCTACCTTATGTTAGTATTAGCTTGTCTCTTTTTTTCGGTTATTAGTTATGTGGTATGAAAGGTGTTCCAACCACTTTTGTTTAGATGGTTGGCTTAGTGCACTCCCTATCAATTGTTGGGCAGTGTCCCAGCTAGAGAGTGGACATGTAATATCCCGCTATTTAGGTGTATCCTTTTTGTTGTGTTTTAATAAAATTATTAGAAGTACCCTCCTTTAAAAAAATTATAACAAATTCACAATTAATAAACTAGAGAGAGATTGAGAAAGAGTAAAAGAATAACTCAATATTATACATAATTTAAATTACAAGATGTTAAATAATGCAATAACAAGTTTTTTAAAGCAAAACGGAGGCAGAAAAGATATTAAAAACTGTCATAAAAACAGTAATTTGTAGATCAATAGAAGGCCAACACGTGACATTAAATTTTTCAACAAAAATTCTGATATATCCCCTTATCAAGTCCACTCTCAGAATAGTCTAACTGGTCCGGACCAACCGACCCGACCTTAGCCTTTTGATCCATCTCTAAATTATTGGGTATAAAACATTTCTCTCTCTCTCTCTTCTGGTAAATAATAATTTGGTTCAAGAAACATATAACATCCTAAAGAACATGTAAAGTTGTACAACCTTTTCTTTTTGACATTGTTCTCCAATGGAATTAGTCAAAATTAGATATGAGAAAAATCCGGAACGTAATTTCAAATTGTCAAAAAGTAGTTGAGGCCAAGATTTATAGTTTCTTATAAATAGCTATTATGTGTTAGGGTATTGAACAAAGTTATAGGCATTTGTGCTTTGGTGGGTCTCCTAGATCCTTTTTCTTCTCGATAAGTTGTATCAACTAAATATGATTTTGGTTACTTTTTGTTTGAAGAGTGTTTCAACCAATTTTACTTATTTGTTAATGCACTCAGATAGGGTCTGTCCAACCACCAAATATAATCTTTTACATGATTAATAAACTTTGCCGGAAGTACCGTCCTTCCAAAGAATATATGGAAAAAAACCCGGGGATTTAAGCCCTACATTGGGTGTTTTCTTGCTGTACCAAGGGGTTGTCTATCAAACGCTTATTGGTAAGTACTTAACGGCAAGAGTCTTTACCTTATCTTGTAACGTTCTCAACCATTAAAATGGATTGTTGGTAAGCGTCTTTTAACCCGATAAGCCTTTACCGAATAAAAGTCTTCTCCGTCACTTACCAGATAAGATTCTCAGTCCTTGTGGCTATGCCTCTTACCGGGTAAGTAACACTAGGTAAGTGCTTATCCAGTAAGAATTTGGTAAATCACCACTAAATGTAAACATTACGTGAAGAGTAATGTTAAAAAATGTTAAAGGAAAAGATATAACATTACTCAAATTGAATAGACCTTTATGTATTGTTGTCCACATCTGAGCATCTCATTTTAGCCAGATCGAAATTTTATATAATTAAAAAATTATAATAATAAATAAATAAACTGACTGATGTACAAACATTCATGAGTTGGTACTTTAAATGCATGGCATGGGCAATACCAAAAGAATGGGTATATGAAGTGGTACTTTAAATGAGTGAGGTTTTATGGTACATATACAGATAGACCTACTGTCATTTAACACTCCAACTCATGTCATCCCTTCCAACTTCAACTGTTCATTTCAAATATATTGCATCATATGCAAAACTGAAATTGGCTGAAATAGCCATATTACTTAGCCAATTAAATCTCCTAGTCATTTCTCTCCCTGATTGACCAAAATAGACCTAGGTCCGCAAGACCTGCAGGTCCGCTACCATGGAGAAAAAGACAAAAAAAATTGTCAGTTCAAGCCAGGTCCGCAACGGGTCGGGTCGGTAGGTCCGCTACCCGACCCAGGTCCGTCATTTCGTCACGTGTCACGATCTCACTCAACGACAACTCCGCCATGGCGGAGGTAGAGGACATGGCTAGTCTATTTTGGTCAATCTGGGAGAGAAATGGCTAGGAGATGCAATTGGCAGAGTAATGTGGCTATTTGAGCCAATTCCCTATGCCAAAAGCTAAAGGAAAGAAAATAAAATCAGTTATTAACTATCAAACATATAAGATCAATACGGCAAAATCAGGAACGTAGTTTTCAGATTGTCACTGGTTTGAGTTCCTCCCAGGCCACTGGGGATTTTTTTCCGGGGTGTTATGGTATGAGTCGAGGTGTGGTTAAACTGGTCTGTATACTCATAGTTAACAAAAAATAAAAAATGCAATGCAAACACCGTCTTCTGAACCTACATCAAAACGTGGTTAGAACTTAGAAGCCACACACCCTAATTTCAAATCTACAAACTAACAAATTGTTGCAAGTATCAACCGAACAAACATGCCACTAGCATCAGCCATCAAGATTCCAAACCGAACCAACTGAGGCCAAGGGGATTGGAAGGATGGGATGTATACAGATATGTCCTCTACTAGCAAAGTAGAGCGATTTTTTCAATAAAAACCTTTGGCTTGTAAACAATGTGTTAGAAGAAGAAATACTATGAGCATCAAACTTGACTAGTAGTGTAATTATGCCACCATTAAAATCTATCTACGATTGCGTCAAGCAAATCCACCTTATCAATATGTGGGTCTGTAGAAGTAAAGGTTGGTAATTTTAGTACAATTAAACATTTTGTTGTAGTTGAGATTAACTTAAGATAAATGAAGATTCGAGGTTGAACATTACACAAGTTTGGTGATATCGAGTGCATGCTTGTATATGCCTCCATGAACCTTAGATCAACATAAAGCGGGGGTCAAGGGAATTGCACCCCCTCGCGTGGTTCTATTGGCAACGCTCCTGGTGGGGTTTCAAGCGGCAGACCTTTAGGCAGTGCCCCAAATAGGTGTCTAGCTTTTTGAATTATTTCAGGTGTGCAACCTTCTAAACTTCTACTCATAAGGTTTCTGAATTTCACTTCGAAAGTGCGACTAAAATTCAGAAGAGAAGTCGTCTTCTTTGGGGTAATTACCGTATTTGATCTTATATAGTTATTTGATAACTAATATTATCTTCAAATAACTACTAACTACCTATAAATAGGTTCTTTCTGTCCCCTTTAATGGACAGACAAATATCAATGTTATCGGTGAATACTCGAGTTTTTGCTTTAAAACAAGAGTGGTACTTTGGATTATCCCAAATTTCGTGGAACCCAAGGCTAGGGTCGAAATATTTTATTTGGAAAGTGCTTTCCTACTTCTCGATATAAAATTTTATCCCAGGTGATTACTACCACAAACCCAATTTTCAAACAGGTGCTTTAAGGATGCAGTTCTCAAAGGATGTAACGAGGTACACACTTACCATGGACTCACAGGGATACAAACATGCAATACAAGAGGAAACTTGTTTCGTTCTTCCTATTGAAAAACGGAAATTAACTATTTGCAAAATTAAAAAAAAAATTAACTACAAATTCTACAATACTCTTGAATTTATGATCTCGAATGAAAAAACAAGAGCTACTTTTCCTGAGAGTTTCAACTAAGGGGGTGTTTGGGATGGCTTATTTAAAACAACTTATGCTTATTTTAAAAAGTGCTTATTAGCTTATGCGGTGTCAAACTGGAGTTTTTAAAAAAATGTTTGGATTAACTTATTGTGGTACCAAAACGTAATAAGCTAATAAGTTGTTATTTAAAGGTGTTTGTGATTGCTTATACATAAAAAATAACCAAAAAAGTCATAAGCACTTTTCAATAAGTTGCCAAGTCAAAACCAAATGACTTATCAAAAAGTGTTTTTCAGCGGTTTGGCACTGGTATAAGCCATTTTAACTTTTCCCCATCCAAACACTCAAAATGACTTATCTCCGGTGCCAAATCGCAATAAGCTAAAAAGCACCTCAAATAAGCAATCCCAAACACCCCCTAATACGACCCACCAAATAACACCATCATATTCATCGTGAATTTAATACATTTGATGATTTGGTTAGACATATAAATACAGTCCTGTATATTTCTTTAAAGATTTTGAACCATGTATCTAGTTATGACGCACCTGTATCCAGCAACATAAGTTTGCATAACCACAAGGGTTGTGGCGTACTCGGATGTGGTGAAATATCCCATTTGCTCATGGTTCGAATCCACACGTACACAACAATTGTGGCCACGGAGGTTTAATCAGGGCTGGTGTCTTACAATCATAATTTGTCAAGGGATTAATTAATGTAGACATAGCCTCTGACACCCTTCCCAACAAAACAAAAAAAAAAAACATAGGTTTGCATAACTTTTTACCAATAAGATGGTTGAAGTAGATGCTGCAAAAAGAAATGAATGAACAGCAATTGGGTAAAGATACTAATGGATTGACCAGACTGTATTCTGGAAAAGCAAACAGACATTTAAATAATATTAGGAAACTGTGGGGGAGAAGAAAGTGTTGCAAGGATGGAAATGACAACTAAAAGCATGATGTTCCATGAAACTCCTACAACTAAAGAGTCTGGCAATAAGTAGAAATTTCAATGAAAAAGGCAAACAATTACGACCAAGCATAAACAGGGGTGGGTAATCTTTGAGCCAGAAAAATCCATTATTCATCAGCCTTGGGTGCTTCTTTAATTTCCTCAGCACTGTCATCCTGTGTTAAACAATCCATAATCAGTATAAATGCTTTTAGTAGGACTATAAAAAGATTCATGTATATCCATATACCTGCATATCAGAAGTCCACAAAGTGAGGTTATCACGAAGAAGCTGCATTATAAGAGTGCTGTCCTTGTAAGAATCCTCTCCCAAGGTATCCAATTCTGCGATTGCTTCATCAAAAGCCTGGCGATACACAACAAAACATCAGCTTATTCAGTTCAGAACTTCAGATTTATTATCAGAATACAATATTGTGAGCAGAATAAACAATATGGAGGTAAAACATGATTGTGATGTGAGTACTCTCATCTCTAACCTGCTTTGCAAGATTACAAGCACGGTCAGGTGAATTCAGGATCTCATAGTAAAACACGGAGAAGTTGAGTGCCAGTCCTAGTCGGATTGGATGGGTGGGAGCTAGTTCCCCATTTGCAATATCCTGCAAGAATGAAAACGATAGACTTATTCACTTGCTATATTCAAGTAACCTGACATCCATGTATGATTCTAACTAGTAATGGTTGTTTAAGAGAAATCAAAAGCATTTCCTCTGGATCTGCTCTGTTGCAAAAGAGAAAAACTTAAAACCAACAAAATCCTAGCATCAATATGCATTCAATTTCATATTTCCAAATTAAACAAACACCCAAAGTTCACATATTTGGAGGAGAAAGAGCATTGATACCAAGGAGAACAAGGCAACGGATTCTCCAAAACATACAACAGTTGGTTAAGGATCTGATGATTGGGACAGACCCAAACGGCACTAGGAATGTTTGAGGTAACCACCACATCATAGTTTTTCCTTTTCAATATTCCATTTAAACTTAGGAAAAGAGGTTCAGTAATCAAACTAGCAACGAATTCACCACAGAAAATAGCATCATATGGCACCTAGTATCGTATAACATAAGTTTGACTTCCATTTTAAGATCGCATAAACCTATTTAAAAACCTACATAGGCGTCCCTCATTTGAAAACATACCGAAAATAACTAAATCTGCACCTAACAAGAATCGGAATGAGTAATTTCATATTTGACTTGAATATACAGCCTAACGATGAAGCGAATCTAATGTAAAAAGGAAAAAGTGACCGAAATAAATCGAAGTCATCGACAGAAAACCCTAACCTGAGCTGCCTTGTAAGCGGAGAGAGTGTTCTCGGCAGCTTCCTTCCTCTCAGATCCGGTCTTAAATTCAGCCAAATACCTATAGTAATCTCCTTTCATCTTCAGATAAAAAACCTTGGAATCGCCGCTAGATGCGGATCCGATGAGCTTCGAATCGAGAAGCTTTAGGATACCGTCACAAATCGACGACAGCTCCGTCTCGATCTTAGATCTGTAGTCACGGATCGTAGACACGTGTCCCTCGTTGCCTCGGCTCTCCTCTTTCTGCTCGATCGAGGAGATGATGCGCCATGAAGCCCTCCGTGCTCCGATGACGTTCTTGTAGGCGACGGATAGCAGGTTGCGCTCTTCGATGGTTAGTTCCTCTCCGCCTTCTGCGGCGGCGACGACCTTTTCCATGAATTCAACCATTTCCTCGTAGCGTTCTGCTTGTTCAGCAAGTTTTGCCATGTATACGTTCTCTTCGCGTGGGGACGATGCGGCGGCCATTGCTGCGTGCTTCTGTGTGTGTCTGTGTGTGTGTTTGAGAGGGGGGGAGAGAGAGAGAATGAAATGTGAAAAAGAGCAGTCTTTAATTTCAACCTATTTTGTTTTGCAGAGGAAGAGAGAGAAAGAGGTGAGAGTGACGTGCGACTAGTGGATGGATGTTGGCACTTTTTACAAACGAGTGAATTCAAGTCCTCGATTATATGGTTGACTCCTTACTTTTAAAAACAAAAAATAAATAATACTAAAGTATAATTTAAGACGGTTTCTAAGAGCATCCATAGTGTACGAGCTTTTCATCGAGTTTTTTCATAAATTTTTTCTTATATATTATTGTCACATCAACAACTTAAAAATCTTTATATACTTCCACTATGTGAAAAACTTCACCCAAATTTTTTCATTACTTTTTTAAACTATTCAGAGTCCCACTATTTTAACTTTATATCATTTTTATTCTTATTTATAAAAATAAATAAATTAAAATTCATACAAATACATATTTATTTATATGTTAAAATTGTATAAATATGTCAAATTTGAGATATTATTTTAAAAATATAAAATATAATTACTTTCATTATGTATTTATTTATATTATTTATTTAATAATTATATTTAAATAGAATTACTTTAAATATATTAATAAATAAAATTGATTAATAAATAAAACTGATTAAATACGATACTTTTATAAAATTCTATAAAGTTAAAACTGATTAAATACGAAAAAGCTATGAAAAAGCAGGTCGTGCAGTTACGAGCTATGACGAAAAACCTCGCGAAAAACCTCAAGTAAAAAAGCTCTCCACTATGTGAAAAACCTCAAAAGGGGGTTTTTGTTTTTTGAAAAAGCTCTTAAAAAGCTGTGAAAAAGCACATTGTGGATGCTCTAAGCTTTTTCATTTCAAATTCGAGTCAATTTAGCACCTTAAAAATCTCAACATATTTTTAACAGAAATAGCCAAACAAAGATTGGTTAGGTCGAAGAATCGAGACCGGCCCTAAACTGGACCAATTAAACCTGAGACGGGAAAAGGCCTGGTCCTTTTGGGTCAGTTATAAGACTTGGTCGAAAAAGTTTGCTAGGACCGGTTAAAAAAACTCGTATGCAATTTTTCAAAAAGAGTAGCCGTTATGAAACGAGATTATAGTCGTTGGGGTATCTAACTAGCCCTTTTTTCCTTTCTTGAGCATCCTGCGTATATATAAGTGTTAAGGGTTGTTTGTTTTTTTAAAAAAAACCTCTTAATGGCTCTTAAGTCTGAATCGTTCAGACCTTTTTACACACCACCTCTTATTAATCATAACTAAATTAAGACTTCAAACTTTAGATCTCTTAAAAAACAAACGGCACCTTAGTGATGTGGGATGAATTACCAAACTCTCAAACAAAATAAACACTTTTCAATATTCACTATAACTTGTGATTTCGGTTTGTTTTTCGATTTCAACCCTCGATATTCGTTACTAATATACTAGCAATCTCATTTTTTTCCAACAAATTACAACTGACATCCTCCAACAAAGCAAATAGTTCATCTGAAAAAGATCCTGATGTTTAAGTCATCATCGAGTACGGATGAAAATCCAATGTTTGGGACGCATATGACTTGGTGGTTATTTTGTAACACCTACAATTTCGAAGATTATGTTTATGATTAATTACATTATCAAATGGCATTTGAGATGATAAATCATGAAGGTTTTACATAATTATAATATTGGAATGTTTGAGGATCAAATCGGGCGAGAAAAGCGGGAAAAACAGACGAAATAGAAACCCGCATGATTTGAGATCGCTCTGCAGGTTGCATGAGCCTCTGTGTTGTGGCCTGGAATGGACCGGGTGACTTGCCACGTGACCTGAGGTCACGGGCAAGGTTGCGAGAACCTCCTTGCGCCTTATTTGGGGTTGATTTTGGGGTTTTTCCTAACTTTAACTCGCCAGACCTTCTCCTTCTCCATTTTCTCTCTACCTTCATTATCTTTGAGGCTTAAGGTTTTTTAGGGGTTTTGAAGGTTTTTCTTAGTGATTTAAAGTTGCTAGAAGCTAAAGGTAAGATTTATCTACCATCCTTTGATCTAGGGTTTGGTCCATTTTCACCTTCAACCCTCATTTCATCTTGTGTTAATTTGTTGAGATTTGGAAGTAAGTGAGGTGTTCTTGAAAGCTTTGCATCTTAGATTTGAGAGTCTAGCTTGAAGATCTCAAGTCTTCGCCAATGGAAGCTCATGGAAACTAGGTTTAACCTAACCTAGTAAGGTAAGTTTCAAGTTACTTTGTGGAAACTTTGTACATGATGTTTATGTAATTACACAAGTATAATTTAAAGTTTGGATTGTTGAGCCTGATCAACTATAGATCACTCCCTTGAACTAAACAAGATAAATGACGAAAATAATAAATAAGATTAGCAGTTTTTGTGATGCGGAAAACCCCGTCGAGGGTAAAAATCGTGGACGATCATGGATATCGTCGATGCACCATGGACGTCAATCAGGAGAATCGTCCATAATAATAATTATTGCTATTATAAGTGTGTATAATATAAAATAAATGTAATGAACTAATGCATCGTGGATATTGATGTCTCAAATAATATGGACGTTCGATCATGGATAATAACTTGGTCAGAGATAATATCCTTGTGTGTCCCACAATCAGTATATAACAAGATGTAAACAACAATTTATCAAATGAATCACTCTTTAATTGATTTCAATTTCAACAGTATACACTTTCTCTCTAACTCTCAAGAACACGCATACACTGTTTGTTACCACTTCTGTTACAACTACTCTCACAACAAAGAAATCAACCTATTTATACAAAGACTCTACTTCTCGCTAAACACTGTTCACGCACATTCTACAAACGCGCAAACACTAAAAAGCAGAAAAATACAAATGTTGACTATGATTTTTATTACACAATAACTTTGACTTTGACTGAGAGTTGACTTTCAGCTTTGACTTTGATCTTCAGATAGCTTGATCTTGCATCCAACAGATTTATGCGCTAACAATCCTCGACAATCGAACTAATGAATTTTTTGCCTAAACACATTCCAAAAAGGTGTATTTGGAGTCTTAAAGTGTTTTCCTAAGATTTATCAAATCTTGTTGATTATTTGATAAAATTGTAACTTTTACACATTTGGTTTTATAACATCTTGAGAAGTACATGTATTTGGGGTTCTGAACTTTTTGATAATAAATCATAAAGTATGTGGGTTTTGATAATTAAGCCTCATATTAGGATTATTTGATATTAATGCACTTTTGGCATCTTGATTTTATAAATCACTCGAGAAGTACATCTAGTTGAGTTATTGGACACATTTTAGAGTGTCATTATTACGTATTAAGAAATGCTTCCTTGAAGCCATGGTGTATTTTGGATTTTGCCCAACCTCAAATAGAAAATGAAGTTATTCAACCATTTTGGGCATGAGTTGTAGAAACATGGATATTTGTATTTTAATTGTTTATAATGACTTTTATTGATTAGTCAAATGAGTTGTTGAGTTATAGGCTTGGTTTTGACTCAATGAGTCTTGGGGACATTTCTCCGGTTTAAGTTGCTCAATGTTAAGCTTTGGATGTGTTATGCAGTTATGGCATATTTATTTGGAAATTACATGCTTCTAGTATGTTAGTTATTCAATTGGAGTCATGTAATTTAGATTGTGATGCAATTGATCCATAGGCATAGAAGTCGATGTATTGGTTTAAGATTTGGGATAGTTATCCATGTATTGTATAGCTAGAAATATCTCGAATCTGCGGGGGACTCAAGCTATAGACCATGGGTAGTTGAACTTGATGACCATGTGATCAATAGTGGGGGACTCAAGCTACAGACCGTGAGTGGTTGAACTTCATGATTGTGTGATCCGTAGTGGGGGACTCAAGCTATGGACCATGGGTGGTTGAACTTGATGATCGTTGTTATCAATAGCGGGGGACTCAAGCTATAAAGCATGGGTGGTTGAACTTGATGATCGTGAGGCCCATAATGGTTGTAATTTCTAGTGAACGAACATATCTAGGATCAATAGAGGACTCAAACTATAGACCATGAATGGTTAAACTTGATGACCATGTGATTCGTAGTGGGGCTCATTGATAAGTGAATAATTTATCACATTTCTATCAATTGATTTAGAATTCTTCTTACTTTAGTTTCCCAACCACAAAAATTGAGTCTTTTGTTCTAGTTTTTTTTTTACCATTTATTGAGTTTGGACTAAGTAGGAGAGATTTGCCTTATTTGTTAATTTGGAGTAAAAGTTGCTAATGTTTCGGTGCTGCATCAGGCGTCGCAGCATGTGACAGCTGTCATGGACTATTGACTTCATAATCTTTTTAGAAGGGTATCGATTCCTTGATGATGGGAGCTTCTTCAGCTGAAATATGAACCATTATCAGAAGAATATCTATGATGAACAAGTGTCAATTGTTTTAAGGAATCTTGTACCATATAGTTGACATTATATGCTTCTTACTTTATGCTTTTGCAACATGTGACTATTGTACTTTTGATGCTTTCTTAGTTGTAATGTAGTGCTCCTCTCCTAGTATAGAAGGAAGGGCACTCCTTCCGTTTCATACCCTAGTTAGATAGCTTATTCGGCTATCCTAACTTGCTACTTATAAGTCTTGAATATTAAGTTTGCAATATTTTCATACCTTACAATTCAGTATCACAGCATCAGTTTACGTTCTCGCAACATCTTTACATTTCTTGTTCTTTATAATTCCGTTATTACATTCAATCTTACATTTACGCTTCTACATTTTATGTCATTTACATTTATGCACTTAAATTCAGTCTCTCCAATAATGTCTTGCACTACTTGTCAAGCGATATAGGGCTAATACACTAGCTTTGGTATATGTGATGGTTAAGAGATATAAGCCTATGTAATAGCGGATAATTGCTTTCGCTATTAACTATTAACTTTACTATTCACTCCTTGTTTTTGAGTTTCATCCAGGTAATTCTTGATGGGGTGACATACATTGTTTCACTTAGATGAGTTGGACTTTTATTGCAACCAACATAAACTTTATAACACCGAGGTGTTGTAGAGGTTAGTAACAAACCACTTCAATCTTAATTGGTTATAAATTATACGGTGAGAACAACAAGATATGTATGACATCAGTTGGGTTGCCAATTGGGCATTGCCGGTACATAGCCTAATCTGAACCATGTAAAAGGGTTATGCGATACGATAGTGAGGTTGAGAACTAATGCCGCAACACCAGTACTATAGCAAGGTTCCCAGTGCATAGTTGCTAAACTCCAGGCTGAGCTTACACCCTTGCTTTCTTTTATTCTGGTTTAAGCACTTTAAATTACTGTTAACTCACTTAGAGATCATTCCTTCCAAATCTCTTTCTGAAATCACTTTCAAGCTTGACTTTGGATTTCTACTTGTTTTAATTGTCTTTGTGGGATCGATATTTGGTACTTAGCATTTATACTTGCATGATATTCCAATTGTGATTTTAGGGTTACATAATCTAACGAACCAAGTTTTTGGCGCCATTTGGGGACAAGCCAAAGCAAGGAACTTTCTTGAAGTAATTTTTAAAATATAAATTTTCTAATCACCCTTATTACCGATTTTCGGTTGCATGCCACGTCTTTACCACGGTAAATTTTTTGATTTGCCTCCTGGCATTGAAAGAAGTTTTAGAAGAAGAAGAGCTCAAAAAATTTTGCCATCAGTTTTTGAAAATTTCACCATGGCAGAACCTGTGTATGGACCAAAACCAAGGCCTAATCAAGAGGCTTAAGACATCATTCATATTGCAAACCCTTAAAATGGAGGAATTATGGACTATGCTTTGCATATATTTGACCAGTTTCATACAAACATAGTTAGACCACAGCTTGAGTGTGACCATTTTGAACTGAAACCTGTAATGTTTAATATGTTACAATTTAGCAAAAAGTTTACCGGTATGCCAGCTGAAGATCCTCATTTGCATCTCAAAACTTTCAAGGAAATTATTGATTCTTTTCAACTCAGTGGAGTAACTAATGAAGCCTTACGATAAAGTTATTTCCTTTTTCACTCAGAAATAGAGAAGAATCAAGGTATAACTCTTTGCAACCATATTCAGTTGAAACTTGGAATGACATGGCTGAAAAGATTTAAAAAAAATATTTTCCACCAATACGGAATGCTAAGTACATAATTGAAATTTGCATGTTTAGACAAATGGAGGATGAAACAGTTCTTTATGCTTGGGAAAGATTTAAAGAGTTGTTAAGGCAATGCCCTTACCATGGCATTCCCTACTGCATACAGCTAGAACATTTTATAATGGTTTAAACATCGTTGCTAAACATATGCTCGATGCTACAACAGGAGGAGCCTTTAGCTGTAGTACCTATGTTAGAGCATATTTGTTGGATCCAAGATCATTGAGTTTGAAGGTCAAAGCCCAAGTCAAAGCCCTCTAAGAAAACGTCAAAGTCAAAGCCCTCTAAGAAAACGTCAAAGTCAAAGCCCTCTAAGCAAACGTCAAAGTCAAAGCTCCAAGAGATGCAAAGTCAAAGTGTTGGTTTGTATTGGTAGTTTAGATTCCATTGTATTATCACTAGGTATAAATAGCTTTTGTGTTAATAGAATCACAAGGGTGATAAGACAGAGTTGTATCTTAGAGAGAAATATTCTTGCTAGAGAGATTGTAATCTATATCATTTGAATCAAATCATATGACTATTTGGATTGCAATCTTTTGTTAATATTGATTGAATTGCATATTTTGGGACACACAATTGGTATCATAGCAAGCAGAAATCAAAATCATGTTCAAAATCTGAGATCTTTGGTCGATTTTTCAAGAACTCACAAAAGTTTCTGTCCAGAATTGATTTGATTGTTTTTGTGGTATTTTTGAGTTGTAATTGTTAGTATTGTAATCGTTTTGTTGTTTAGAACAATATTGATTTGAGTTGTATTGTCTAATTCACATTTGTTTGTGTGAATTTTGATTTTTGAGTAATCTTTGTTCGAACATTGTAATCACATTGTAACTAAGTCAATCTGTCATTCTTGTTGTTTTTTATTGTAATTGTTCATTTGTAAAGTGTTCAGATTATGATCGAGAATCAATTGTCCAAATTTCAGAAGCCAATTTGGAGTTTTGTAGGATTTTTGGGCTTAATTTGTGTTTTTGAGTTCGACAACTCAAGAACTCGCAAGATCCAAACAATCGGCAAGTTCATCCTCAAGAACTCACAGATCCCTTTCTTGGTGTTTTGGTGATTTTGTCAAGGACATAATTCGCAAGCTACAGTGTATGGATTCCTTGAGAACTCGCAGATCTCACTTTGTTTTGATTTTGTGGAAAAGTTCTAAGTAAAGAACTCACAGAGACCATCGTACGAAAAGAACAGTATCAGCAGGACTAAGCCTACGGAAAGCTTGAATCCGCAAGCAGTTACCTGCGGATAGATACTGTACACTTTCTTCGATCCGCGGAAATCTTCTAAATTTGTGTTTGAAATATTCTAAGTCTAGAATCCGCAGGACACCTTTTGTGAAAAGTTTAGTTGGTATTTTGAATTTCTAAGACAAGAATCCGCACATCACTACTTGCTATAAGTACAGAATCCGCAAGGTTCAGTTTGCATAAACTTGGTTTTCGGAAGATTCACTCTGCGGATTGTGGGTGTTCAGTGGTCTGCGGAAAGTGGAATATTTTCAGTGGCTTGCGGGAAGTGATTATCAGTGGTTTAAGGATTCCATACTTAGTCAATTTTTTGACTAATTTTCAGAATTTTGAAAATTTTCTGATTTTTGTTAACGATCAAGTGCAAGCCTAATCAAGATGACTTCAAGAGATGCTCTAGCCATTGGAACTGATGTCAAGCCACCAGTTTTATTCAAGGGAGAATATGAACAGTGGAAGGATCGGTTTCTTGATTTTATTGACATAAATGAGATTGGTCACTATATCAGACATTCCTTGGAAGAAGGTCTTATGAAACCTCCAACAAAGCTTCATACTACAGAAGAGGATGGGGTAGAGATCATTACAAAGGAATATGACATAGATCCAGAAGAATATACAGAAGAACAGAAAAAGAGGCGTAAAGAAGATAGACTGGCAAGATCTTTATTACTTCAAGGGATTCCAAATGAGATCTATGTGAAGATTGACAGCTACAAGCAACTGGTAAAGAAATGTGGGATCAACTTGAGAAGATGATGATGGGCATAAAAATAGGAAATCAGTTGAAAGTGTCAAATTGTATCAACAACTATGAAGAGTTTAAAGCAAAAGATTGTGAGAGTTTAGAGGAAACATATGACAGATTGTGTCTCTTCTGAATGAGCTCAGCAAAAACAAGGTGAAAAAATCTTAGATTGAGAACAATGTGAAGTTTCTGAGTATATTACAGCCGGAATGGAAAAGATTTACTCGACGGATGAAACAGATGAAAGATCTTAATGAGATTCCGTTGCATGAGGTTTATGAGACTCTTTTCCAAAATGAGGAAGAAGTTGAGAAGATAAGAGTTGAGAAAAAGAAAGCTGATAAATCAGTTATTGATCCAGTGGCTTTAGTGATGAAGAGAAAGGAGAAGAAGTCTGTAAGTTTGAAGAAGAAGAAAGTGATTGTTTCTGAAACTGATGAAGAACACAGTGTTGAGTCTGATTCAGACGATGGAGAGAATTTAAAACAAGCTATGCTTTTACTGACGATGGAGAGAATTTAAAACAAGCTCTACAAGAAGCCCGGTCAAACAGTCAAAGGTTCTCATCAGGATCAAGGAATTATGAACACAAAGAAAAAGTGGCAGGTAAGAAAAGGTTTATTAATTCCCAATCTAATCACAATTACACACAAACAAGATTACAAACTATTTAATCCATTAACCAGTTTCTGTTAAGTCTGATTTTATAGTAATCATTGTATTTATAAGCTTGGTCAAATATTGTGTTTAGTGTCCTATTCTGTGTTGTATTGACCAAGGGTATTTAAGTCCCTTTGGTCTTTGTTCCTTGTAAGACTTTTACGCACATATCAATACATTCTCTGTTTTGCGCATCCTTGCTCTCTCTCTACTTTCACCCTCTAAAGATTTAGAGATTCTTGGACAATCAATTGGTATCAGAGCCATCTGAATCTTGAGAGGATTGAGAGAAATCTTTTTCGTTTCTGAATTCGTGGATTAAATCGAAAACTTGATCGATTTTCTTGAATTTTTCAAGAAAATCTTGTTTTCTTGATTTTTCATCGAATTCAGATGTGTTTTTTAATCGAATTGTGTTGCAAATTGGTTTACTGATCTCGATTTTGGTTGTAGAACGTTGTTGATTCATATAATTTTGCAAGAAAACCTGTTTTAGATTGACGATTTTGCGATTTTGTGAATTTTTGAAAAACTCGTTTCGAACGTACTGTCTCTTCATCGAATTTGAGATTTCGTGGTTTTTAATCGATTTTGTTGGTTGAAAATTGTTAAAAAGTGTTTTTCGTTCAAATCTGAGTGATTTTGTTGGATTAATTTCTTAGTTTTAATCGATCTTGCGAATTTCTTTTGTTGTAGGTTTGCGCAAGTTCTTATTGGTTTGCGCAAGATTCATACTACTTTGCGCAAGTTCATATTGTTCTAATCTGTGTGTTAGTGTATTTCAGATTTGCGTATCCAGTGCTTTCCGAGAATTAAAGTTCTCGTATCATCAAGCTTACGCAAATCTCATTTTGCGTATCACGTGGCTTAAGCAAAGTTCGGATTGCGCATCCTCCATCTTACGCAAAGCTTCATTTGTGTATTGCACTCTTCATGAAAAGCTACTTTGCGCATCAAGGTTCCGCAAAGAACAGTTTTCGCATCACTCAGCATACACAAAGCTCATTGTGCGTATACCTCAACATACGCAAAGCTACTTTGCACATCAACCTTCACACGCAAAGCCTACTTTGCGCATCAGCCTTCGTACGCAAAGCTTAGTTTGCGTATCCTTCTACGTACGCAAAGCTTAGTTTGCGTATCCTTCTTCTTGCGCAAAGCTCAGTCTGGATTTTTTTTCCTGAAGATTGTCAACTATGGATCCTACACAGTTTGCTTATCAAGCTCAGTTTTACAAAAATGACATTATGATGTCATTGGGTACAGAAAATCGTCCACCGGTACTAATTGATGAAAATGAATTTACACAATGGCAAGATCGGTTCCTGAACTTCATTGAACGTCAAAAGAATGGTAATGACATGTTGATCATTCTATCTGAAGGACCGTTTGAAAGACCAAAATTGGCTTCTGGATTTTACAAGGCTACGAAAGATTATACACATGAAGAGTTGTCTGCATATCAAGCTGATCGTGATATTAAAGCCAATCTGATGCTAGCATTGCCAAACTCTGTATACAACAGGATTGATTGTTTCAAAACTCATCCTAATCTGATGTGGCAACATCTTGAGAAGATTATGCTTGGTTCTTCGATCGCAACTCAACTCAGGCATACGCGCTACATGAATAATTTTGAAGAATTCAAAGCCAAGGATGGGGAGCCATTGAAAGCTGTGTTTGACCGTTTCTGTGCTATGATCAATGATCTTAGGAAGATAAAGGTTGAAAAGACTGAGCTTGAATTAAATCTGAAGTTCCTCAACACATTGCAACCAGAATGGAATAAAACATGCCACAGATTGAGGAACAATGTCAGAATCTCCACTATGCAAATCCAAGAACTATACGAGATTCTGATGACTGATGAGAGCTTGGTGATAGAGAAGAAGACAAAACTTGAGAAAAAGAAGAAATCAGTTGACCTGGTTGCACTCCTCACAAAGCAATTATCTGAACAAGCGTTGTCTGATAACGCTTACAACGGGTCAACTGAAGATGATGGTGAGGCTTTGCAGAAAGCTATGATCCTTCTCTCTCAGCATTACCAGAAAAAGTTCCAACCTCGGTCTAACACTTCTCACTTCAATTCTGGGTCAAAGAATGTACAAGTGATTGAGGCTAAGAAAGCTGGTGCATGCTACAATTGTGGAAAGCCCGGTCACATCTCCAAGGAGTGTAAAGTGAAGAAGGTTCGGGATTCGGCTTACTATCGGAAGAAAATGGAGCTAGCTGAGAAAAGAGAGAATGGAACTGCTTTGCTGGTAGAAGAGGAGTACTGGCTGGATTACTCTGATGATGAAGCAGAAAATGTCGAGATCGCTCATATGTGCTTAGTTGGAATTGATCAGTCAGATGATTCTGACACTGATCCTGATGAGGTATATTCTGAGTTTAACTACAATTTCATTACCTCTCAGATGAATATTATTATTTCTGCTTTATCTGATCTTCGTGCAAAACTCTTATCTGAAAAGAATTTAAATTCAGAAAAGTCAGATTTGATTGACAAACTGAAAATTTCTTTGAAAGATGAAAAATCAATTTTAGAAAATAATAAAGACATCTTTCAAAAGAAATTGGATGATTTGGAAAATTCAAATAAGACTTATCTTGAGTCTTTGACTAAAATGACTTCTTTAAAAGATGAATTTTCAGATAAAATAAATAAGTTAGAAGAAAAGCTTTATCGAAGAAACCAATCTGAACAAACAATTTTTATGAACAAGACAAGGAGTGAAGAAGCTTTAAAACAAAGGTGGGGATTTGGTTTTGACAATCCTCATTTTTTAAACAAAGTGATAAACGAAGTTCCTACTTTATATAAATACGACTATCTAACTCTTGCACACTACGCTCCTCAGTTTAAATTCTTTTGGACTAGTGAAAAGCAAATTTTAGAAGTTGAAAATGAGAAAAGAATAAATAACAAGAAAAATGAAATTCCTTTTGTTTATACGTATGAAAATGCCAAATATTTTCCTGAAAAATCAAGGAGAGGAAGAAGAGTTTTAAATGATATATCTCCCGTCAAATCTTCAATATCTGATGATTTTGTTCCTTCTTATGCCCCTGATTCTGATAAGGAAAATATTTCTCCAATCATTTATGATTCGAAGAAATATACTCCTCCATTAGTTTTAGAAGGCAAAATCATCGATCTTGAAGATAAGATAGAAGATCAAAATATTTTGAAGAAAATTGAATCTGATATTATTCTTTCTTTCATGACATCTAGTCTTGAAGAAAAATTATTTTCTCAAAAATCAGATTCTATTTCCAGCCTTTCTTCTGATTCTAAAGAAAACAAAAAGGAAATTTCTAATTTTAAAATATTTTCTCAAAATAATTCAGACTCCGAGGCTCATTCAGATTTATTAGTTGATCAGATTGGTTGCTTAGATAAAATTCTTGATTTAATTTATCTGATTTAAAGTTACAGGCATCACATGTTAAGGGGGAGTAAGGGAAATTGGCTTCTGAGTACTTCAGCTCAAGACCCGTACTTCATAGACTATGACTTCTAGACATGTCAGTCTAGAACTCGTTCTTCAATGCTTCAAGCATTCTGACTAATGAGATACTGTGAGTACATCTACTTTTAATTCCGCTGCATTCATCTCTGATTATGATGTTATTCCAGTTTTCTCAAATATTTCTTGAATCTGAGTTTGTTCAACCTTCTTTTGATTTTGTCTAACCCATATTTTTTTTAATTTGAGACACAATTTTTTTTTATGTGAAAGATAAAATAATTGAATTTTATTTTGTTCCGACTAAATATCAATTAAAAGTTTAAATTTTTACAAATTTTATTCTATAAAATAAATGCTTTACATTTTTTTCTTTCTTTTTGAATAAAGTGTGTGTCTAGGATAAATTTTTAAGTTGCTTTGTTTATATTAAAGTTTTATATGTTCAACTTTCAAGTCTTACAAAAGTCGAAAAGTCAGCAACATGTTTGAAACTTTTGTTATTACTTTAAAGTTGTGTGATTCGGAATATTTATAGTTTACAATGCTTAGAAAACCTAAAAAGTCAGAATTATGGATCGTAATGAAAATATGGGCTAAGCACTTTGATGTAAAACTAAGTGATTGAGATGCATTATATATATAAAATACTGAAATCTCTAAGTTTAAAAGTTTGTACCTGTGACCTCTCTGGTTTGGGATAGTAAGTTTCGTGGGATGTTTGTCATCTGGTCCCCTAAGGTCAATTGGTCCGGGAGTGATCGAACCCAAATCCTTCAATAGAACCAGATCGAAAGTCATGTTCTACTGGTATGAATGGGTTAGGATGTGTCGATGTAGCCTTTCTGATCTGGGAGAGTAAGTTCCAAGGGGTGCTTGACACCTAGTCCCCTAAGACCAACTGGTCTGGGAGCGGCTGACCCAAATCCTGCAATAGGGTCAGATAGAAAGTTACGTTTACGGCATGTTCTTTACTTAATAAATTTTTTGATTTAAAAGATGCCAAAGTGCACGAGCTTAAAATATGCCAAAGAGCACACTCATGTCAAGATGCCAATGAGCACACATCTCATGATACTTGGTGATATGTTTGAGTTGCAATAAACCTGTAAATTTGTGATAATCTTAATTTTTGATGGATTAGTGTGAGTACATGCAAAGTTCTCTATTATATGTTTAGAATTGCATTTTTTTTGAAGCTAATCGAAGATTCGCATGTGAGCACACTGAATAGATTGTTGGAAGTTTTTGAAACTGAACATGTTTTAACTTGATATGCAATAAAACTTGTTTCTGTATCCAACAACATATATTTGATTTCAACTGATTTATAAATTTGTGATATTTTACTTAGTAGAATTCAATTTGTTTAGTGTTTAAAGTTTTATATGTTTAGTTGTTTCAAAATTTATATTTAGTATATTTTTCTTTCTACATTGATATTTGTTCTTTGTGTTCTCATAAATATATTTTAATGGGTTTATGCATTATTCAAGGGGGAGTGAACAAAGAGAATATTTTTCAAAGATTATATCTGTTTTTGAGGGGGAGTATCTGGTTTTCCCTTATGAATGCTAACTCGAATTGTCATATCTAGTGCATTTGTGTAGGGGGAGTCAAAGAGCTTCAAAAGGTAAAAATTTTCTGAAGATTAAGTCAGTTTTGCGACATCAGTTGGTCGCGCAAACCGTGCTTTGCGTATCCTGCGTGAAACGCAAACTGTGCTTTGCGCATCCTGCGTGAAACGCAAACCGTACTTTGCGCAACTCACGAGTATCGCAAACCTCAGTTTGCGCAAACAACATGACGCGCAAACCTCCCCTGTTTTCTCTGTTTCTTTGGTTTTGCAGATCTTTTGCTGTCTCGTCTCCAACTTTTACATGACCAAGTTGATCAAGATCATCAAGGTCATGAGGGGGAGAAGTCAAGGAGAAGTTAAAGAGACAAAGAGCTCAAATGTTTATTTGCTGATCAAGATTCGCTCAAAGATTATATTTTTTCAGCTACAACAAATTCTTTTGCTGTTTCTGCTCCGAACACCACAGTTCATTCAAGGTCATTCAAAAGAGGTGTATCGTCTAGAGCTCAAGCATCAAAGACAACTTAATCTGAAAGATGCTGAGAAGAAATTTTTCTTAAAAGTCAGAAAGCTTCTCAAAGTCGCTTTGTTGGTCCGTGCTGTTTTTGAAGATAATTTTGAAGACCAAAGCGCCAATGATTACTAAGGGGGAGATTGTTAGGTCTGATTTTATAGTAATCATTGTATTTATAGGGCTTGGTCAAATACTGTGTTTAGTGTCCTATTCTGTGTTGTATTGACCAAGGGTATTTAAGTCCCTTTGGTCTTTGTTCCTTGTAAGACTTTTACGCACATATCAATACATTCTCTGTTTTGCGCATCCTTGCTCTCTCTCTACTTTCTCTCTCTAAAGATTTAGAGATTCTTGGACTATCAATTTCAATTGAATCAACTTAAGATTTCGTGTACAAAGATTCTGTCACTTTCTCTCTCTAGAAACTCTATGTCCGTGTACAATGAATCTAGTTACAAGCTTACAACAACAACAACTCACATACCTATTTAACACACACGCTAAAATACAATTACAAAACAATACATTTGACTTTGACTATTTATTACAAAGACTTTGACTTTGACTTTGAGAGTTGACTTTGAGCTTTGACTTGCTTGGCTTTAACCTTCAGACTTCATGATATTGTATCCAACAAATATATGCTCTAACAATCTTCCCCTTTGGATTCAAGATCATCTCTAAAAAGATTTTACAAAACAATCTCCCTCTTTAAGCTCAATTTATGCAATCTCCCCCTTTATGTGCAAAACAAACTATCTCCCCTTTTTGCTTAGCAATCTTCAACCATTCTGTCTTCAAAAACTTTTGTAATCTCTCCATAGTCTGTCTTCAAGAATAGTAACAATCTCCCCAAGGTTGTAAAACCTCTTTCAGACACTGAAAGAAAATTATCTTCAGGTTTAGCTTAGTTTGCTTCAACAAATTGTCTTTAAAGAAAATTTCAGTAAAATTCAGCTCGCTTATGGAATTCTTTGAATTTGCTCTTTCAACTTTCAACAATCTTCAACAAAGTAACTGTCTTGACATAAAATTTCTCCTTTAAGCTCCAACTTTTCTTTATCAGATCCAAACTGTTTCAAACTCTTCTTTAGTCAACATTTCTTGTCAATAACTTCTCCCTCTTTTGATGATTAGAGCATGGAAATCATCAAAACTTTACAAGAAATGTCATTAATCTGAACTGAACTGACCACTGATCTTTTCTAAGAACCTCTGACCATCTATTGATCCACAAAGATATTCATCCGAATCTTTACAAATTCAGACAAAATATGAGTGTAACACCTGAATCAACAAATGAATCAGTTAAAATGCATGTCAGTAACACAAAGTCACTATGTGTAACAAACACACATTGTAAAGGAGCTTTTGTGATGTTCACTCCCCCAGGTCTTCCATTCAATCATCGAAACACCACAAAGGAATTTCTATGAACGTTATGATAAGAAAACGTATTCCTTGTGTGTATGTGCTTGTGTTTGAAAGAATTAAGCACAGATGATTGCTTTTTATAGGCTCAAAATTGTGTAAACCATTGAGACAACAATAGTTAAACACAGACTCGATTGTGCATGATCGAAGTGCGAAGGTGGGGTAGACTTCCTTCTTTTTCAATATCCAGATTTTCCAAATGAAAACCAGCTAGATTATGTGCTGCGTCCCCTTGAAATATGAAACATTTTCTTGTTAAGAAGATGTTAATCCAAGAATCCTCTAAATCTTAGAGAGAGAAAGTAGAGAGAGAGAGTAGGCGCAAAGATGTAAGATCTATTAGACGTGCGTAAATCCTTACAAGAACTAAAGCCCAAAGGGACTTAAATACCCTTGGCTTATACAACACAGTATAAGACCAAGCCTATAAATACAATGATTACTATAAAATCAGACTTAACAATCTCCCCCTTAGTAATCATTGGCACTGTGGTCTTCAAAATTCATCTTCTAAATCAACATGGACCATCTAAGCGACATTGCGAAGAAGCAGCTTCTTGACAAAAAAAAAAAATTCTTCTCAGCATCTTTCAATTTATGTTGTCTTTTCTGCTTTGATAAGACTGGAGCAGTTTGTAATTAGCTTGAAGGAACAATTGGTTCATCAGCTTGTGCTCTAGACGATTCACCTATTTCAAATATACTTGAATGAACTTTGGGGATCGGAGCTTGAACAGCAAAAGACTAGTATAGCTGAGAAAAATAGAATCTTGAGCGAAAAAATAGAATCTTGAGCGAATCTTGATCAACAGATAAACGTTTGAGCTCTTTGTCTCTTTAACTTCTCCTTGACTTCTCCCGCTCATGACCTTGATGATCTGGATCAACTTGGTCATGCAAATGTTGGAGACGAGACAACTTAAGATCTGCAAAAACAAAGAAACAGAGAAATAGGGAAGATTTGTGCGACATGTTGGTGGCGCAAAGTGCGTTTTGTGCTAGATGAAGGTGGCGCAAAGTGAGGTTTGCGCTACCAAATGTTGGCGCAAAGCTGACTTAAACTCAGAAAATTTTTACTTGATAATCTCTTTGACTCCCCCTACACAAATACACTAAATTTGACAATTCAAGTTAGCATTCATATAGAAAGACAGATACTCCCCCTCAAAAACAAATATGATCTATCAGAAAATTCTCCTTATTCACCCCCCCTTGAATAATGCACAAACCCATTAAAACATATATATGAGAACACAATTATCAATCATCAATGTAAAAAGAAAAATATACTGAATATAAAATTTGAAACAACTAAATATATAAAAATTTAAACACTAAACAAATTAAAGTCTACTCAGTAAAATATCATAGATTTATCCATCAAATGAAATCAAGTGTATGTTGTTGGATACAGATACAAGTTTCATTGCATATCAAGTTAAGACATGTTCAGTTTCAAAAACTTCCATCAATCTATTCAGTGTGCTTGCATGTGAATCTTCAATTAGCTTCAAGAAAATGCAATTCTAAAAATATAATAGAGAACTTTGCATGTACTCACACTAAGCCATCAAAATTTAAGATTTTCACAATTTACAGGTTTATTGCAACTCAAACATATTACCAAGTATCATGAGATGTGTGCTCATTGGCATCTTTTAGCAGTGTGCACATTGGCATCTTCACATGAGTTCTTTTTATCAAAATTTAAGCTTTTAAGCTTGTGCACTTTGGCATCTTTTTATCAAAAAGTTCGGTAAGTAAAAAACATGCCGTAAACGTAACTTTCTATCTGACCCTATTGCAGGATTTGGGTCAGCCGCTCCCAGACCAGTTGGCCTTAGGAGACTAGGTGTCAAGCACCCCTTGGAACTTACTCTCCCAGATCAGAAAGGCTACATCGACACATCCTAAACCCATTCATACCAGTAGAACATGACTTTCAATCTGGTTCTATTGAAGGATTTGGGTTCGATCACTCCCGGACCAATTGACCTTAGGGGACCAGATGACAAGCATCCCACGAAACTTACTTTCCCAAACCAGAGAGGTCACAGGTACAAACTTTTAAACTTAGAGATTTCAGTATTTTATATATATAATGCATCTCAATCACTTAGTTTTACATCAAAGTGCTTAGCCCATATTTTCATTACGATCCATAATTCTGACTTTTTAGGTTTTCTAAGCATTGTAAACTATAAATATTCCGAATCACACAACTTTAAAGTAATAACAAAAGTTTCAAACATGTTGCTGACTTTTCGACTTTTGTAAGACTTGAAAGTTGAACATATAAAACTTTAATATAAACAAAGCAACTTAAAAATTTATCCTAGACACACACTTTATTCAAAAAGAAAGAAAAAAATGTAAAGCATTTACTTTATAGAATAAAATTGTAAAGATTTAAATTTTTAAATTCAATATGCCGAGTTTAAAGATTTTCATTAAAGACAAAATGTAAAGAATTCGGCAAATTGATATTTAGTTGGAATAAAATAAAATTCAATAATATAATCTTTCACATAATGTATAATAAATTTGTGTCTCAAACGAAAGATTTGGGTTGTACACATTCAGGATTACTTGAACATGCTCAGATTCTTGAAAAACATTGAGAAAAAGTGAAATAACATCATTATCAGAGAAGAATGCAGCGGAATTAAAGTAGATGTACTCACAATATCTCATTAGTCAGAAGCTAAAAGCAATAAAGAACGAGTTCTAAACTGATATGTTTAGAAGTCGTAATCCATTAAAGTACGGGTTCTGAGCTGAAGTACTCAGAAGCCAAAATTCTCTTACTCCCCCTTGACTTGAGGTGCCTGCAACTTGGAAGCAATTTGATATTTTGGAACCCACTTGAATTTGGGCTCATGTTTGTTAGTTGCAATTCTTATGGGGAAATAATTGTGAGATTTGACATTGAAAGAACGAGAAAGATTATTAGAAAAATAAGCACAGTCATCAGGTGAATACAAAGCATAATCATCTGAACTAGAATAACAGGAAGAATATGAGACATCTTTTGAAATTCGAATCATTTGCTTTATTGAGTATTTGGAAATTTTATTACAAGAAGCAAATGAATCACCTTTATAATGTTTGTCTACATATCTATCCCCATCAGTCTGAGATTCATCCGATATCCGCTTCGCTCTCCAAATCTGCTTCATTGACTTGCTCAAAGTCCTATCTGAAAAATTAGAATCATAAGAATTAGAACTGTCAGAAATGACATTATCTTGTTTCTTCGACTTCTTTGACCTTCTTCTTTTACGCTTTGGTTTATACTAATCATCATTGAGCGTAAAAGATTAATCAAGAATTTTCGAATTAATATTTGAATCAGAAGAAACAATTTTACTTAAGGCACCCAACTGATCAACCAATAAATCTGAACTTACCTCGGAGTCTGAAGAATTTTGAGAAAAGTTTTCAGATTTTGGAAATTTCTGTTTGTTTTCTTGAAAATCAGAAGAACGGCCAGAAATAGAATCTTGTTTTTGAGAAAATAAATTTTCTTCAAGACTTGACGTCATGAAAGAAAGAAAAATATCAGATTCAATTTCTTTTAGAATATACATGTAAATCAGTAATCATAATATTCATCTGTGAAGAAATGAAAGTGTAATCAAACTCAGATATTACCTCATCCTCATCAGTGTCATCATCATCATCTGACTGATCATCTCCGATTAAGCACATTTGGGCTGTTTCCACATTGTCAGCTTCATCATCGGAGTGATCAAGCCAGTACTCCTCTTCAACATGCAAAGTTGTTCCGTTCTCTCTTTTCTCGGCAAGTTCCATTTTCTTTCGATAGTATGCTGAGTCCCGAACTTTCTTCACTCTACACTCCTTTGAGATGTGACCTGACTTACCACAGTTGTAACAGGCAGCAGTCTTTGGCTCGGACACTTTGACTTTTGACCCAGAAGTGAAGCAAAGATTGTTGGAACCCGACCGAGGTTGGAACTTTTTCTGATAATGTTGTGAAAGAAGGATCATAGCTTTCTCGAGCGCCTCACCATCATCATCAGTTGCCCCGTTGTAAGCATTATCAGACAATGCTTGTTCTGCGAGTTGGCTCGAGAGGAGAGCAACTGGGTCCACTGATTTCTTGTTCTTCTTGTCCAGTTTGGCCTTTTTCTCTATTACTATGCACTCATCTGTCAACAAGATCTCAAACATTTATTGGATTTGCATGGAAGAAATTCTGATATCATTCTTCAAGCGATGGCAAGATTTATTCCATTCCGGTTGAAGTGCATTGAGGAATTTCAGATTCATCTCAAGCTTAGTCTTTTCCACTTTAATCTTCCTCAAATCATTTATCACGGCACAAAATATGTCATAAATAATTTTCAGTGACTCCCCATCCTTGGCTTTGAATTCTTCAAAGTTATTCATGTATCGCGTATGCCGAAGTTGAGTTGCAACTGAAGATCCAAGCATAATATTTTCTAGCTTTTGCCACATAAGATTAGGATGATTTTTGAAGCAATTAATCCTGTTGTAGATAGAGTTTGGCAAGGCTAACATCAGATTTGCCTTTATATCATGATCGGCTTGATATTGCGATAACTCATCAGGTGTATATTCTTTGGTAGGCTTATATAATCCAGAAGCCAGAATGGGTTTTTCAAAAGGTCCTTCAAACAGAATATACATCATGTCATTTCCGTTCTTTTGACGCTCGATGAAGTTCAGGAACCGATCTTGCCACTGAGAAAACTCGTTTTCATCAATCAGAACAGGAGGACGATTTTCTGTACCCAATGACATCATAAGATTGCTTTTGTAGAACTGAGCTTGATAAGCAAACTTTGCAGAATCCATACCTCAGAAATCCAGAAAAATTCTAAGTCTTGACTGAGTTGGCGCAAACTAGAGGTTTGCGTGAGATTAACCTGGCCCAAAGCTAGGTTTGCGTGAATAAGCAGTGGCGCAAAGGAGTCTTTGCGTGAGCAGAAGGTTGCGCAAACTTAGATTTGCGTGACACACGGATGACGCAAACTTGAATTTGTGTGTAGAGACGCAAAGATACTTTGCGTGAGCAGATGGTGACGCAAACTATGATTTGCGTGATACGTTCTTGGCGCAAACTGGAGTTTGCGTGAAGATATAATGGCGAGAACTTTCACTTTTACTTGAGTAGAAGATTGCGCAAAATGAACTTTGCGTGAGTAAGAGATGGCACAAAGCTGAATTTGCGTGAGTTTGAGATAGCGCAAATATAACTTTGCGTGAGAAGAGATCTGTACTTGATGAAAACCTGAAATAAACTGACACAAAATTAGGTAGATCTAGCGCAAAACTGATGAACTCGCGCAAAACAAATGATGAACTCGCACAAACCATGATGAACCGGGGCAAAGTTCAGATCTGGTGCAAACCGTTTAGAAATCAAGAAATCTTCCAAAAATCGATGACAAAACAGAATTTAACGAAAAATTCTTGCACATATGAGATCAAAAACTTTTTTTTAACAACTTTTAAGCAAAAATCTCGATCAAAAACCACAAATCAGAGAATTCGTTATATGAACAGTACGTGAAAACCGTTTTCCAGAAACTTGAAAAATCTAGAAATTGTAGATCAAAACTTGATTTTCTTGCAAATCGATGTGAATTAAAAGTGTTTTACAATCAAAATCGAATCCAACAAACCAATTTACACAGAAATTCAGTCAAAAACAAGTCCGAATTTGATGAAAAATCCAAAAACGAGATTTTCTTGAAAAATTCAAGAAAATCGATCAAATTTTCAGATTAATTCACAAATTCAGAATTCGAAAACAATTCTCTCAAATCTCTCAGATTTAGATTGGCTCTGATACCAATTGTTAATCCAAGAATCCTCTAAATCTTAGAGAGAGAAAGTAGAGAGAGAGAGAGTAGGCGCAAAGATGTAAGATCTATTAGATGTGCGTAAATCCTTACAAGAACCAAAGCCCAAAGGGACTTAAATACCCTTGGCTTATACAACACAGTATGTGACTCTAAACACAGTATAAGACCAAGCCTATAAATACAATGATTACTATAAAATCAGACTTAACAGAAGAAAATGAGTAGCTGGTGGGTTTTTTTTTATCAAGAGTTGGCATGAGCTAGTTGCTTGTTTCAATGATGTTCACGAAGAATTATGAAACACCAGCAATGTGGTTGCCCGGCTCAGAAAAAGTTGGTGCAGAGTTTGATATTCTTTTACTCTATTCTCACACCCTCTTTCTTTTAATCATTAAGCTCGCTTCTAACCAAACTCTCATTTCCATTTTACCTCATCACTCAACCCACACTCAGTTATTTTGACTCCTCACTCTTCGATCACTCAAGGATTAACTTCTAGGGTAGGAAACACTGGATAATGTGAATCCATATAAGTTCAATTAAGCTCACACAATGAACCCATGTTTTCCTAAAAGCATAAGTTGCTCAAATTGGTTTAACTTTGCAGTTAAAGCACCAAATACATATCAGATATTTGTATGCTCATTAAGATAATCATGAAGATTTGAGCATTTTTAATCAGTGAAGATTTTTCAAAACAAGTATTCTAAATGAATGGAATGAATACAAGAAACTTGTTTGAAAATATGACATTATATGAAAAAGATCAATATCTGAATGATTTAGCGATTAAGGCTTAGGTCAACAAAAATTGGATAATGTCTATACGAATCAAAATATAGACAAGTCTTGAAAGAAATATTTCGAAATGAAATCACGCTCAAACATTGAATATCAAGCGGGGTGTATCACCATCGAAAAATTTGTTTAATTATGAGACATGGTGATAACATTATCAACAAAGAATTAAACCGGTGTGTGTGAATACTTGAAAGTATATATAGAAAAGATAATACGCAAGTATATCTTTGGAAACACACGGTTTATTAAACACTGAAGCACATATAACATGAAAATATTTAAAATCACACTTCTATATTCATGAAATCTTTTTAAGAATCAGAAGTGGTTTGAACAATTAAGAATATGTTTTCATATCTGAAAGTTGTCCTTCTTTCAGATACGTATGAGATTAAGATTAGAAATAAACCTTTTTCGCTCAGTCTTAAATCTCATCAAGTCAGCTCTAAATAATATTAGATATGATCATTTAAGCTCGCTCTCAATTCTGTAAAAATCACAAGTCGTCAAAGTACAAAGCTTTATTCACACAAAAATTTATTGAAAATAAAATGACATAAAGCAATAAAACTTTGAAAGTACAAGTTCTGATCAGATGTAACCAGAAATCATATTCAGTACTCCTTACTCTTACTCCCCCTGCAATTATGCATCAAAAAATTTATCAGTGAGAAACATATGCAAGACTTATACACTCCCCCTCAAATGTATTTAGATCATCTTTTCATCTTCTCACCCCCCCCTGAGATCATGAACAAACTTAAGTGCAGATATCTTTCAGATTAAAAATAAAGAAATGAATAAAAATAACAATAACAGAACTTTAGTAGGTAATCACAGATTAAGTCTTGAGATTTAACATACCAAGTTTTGAAACGAGAAAATTAAATTTCTTTTCATCCAGAGGCTTGGTAAATAAATCAACAAGCTGGTAATCAGTGTTTACAAAATAAAGTTCGATTGTACCTTTTTCCACATTATCTTTGATAAAGTGATATCGTACGTCTATGTGTTTGGTCTTTGTATGTTGAACATGATTCGCAGATATGGCGATAGAGCTATTCGAATCACAATATATCGGGATCTTGTTGTATTTGAAGCCATAATCTCGGAGTTGTGTTCTCATCCACAACACTTGAGAACAACAGCTCACCGCAGCGACATACTCTGCCTCAACTGTTGATGTAGAAACACAGAGTTGTTTATTTGACGCCCAACTCACGAGTTTATCGCACAGAAATTGTATGTGCCCGACGTACTTTTCCTGTCAAGCATACAACCTGCATGGTCTGCATCTGAAGATGTTGTCACTTCAAAACCTGTATCCTTATGATACCACAGACCAAGATCTGCAGTGCCCTTCAGATATCTAAAGATTCTTTTAACCGCAGACAAATGGGACTCTTTCGGATTAGCCTGATATCTAGCACATAGACATGTAGAGAACATAATATCTGGCCTACTAGAAGTTAAATGCATCAAAGAACCAATCATCCCTCTATAGGTTCTAACATCAACTGCTTTACCCGAAGGATCAGCGCCGATCTTAGTTCCTGGTGCCATTGGTGTTCCAATAGTTGTACAATTTTCCATTTTGAATTTTCTAAGAATATCGAAAATGTACTTTGATTGATTAATAAAGATCCCCGTTGAAAATTGTTTGACTTGTAATCCGAGAAAGAAATTCATCTCTCCCATCATACTTGTTGGATCCCAGATTTAATCTTACAATAATGATATAAACGACAAGAATAATAACAGCGGAAGCAATATAGTTTAATATCAAAAGCAGATTCAAATATCACAGTTCATAAACAAATATGTAGAAAGAACAAGATCTTCTTTGAAATATATTCAATTGATTTATTAGATACAAGATATCAAAAAGCACACCTTTGTCAATGGAGTGATGGTCCTATTTATAGGACCATAAAGTGAACAGTATACTATCCTGACAATTAGAAGCATGCTTGAACAGTGTCTTACCTAAAAGGTAAGCTCAAGACATGCTTGAACAGTGACCTACTCTAGAAAGTAAATCTTATCACTAAATGATGAGTCATCTGTTCTTCTGATACTTGTAGAAATATGATCAGCGCCATCTTCAGAGAGAATGTATTCAGAGCTCTGAGGAGTTCTTCAGAGCCTCTGATGAAGCCATCTATGATGTCTTCTGCTGAAAGCTTCAATCTCTGTAATGTACTTCAGAGGCAGGTGTGTCCTCTGAAGTCTGTCTCTGAAAGTCCTCTGAAATAGGACTTAGATATTTTCAATACTTTTACAGTCTGAATTGGGGCTAACAATCTCCCCCATAGTATTGAAAATAAAAAATTGCAAGAGTAGCAGAGAACAGAAAAAAAATTTAATCTAGAAAGCATAGAGGAGAAAATCATCCTCTTAAATATTACTTCTCAAAACACTTGGAAATTCATAACAGAGAAAGTAACAATCAACATAAGGAAATAAACTAGAACCTATCACTAGAACAGATTCCATGAAACTTCATAATAAGCTCTCTGAAATTAATCATTGAGCAATCTCTAAGTCCAGCTTCGCCAAAAGATCTGCTCTGTGCCGTTCTTCCTTCACATGAATCATCTTCTGCACACCTCTTAAGGTTTCATCAGAGTATTTTGATACTTCTGAAGCAAGAAAGATTTTCTTGATTTGGTTCACCCTGTAGACGAAACCCATAGGCTCTGGAATAATTGATCCTGTCTTCTGCTTATCAAGATTCTCGATCGTCTCCACAGGTTCAGTCACTCCCAGTTTTTCTTCGCCCAGATTCAGAGCAATCTGAAGTCAAGTTTTGCTCTGAGTTTGACATATGCCTCCATTGCACGTCTAACTTCATACATGCCCATTCTGAATTGCCTTGCTTTATCGTATCTTGCAGAGCAGTAAGCATACAAATGAGGTAGATCATATGGATTTAGATTTACGAGATCATTATCATTGAAATCGTAAACTTGCTGATCAAAGAGGATTACCTCATAGTGCCTGTATATTATCTTGTTATAGGCAAATTTTCTTTTAGAGATTTTGTTGACTTTTATTATTGGATCATCAGAGAGAACCTTTACTCTTGGAGTTGTCTTATCTCTGATGAATCTTTGCTCGTAGTTTGGCATATTCTCTCTGATTCTTGGATTTAGAGGAATGACTAGAGTATCTTCCAGATTGAACTCACAGTAGATATATCGGAAGTGATATTCTATGGAAGCTTCGGGCTTGGAGGCAAGGAATGTGGGAGGTTGAGTGAAGACTTTAGCTGGTAGACCAATGCTTGCCTTCTGAACAAGATCCTCTAGAGGAGCCTGTTCATCGACAACCATGGTTGTTTCTTCAACAGACAATTATGTTGTCTCTGGTTCCTTGGCCTCTGGTTGAATTTCTGGGGTAGGTTCAGAGATATAACCATCAATCTCTGGTGACTCTCTTAACTTGGCTTCTGTTGAAGTATTATGTGGTTGGGCATTCTTGAAAACATACTCTTCAACATCAATTACTTCAACTTGTTCTTCTTCAACAGCTCCTTCTTCTTCTTCAGAATCAGATTTTTCTTCCTTTTCAGATTCTGATCCGAAGGCATCTCTCATCACATTATTTGGTCTTTCTGGTGATGAGAATGCATCATCGGATGTTGAGAAGTCTATCAGTTGTTCATCTTCATCTTCCTCCAGAGCCCCAATAGTCTCTGGAATAGCATTTTCAACTTGAATTGTTGGGGCCTCTAAAGTTGATGGTGCTAAGAGGATGATAGGTACTGGAGATGCAAGAATCATCTGATTGTCTTCAGCAGAGGTGGAGTGCCTCTCTGATTCTTTTCCTTGATCTCTGTTGTTGGATCTAGAGGGAGTTGACTCTTTCTGAGATTCATCTAGTTTGGTTGATGGAGTCTTCTCCCCCGTTTGAAGGCCTGATGACCCCTGAGGCTGATCATCCTGGTCATCAGAGTCTTCAAATCTTGCCTTCTTCCTGGCCTCTTCAAGCATACCACCTCTAGTGCCTTCCTTTTTAGTGTTCCTTATGAAGAAATGGCATTCTTCAGAAGATCTTCAAAAGTCTTGCTCTACTGACTGGCCTTGGTGACAAATTTGCTCGAAATAGTCATCATGCTGCTGGTAATGGATTTTGAGAAGTTTTGGAGGTCAACTTTTGTAATAAGCTCTGAAGAGATTGGAGGAGATGGAGCAGCGGTTGGTATAGGGATCTTGGCAATCGTCTCTGCTAATGACCTCAAGACTTCCTCTTTGAAATGACAAAAGTCTTCAGAGGGAGGAGGGATGGCCTTGAGGAACTCTGTCTTAGATTCCTGAATTTCTTTCGACAAGACGGAGGAATTGATGATGACAAGCCTTTCCAGAGCCTCCAGTCGTGAGGTTTGAGAGTCTATTGTTGTGCGCAACTCAGAGACCTCTGAAGTAAGCTTTGCAACTTCAGAGTTAGAGGCAGAGGCCTCTGAGGTCTTCTCCAAGTGAAGTTTAATCTCTTTAAGATATTCTCTGATTTCATCACCAAAAACTTTGAACTCTTCCTTGGTGACATAATCAGAGGGGGTAACCTTAGAATCAACACATGATTCTGATTTTCCTTCGAGTTCAGAGGGGCCTTCTTTCGAAGTTTGTTTGATGTTGACTCCGGAAGGACTTCCCCTTAATCCTTGAGAATCCTTTTTCAAGGATTTCTCTAAAAGGGTTCTAATAGGTCTTCCATCATCAGAGTCAGAGGTAGATGATGACGAGAACCTAACATGTGTGGACACCTTACTGTCCAGGCTAAGGAGCCCTCGTGTAAGAAGGTCATGCAATTGTTTCTCTGACAGGCAATCCTTACGAGAGATCTGAAGTCTCTCATGAACTAAGGGACGGTCGTCTATATTATGAGCCACAAAGGCATCATGTGTGTGAGGAGGTGGCATACTCTGGGGGGAATGAGTACTTTGGTTTTCGTCCAAGTCCTGTTGGAAGGACTTAGCCATATCAGAGGTTGCCCCTTGGGTGCGTGCTTCAGAGGCAGAAGAAGATGCCTCTGAGCGGCTGGCTTAGGAAGGCTCGAGGTGTGCACCTCTGTTTCAATGTCCACTGGTGCTGGACCACCTTGGACAGTAGATATGTTAGCACGGGGAGTTGGGTTTTGGAATTGCTCATTTGTGCCATCCAGGGCATCTTTTTCTAACTTACTTCTCTCGGATTCTAGGTTCTGAAACTCACCCTCTGGTGTACTCTCTGCCTCACTTTCCTCGCCTCTGACAGAGTGAAGCTCTTCCCCAGAGGGAGGATTCTCTTGTTTTCTCTCGCTCACTCTCACAAAGCCACCCTCTGGTTGCTCTCTGTGAATATTTTGAGCAGTATCAGAGATGTCACACTCTGATTCTAACTCAGGCTCAGATCCTAAGTATGTTGGGGATCCCACCATCGGTTCTGATGATTGGGCAATACGACTAAGTATGAAGCGGGTGTCAGAGTCAATAGGAATGTACTAAAGCATAGTTTGGGGGAATCTTCTTGCATTTGAGTAAGGAGGAACCACCATTGGTTTGAAGGAGTTCATTATGAACAACGACGTTCTTGGACCTTCTTCAGTGAGAGAAAATCTTCCCATTGCGCGTCGAATGACAACATAAATGAAACGAGGAAACAACACTGAAATTGGTTGTTTCCCTTTAGCCAAATCCTTGTTCTTCTTATCCACTGCAGTCATCATCTCACAGAATAGAAGATTCGCCATATTGATGCTCCGGTTGAAAAATAGAGCATACATGATTGCAAGAATTGTTGGATGTGTCTGGTCTTGGCTTCCAATTTTACATGTAAGTGTGCGATTCAACACACTAACATGAAATTCCATGTAGGAGGCAGGTATTGACGTCGGAACTGACTTAGGCGTGTGATCTCCCTATTGTAGCCTAAGTGCAGAAGAAACTGAATGAGAACTTCCTGAGTTAGTGGTTTTTCAAATTTCTGAATTTGAAGATCTTTAGTTGTGGGTAAGTTGAATCTGCAAGTCAGTGTGTTGGGTGTGATTCTGACGTTTATGCCCTTTTCTCCTAGGTCAATATACCCTACCAATCCTTCTTGATCGTCATTGTATTCGCTAGAATACCACCATTGTTGGACAAATCTTAGAGAAACATTGGAAGCATAGTCTGTGAAGACATCTCGCAGTTCACTTTTGCTAAGAAACTCTAGCATAGGACGAAACTGTTTGTCGTATTTGGTAGGTGTGACATCTAGATGGTAGTTGTTGCCTTTCACTGGTACATCAAACTGGGCCATGTTCAGACTTGGGATGATTCGTCTTGAGTCGCCTGAGTTTTGAGCTTGAGCGGCCATTGTTGCAGGTTTGCTTGCTTTGAGAGAGTTTGAGAGAGAGAGAGAGAGAGAGTATTTGGGGATGAAGTTCTTGAGAGCGTAAAGAATAAAAGAGGATGAAATGGGTTTTTATGAAAAGGGTAGTGAGAGAAAGACTATGGATACGGCGATTGTGTGTTCCAATGTCAGAAAGACGTTCCATCATTCCCCTAATTAATAGGTGACACATATAGGATAGTAGTGAAGGGACGCTTAGTGTCAGATAACTGTCAGTAGGATTTTAAAACAATGAATGGTTATCCAAAACGGTGTCACTATTTCCAAAATGAGAAAATGAGAAAAGATCAGAGACTCTGATATGAATATCAGAGATTAAGCTGAAAAATTCTCTTGCTCCCCCTTGATAGATGAAAGGTTCTTTTGCTCCCCCTGGACCAAAGAATGTTTTCTTTTTATCTTCTCCCCCTTGACATATGCTTAGAGATATAAAAGAATGATTTTGACCATTTGTGAAAAGTCCAGAGGCTCTGAAACTAGTTTCAGAGGCTCTGGGGTTGAACATGCTACTCATGTCAGAGGCTCTGATGAGTGGATCAGAGACTCTGATTTTCTCGTGTGTTAGGTAGACATGTTCAACATTCCCAACTTTCTAATTAAGAAATTAAACCTTCGTTCATCTAAAGCTTTTGTGAAAATATCAGCAAGTTGAAGTTCAGTTGGTACAAAATACATCTCAATTGTTCCCTTATCAACATGATCTTTCAGAAAATGGTACCTTACATCAATGTGCTTTGTTTTGGAATGCTTTACTAGATTGGCAGAGATGGCTATGGCACTTTTGGAATCACACAGAATTGGAATTCTGTCATAATTTAAGCCATAGTCTCTGAGCTGAGTTTTCATCCAGATGACTTGAGAGCAACAACTAGCAGCAACAACATATTCTTCCTCTGCAGTAGAAGTTGAAACACAGTTCTGCTTCTTGGATGACCAACTTACCAGCTTATTACCCAATAATTGACAATATCCAGAGGTACTCTTCCTGTCTAGCTTGCACCCTGCATGATCTGCATCAATGTATGCTGTTAAATCAAAACTAGACAGTTTAGGATACCAGATACCTAAAGAAGGTGTGCCTCTGAGGTATCTAAAAATTCTTTTAACTGCAGATAAATGAGATTCTTTTGGATTTGCTTGATATCTAGCACAGAGACATGTTGCAAACATTATATCAGGCCTACTGGCAGTTAAGTATAGAAGTGATCCTATCATGCCTCTAAAAGTCTTGACATCTACAGATTTTCCTGAAGGATCAGAGTCAAGTTTGACTCCTGTGGTAATAGGTGTTTTCATAGAAGCTGAATCATTGAGCTTGTACTTTTTCAAAATATCAGAGACATACTTAGATTGACTTATAAAAGTACCCTCTGAAGTTTGCTTTACTTGTAAGCCTAGAAAGAATGTTAATTCTCCTATGAGACTCATCTCAAATTCACTCTTCATCAACTCTGAAAACCTGTCACAATACTTTTGATTTGTAGAGCAAAATATAATGTCATCAACATATATCTGTACTAAAAGCATCTCATTTTTGTACCTTTTGATGAACAAAGTTGTATCAATTGTACCTTCTTAAAAACCATTATTAATCAGAAATGTGGACAGAGTAGCATACCAGGCTCTTGGAGCTTGTTTAAGTCCATACAGTGCTTTATCAAGATAATAAACATGGTTAGGAAACTCTGTACTTTCAAATCCAGGTGGTTGCTGAACATAAACTTCTTCATTTAATTTACCATTTAAGAAGGCAGATTTAACATCCATTTGATATACTTTGAACCCTTTGTGTGCAGCATAGGCTAAGAAGATTCTAATTGCTTCTAGCCTAGCCACAGGTGCAAAGGTTTCATCATAATCAATACCCTCTTCTTGGCAATATCCCTTTGCAACCAACCTAGCTTTGTTTCTGATTATTATGCCATCCTCATCCTTTTTATTTCTGAAGACCCATTTAGTTCTAATTGCAAATTTTACTTTAGGAAGGGAAACTAAGGTCCAGACTTTGTTTCTTTCAAACTCTTGAAGCTCATCCTGCATGGCAGAAATCAAATGAGGATCTTCAAGAGCTTCATTTACCTTCTTTGGTTCAATGATGCTTAAAAAGTTTACAAAATAGCATTCATTGATTGTGGCAGATCTGGTTTTGACTCTGTCTGAAGGTGATCCAATGATCTGATCATGGGGATGATCCTTTGTCCATCTTGTGATTGGAACATGAATATGTGGTGGAGTTTGAGCTTCAGAGATGACAGTCGGTGACATCTCTGTTGTACTGTTCAGAGGCTCTGAAGTGGGTTCCAGAGACGGTGAATCATGCTCTGAAGTCTCTTCATGAGATGTCTCTGGAAATTCTTCAGATGTCTCTTGTTCATCTTCTACTTCTGAAGAGAATTTTCCTCCAGGTTGTCTTGTTTCATTTCTTGAACCTGTATTCAAGGAAGCAGAAGTTGTAACTTCAGAGGGACCAAAGAGAGTTGTACCTGTATTTTGAGGTTCCTCTGAAGTTGATCTGTGAATATCTCTGAAAAGAAACTCTGAGTTTTCATCATCAAAGAAATCTTCGAATATTTTGTTTAGTTCAGATTCTCTTATCTTTGATGATTCAGAGATATTTTTGGTAGTTGAATTGTTATCTTTGGTGGCAAGACTTCTGTCATCATCAAAAGACATATTGATACTCTCTTGGATTGTTCTTGTTCTCAGATTGAACACTCTGAAAGCTTTTGAGGCTAATGAATATCCAATGAATTTGCTTTTTTCTGCTATCTTGTCAAACTTTCCAAGAGACTCTCTATCATTCAGAATATAACATCTGCATCCAAAGACATGAAAATATTTAACATTAGGTTTCCTATTGTTAATTAGTTCATAAGATGTTTTCTTGAATTTTTTGACAATGGTAGCTCTATTTTGAGTGAAACATGCTGTAGCCACTGCCTCTGCCCAAAAGTTTGTGGGAAGATCAGATCCTGCAAGCATTGTTCTTGCAGCTTCAACAAGTGTTATGTTCTTCCTCTCAACAACACCATTTTGTTGAGGGGTTCTTGCTGCAGAGAAGTTGGGAGTTATGTCTTCTTCTGAAAGATATGAATTAATTTTGGCATTTCTCAACTCTGTCCCATTATCACTTCTCAGCTTCTGAACTTTGCTGTTGAACATAACCTGCAATATTTTTAACAATCTTATTAAAATATCAGGGACATCAGACTTGGCTCTGATGAATTCTATCCAAGTATATCTAGAGTATTCATCAATTAGAACTAGAATATACTTTTTACCTGATAGACTCTGCACAGAGATAGGACCACAGAGGTCCACATGAAACATATGCAGAGGTTTTGGACAATTATTATCACTTTTGGTCTTATGGGAAGATCTTTTCATTTTACCTATTTCACAAGCAGAACAAAGATGATCTTTGTTAAACTTCAGAGATGGTAATCCCTTAACTAGATTTAGTTTGACCAATTTATCAAGTGAAGAAAAGTTCAGATGAGATAACTTTTTATACCAAAGCCAGACATCTTCACTGTTCAGAGATACTAGACAAAGTTTCTCTGAGTCAGTTTTTATGTGTTTGGTTAAATTCATTCTATATAGGTTACCCTTTCTGTCAGCTCTGAGCATTTCTTGACCTGTTTTTGAGTGAAGAAGTGAACAATGTTTTTCTTGAAATTTCACATCAAAACCATGGTCACAAAGTTGACTTATGCTGATTAAGTTGTGTTTTAACCCATCAACATAAGCATCCTTTGATACAGAAACATTACCTCTTGTTAGCTCACCATAACCCTTAATCTGCCCTTGCATATTGTCTCGAAAAGTTACTGCTCCTCCTGATTTAGCTTTGTAAGAGGATAGTAACTTCTTATCTCCAGTCATATGCCTTGAACATCAAGAATCTAAGTACCAGATTGGCATTGACTGTTTCTGCAAGACAGATTAGAGTTTCTTAGGTACCCATCTCATTATGGGTCCTGTCTTGTTAGGTTTCTGAGGATTTATTTGAATATTTTCCTTTTCATCTTTTGATGTTTTGGCAGAGTTGTCCTTTTTCTTTTGAGGCTTTGTCTCTGAATTTTTATTCAGAGATTGATTTAGAAAACAATGAGAACCTCTTAAGTGATTTTTCAGTTTCATCAAGAGTTGGATGCAATTGCAATTTAAGAACAAGAAGAATTAGAAGCAAAGTTTTTCATTTCATTAAATGTATTTGATACATTTTGATTCTTTTTCAAATTAGTACTATGAATATTACAAGTATTCCTAACTACTTCCTTTCTTCTAGCTTGAAAGATAACCTTCTTTTCAAGTTGTCTTTTCTTGTTCAAAAACATCTTCTTCTCTTTGTTTCTCAGTGCACAAACAGGATCAGAATGGTTATTTTCTTGCCATTTTCCTTTTTGTTTAGGAGTAAACTTGATTGGTTTATAAGTGTAGAGTTGAGAAGTGTTAGTTTTATTCTTTGCCTTTTCTTGTAATTCTTTTTCAAGGTCTAGAGAAGTTTTTGCTTGTAGACACATGTCTGCAAAATCAGGACATATTGGTATTCTGGGTTTATTTTTCAAAACAGAAATAGGAATGTTCAAAATTCCAGAACCAATAGTCTCTATCTTTTTATGAATTACTTCCTCTAGTCTATAGAATATCTGTTCATCTATCTCTGGATCAGATTCAGAATCAGAGTCAAGAAAGTCTCTTTTAGCCTTGTCAGAGATAAATACCTCTGTAGGTTTCTTGATTTCCTTAGGTCTAGAGACTTTAATGATTGTTGGGTCAGAAATAACCAAGTCTGGTTAATACTGCTAGGTGAAGAAAGATTACTACTGCTTAGCATGTTAATACTGCTATGCAATATTTGTACTGCTAGTAGTTAATACTGCTTGGAAATTACTACTGCCATAAGAGATTAATACTGGAAGCATGGTTAGTACTGCCAGGGACAAAGTTAATACTGCTATTGAGTTAATGCTGCTTCTGACGATAAAGATGGATTGATGCGGAAGAATAGGAGATGAAGATAATTATGGACTGGATTCTGAAGAATAATATTTCCTTTGTAATTATCTTGTAATCAGTTTTGTATATATAGTCTAGATAATTTTAGATTATAGAAGGAGTTGTTTTTGTTTAGAGAATTAACCTCAAGACTAGTATTGATCCTTTCTATAGAGAAGTGTAGAACGTCTGTTGAGCCTGTTCAACAGATTGAGGTTGAGTTTGTAATCATTAAGTTTTATGCAATATAAACTTATGATTTGAGTTCATATTCTGTGTTTTGATTAATTGTTAAAGCGTTATTCCGCAACTTCTTTAACATTGTTTATGAGTGTTTTAATTAAATTCTTCATTAGAATTTTTCGATCTTGACAAGTGGTATCAGAGCTAGAAAACTCAGAAATCTATAATCATGGACGGTTCAAGCGATAGCGTTCTGGTCTCAAAGGTTCCCATGCTCAAACCCAATGAGTTTGACATGTGGAAAATCAGAATCAAGCAATACATTCTTCTCACAGACTTCTCAATGTGGGATATCATTGAGAATGGTCCCTCTAATGGAGGAAAGATGGATGCAGATGGCAGGAGACCTCCACCAAAGACTGATGGAGAAAGAAAGATGAGGCAGACAGAGATGAAAGCCTTGAGCACTCTGCTATTGGCTATACCTAATGAGTACCAACACCAGTTCTGCAACTGCACGGATGCACAAATTTTATGGAATGCACTGGAGAAAAGATTTTCTGGTATCAAAAGTACCAAGAGAAATCAGAAGGCCATCCTGAAGCAGCAATATGAAAACTTCATGTCTACAAAGAATGAGTCCATGACTCAAACTTTTGATAGATTTAATAAGTTAATTGGTGAATTGGCTACTGTTGGTGTCCAGATAGATCAAGATGATGTCAACAGAAAATTTATAAGATCTCTTGGTGATGAATGGACTATGTATACTGTCTCCTTCAGACAGAATGACCAACTGGAGGACAAGGAACTGGATGACCTCTATAATGATCTTAGGGTGTTTGAAGCAGAGGTAGAAGCAAAGAAGAGGCCCTTTGGATACTCATACAATGCTGCTCTTTTATCATCCTCTACTGATTCTGCTGCTAATACAAAATCAGTTAGTACTGCCTATGGATCAAAGCAAGATGGATCTAATGACTCAGTTTTAGAAGCTTTTCTAGCCAGTCATGCTAATTCCACTCTAATTAATGATGACTTAGACCAGATAAATGCTGATGATCTGGAAGAGATGGATATCAAGTGGCAAATGGCTATGCTCACAATGAGGGTAAAAAGGTTCATCAAAAGGACTGGAAGGAACAACTTTTCTCAGAAAAAAGAAGATGGGGTTGGATTTGATAAATCCAAGGTTGAATGTTACAAGTGTCACAAGCTGGGACACTTTGCAAGAGAATGCAGAAGTGGATTGCCTCAACAACATACTAGCAACCATCTACCATCACAGTCCACTAGCTTCAACAACAGGAACTCTTCTCAAGCTCTTGTTTCCCAAGAAGGAATGGGATTTGATTGGAGTGACCAAGCAGAAGAAGCAGTTCAGAATCAAGCTTTAATGGCTAAAGTTTCAGAGTCAGCAAGCACTGATATTCCCATAGAGGTAAAATCTATCATTTGCTCAAAATCTTGCATAGAAACTGTTAAAAAGTACAGGGATCATAATCAAAGCATGTGTGATGACCTAAAAAGGTTAGAAAAAGATAAAAGAGAGTATGTTGTGATTGTTGAGAATTTGGAAGAATAGATTAAGACATACAAAGCCAATGAACTTCAACACACATATGATACTAACTACTGGAAGTGGGAAAAGAATCAGTTAGAAATTAAGCTTAAAAAGTCTGAAGAGGAATGTGAGAAGTTAAGGAGTGATTTTGAGAAAGCCAAGTTGGACATTGAGAAGTTTTCCAATGCCTCTAAAGCAATGGAATCACTGCTAAAATCTCAAGTCCATGACAACCTGAAAAGAGGTTTAGAATACAAAAGTACCCCTCCACCCTATAACAATAACTATATCCCTCCCACTTCAGACCTCTTAGAAAGACAAGAGAAAATAGACTTACCTACAGGAGCCACAGATGTAGATCCTCTTGACAGTGTAGTGATTGAGGAAGAGGCTGAAGAAGAGACCACTAAGGGTAAGAATAAGGATGACCTTAAAGAAATCCCTTTAGAAAATCATATTCTTACTAATGAAGGGGGGGGGGGTAAACCTTTTGTAAAGAGTGAGAAGGCTGAAAGTTCTAAGAGAGGGAAGGGAAAGGTACAGGGAGTCCATTACATGCAAACCACTGTTGTTAATCCCTGTACTTGTAAACAAAATCAACCCCAACGACATGATAAAACAAGGGGAAATCAAAGAAACATAAATAATCAGTGGGCTTTAAAACAAGGAATTGATCTGAAAAAAAAATTAACAGACCAAAGCCTTGTTTTATCTGTGGCAAGTTAAATCATCTAGCCAAACACTGTTATTTCAATCCTATTAACCAAAGGATCACTTTTCAAAGAAATATACAAAATCCTGTTGGTTATAGGAATCAAATAAGGAATCATATGGCTGAGAATGTGAGAAGGGCACCTATAAAATCTCATGCTCAGAATAAGTTTGATAATTCAAATAAAAATACTTCAAATAAGCCAAGGAGTATCTTCAAGAAAAAGAAAGCAAACAACTTTGTCCAGATTTGGGTTCCAAAAGTAAAGAAATCTGTTAGTACTGCTACTTCAAATAGTACTGCTGACAGAAATAGTGCTGCTGCAAGCAATACTACTGCTAACCCAGATAATACTGCTAACAAAGTTAGTACTGCTAACCCAACTAGTACTGCTAATGATGTTAGTACTGCTAACAAAGTTAGTACTGCTTCCAATGACAGGCCCATTCTTCTGACAAAGTATTCAAGCAATAAGATTCCTCAGTTTGATAATCTCATCAAGTCTATATATGAATATGTTGATGAGAATGGGAAACCCAATACCACTTTGGCTTGGGTTCCTATTAAAAACTAACTGCTTTATTATATGTGCAGGGCAACCAACAGCTCAAGGGAAGGAGCATTTGGCATGTTGATAGTGGTTGTTCCAGGCACATGACAGGTAACATGGCATGCCTTCAAAACTTCAAAAGAATTGATGGAGGACATGTTGCTTTTGGTGATAATTCAGCAGGTGGAAAGATAAGTGGAAAAGGTAATGTGTCAAAAGGTAAGATGACCTTTGAGGATGTATACTATGTTGAGCAATTGAGATACAACCTGTTAAGTGTATCACAGGTTTGTGACAAGAAACATAGCATATTATTCAATGATACTGAATGTATTATCCTTGCTCCAGGGTTCAAGGTAGTTGACGAAAGTATGATACTACTTAGAACTCCTAGAAAGGACAATGTTTATTTCTTAGACTTGGAGAGTGTAACTTATGATTCATCTTTAAATTGTTTATTTTCAAAAGCTTCATTGGATGAATCATCTCTTTGGCACAGAAGGATGTGTCACATGAACTTTAAAACAATGAACAAACTTGTGAAAAACAACCTTGTAAGAGGTTTGCCACAAAATGTATTTTCATGTGATGATCATTGTGTTGCATGTCTTAAAGGCAAACAGCACAAAACTTCTCATAAGTCCAAAGAGATAAATACAATCTCTTCACCTCTTAATTTACTACATATGGATCTGTTTGGTCCTACAAATGTGATGAGTATTGGTAAGAAATCCTACTGCTTGGTTATCGTTGATGATTTCTCTAGATTCACTTGGGTCTATTTTCTGAGGACTACGGATGAGACAAGTGGACTGATCAAATCCTTTGTTCTTATAGTTGTAAACCAAACAAATCTAAGAGTTAAAGTCATCAGGTCTGATAATGGAACTGAATTTAAAAACAATGACCTAAACAGCTTCTGCGAGGAAAAAGGCATTGAGAGATAATACAGTGCTCCTAGGACTCCTCAACAGAATGGTGTTGCTGAAAGGAGAAATAGGACTCTGATAGAAGCTGCTAGATCTCTGTTGGCAGATTGAAAACTTCCAATTACTTTCTGGGCAGAAGCAGTTAATACTGCCTGCTATGTTCAAAACAGAGTTCTAGTAGTGAAATCCCAAAATAAGACACCTTATGAGCTTTTTAAAAAGAAAAAACATTTTATTGGATTTTTCAAACCATTTGGGTGTCCTTGCACAATTCTCAATACCAAAACTCACCTAGGCAAGTTTGATAGCAAAGCTGAGGATGGGTTTCTTGTTGGATATTCATCTCAAAGTAAGCCCTATAGAGTTTTCAACACCTCTTCTAGGATTATTGAGGAAAGTGGCAATGTCAAATGCAATGAGAACACACCAAATCAACTTGGTTCAGGTCCTAATTGGCTATTTGACATTGATTCACTATCTAATTCTTTGGGTTTCAGTAATGAGCATAATGCAGGAACAGGGACAGAAAAGGTACAAGTACAAAGACAAGAGTTTGTGCTGTTCCCAACACCTACTGCTGATCCTGTTGAATTCTGTGACCAAGATAATAAAGATACTTCAGATTCAAAGGACACTGAACCAGCTCAGAATGAAGAGGACAAAGGTAAAAAGGAAGATCAACCCTCAGATTCAGGAATCAAAGGTCCTGAGATGCCATGTTTGGAAGAAGATGACACAGATGATGACAACTCTTCAGTTTTTGGTGGCAGCACTCTTGAAAAGAATGACTCTAATCTGGAAGTAGACATTAATGAAGAGGTTGTTCATCAAACAAGAGTTCAGAAAAATCATCCTCCTCAATTGGTGATTGGTGACATCAATTCTCTTATAATCACAAGGAATCAAAGCAAGTTGGGAGGATTGAAGGACATACAATCAGGATTACTATCTTGCTTTCTATCACAGGTTGAACCCAAAAAGGCATTTGATGCAATGAAGGATCTAAGCTGGATAGAAGCAATGCAAGAGGAGCTACTACAGTTTGTGCTGCAGGATGTATGGGATTTGGTTGACCTTCCAAAAGGACACAGAGCTATAGGTACTAAATGGATCTTCAGGAACAAGAAAGATGAGAGAGGAATAGTAATAAAGAACAAGGACAGATTAGTGGCACAAGGGTATACTCAAGAAGAGGGAATTGATTATGAAGAGGTATTTGCACCAGTGGCCATGATTGAGGCAATCAGGCTATTTTTAGCCTATGCTTCTTTCATGAAGTTCAGGGTCTATCAGATGGATGTAAAGAGTGCTTTCCTGTATGGGATAATTGAAGAAGAAGTGTATGTCTGTCAGCCTCCAGGGTTTGAGAATCCAAATTATCCTGACAGAGTATACAAATTGAAGAAGGCACTCTATGGGCTACATCAAGCACCAAGGGCATGGTATGACACTTTGTCTACCTATCTCTTGGAAAATAGTTTTCAATGAGGAATCATAGACAAGACTCTGTTCATTCAGAAGAAGAAGAAGGACATCCTTATAGTGCAAATCTATGTGGATGATATTATCTTTGGATCCACAAAAGATCAAATGTGCAGAGATTTTGAAGAATTGATGCACAAGAGATTCAAGATGAGTTCTATGGGTGAACTTACTTTCTTCCTTGGGCTACAAGTTAAGCAGAAGAAAGATGGGATATTTATAAGCCAATCCAAGTATGTGCAGGACATTCTTACTAAGTTTGGATTCTCAGACTCAAAGCCTGCAAGCACACCCATGGAGACACACAAACAGATCACTGCAGATCTTGAGGGGGAGGATGTGGATGTTCATCACTATAGATCCATGATTGGATCCCTCATGTATCTCACTCCTTCAAGACCAGATATCATGTTTCCTGTTTGTGTGTGTGCAAGATTTCAAGTAAGGCCTAAGCAGTCACACTTTCAAGCAGTCAAGAGGATATTCAGATATCTCAAAGGCCAACCTAGATTAGGTCTTTAGTATCCTCATGACTCACCATTTGACCTACTTGCTTATTCAGACAGTGACTTGGGTGGTGCAAATTTGGATAGAATGTCAACTTCAGGGGGATGTCAGTTTTTGGGTGCAAGACTAGTGTCATGGCAGTGCAAGAAACAAACCACAGTGTCCACCTCTACAACAAAAGCAGAGTATATAGCTGCTGCAAGCTGCTGTTCACAAGTACCCTGGAATTCAGAATCAAATGCTGGACTATGGTATGACTTTTCTTCACACTCCAATCTTCATAGACAATAACAGTGCTATTAGCATTGTTAATAATCCAGTCAAGCACTCCAAAACAAAGCATATAGAAATCAGGTACCACATTATCAGAGACTGTATTGAAAAGAAGCTCATTCAGGTTGTGAAAGTCCATACAAGTAACCAATTTGCTGATCTATTCACCAAAGCTTTTGATGTGGGTAGATTCACATTCTTGGTCACAAGTGTGGGCATGATAAACACTGAATAAGCCTCCTTTGATCTGCTTTATGTACCATTTCTGTATAGACTCCTTCCTGTCTACTTTCTCATATTGTATTGTGCATGGTGCTGCTAACCTTGTGTGTTTAAGTGTTTCAGATTGCTTAAATTGATTACTTGGTACTTCTAGTTCAGTTAATACTGCTCTCTATATTACTCATGATAACAGTTCAAAAAGGGTTAAGTATGGTTACTACTGCTAGGTCGTTTATACTGCCAGTGCAAAGTTACTACTGATTGCTTTATTTATACTGCTAATCAGTGTTACTACTGCTGGTAGGTGTTAATACTGCTAGTCTGTGTTAGTACTGCCAGTATGTGTTACTACTGCTACTCTAAGTTAATACTGCAGGCTTGTTAATACTTCTAGGGTACTTAGTACTGCTTCTAACTGAAACCCTCCACCTATAAATACCCCTTTGTGACCACCAAAATACAAACGGCTCTTTGAACTTCCATTGCTTCTCTTTCTCTCTCTCTCTCTCGATTTCTTGCTCACCAGTGTACACCCTAGTTGCGATTCGAACCCTAGAATCAATCAGAATGATGGAAGGACTAGAATTCTTTGATGAACACAATGAGGTTGCTATGCTGCAAAAACCCAAACAGGCTAAAGGTTTTCATCAGATTGTGGATTTCCTCAAATCGTCACACATTGCCTATTCCCTCACTGTCAATCCCACAATCTGTGTGGAACATCTACGACAATTTTGGGCAAATGCTACCATCCACACTGAAGAGGGCACTCAGGTCATCAAAACAAGGGTGTGTGATAAACCCCTGACCATCTCAGAAGAGTGTATTCGCATCCATCTACGCTTAGATGATGCCTCAGGTATTACCTCTCTTCCTAAGGAAGATCTCTTCCTAAGGAAGATCTCTTCCACGTTCTTAGTCATATGGGGTATGAAGGTCCCACTGACGTATATAAGTTTTTCAAGAACATATTTTCACCTCAGTGGAGATTCTTTGTTCATACCCTGCAACACTGAATTTCAAGAAAAACAACTGGCTGGAGTGAGTTCAGTAGCACCATAGCCTATGCTTTGGTCTGCTTAGCGACCTCTAGAAAGTTTAATTTCTCTCAAATGATCTTAAACGATTTAATGTCAAACCTGGATACCAAATCAAAAAGATTTTATATGTATCCAAGGTTTGTGCAAGAAGTACTAAATCAAAAATTGACGGATTTACCTCATTTCAATGAGGTATATGTACCAAAACCCCCAAAGGGGAAGGTGTTCTCTAATATGAAGAGGCTCAGTAAGGACTTCTCTGGTATAGACACACCATTATTCTCTACAATGATGGTTGTGTCCCACTCTCAAGGTGAGGCATCAGGGTCAAAGCCCACATTAGACCAACCCACTGATGACCTACCCACACCTTCTACTACAAAGCACATCCCTCAGTCCCTTCTACAGAAGCCAACATCACCCATTACTCATATATACACAAGGAAAAAGGTACAGAAGGTTCTTTCCCTTCTAGTATCTCCACCCCCACAGCCTCAAAGCCCTCTGATGGAGCATTTTCCATCAGAGAATATCCAAAGGGAAACCACAAGGGTATCTCCCAACCCCAAGAAGGTGCTCAATAAGGAGAAGGAAGAGCATGTGGGCAGTGAGGCTCACACTACTGACTTTGCACAAAGTGTAGGGCAGGACAGTGTGAACATCTTTAAGACCTTCCCCACGACAACTTTGGGTGAGCAATTATCCAAAGGTCTCAGGTGCCAAGAAACCAAAGGGGTAGAGGGTGCTTCTGCTAGGCAGAAGACTCCTACTAAAACTTCCAAGGATCCTTCAAGGGTGGTCAACACACTCAAAGGAGGTGAGGGTAGATATACTTATGATGAATTGATGGATACACTTGGTACCTTAAGTCAAGAAATTAATGATCAAGCACTGGAGATAAAAGATATGCAACAGGTGATACTTTCCCAACAACTTCAGATCACCAAACTGAAGAAGATGCTTCTGCGGCTAGTGCACAAAAAGAAGAAAACCAAATTTGTGCTAAAGAAGAGGAGCATAGATCATGATGCTTCCAAAAAGGGGGAGCCAACTGAAGTTGAAACTGAAAAACAAAGTCCTGTTGGCATGGAATCTAAATTTGAGGGGGAGTCGGGTACAGAAGCAGAAGGTAAAAAGCAGCAGAAACCTTTAAGCTAGCAGCAAAAATAGGTCTAGCAGCAGAAACTGAGAAGGCTGCAGTAGAAACTGAAAAAGTAGCAGCAGAAACAGGGCTGACTATTGAAGAAATACAGATTGCAGAAACACTAGTGAAGGCCAAAGCTGACACTCCCAAGGCTACTCAAAAGGCTAAGGGAGTGGAAATCAAAGAAGGTGGTATAGCAAAGAAAAGAAAAGAAGCTAGTATTGCTGAGATTAAGGGTAAAGGCAAAGAGAATGTGGTTGAATCTGTAAAAGCATCAAAGAAACAAAGTCAAATAGCTCTGGATGAAGAATTGGCAAGGAAGATGCAAGCAGACCTTGAAAAGGAAAATGAGATTCAATCTGCCAAAGACAGAGAGATTGCATTGGAGTTGGCCAAGAAGATCAATGAAGAATATCAAAAGAGTCTGAAGTCTGCAACTGCTACTAAGAAAGTCACAAAGAAGGCTTCAAGGCAAAGGCTACCACTGAAGACTAGACAAAGACAGCCTTCCAAGACATACTTAGCCAACCAAGAAAGAAGGAAGATGATAAACTTCCTGAAAGGAGCTATTGGAGTTTCTGAGGGAATGTTTACAGGTATGTCTTTTGGAAAGCTTGAAGAACTTTATAAGAAGGAAATGGCAAAGCTGCAAGGAGACTTTTCTCAAAGGGTTGAGGTTGAAAGGAAAATGAAAGAAAGGCATGATCTGCATATCCAACAACCTTTTTCTGAGAATGAAGAAACCACTCCTACAAAAGAAGTGGAAGAAGAACAGAAAGAAGAAACTCTTACTTAAACAGTCAAAGTTGTCAAAAGAATGAAAACCTTAGCTTCAAAGAAACAGACCAAAAGGCCAAGGATTGAAGAAGTGCTAAAAAAGGCTGAATCTGTTGTTGCAACCCCTGAAGAACAATCAAGTCAACAAGGTGCAAAACAATCTGAGGTACATGTTGGTTTGTATATGACAGTGACTGATAGTGAACCTGTACAAGCTGACCCAATATCAGTCCAAGCCCCTGAAATTATCCATTGGGATATCCTGGAAGATCAAAGGAAGAAATACTTCAGGATTAAAAGGATGGGAGACAAGTATGAGGTTTACTCTACTTGGGGAAAAATCATCAGAAGCTGTTCCAGATCTGACTTAGAAGAAATGTTCAAGGTTGGGATGAGATTGTATGGTGATACTCTGAAAGAAGCAGGAATGAACATAAAGAAGCTGGCAATGGAGTACTTGTGCATGATGTTTGATCCTAGCAAAGTTCAACATATTGTCAGAGATCTGCATCTGGAGAATAAATTCCAAAGAATAGACAATTGGATGTTATTTGAAAGGTGTGGAGTCTATGTCATCACTATTGACATATCTTATCATGAGTACTACCTGGTGGATAGAATTTATGATCACAGCAAAGCCAAATTTCAATGTATGTTGAATGCTAAGCTGGTATGTTCAAAGGATTATAAAATGGCCAAGATAGTAGTCAGAAGAACTATCAATCAGAGTTTGGGTCTGGATCCTAATCTATGCAACTAAGATGGAGTTTTGAAAGCGTCATGGAGGAACACATCTTGTTGGGTCAGAAATAACCAAGTCTGGTTAGTATTGCTAGGTGAAGAAAGATTACTACTGCTTAGCATGTTAATACTGCTATGCAATATTTGTACTGCTAGTAGTTAATACTGCTTGGAAATTACTACTGCCATAAGAGATTAATACTGCAAGCATGGTTAGTACTGCCAGGGACAAAGTTAATACTGCTATTGAGTTAATGCTGCTTCTGACGATAAAGATGGATTGATGCGGAAGAATAGGAGATGAAGATAATTATGGACTGGATTCTGAAGAATAATATTTCCTTTGTAATTATCTTGTAATCAGTTTTGTATATATAGTCTAGATAATTTTAGATTATAGAAGGAGTTGTTTTTGTTTAGAGAATTAACCTTAAGACTAGTATCGATCCTTTCTATAGAGAAGTGTAGAACGTTTGTTGAGCATGTTCAACAGATTGAGGTTGAGTTTGTAATCATTAAGTTTTATGCAATATAAACTTATGATTTTAGTTCATATTCTGTGTTTTGATTAATTGTTAAAGCGTTATTCCGCAAATTCTTTAATATTGTTTCTGAGTGTTTTAATTAAATTCTTCATTAGAATTTTTCGATCTTGACAATGATTCTTTTCATGCTTTCTTTCTTTTTTAAATCAGCTATAACATTTTCTTTATTTATTGTTTTGATGGCATCCTCAAATGTAGTTCTGATGCATTCATCTGAGATTGGTGAATACAGAGGGGCATCTGGATTAAGTGAACTCTGAGGTTCATATTCAGAAGTACTTGTTTTCAGAGGTACTTGTTTCAGATGTTTCTGATTCTTTTGTGATAAAAGCATCAAACTTGAAAATTTCTCTGGGATCATGGCTCTGAGGTTTTGTGAAAAGTACCTCTGAAGTTTCTTTTTCTATCTTTAAGATAGGTTCTTGAAAGTTTTTTACTTCAGAGTATGCAACATTTTTAAAAATCAGAGCTCTTGCTTTTGACCCTTCTGAGGTTTTTGTTCTCTTGAAATTGTTCAGAGATGGATAGTCAGAGTTCTGGACCTTTCCCATACAGAAAGTGGAAGAAAGAGAAGTTTTCTTCAATCAAGTGAATGAATCCAATTCATTGAATCCCAGCCCTTGAGTGTCCATTTGAGAGTTTATCTTTATATGCACATCTTGAGCATCTAAATAGCTTTTGATTTGTAGTTCTTTCCTTTCCAGAGTTTGATGTAGGATTTCTCTTTCCTTTTGAAAAAAGTTGGTTAAGGCAACAGAATTGAACCTTTCATACTCAGATCTTCTTACTTCTTCTTTAACTTTTAAAACTTTCTCAAGTTCTTTGAATTTTTCTGAGAAAGATTTTTCTTTTTGTTTCTGAGCTTTTTCAAGTTCAGATTTCTCAACAAAAATGTCTCTCTTTTCTGACTCAAGAAGATCTTTTTCCCTTTTGTAAAAACTAAAATCTTTTGTCATTTGCTTTCTTTTTTCTTTTTCCTCAAAAAGTTTTTGATTTAAGCTCTAAAACTCATCTGCTAGCTTAATAACATCCAATTCAAGTTCACTTTCAGAGGTGGAAGGAGAATTTACCTTTTCAGAGCAGTCCTTTGATGATCCATCAGTTTGATCATCTGCAAAAGCCATACCACATAGATTGGTAGGTTCTTCCTCTCCATCACTTGTAGAGTCTGACAACCAATCTTCCATCTCTGCTATAAGTACCCTTTCTTTGACATTGTACTTGTATTTGTTCTTGTAGTAGTCTTGATCTTTGATAAGCCTACCTATACAATTTGCAGAGAAATGGCCTGGCTTTCCACATCTGAAACATCTCCCATCATTTTGGTTTGGTGGAAGAGCAACAACTGATTCTGTCTTATGAGCTTGTGGTTGTGGCTGGAAGTACCTCTGAGGTTGAGGATACCTTGGTTGAAATGGTTGTTGAGTTCTTGATTGTTGAGTAGTTTCATGATTGATGAAATGAACACCCTTTTGATCACTATGCAGAGTGGATCTGGGCTCTTGTTGATAATCAGCTTTCTGAAATCTTCTTTCTGGATTTCCTCTTCTTTCTTCATAGTTGGATCCCAGATTTAATCTTACAATAATGATATAAATGACAAGAATAATAACAGCGGAAGCAATATAGTTTAATATCAAAAGCAGATTCAAATATCACAGTTCATAAACAAATATGTAGAAAGAACAAGATTTTCTTTGAAATATATTCAATTGATTTATCAGATACAAGATATCAAAAAGCACACATTTATCAATGGAGTGATGGTCCTATTTATAGGACCATAAAGTGAACATTGTACTATCCTGACAATTAGAAGCATGCTTGAACAGTGTCTTACCTGACAGGTAAGCTCAAGACATGCTTGAACAGTGACCTACTGTCGATCCAACAATGTTTATATCAAGTTCTATAGAAACAACAACACAATATGATTACCAACCTGTTTTATATAACATTCAACGATTACAGGTTTGATCTTTTGAAGCTTTTCTGTGTTCTCTGCTTTTACACCGTGAGTGTGTGTGTTCTATGATCTGATTTTTGTGTTGAGAGAGTTGATGAGAGATAAGATCATATCTGATCTCAGATCTCTCTCTAGCTTCTAACACACTCTAACTTACAACCACTTGCAACATCAAGTTGCAATATTAAACTAATAAAACTAATATCTAAAACTAAACTAATATCTAACTATTAACTAACTAACTAACTAATATATAATATCTATTTATAAGATATTTAGATTAAACTTAACATACAAAATAAACATTTACTTTGACATTTATTACAAACAAACATAGACTTTAATATCGAGAGTCGACGTTAAGGCTTTAGCTTCAGATTGCGATCTTCGGTTTGGATGATCTTGAATCCAATGAGACTGTGTCTTAACACCTACTCTAGAAAGTAAATCTTATCACTAAATGATGAGTCATCTGTTCTTCTGATACTTGTAGAAATATGATCAGCGCCATCTTCAAAGAGAATGTCTTCAGAGCTCTGAGGAGATCTTTAGAGCCTCTGATGAAGCCATCTCTGATGTCTTCTACTGAAAGCTTTAATCTCTGTAATGTACTTCAGAGGCAGGTGTGTCCTCTGAAGTCTGTCTCTGAAAGTACTCTGAAATAAGACTTAGATATTTTCAATACTTTTACAATCTGAATTGGTGCTAACAATACTCATCTGAAAACGTGACACCATGAGGTTAGAAAAATTCTTACAGTATTTTGGATTTGTTGAGCCAAATATGATGTCATCCACATAAATCTGAATTAAAAAGATATCAGCTTTTTCCTTTTTGATAAACAAAGTAGTATCGATCTTACCTTTGGAAAAGCTAGACTTGACTAGGAATTTAGATAATACTTCGTACCAGGCTCGAGGGGCTTGCTTCAGTCCATAAAGAGCTTTGTCCAGAATGTAGACATGATTCGGTTTCTCTGGATTGACAAAACCTTCAGGCTGAGAAACGTAGACTTCCTCCTTTAAAATGCCGTTGAGAAAGGCAGTCTTCATGTCCATCTGGTAGATAGTGAAGTTCTTATGGGTTGCATATGCAAGAAACATGCGAATAGCCTCAATGCGCACCACTGGAGCATAAGTCTCGTCATAATCAATACCTTCCTCTTGCCTATATCCCTTAGCCACTAGTCTTGCTTTATTTCTGATCACGATACCATCTTCGTCCTTCTTATTCTTGAATACCCATTTCGTTCCAATAATAGTCTTTCCTTCTGGCTTAGGCACTAGTCTCCAGACTTTTAATACTTCGAACTGATTTAGCTCATCTTGCATTGCAATTACCCAATCCGAGTCAGCTAGAGCTTCAGATACGCGTGTTGGCTCTACCTTGCTCAGAAATGAGTCATGCATACACATATTTAATGTAGCAGACCTAGTTTGCACCGGTTTAGATGAATCTCCAATGATTTGGCTTATTGGGTGCTCTTTGGTCCACTTATGTTCATGAGGGAGCGGATTTGATGTAGATTGATCATGATTCTCATCTAAGTATCCACTTTTAGTTTCTTCTTGTACAGGGAGTGGTTCAGTTGAAGTAGTTGGTGCAGAAGTATCAGTTGGTACAGCAGTATCTGGCAGTTGAGTAGACGTTACAGTGCAACCAACTGAGTCAGCAACTTCTGTCTCGACAATGTCATGTAGAACTTCAACTGAAGAAGTAGATGTTTGAATCTGAGTTTCTTGCTGAACTGGGGGAACGAGTTCAGTAGATACATCTGAAGTGATTGGATGATTACCACTTGACTCTTCAGGTATGTCAATCACAACAGATTTAGGCAATTTAGATCCAAGAAACTCATCATAAAAGAATTCAAACAATAAATCTAATTCTGATAAATGAGATGTAGAAATAGAAGCTTTATCAGAATTAATCGAATTAACCATAGGTTCTGGACTGATTTGTCTAGAAGCTAACACTCCTATAAATATGGGTTCTGAACTGTGTTGTTCAGAAGCCAAATCTTCATCAAATGTGACATTTACACTTTCAACTACTATCTTCGACTTCTTCAAATACACCCGGTATGCAGCAGATGTTTGAAAGTAGCCAATGAAGATGCCTTATTCAGCTTTTGAACTGAACTTGTTCAAGTTCTCTTTGTCATTAAGTACGAAGCACCTTCATCCAAAAATATGAAAATATTTAATGCTAGGTGTACGATTATTTATCAAAGCATAAGGTGTTTTACCAAACCGGCGGTGTAGTTTGGAACGATTCTGCATGTAGCAAGCAGTCGATACAGCTTCGGCCCATAGAAACAGAGGTAGATCTGATTGACTAAGCATAGTTCGAGCGGCCTTGACTAGCATTCGATTTTGTCTTTCTACTACTCCATTCTGTTCTGGCGTTCTGGCAGTAAAAAACTGATGTGTTATCCCGACCGATTCGAGATAATCTTCAAAAGTATTATTCTTGAATTATGTACCGTTGTTTGTTCGTAGAAGCTTGACTAACCTTTGCAGATTCACTTGGATAGTCTCTAAGAAATTGATGATGACTTAGGGCGTCTCATCTTTTGATCTCAGAAATTTGACCCATGTGTACCGCGAGTAATCGTCCACAATAACTAATACATATTTTTTGCCGTTTATGCTTTGTGTTCGCATAGGAACGCAGAGATCCATATGAAACAATTCAAGTGGAGAACTTGTACTAGGCTCAGTCTTTGGCTTATGAGCATCTCTCTTCATCTTACCTTTCTCACACGCTGCACACAGATGTTCTTTCTCGTATTTAAACTCAGGAAGTCCTTTCACTAACTTTCCCGTGACCAATTTGTTGATATAATGAAAATTCAGATGAGAAAGCCTTCGGTGCCATAACCAAATTTGTTGCAGCGAGGCTTTTGATAGTGGACATACCTCATTGTCAGTCTGGACTTTTGACAAATTAATCGTGTAGAGGTTTGACTTTCTCGTGTCGACCAATAGTTCCTTACAATCTTCAGTACGCATAGAACACCTCTTGGCCTTGAAATTTACCTCTAGATCTTTATCGCAGAACTGGCCAATACTAAACAGGTTATGCCCTAAACCTTCTATGTAACTCACCTTCGTAATCGTCACGTTGTCTTGAATAACATCACTGCATCCCTGAATTGGTGAAAATTGGTCGTTCCCGAATCGCACATTCCCGCATAATTTCTCTGTATAATTAGACAAAATATCTTTCTGCCCAGTCATATGCTTGGAGCAACCATAATCCAAGTACCACATATGACGGGTCTGCACAGGAGAAATCAGGGAACAATAACTTTAGGTACCCATTTAAATGTGGGTCCTATCGGATTAGCACAAGATTTTGGCATGCATTTGTATATAGACCCTCTGAACTTTTGAAAAACTTTTGAAGCATATGACTTATAAGAATAGACATGATAAGTACCAAACCAATCATCAAAATATCGGTGAGAAACAAAATCATTCCGTCTATATATAGATGACTTAGTAGTAGACCGAGATAATTGGAGTAATTGCTTTATTGTATATTTCTTGTAAGGAATTACAAGTTTTTGTTTATTTGAAGCAATAGTACCAATTACATCATAAACACTACCAGTCTTTCTATTACAACCAATATCGAAACATGATTCTGCTTTCTCATCAACCTTCTGTTTTGGTCGCCACTCAGTTCGTTCTTCCGACCTTTTCATTTTCAACTCTGAAATAAAAGATTTAGATTTGTTAGGAAAAATAGATTTCTGAGTTTGTGTTTTCTTAAGCTTACCAGTGTTGTTCCATTTCTGTGAGTGCTATTTCTTTTGCTTCTTACCTTTTTCATAGTAAGCAGTACTCACAGAAACTGATTCACCAACCTTGGTTGATGATTCACCAACTTCATACACACTAGGTAAAGTTTCACCCTTAGGGTGCGTTTGGTTTGCAGACTGGATGGAACGGGACAGGACAGGACAAGAACCTACTGTCCCATGTTTGGCGTGACATGGGACAGGACAAAAATTCACTGTCCCACGTTTGGCGCGACATGGGACAGGGACAGAGACTGGACAAGGTGGGACAAAAAATGGTATTTTCTTGTTCCACCAAAATAGGTGGAACAACATGGGACAAAAGTGAGACAAAAACTAAAAATCATTGATCTACCGCCATTTGATGTATAATCCTAATATGGTATTAGTCATAAGGGTCACCACTACTCATCGCCGCCACTACCACCATCGCCGGCCACCAGTAGCCACCGTCGACCACCTCTACCTATTTCTCCACTATAACAACCTCCTCCACCACCCTACAACCATCGACCATCGCCACCACCACTACCATCGTCGACGACCTCCACTAACACCAATCACGACCACCTTTGGCCTCCTCCACCATCAACGGCCACCGGTAGCCACCACCAACCATCGTCGATCACATCCACCTCTTCCTCCACTACTACAACAACTTCCTCCACCACATCCACAACCACCGCCTATCGCCACCTCCACCGATCACCACCACCCATTGCCGCCGCCACCACCGATGCTCACCGCCAACCACTGTTGGTTACATCCACCTCTTTCTCCACTACAATAACCTCTACTACCCATGTCCACCACCACCACTACCATCGTCGACCACCTATACCTCCACCACATCAACCATAACAACCTACTATACCACCTCGATTCATTTTTTCTTTATATGAATCGGATTTTTTCGAAATACTATCAATTATTTCAGATTCTTCATTCAAAATTCCTACCATTGTTTTTGTATGTATGAAAAAAATCGTTTAAAATAATAAAAACGTTTTTTAATTAAATTATTTAAAGATATACTTTATTTGTGTTATTTATAACTATTATATGACATAAAATCATCAAACAACTTTTAGGGAAATTTGTCCAGTCCTGTCCTATCCCATCCTAGCCGTACCAAACACAAGACAGACATTTGTCTTGTCCTGTCCAGTCTCGTCCAGTCCTGTCCTAGCCTCTTGTTCTGTCATGTCCAGTCCCGTTCAATCATGTATGCGTACCAAACGCTACCTTAATGATAAAAGCAGAATGATCTGGAAGTTTCGCATTGAAGTCAAACATATCAACACTTTCATCTACACACCCTTCATCAGAATTTAAAAAATCATTTGCAGACGCAAATAAGTCATCAAAATCACATTCTGAAGTTTGAGGTGCCTTAGAAGATTTTGAACACTTTTTAGATTCAGTTTTAACAGCATTGTTCTTTATTACAGTAGAAAACACAGTTTGTTCTATGTCAACCAAAATTCTTTCATCAGATAAAACATTTTCAAGATCCATTATTTTGCTTTCTAATACGAGTAGAGGAATGTAAATTTTGGCTTTAATCGGTTTTGCCTCCATCTCTTGTGTAGAATAACTTGCAAAATAATCATTTGAAAGAAACTTTGGTTTCTTTGAAAAATAACTATCATTCAGCTTTTGATAGCAGAATGGTAGTTGCATTTTCTTTGTATTCTTTCGGTTTTCATCTTCTTTGGCCTCTACCTCATCAGGTGATTTGGTAACAAATTTGGGTTTCAAATGAGGATGTTTACCAGCCGCAAATAGAAAATCAAAGTTATACAATGCTGGTTGTTTTCTGATTGCTTTCTTAAGATAATGTGGGTTTTCGTAACCGAGCCCCCACTTCTCTTTAACATCAACTTCCTCATTTGGCGTGTTTAAGAAAATGGTTTGATTTGTTTGTCCTCTAGCATACAATTTTGATTCCAAACCATTTACCTTTTTCTCTAAGCTCTTATTTTCAACCTGCAATTTGTGAGCTTTTAGAACACATTCTTGCTATTCAATATCAGACTTTGAAAGTGTTGGATCCCAGATCTAATCTCGTAACAATGATATAAACAATAAGAGTAATGACAACGGAAGTAATACAGTTTAATATCAAAGGAGATTCAAATATCATAGTTCATAAAGCAGATAAAGATAAACAAGATATTCTTAGAATAAAATATTCAACTTATATTATCAGATATATATCTTCTTAAGCACACTTTGAACAATAAGGTGATGGTCCTATTTATAGGACCATAAAGTAAGCAGTGTACTTGCATGACAAAAAAGAGCATGCTGAACAGTGACCTACTCTAGAAAGTAAATCTTATCACTAAGTGACGTGTCATCTGTTCTTCTGTTCATTCGTAGAAAACTTGTGCATCTTCAGAGAGAATGTCTTCAGAGCTCTGACGTTGTCTTCAGAGCCTCTGATGAAGCTATCTCTGATAAGTACTTCAGAGGCAGGTTTGTCATCTGAAGTCTTTGTTCTCTGAAGTCTTCGTCCTCTGAAGTCTTCGTCCTCTGAAGTCTTCGTCCTCTGAAGTCCTCTGAAATAGGACGGTTATTTTCAACACTTTAACAGATGATTTGGAGCTAACAATCTCCCCCTAAGTGTCGAAAATAAAAGATACAAAAATAACAGAGAATTGAATTTTAAACTAGAAAGCATAGAGGAGAAAATCATCCTCTTAAGTATTACTTCTTAAACATTTGGAAGTTTAATACAAAGTAATATCAAAAAAAATAAAGAAACAGACTATAATTTGTCACTTGAACAGATTCCATGGAATTTCATGATCAGAGCTCTGAAGTTGATCATCGAGTCAATCTCTAAGTCAAGCTTTGCCAGTAAATATGCTATGTGCCTTTCTTCCTTTGCATGGATCAATTTCTTTATACCTCTCAAGGTTTCATCAGAATACTTCGACACTTCCGAAGCTAGAAAGATCTTCTTTTCTTGATTTACTCTGAAGACGAAACCCAGAGGTTCTGCAACGATTGATCCAGTCTTCTGTTCTTTAAGTTTGTCAAATGACTCCACAGGTTCAGTTACCTCCAGCTTCTCTTCCCCTAGGTTCAGAGCTATTTGAAAGTCACGTTTTGCTCGGTGTTTGACATAGGCCTCCATTGCCCGTCGGACTTCAACCATGCCCATCCTGATTTCCCTTCTTCCATGATCATACCTGGCAGAGCAATAGGCATATAAATGTGGTAAATCATATGGATTTAGATTTACGAGATCATTGTCATTGAACTCGTAAATCTTCTGATCAGATCGAGTTACCACATAATTCCTATAGATAATCTTGTTGTAAGCAAAGGTCTTTTCTGAGATTTTGTTGATTTTGATGATTGGATCATCAGAGAGGACCTGTGCTCTTGGTTTGGTTTTATCTATGATAAATCTTCGCTCATAGTCTGGCATGTCCTCTCTGATTCTTGGATTCAGAGGAATGACTAGTGTGTCTGCCATGTTGAACTCACAGTAGATGTATCTGAAGTGGTCATCTATGGAAGCTTCGGGATTTGTTTCGAGGAATGTGGGAGGTTTATTGAACACTTTTGCTGGAAGACCGATGCTTGCTTTCTGAACAGGATTCACTGAAAGAGCCTGTTCATCAACCATGGTTTCTGGTTCCTTCGTCTGTGGAGGATCTTCTTTTGAGGGTTCAGAGATGTAGCCATCTATCTCTGGTGATTCCCTCAGCTCTGACGTTGTTGAAGTATGATGTGGTTGAGCATTCTTGAAGACATACTCTTCGACATCAACTAATTCAACTTCTTCTCCAACCTCTTTTCCAGAATCTGATTTTTCTTCTTTTTCAGATTCTGATTCGTAAGCATCTCTCATCACATAAGTTGGTCTTTCTGGTGATGAGAATGCATCTTCTGATGTTGAGAAGTCTACGAGCTGTTCATCTTCTTCTTCGTCCAGAGCTCCAATAGTTTCTTGAGATGCAGCTGTGATTTATTCAGCTGTGATTGAAACTATTGGAGCACCTGAAGTAGATGGTTCTAGAAAGATGACAGGTACTGGCGACTTTATAGTGGCCTGAATATCTTCAGCAGAGGTGGAGGTTGAACGTCTCTCTGTTCCTTTCTCCTTGTGTTGGTTTAATTCAGAGGGAGTGGACTCCTTTTGTGTTTCAACAGGTTTTGGAGTAGGAGTCTTCTCCCCCTTATGAAGATCGAATGACCCCTGAGGTTGGTCATCTTCGTCATCAGAATCTTCATACCTAGCCTTCTTCCGCGCTTCCTCGGAGCATGCGACCTCTGGTTCCTTTCTCTTCAATACTCCCTCTGAAGATTTGACATTCTTCAGAAGGTCTTCAATCTTCTTGTTCTGCTGAGTGGTCTTGGAGACGAACTTGCTGGAGATAGTCATTACATTGCTGGTGATCTTCTTGGAGAAGTTGGTTAGGTCAGCCTTTGTAATGAACTCTGTTGTAGCAGGAGCAGCAGTAGAGGTAGGGATCTTTGCAAGTACCTCTGCCAAAGAACGCAAGACTTCCTCTTTGAATTGAGAAAAGTCTGCATTTGTTGGAGTGGGGGCAGAGGTAGGTGGAATCGCCTGGAGGAGCTCTGTTTTCGAGTTCTGAATTTCTTTGGAAAATACGGAGTCATTTTTTATGACCAAGCTTTCCAGAGCATCCAGTTTTTCGTTCTGATTGAGAACCGTCGTGCGCAGCTCAGAGACCTCTGAAGTGAGCTTTTCAACTTCAGAGTTAGAGGCAGAGGCCTCTGAGGTCTTCTCCATTTGAAGTTTTATCTCCTTCAGAGATTCTCTGATTTCATCACCAAAGATTTTGAACTCCTCTTTGGTAACGTAATCAGAGGGGGTAACCTTAGGATCAACACATGATTCTAAGTTTCCCTCGAGTTCAGAGGGGCCTTCTTTCGGAGGTGGTTTGATGTTTTCTCCGGAAGGACTTCCCATTAATCCTTGGGGACCCTTTTTCAAGGATTTCCCTATAATGGTTCCGATTGGTCTCTGATCATCAGAGTCAGAATCTGATGATGAGAACCGAATGTGTTTGGAAACCTTGCTGTCCAGGCTAAGGATTCCTTGTGCAAGAAGGTCGTGCCATTCTTTTTCTGACAGGCAATCCTTACGTTCTAAGGGACGGTCCAACTTAGTTTGAGCCACAAAGGCATCATGTGTGGGTGGAGGTGACATACTCTGGGGTGATTGAGTATTTTTATCTTGGTCTAAGTCCTTTTGGGAGGACTTAGCCGTATCAGAGGTTTCCCCTCTGGTGCATGCTTCAGAGGCAGAAACAGATGCCTCTGAGCGGTTAGGATGGGTAGGGTTCGAGGTGTGCACCTCTGTTTCAATGTCCATTGATGCTGGACCACCTTGGACAGTAAATTTGTTTGCACTGGGATTTGGGCTGTGGATTCTCTCATTTGTGTCTTCAAGGACATCTTTTTCTACCTCACCGCCCTCAGATTCTAAGTTTAGAAACTCACCCTCTGGAATTCTCTCTTCCTCACTTTCCTCTGCTCTGACAGAGTTATTCTCTTCGTCAGAGGGAGGGTTCTCATGTTCTCTCTTCCTCACTCTTTCAGAGCCACCCTCTGGTTGCGCTCTGTTAATGTTTTGAGCAGTATCAGAGATATCACTCTCTGATTCAGGCTCAGGCTCAGAACTTAAGTGTGTTGGGGATCCCATCATCGGTTCTGATGATTGGGCAACACGACTAAGTAGGAGATGGGTAGGAGAGTCAGCAGGAATTACCTCAATCATGGTGTGTGGGAATCGTCGGTCATGTGGATAAGGAGGAACCTCTGTTGCTTTGAATGAGTTCATCATAAACAGAGGTGTCATTGGGCCCTCCTCAGTGATGGAGAATTTCTCCATTGCTCGTTGAATGACCACAGAGATGAATCGGGGAAACAGTACCGATATTGGTTGTTTTCCTTTGGCCAAGTCCTTGTTCTTCTTGTCCACCGCCGTCAGCATCTCACAGAAGAGAATGTGAGCCATATTTATGCTTCTGTTGAAGAAGAGAGCATACATTATGGCTATTATCGCTGGATGAGTCTGATCCTGACTTCCAATCTTGCAGGTTATTGTTCGATTGAGAACACTGAACATAAAGTTCCATTTGGGAGGCAGGTACTGACGTCTGAATTGACTTAGGCGTGTTATTTCTTTGTTGTAGCCCAAGTGGTGGAGGAACTGAAGAAGGACTTCTTGACTTGGTAGTTTCTCAAAAGCATCTATTTGAAGATCAGTTTTCGTGAGGAGGTTGAATCGACGAGTCAGGGTTTGTGGGGTGATTCTTATGGTCAGGCTTTGTTCTCCTAGGTCAATGTGTCCAACCAGTCCTTCCTTTTCATCGTCGTATTCACTTGAATACCACCATTGTTGGACAAAGCGAAGGGGTATATCTGAGGCATGTTTGGTTAGAACATCATTGAGTTCGCAGTTGGTGAAAAAGTCAAGGATTGGGCGAAACTGTTCATCGTATTTTGATGGGGTGACGTCCAAAAAGTAGTTGTTTCCTTTGACTGGAACATCGAACTGTACCATATTCAAGCTTGGAACAAGTTTGCTTGAGTTATCTGAAGTTTGGGAATGAGCCGCCATTGTTGCAGGTTGAGAAAGATGAAAGCTTAGAAAGAGAGATTTGGGATTTTGGATTTTGAGAGCGTAAAGGATAATAAAAAGGGAAACAGGGTTTTTATAGACAAAGGGTAGAGGGAGAGGTTATGGAAGCGGCAAATGAGAGTCCTAATGTCAGAAAGGACGTTCCATCATCCCCTAATTAATAGGTGACACGTTTAGGTATGTAGGGGAGAGCCGCTTTGTGTCAGAAAACCGCCAGTTGGGTTTAAAAAGAAACGAATGGTTATCCAAAAAGATTTATTATTAAACGAATTTCCTGGAATATTCGTTTAATGAGAAAAGATCAGAAACTCTGATATAAATATCAGAGACAAGATCAGAGGCTCTGATATAAATATCAGAGACAAGATCAGAAGCTCTGATAAAAATATCAGAGAAGATCAGAGGCTCTGATAAAAATATCAGAGACAAGATCAGAAGCTCTGATAAAAATATCAGAGACAAGATCAGAGGCTCTGATATAAATATCAGAGACAAGATCAGAGGCTCTGATAAAAATATCAGAGACAAGATCAGAAGCTCTGATAAAAATATCAGAGACAAGATCAGAGGCTCTGATATAAATATCAGAGACTTTTCTTCCCCTTGAAAGCTGAAAGGGTCTTTGTCTCCCCCTTGACCAAAGAATGAAGTCTTTGATGTTCTCCCCCTTAACACATGCTTGGAGAAAACAAGTGATTTTTACCATTGGTGAAAAAGTCCAGAGGCTTTGATGAAAGGATCAGAGACTCTGATGTTTTCTTGTGTTAAGCACATTTGACATATGCTACTTGGTTCAGAGTCTCTGATAATTGATCAGAGACTGAGTTTACCATTTTTTTTGTTAGGTAGACATATTCAACATTCCCAACTTGCTAACTAAAAAATTGAACCTTCGTTCATCTAAAGCTTTTGTGAAAATATCAGCAAGTTGTAGTTCAGTTGGTACAAAATACATCTCTATTGTTCCCTTTTCAACATGATCTTTTAGAAAGTGGTACCTTACATCGATGTGCTTGGTTTTGGAGTGTTGTACTGGATTTGCAGAGATGGCTATGGCACTTTTTGAATCACAGAGAATTGGAATTCTTTCAATTTGTTGGCCATAATCTCTGAGCTGAGTTTTCATCCATATTACTTGTGAGCAGCAACTAGCAGCAGCAACATATTCTGCCTCTGCTGTTGAAGTTGAAACACAGTTTTGCTTCTTGGATGACCAACTTACCAGCTTATTGCCCAATAACTGACAGCATCCTGAGGTACTTTTTATGTCAAGCTTACATCCGGCATGATCTGCATCAGTGTAAGTTGTTAGATCAAAACTAGAAAGTTTTGGATACCAGAGGCCTAATGAGTGTGACCCTCTAAGGTATCTGAAAATTCTCTTGACAGCAGATAAATGAGATTCTTTTGGATTTGCTTGATATCTAGCACAAAGACATGTTGCAAACATTATGTCAAGCCTACTTGCAGTTAAATATAATAGTGAACCTATCATGCCTCTGTAGGTTTTTATATCCACAGATTCTCCTAAAGGATCAGAGTCAAGTTTGACTCCGGTGGATAGAGGCGTTCTCATCGAAGTTGAATCATTGAGTTTGTATTTTTGCAAAATTTCAGAGACATACTTAGATTGACTTATGAATGTACCTTCTGAAGTTTGTTTTACTTGTAAGCCCAGAAAGAAAGTTAATTCTCCCATGAGGCTCATCTCAAATTCACTCTTCATCAATTCTGAGAACTTGTCACAATACTTTTGATTTGTAGAGCCAAATATAATGTCATCAACATAAATTTGTACTAAAAGCATCTCATTCTTGTACCTTTTGATGAATAAGGTAGTATCAATTGTGCCTTTTTCAAATCCATTTTGAGTTAGAAAGGTGGACAGAGTTTCATACCAATCTCTTGGGGCTTGTTTAAGTCCATACAGAGCTTTATCCAAATAATAAACATGATTAGGATACTCTGTACTTTCAAATCCAGGTGGTTGCTGGACATAAACTTCTTCATTTAATTTACCATGAAGAAAGGCAGATTTCACATCCATTTGATAAACTTTGAATCCTTTGTGTGCAGCATAGGCCAAGAAGATTCTGATTGCTTCTATCCTAGCTACAGGTGCAAAGGTTTCATCATAATCAATGCCTTCTTCCTGGCAATATCCTTTTGCAACCAACCTGGCTTTGTTTGTGATTATTATTCCATCCTCATCCTTTTTGTTTCTGAAAACCCATTTCGTTCCAATTGCAAATTTTCCTTTGGGAAGGGGAACTAGGGTCCAGACTTTGTTTCTTACAAACTCTTGAAGTTCATCCTGCATTGCAAAAATCCAATGAGGATCTTCAAGAGCTTCTTTTACCTTCTTTGGTTCAATAATGCTCAAAAAGTTTACATAGAAGCATTCATTGATGGTGGCAGATCTTGTTTTAACTCCTTCGGATGAGGATCCAATGATTTGATCAATTGGATGATCTTTTGTCCATCTGGTAATTGGAGCATAAATTTGGGGTGGATTTTGAGCTTCAGAGTCTCTGACAGTTGGTGACACCTCTGTTGTACGGTTCAGAGGCTCTGTTGGTGATGCCTCTGTTGTACTGTTCAGAGGCTCTGAGTTTTGTTCCAGAGATGCAGATTTTTGTTCATCATTTGGTTCTGGAGTTGCTTCAGATACTTCTTGATCGTCTTCTGATTCACTTTGCTGATCTGCATTTGGTGAAACAGAAGGTGTTGGTTCAGAGGGCCCTGAAAGGGTTGTACCTGTTTCTTGAGGTTCTTCTGAATTCTCTCTCTGTCTATCTCTGAAGATAACTTCAGAGATATCTTCATCATCAAAGAAATCTTCAAATATTTTTTTTAATTCAGATTCCCTTGATGATTTAAAGATTGGTGATGAACTTTCTTGTTGTTCAGAGCTTTTATTGTCGTCAAAAGTGATATTGATGCTTTCTTGGATAGTTCTTGTTCTAAGATTGAACACTCTGAAAGCTTTTGAGGCTAATGAATATCCAATGAATTTGCCCTCATCAGCTTTCTTGTCAAACTTTCCAAGATATTCTCTATCTTTCAGAATATAACACCTGCATCCAAAAACATGAAAATATTTAATATTAGGTTTCCTATTGTTAATGAGTTCATAGGATGTTTTCTGAAATCTCTTGACAATTGTAGCTCTATTCTGAGTGAAGCAGGCTGTTGCTACTGCTTCTGCCCAAAAATTTGTTGAAAGATCAGATTCAGCAAGCATTGTTCTGGCAGCTTCAACAAGTGTTCTGTTTTTTCTTTCAACTACTCCATTTTGTTGAGGAGTTCTTGCTGCAGAGAAGTTAGGGGTAATGCCTTCTTCTGATAGATAAGAATTGATTTTGGCATTTCTGAACTCTGTTCCATTATCACTTCTTAGTTTCTGAACTTTGCTGCTGAATAGAACCTGTAATCTTTTCAACAACCTTATTAATATGTCAGGTACATCAGATTTAGCTCTAATGAATTCTATCCATGTGTATCTGGAAAATTCATCAATCAGAACCAGAATGTATTTCTTACCTGCTAGACTCTGTACAGAGATAGGACCACAGAGGTCCACATGAAGCATGTGCAGAGGTCTAGGACAGTTGTTTTCACTTTTGGTTTTATGGGAAGATCTTTTCATTTTTCCCATCTCACAAGCAGAACAAAGATGATCTTTGTTAAACTTTAGAGATGGTAATCCCTTAACCAAGTTAAGTTTAACTAACTTATCAAGTGAGGAAAAGTTTAGATGTGAAAACTTTTTATGCCAGAGCCAGATTTCCTCACTATTCAGAGATACAAGACAAAGTTTCTCTGAATTAGTGTTTGTGATTTTGGTAAAGTTTATTCTGTAGAGGTTACCTTTTCTGTCTGCTCTTAGCATTTCTTGACCTGATTCTGAGTGAAGAAGTGAACAATATTTTCTTTGAAATTTCACATCAAAACCATGATCACAAAGTTGACTTATGCTTATCAGATTGTGTTTTAATCCATCCACATAAGCAACCTTTGATACTGAAACATTTCCTCTTGATAACTCACCATATCCTTTAATCTGTCCTTGCTTGTTGTCTCCAAAAGTAACTGCTCCTCCAGATTTTGCTTTAAATGAGGATAGCAGTTCTTTATCTCCAGTCATATGCCTTGAACATCCAGAATCTAGGTACCAGATTGGCATTGACTGTTTCTGCAAGACAGATTATTGTTTCTTAGGTACCCACCTCATTATAGGTCCTTTTGTGTTAGACTTTGGTGGATTTGAATGACTTTTTGGCATCTCATCTTTTGATGTCTTGCCTTTACGTGTCTTCTTTTGAGATTTTGTCTCTGAGATATTTTTCAGAGATTGATTCAAAAGGCAGTGTGATCCTTTAAAATGATTCTTCAGTTTCATCAGGAGATAAATGCAGTTACAATTAATAGAACAAGAAGAAGTAGGAGCAAAGTTTTTCTTTTTATTAAAAGCATTTTTTACATTTTGACTTCTTTTGAAACTAGCACTAGGAATATTACATTTATCCCTAACTACTTCTTTTCTTTTTGCTTGAAAGACAGTCTTCTTTTCAAGTTGCTTTTTCTTGTTCAAAAACATCTTCTTTTCTTTGCTGCTTACTGCACAGACAGGATCAATATGGTTAGTTTTTGTCCATTTGCCCTTTTGTTCAGGAGAGAATTTTATTGTTTTATAGGTGTAAGAACCAGAAGTGCTTGTTTTATTCTTTGCCTTTTCTTGCAACTCTTTTTCGAGTTCCAGAGATATTTTTGCTTGTAAACACATATTTGCAAAATCAGGACTTATTGGTATTCTGGTTTTGGTTTTCAATACTGAAATTGGAACATTCAAAATACCAGAGCCAACAGTTTCTATCTTTTTGTGAATTACATTCCCTGGTTTACAAAAAATCTGTTCATCAATCTCTAAATCAGATTATGAATCAGAGTCAAGAAAGTCTCTCTTAGATTTAATAGAGATATCTACCTCTATTGGTTTTTTAATTTCTTTTGATCTAGAGACTTTGATGATCCGTTTCATGCTTTCTTTTCTTTTTAAGTCCTCCATGACATTTTCTTCCCAAATCTTTTGAACATCATCTTTAAACGTAGTTCTGATGTTTTCATCTGACTTTGGTGAATACAGAGGAGCATTCGGATTAAGTGAACTCTGAGATTCATTTTCAGAAGTACTTGTATCAGAGGTACTTGGTTCAAATGTCTCTGATTCACTTGAGATGAAGGCATCAAATCTGAAAATTTCTTTGGAATCATAGCTCTGAGGTTTTGTAAAGTGTACCTCTGAAGTTTCTTCTTTTATTTGTAACACAGATTCTTTAATGTCTTTTACTTCAGAGTACTTTGTATTTTTGAAATTTAAAGCTCTTGCTTTTGATCCCTCTGATGTTTTCATTCTTTTGAAATTATTCAGAGATGGATCTTCAGAGCTTTGGGCCTTTCCTATACAGAAAGTGGAAGAAAGTGAAGTTTTCTCCAATCCATTGAATGAATTCAACTCATTGAATCCTAGCCCTTGAGAGTCCATTTAAGATTTTATTTTGTCGAAGACACTTTGTGCATTAACATAGCTTTTGATTCGAAGATTTTTTCTATCTAGAGATTGATGTAAGAGTTCTCTTTCCTTTTGAAAAAATTTGGTTAAGGCAATAGAATTGAGCCTTTCATACTCAGATTTCTTTACTTCTTCTTCTTTCCTTTTAAAACTTTTTCAATCTCTTTTATTTCTTCTGAAAATGATTTTTCTTTTTGCTTGTTGATTTCTTCAAGTTTGGTTTTTTCAAGAAAAAATTCTTTCTTTTCTGATTCCAGAAGATTCTTTTCTGATTCCAGAAGATTCTTTTCTCTTTTGTAAAAAATGAGCTCTTTTGTTACTTGCTCTCTTTTCTCTTTTTCTTCAACAAACTTTTGCTTTAGATCCTGAAGTTCATTAATTAGTTTAAAAGCATCTATTTCAGGATCACTGTCAGAGGTGTAAAGAGAGTTTACCTTTTCAGAGTTGTCTTCGGATGCTTCATCAGTTTGATTTCCATCTGAAAAAGCCATACCACAGAGATTGGTAGGCTCTTCCTCACCATCACTTGTCGAGTCAGATAGCTAGTCTTCCATTTCTGCTACAAGAACACTTTCTTTTACATTGTATTTGTATTTGTTCTTGTAGTAATCTTGATCTTTGACAAGTTTTCCTCTACAGTTTGCAGAGAAGTGGCCTGGTTTTCCACATCTGAAGCATCTTCCATCATTTTGATTTGTTGGAAGAGTGGCAGTACTTGTCCCTGGTTTCTGTTCTTGAGGTTTGAAGTATCTCTGTGGTTGTGGATACCTTGGTTGGAATGGTTGTTGTGGTCTTGTTTGTTGTGTTGCATCATCATGATTGAAGTTTGCACCCTTTTGATCACTATATGGAGTGAATCTGGGTTCTTGTTGAAATCTTCTTTCCGGATTTCTTCTTTCTTCATTCTCTCTCTTTCCTTCAAATACCTTCTTACCAAATTTCTTGTTAAATTGATGAGTGATTAATGCAAGAGATTTGGCGAAGGCATTGATATCTTCATCTGAGTCTGAATCTGTATGAGTTTCTTCTGCCATCAAGACCTTTTTGGATCTTCTTTTTGTTTCCAAACATTTTTGTGACTCTTCACAGTTGTTTTCTTTCGATATTTGTTTTGAAACAAGCGCAAGGGGTCCACCCAAAGAGGTTTTTGATTTTTGCTTCATAACTTCTTTTTCATGTGCAACAAGAGTACCATAAATGTCAGTTAATGACCATGACTCAAGATCTTGATTAGCCTGTATAGACATGGACAATTGTGACCATTCTTCATTCAAGCTTTTCAAAAAAAGAACATTGTTTTCCTCTTTTGTTCTTATTACTCCAAACTTTCTGCATTTGTTTATTAGAATGTTGAATGTTGAGTAAGTTTGATGTAATGTTTCTTCTGGTAGAGCATGAAAATCATGATATTCATTGATGCATAGATTTCTTCTATTTTTCTGGGTTTGTAGGCCACCTTCAAGTTGATTTAACAACTGATCCCATATCTCTTTTGCAGTTTTACAAGAATCAAGTTCTTGAAAGATATCATTGGGAATGGCCATTATGAGTAATCTAACAGCTTTTGAGTCATTATCCATCATATTATTTTCTTCATCAGTGAAGTTTGTGGTTTTCTTTTCATAATATGCAGGTATTTCGGCAGTATCTGCTGTTGCAGGAACTCTTGGCACCAACACCATTGGAATGTGAGGTCCAATGTTCACAGATCTAAAAAGATCCCTGTCCATACCTTCTAGGAAATTTACCATCCTTATCTTCCATTGGGGATATTCATCCCTTAAAAGTGTAGGAGGTTTTGTTAATGACCCAGCTGTATAAATGGCACTTATGCTTGAGTTTGCCATTTGTAAAAAAATGAAGATTTGACGAACTGATGCTTTTTTTTTTGTAATGAACTGAGATTTACTATCAAATCTAGAGCATATGATATTCTTTAATAAACTGGGTTTATATGAACATGCACAGATAATGAAAGTTTAGAATCAATGAGATGTAAATCTATCCGAGTATTCAGATATGATCTTTCTTTGTTTAGAAACAAAGGAAGCTCTGATACCAATTGTTGGATCCCAGATCTAATCTCGTAACAATGATATAAACAATAAGAGTAATGACAGCGGAAGTAATACAGTTTAATATCAAAGGAGATTCAAATATCACAGTTCATAAAGCAGATAAAGATAAACAAGATATTCTTAGAATAAAATATTCAACTTATATTATCAGATATATATCTTCTTAAGCACACTTTGCACAATAAGATGATGGTCCTATTTATAGGACCATAAAGTAAGCAGTGTACTTGCATGACAAAAAAGAGCATGCTGAACAGTGACCTACTCTAGAAAGTAAATCTTATCACTAAGTGACGTGTCATCTGTTCTTCTGTTCATTCGTAGAAAACTTGTGCATCTTCAGAGAGAATGTCTTCAGAGCTCTGACGTTGTCTTCAGAGCCTCTGATGAAGCTATCTCTGATAAGTACTTCAGAGGCAGGTTTGTCCTCTGAAGTCTTTGTCCTCTGAAGTCTTCGTCCTCTGAAGTCTTCGTCCTCTGAAGTCTTCGTCCTCTGAAGTCTTCATCCTCTGAAGTCCTCTGAAATAGGACGGTTATTTTCAACACTTTAACAGATGATTTGGAGCTAACAGAAAGCTTAGAAACAAATTCAGAAATCTTACTTTCAAAACAATCTTTTTAAAATTTAAAATCAGAAGCAGATTTGTTCAGAGAGTCAATCAAACTTTTGTTCCTAACAAGTTGCTTGTTGAGTTCAAAAATTGTTTGACGTTTCTTCGCAACTCTGCTCTTTTCCTTTATCAGTTTTGTTTGAAGATCTTGAAGCTTGATCATCATGGCTTCCATTTTGGTTACAAAATCAGATTTAGAAAAATTAAGTACCTCATCAGATGTCTCTTCATCAGTCTCATCATACTTCACCTCCTTGCCCATCAGGCACATGTGTGATGTTTCTTCCTTTTCATCCTCATCGGAGTGGTCCAGCCAGAACTCGTCCTTAGCCATTAGAGCTTTTTCAGCTTCCTTCTGTTTGGCTAACAGAATCTTCTCCTTGTAGTAGTTGAAATTTCTGACTGTAGGCTTCCGACAGTCCTTGGCATAATGACCAACCTTCCCGTAGTTGTAGCACTTTATCAAATCATCACTCTTCTTCTCAGTACTATAATCATTTACATACCTTTTCTTCTCCTCAGTCTTTCTATCTCCAAACTTCTTCTCCTCGAACCTTCTTCCTTCCACCCGTTCTCTATGCTCATGATTCTTTGACCCTGACGAGTACCTTTGAGTATTCGAACGCGACTTCTTGTAGAACTTCTTTTAAAATGCACGGGTCAGCAGTAACATTACTTGTTTGAAATTCTCTCTGTCGTCACTGTCAGAATCAGAATCAGACTCTTTAGAACTTGGAAGTACCACTTTCTTCTTCTTCTTCTTCTTTTCTTTCTTCTCCTTCTCTTTCTGACCAGCTACTAAAGCAATCTGATCAACAGTTTTATCAGTCTTCTTCTTCTCACTTCTTTTCTCTTCAACCTCCTCTTCATTCTGCCTCAATGTCTCATAGACTTCATGCAATGGAATGTCACTGAGGTCTTTCATCTGCTTCATTCTCCTTGTATGTTTCTTCCATTCTGGTTGGAGAATGCTGAGGAATTTGACGTTGTTTTCGATTTGCTTCTTTTTAACTTTGTTCTTTGAAATCTCATTCAGAAGAAGAACAAATCTCTCGTATGTATCCTCAAGGCTCTTAATCTCTTTAGCCTTAAACTCTTTGTAGTTGTTAATGCAGTTGGCTACTTTCATCTGATTTCCAACTTTTAACCCCATCATCATCTTCTGGAGTTGATCCCACATCTTCTTAGAATTGGCTTTGTAGGTGTCGATCTTAATGTAGATCTCATTATGAATTCTCTGTAAGAGAAGAGATCGTGCTTGTTTATCAGCCTTGTGTCTGCTTTTTTGTTCCTCAGTGTACTGTGAAGGATCTTTCAGAACAATCTTTGTTTTCTGAGCTCTGTCAACATTCCCTTCTTCACTGTCCAATGACTCTTCATCAGGTATTTCCATAGTAGGGGGGACCATTGGACCCTCCATGATAGATAAAAGAATGTTCTCTCCGTTTGCATGCCGATCAACAAAGTCAAGGAATCGGTCCTTCCACTGCTCATATTCACCTTTGAACAGAACATTGGGCTTTACATCAGTACCAATGGAAAGTGCGTCCTTGGAAGTCATCCTGTTTTCAAAAGTTCACAATAAGAACTTGATAAACGACCGTTAGTCCAAGTGAAATCAAGAAATACAGAAAAAAAAATATTAGAAAGAAATTTTCAGAAATGAAATTTTCAAAAATCACAAGTATGGAATTCGCAAGATACTATGAAGTTCAAGGAATTCGTACATAGAATTCGCACACTACACACACTTCAGAATTCGTATGCAAGAAAAATAACTAAGAATTTGCATGAAGAGTTATGCGAGTTCTAGGAATTCGCATACAACTCTATGCGAGTTCTAGACTTAGAAACATTTTTGAGAAACTTTTAGCATAAAAACTTTTCGCACAACACACTAATGCGAATTATGAGAAATTCGTATATAGTTAGATGTGAATTCTTAAGAATTCGTATCTTACCTTATACGAATTCTACACTTGAAAGAATTTTCACAAAATCTTTTTGCACAAATGATTTATACGAATTCTGACAATTCGCATGTAAGGCCGTACGAATTCTGAATAATTCTCAAAACACACACATGCGAAATATATACAATTCGCACAATACCCATCTGCGAATTCTATACTTGAATATTTTCAGAATCAAATATTATGCGAAAACAATAAATCTGCGAATTCTAGATGCGAAATCTTGGAATTCTATGCGAGTTCTTCGAGATAAGCGAGTTCTTGATGCGAGTTCTTGAGTATTCTGCGAATTCTTCAGATCTTTGGCCAAAATACCCTCTGATTCACTCAAAATCCTATCAAACCTTCGATTTTCAATCCGAAACTTTGACAATACGACCACAAACACTATTCGATCCTATTACTAGCAAAGAATTTCAAAGAAATTCTGTCAAGAATACAAATTTGGATTGAACAGTGCTAACGAACTCGTGAACTTGAAAACTCACAAAAATTCAAATATTGATGAAAATTACAGTGCAAATCTTTACCAAACCTATACAAGATCAATCTAGACCACTATACGAGTACAATCAAATCAATTACACCTACAAATTCGCTCAAAAACTCTAAATTTGATCTATGACTCAGAAACACAATGTTGACTCCATATTTCTATCGATTTCACTTTGGATTTGCTCTGATACCAATTGTTAATTCCCAATTATGTCAAGTTCTAATCACAATTACACACAAACAAGATTACAAAATGTGTAATCCATTAACCTGTTTCAATTGAATCAACTGAAGATTTCGTGTACAAAGATTCTGTCACTTTCTCTCTCTAGAAACTCTATGTCCGCGTAAAATGAATCTAGTTACAAGCTTACAACAATAACAACTCATATACCTATTTAACACACACGCTAAAATACAATTACAAAACAATACATTTGACTTTGACTATTTATTACAAAGACTTTGACTTTGAGAGTTTACTTCGAGCTTTGGCTTGCTTGGCTTTAACCTTCAGACTTCATGATCTTGTATCCAACAAATATATGCTCTAACAAGGTTTAAGGACAGGAGGTTTGATGAGAAAAAGTCTGAAGAGAAGAAGTTTGGAAATAGATATGAGGAAAAGAAATTTGATGAGTGGGTCAAGTGCTACAATTGTGGAAAGATTGGGCATTATGCCAAAGAATGCAGAAAACCAAAAGTGTGAAATTCAGATTATTATAAGAACAAGATGTTGTTAGCTAAACAGAAAGAAGCAGGAAAGGCACTAATGGCTGAGGATGACTATTGGCTCGATCAGACTGATTCTAAAAGTGAGAAGGATGAATATGCCCATATGTGTTTAATGGGAAAGAAGGTTGTTGAGGTGGATTCTGATAACGAGACTTCAGATGAGGTAAATGATATGACTGAATATGATTTTCTTAAACAAATGCAATCCATGATAGTTGAACTTCAGGATCTGCAGAGTCTAAACTTAAACGTGAAAAAGGTGTCATTGAAAAAGAAAAATCAAACAATATGGAAACTCAACAAACACATTGTTGAGAAGACTGTATTAATTGAATCTTTAATAAAAACATTGATACCTTTGATAAGCAAAAGTATGTGATTCAAAATCATTTGTCTGAAACATCTTCTAAATTTAAAATGTGTGAATGTGAGATGAAATAGGTTGTTACAAAATGTTTATCTTTAAAATCAGAAAATAAAACATTGGTTGCGAAGATCAATGGTTTGGAGGAAAAGTTGTATGCTAGAGGTCAGAGCGATCAAACCATTCATCTTAACAAACCAAAAGAGTTTAAGTTTTTCAATGAGTTTTGGGGTATTGGTTACAATAACCCACACTATTTGAAAAAGGGTATTTCTAAAAGACTTGCTTTATATGATTTTGATTTTCTTCAATTGGCCAAGAAACACCCAGAACTTAAAGTCAAATGGACCAAGTCATTTGACGATGTGGAAGCAAAAGAAGATTCAAATAGGAAAGATAAAACTAAAATGCAACTACCATTCTGTTATAGTAAACTGAATGCTAGTTACATTACTAAACAATCAAAGTTTCTCTCAAATGATTATTTTCAAAGTTATTCTACTAAGGAAATGGAGGCAAGACCTATTGAAGGTAAGATTTACATTCCTCCACTCATCTTAGAAAGTAAAATTTATGAGCTTGAGAATACTATAGTAGAAGAGAGAATTTTGATTGGTTTGGAACAAATGGTGTTTTCTACTGTTTTATTGAACACCGATTTCAAATCTAAAGTTACAGGTGATAAATCAGAATCATAAAGAGCTTGTAAAAACAACTCTACTGATTCAGATGAATCATCTTGTAAAGTTTTCATGAGTGATATTTTTCTAACCCAAAACCTTCAGATTTTGAACAAACGCCTTACCAAAAGTAGTGTTCAAAAGAATTTAATGATTTTATGTTTCCGAATGCTTCCAAAGCTCCTCAATCTGATGATGATGATGATTTATTTGATGTTGAGTTTGATTTTCTAAATTCTTATGGTTGTTTTGATGAGTGTGTTGAACAGTTTGATTTCAATGCAAAACTTCCAGATTATTCTCAATTTGTTGTTAATTCTAATGAGTTACCAAGTGTTTTTGAAAAAGGTGAATCATCACCCAAGGTTGATGAAACAGTTCCTGTGAACACCTATTATGCCAAAGGTAAGAAACAAAAGGAAAGACACTCACAGAAACGGACCAACACTGGTAAGTCTAAGAAGACAATATCTCATAAATCTCATAGTTCTAACATCAATAATTCATATGTTTCATATATGAGAAAGAAAAGATCTGAAGGGAAACTAGAATGGAGAAGAAAGAAAGAAGCGGAGTCAACAAAATCATGTTCATTTTTTCATTGTAATAGGACAACAAATACTAGTAGGAATGTAGTTGGTCAATTTACTCTAAATAAACAAAAACTTGTAGTCCCTTGCAAGGTTTATACTTTTCAGCAATTGATTCAATTATCTCGTGCCAATATTAGTTGTTCTACTTATAGACGAAGTGATTTTGTTGCTCGCAGTTTTTCTCAAAATTGGTTTGGTTCATATTATATACATCATCCTGTTAAGTTTTTCAAAAGAAAGGAGGACCCAAATTCAAATGGGTGCCAAAATCTTATGCTAAAATGAAAGGACCCATCTATAAATGGGTACCTAAACCGATTGTTGCTTGATTTCTTCTGTGCAGACCCGTCATATGTGGTACTTGGATTCAGGCTGTTCCAAGCATATGACAAGGCAGAAAGATATTTTGTCTAATTATACAGAGAAATTTTGGGGCAGCGTGAGATTCGGGAATGACCAGTTTTCACCAATCTTGGGGTATGGAGACGTAGTTCAAGAGAACATAACGATAAAGAAGGTGAGTTATGTTGAAGGCCTAGGACACAATCTATTTAGCATTGGTCAGTTTTGCGACAAGGATTTAGAGGTGAACTTCAAAGCCAAGATATGTTGCGTGAGAACTAAAGATGGAAATGAACTCTTGGTCGGCACTCGCAAGTCAAACCTCTACACGATCAACTTGTCTAATGTAAAACCAGATAATGTTATGTGTCTACTGTCAAAAGCCTCTATGAAACAGAGTTGGTTATGGCATAAAAGGTTGTCTCACCTCAATTTTAGATACATAAACAAGTTGGTGACAGGAAATTTGGTCAAAGGTTTACCTGGGATGAAATATGAGAAAAAACATCTATGTGATCCGTGTGAGAAAGGAAAAATGAAAAGAGCTTCGCACAGGCCTAAGCCTGAACAGAGTATAAGTGCCCCGCTAGAGTTGTTGTATATGTATCTCTGTGGTCCAATGTGAACACAAAGCATCAATGGCAATAAATATATCTTGGTGATTGTGGATGATTATTCTAGATACACATGGGTCAAATTTCTAATATCAAAGGACAAGACTCCGGGAATAATTACCAAGTGAACATGCAGAAGATAGTGAAGATGATCAGAATAGACAATGGCACAGAATTCAAGAACAAGACTGTTGAAGATTATCTCGAATCGGTCGGGATAACACATCAGTATTCTGCTGCCAGAACACTTGAACAGAATGGGGTAGTTGAAAACAAAATAGAACGTTAGTGGAGGCTACACGCACGATGCTAAGCCAGTCAAACTTACCTCTATTCTTGTGGGCTGAAGTTGTTTCGACTGCATGTTATATGCAGAATAGATCAATTATCCATTGTCGCTTCGGTAAAACGCCATATGCTTTAATAAATATCAGAACACCAAGCATTAAACATTTTCACATTTTTGGATGCAGGTGTTACGTGCTAAATGCCAAGGAGATCTTGAACAAGTTTAGTCCTAAAGTTGAAGAAGGAATTTTCATTGACTATTCTCAGACATCAACATCGTATAGGGTTTATCTGAAGAACTCAAAGATCGTGGTGGAGAGCGTTAATGTTACATTTGATGAAGATATGGAGATGGATTCTGAACAAAGCAGTTCAGAACCCGTTATTACAGGAGTATTAGCTTCTGGACAAATTAGTCCGGAACCTATTTCTAGTGTTCCTAATTTTGATAAAGCTTCTACTTTCACATCTCATTTAACAGAATTAGATTTACTATTTGAACATTTCTATGATGAGTTTCTGGGTACTAAAGTGACTAAACCTGTTGTGATTGACAGATCTGGAGATTCAAGTGATAATCAACCAATCACTTCAGATGTCTCAACTGAACCAGTTTCCCTGGTTCAAACAGAAACTCCAATTCAAATACTTACTCAATCAGTTGAAGTTACACAAGACACTGACCAACCAGAAGTTACACATTCAGTTGGATGTACATCATTGCTTATTCAACAGACAACAAGTGTTCCATCAACTGAGACTTCTGCACCAGTTACTTCAACTGAACCCCAACAAGAAGATGTTGGGCTACTTAGATGATCAACATGATCAGTCTACTTCTAATCCACTCCCTCACACAACAAAGTGGACCAAGGCACATTCGATACATCAGATTATCAGAGACATCTCAAAACCAGTGCAAACTAGGCCTGCTACAACGATCGAGTGCATGTTTGATTCATTTCTGAGCAAGATAGAACCTACTCGCGTATCAGAAGCTCTAGAAGATCCAGATTTGATTGTAGCAAAGCAATAGGAATTAAATCAGTTCGAAGCACTAAAAGTGTGGCGACTCGTGCTGAGACCAGAAGGAAAGACAATCATAGGCACAAATGGGTGTTTAAGAACAAAAAGGATGAAGATGGTATCGTTATTCTAACAAAACCAGACTTGTAGCAAAAGGATATCAACAAGAGGAAGGCATAGATTATGATAAAATGTATGCACCAGTTGCACACATCGAGGCAATTCGAATGTTTCTCGCCTATGCTAGACATAAGAACTTCACCGTATATAAGATGGATGTGAAAACAACCTTTCTGAACAGAATTCTAAAACAAGAAGTGTACATTTCACAACCTGAAGGGTACGTAAATGCTGAAAATCTAGATCATGTCTACATTCTAGACAAGGCCCTTTACGGACTTAAACAAGCGCCTCGAGCCTGGTATAACATTTTATCAAAATTCTTAGTCAAGTCTGGATTCTCAAAAGGTAAAATCTATACTACTCTTTTTATCAAGAAAGAAAAAGATGATATCATTCTCATACAGATTTATGTTGACGACATAATTTTTGGTTCGACAAACCCTAAGTATTATAAGAATTTTTCTGCTCTAATGGTGTCACGTTTTCAAATGAGTATGATGGGAGAGATGAATTTCTTTCACGAATTAGAAGTTAGACAATTTTCAATGGGATTTTTATTAACCAATCAAAGTACATTTATGATATTTTGAGAAAATTCAAAATGGAAAATTGTACTCCAATCGCTACCCCGATGGCACCTGGAACTAAAATTGGAGTTGATCTGAACGGAAAAGGTGTTGATCTTAGAACCTATAGAGCCATGATTGGTTTCTTAATGTACTTGACGGCCAGTCGTCTTGATATTATGTTTGCAACATGTTTGTGTGCGAGATATCAAGCCAAACCCAGAGAGTCACATCTTTCTACTGTGAAAAGAATTTTTAGATATCTGAAGGGGACTACAGATCTTGGTCTGTGGTATCCTAAAGATACAAGTTTCGAACTTACTGCATATTCAGATGCAGATCATGCATGTTGTATATTAGACAGGAAGAGCACCTCGGGTCACGTACAATTTTTGGGAGACAAGCTCGTAAGCTGGGCATCAAAGAAACAACTTTGTATATCCACTTCAACAACTGAAGCAGAGTATGTGGCTGCTGCAGGCTGCTGCTCTCAAGTGTTGTGGATGAGGACACAACTTCGAGACTATGGCTTTAAGTTTAATCAGATACCGATATATTATGTTTCGAAGAGCGCAATTGTAATATCTTCTAATCCTGTTCAACATACGGAAACAAAGCACATTGACATGCGATATCACTTTATCAAGGATAATTATATGATTGAACTTTACTTTGTAAACACGGATTATCAACTTGTTGGTTTATTCACCAAGCTTTTGGACGAAAATAGATTTAATTTTCTCATATCGAAATTAGGCATGCTGAATCTCAAAACATAATTCGTATTTACCTTGTACAGTTTGATTTCCAATTTTTCGTCATTTCTTTATTTTTAGTCTGAATGATATATGCACTGAAGGTTTGCTCATGATTTCAGGGGGGTGAGACAAAGATTAGATGATCTACTTTCTAGGGGGAGCTAGAGAATTTTTGCATATATTTTGTATTGACAAATTTTATGATGCATATTTTCAGAGGGGGGGGGGTAAGAGTAAGAATTATGACTTCTGATTAAATCAGATCAGAACTCGTTCTTCAGTGTTTTACTTTTACTGTTTTATTTTCAATAAATTTGTTAAATAAGCTTTTAATAAGACTTTGTTACTTTGTCGACTTTTTGACTGTTTGCAAAATTTGAGGGGGAGCTACAACGTTTCATTTCATATTGATTTTGAGCTGACTTTATGAGATTAACACTGAGCGTAAGGATTATTTTAATCTTAATCTCATACGTGTTTGGAAGAGGAACGACTTTCAAACATGAAAACATATTTTCTTAAACGTTCAAACCACTTCTAGATTCTTAAAATGTTTTCATGAATTTCAGAAATGTGTATTTTAAATGTTTTCAGTTATGGGCGTTCATGTTTTACTAACCTGTGTTTCCAAGGATAAATACTTGTGTATTATATTTTCCAGATACCGTCACGTATTCACACACACCGGTTTAGTATTTTTGTTGATTATATTATTACCATGTCTCAAACTGAAACTATTTTTTTGATGATAATAAACCCCGTTTGATATTCATTGTTGTTGAGCGTTACTTCATTCAACCCTGAGCGTTTCTTTTATAGATTGTCTATATTTGTTCGTATAGACAAATTCCAACTTTTCATGACCTAAGCTTTTATTGATAAATCATTCATATTTGATCTTTTCAATACATTGTCAGATTCTCAAAACATATCTATTGATTTCACTTTGTTCTTTCAATTTCCTTGTTTTGAGAAAATCTTCCATGATTAAAATGCTCAAATCTTCATGATTATTTTGTTAAGCATACATATATCTGACATTGTACTTCATATTAATGGGCTTTAACTGTTGAAGTTAAACTTTTAGGACAAATTTCATGGGATTAGTGTGAGAACTCAAAAGACTTCTATGGATTCACGTTAACCAGTGTTTCCTACCCAAGAAGTTACCCTTGAGTGATCGAGAGGCGAGGGGTCATAAATAAAAGAGTGGGGGGTGTGATGAGATAAATGTGAAAGAGAGTTTGGTTAGATGTGAGCTTAATTGTTTAAAAGAAAGAGGGTGTGAGAACAGAGTTAAAAGAATATCAGAACTCTGCACCAACTACTTGCTGAGTCGGGCAACTCCATTACTGTTGTTTCACGATTCTTTGGTGAACTTCATTGAAACAGGCACTAGCCCAAGCCAACTCTTGAATTTAACTCCACCAACTACTCATCTTTTTCTCAACAAAAAAGATGTTTTAGTTTTAATGGGGACACAACATATAATCTATCTGATCTTCACTTGGAAGATTTGGATATTGAAAAAGAAGGAAAGTTGCCCCACCTTCGTTCTTCGGTCATGCACATTGAGTCCGTGTAATAATGTTGTTGTCTTAATAATTTACACATTTTGAGCCTATAAAGCTAAGCAACTTCAATCATTCTACACTTGCACGAGCACACAAGGAATACATTTTCTTGTCATAACGTTCATAGAAAATTCCTTTGTGATTTTCGATGATTAAATGGAAGCCCTAGGAGAGTGATCGTCAAAAAGCTCCTTTCTAAAGTACATTCATTGTACTAAGTGGCTCTGTGCTGCTTACAGGCATTTCTAACTGATTCATTTGTTGATTCAGGGTTACATTCTTATTTGTCTGAATTTGAAAAGATTCGGATGAATAAATTTTATTAATTGATGGATGGTTCGGAAATTTTGAGGAAAGGTCAGATACTGAAAGTGGTCAGAGATTGGATACATAACATTTCTTGATGAAGTTTTGATGATTTTTATGCTCAACATCATAAAAAAGGGGGCGATGGTATCAAGAAATGACAAAGTGTGAAAGTTCAAATTCTGATGTATTGAGGAGAAATTTCAAGAAATCAAGAAAGTTCAAGAAAATTATTTTTGAAGATTGTTTGGAATTAGCAAAGTGAACTAAAGTTGAAGATGATTTTCTTTGCTGAAAGCTGAAGAAAAGGTTATTAAAGAGTTTGGGGGAGATTGTTAAAGATTTTCAAAGCCTAATAAGAGCAGATTTTTACAAAGAAGGAGACTATCAACATTTGTCCCAAAGGGGGAGAATTTTATATTTTCAAAGAAGATTTTTCCAAAGAGGTTGAATGTTTGACAAAGCTGATAAAGGAGGAGAATGTTCTTTAAAGGGGGAAAATGTGCTTTGAAGATGAAATTCATTTGAAGATAAATGCAAGTTTATACAAAAGGGGAGATTAATAGTTTTTGAATCCAAAGGGGGAGAATTTGATTTGTGATGTGGAATCCAATTGTTTGGTCGTAGAAGTCTAGAAACGGTGATTTAAAGATCGATCCTTGATATGTTCTTGCTCCTTACGTTTGAATTTGAATCGATATTTCAATCCTACATGATCAATCCAGAAACGTGGACTTTGAATTCCAAACTCCTTAGACCAATCCAGAAACTAAGTTGTTTGACAGATCTAAACCTCAAAACAATCCAGTAATTGAAGTTTAGAAAATAAGAACAAATCTTATGCAAGTTGCACAAGGTATGTATAAGAAAAACAAAAAATTATTAATTGATCTTGAAGTTACATGGCTAATCCTATATATACTAAGGAAACAAAAGATAACTAAGGAAATAATAAGAAAACTTATAATAAGGAAACTTTTCCTAAAGCCAAACCAAGTAAAATGAATACAAGTGGATTCCAAAACCTTGTGGCAAAAATCTAATAAAAATGGAAATTTAAAAAGATAAAGTAGAAACAGATTGGGAATCCGTTTCTAACCTAGGTACGGACCTAGGGTTTATCCTTGCTTGTCTTCCAAGTTACTTGTCTTCTAAGTCAGATTCGTCACATACGTATTTCTTTTGTACAAATCAAATCCCATTGGGTTGAGCAACAAGGTAACATGCTCTTCATAATTCACATCATTCCCCCCTTCTTTCAAAGAATTTGCCCTCAAATTCTCATCATCCAGATGAGGAGAAAGATCGCCGACATTGTAAGTAGCACTAACGCCTCCAAAATCACTTGGCAAGCCTATCTTATAGGCGTTTTGTCCGTATGCTTCAAGTACCTCAAACGGACCGTCGACCCTTGGCATAAGCTTGTTCTTTCTTTTACTCGGAAACCTCTCTTTTCGTAAATGAACCCAAACAAGATCTCCGGGTTTGAAAACAGGTTGTCTATGGTTTTTATTAGCTCGTGCCTTGTAAACTGCATTCATCTTCTCAATTCTATCTTTCACTTGTTCACAAGTCTTCTTGAACACTTCCAAACACTTCTTTGCATCAACATGGATATCATCTTTGTGTAAGGGTACCAAGTAAATTGGAAGGTAAGAATTGACACCATAAATGACCTCAAATGGAGAACGAGAAGTTGTAGATGATTGAGACCGACTGTAAGAAAATTCGGCATGACACAACTTCACATCCCAATCCTTTTTGAGTTTTACTCACCAATCCATGAAGTAAAGTACCTAATGTCCTATTAGTGACTTCTGTTTGACCATCCGTTTGTGGATGATGAGAAGTGCTGAACATCAATTTAGTCCCCAACAAACTCCACACACACTTCCAAAAGTTACTCAAAAACTTGGAATCTTGATCGGACACAATACTTCTTGGAACACCATGCAAACGAACAATTTCCCGAAAATAAAGATTTGTAACATGTTGTGCGTCATCTGTTTTATTCATCGGAATGAAATGGGCCATCTTTGAAAACCGATCATCCATAACCATGATTGAATCCTTTCCTCATTGTGTTCTTGGTAGTCCAATAATGAAGTCCATACTTACGCTATCCCATGGGGAACTAGCCACTGGCAAAGGAGTGTACAACTCTTTAGAGAAAGTACTTTTTGCCTTTTGACAAGTAGCGCATCTAGAAACCACTAATTGGACATCTTGAATCATTTTAGGCCAAAATAAATTTTCGGCTAACAGATCCATAGTTTTGTGAAGGCCAAAATGACCAGCAATTGCACCATTATGCACTTCACGAACAAGTAATTCTCGAACACCACATATAGGGATACAAAGTTTATTTCTTTTGGATAGCCAATTATAACGGAAGGTATATCTATCTATCTATTATTTATTTTTGTGTATTTGGATATATAATATATATATATATAGGGAGGAGGCATGAACTGTGGAATAGAGAGAAGGCACATCAAGCGTATATACAAGTGAAGAGTGAGGTGGAAAAGTGTCTTTGTTATTGCAAAATGAAAAGAGAATATGATCCTTACAGGAACATAATACCACGCTTCATGTATCAAGCTACTCATGGTCTCGAATCTCAAGTCCCCACCTTTGATCTCCATTGATTAATTTTCAATTCAAACAACATCACATCACATCACATACCATTTAATTAATTATCTTCAATACGTACATGTCTCTTTTAAATTTCATGCATATTTCACGAAACATATATAATTTGTAACTTAATTAATCATGGTGTATTAATTTATTTTTGGCATTGATTCTTGGAAGGTTGTGCTCTTTTTATCTTAAGATGGATCATCTATACGCTTTTTTATTGGTGAAATAGGTCCACTTTTTGTGTCTTGTTTTTGTTATCAATAGGCTATATATGGGGAAAAAACTGAGATCCATATAAAACAGTCCGAGTGGGATAGCATTTCTCTCCTGCATGTCTATGGAGTTTTAAAAATCCAAACATCTCAGAGATAGATAGAGAGGTAGGAATTTATCCTCTCCATATGGTTGGCCGCCTCAAACCTTTAAATAAATAATTTTATAATATTTTTTACTCAATATGTTTATGGGTTGGCTTCCGGTGAAAAGGGTAAGAAGGAACTTCCACCCTTGGATGCACATTAGATGAGATGTACCGTGGTCAGATATTATCAATTCCAGTATCAAGTACGATTCATGGGTTTCATGGATGGGTTTGAGATTAAAAGTGATCAAACGTATATATCCTTTCTTATCTTAACTATTATTCTCACATGATCCTTTGTCATATGTATATTTGGTTTTTCCAATCGGTCATTTTTAACAGGTACAAAAGGATCTGCTCTAAACCGGTTCTCCAAAATATTTTATAATAGGGTTTAATGCCTTATCTGGGCCGATATTAATTAAGGCCTATTATAACTTTGTTAAACTTATTAAGACCAATTAAATTTTGTTCAAGCCCAATAAACCAACAGAAGTCAAAAGATATATACAAATAGTAAAAAAAAATATTTTTTTAGATTTGCAATGTAATTTCCTGAATTCAACAATCATCTTTTATTTAGTATATTTTACCAAAGAGAGAAGTTTTTCCAAATTTTATCATTGTTTGTTTGTTTAAATTTGAAATTCCTTTTATGGGTTGATATATAATGAGAAGAATTAAATTAAAGGACAAGGCGGTAATTAGTCGATCATATAATTTTGTGGTTAATTAATTGCTGCAAACCAACAATTCAAAGTTGTTCCAATCCAGTGGTCGTACGTGTCATATATGTGTAATTACTTAATAATAATTTCAGGCAGCAACTATTATAATTAAGAGTCGTAAAAGATCGATGATTAATAATCATATCACTACAAAAAAGAACCCTATCAATGACGGAAAATTCCGTCGCTAATCCGTCGCCAAAAGTCAGTTCCGTCGCTGAAAGTCCGTCGCTTAATATGTGGTGGGTAATGCTTATCAGCGACGGATTAGCAACGGAAACCTGTGACGGATTAGCGACGGAATTAGCGACGGAATTTATTAGCGACGGAAATTATTAGCAACAGATTAGCGACGGCTGCTTTTAGCGACGGAAATCCGTCACTGATTTTTGGTATTTTTTTTAAAAAAATAATAAATTAAAATACAACATTTCATGTATTATTATACAAAACTTGCCATAAATTCAAATTTTGATTAAATTCACTAATTTTCATGTACAAATACACATGTAAATACTTTTTTATTTACAAACTCAATTTTCTAAAATGCTATTATATCAAAAAAAAATCCAATACAAATAATAACTAGCTATGTAGGGGACGAATCAAACCATCGTCTCCTCAAAGATATATAGGCGTGCCTCCAAAACAGATATCCTCATCACTCATTTGAACCTGTGTTTTCATGAAGACTATACTACCAGTAGTTCACATGACCAATTTGAGAGAGAATATACATATATATCAGATGCTATTAAAATAGTTTATTAAAACAGTTGGTTATGCATCTTTCTCCTGGTTATCACTAGATTGAAGCTTGGACACAATGGCATCGGCCTGAACAAAACATAAATAGATCATAGCAATTGCTACATGAGAATTTATAATTGAAGATATATATGAGAAAAATGTGTTTGTAATCACAGTAATTGTATATATACACCCCTGCAAAATCAAAACCAACCATTTGTAAGGGTTCTTTGATGAATTAGAGTAGTTACAGGTTTCAAGAATAAAATTGAGAAAATCAGTTTGAAAAGCTCACCTGCACATCCCCACAAAAAATAAACCGCCCAGTATTGTCATAATCCATGGAAGTAACCTTGTTGTCGACCACTGTTTTGTCTATTAATCTTCATGTACTAAAATTGAATACCTGGACAGGAATTACATAAAAGCAAAGCAACAAGTGCGCATTTACGTATGCAATGACGTATTACGTTTTGTACTGATCCTCTTTCCATATTTTATAAATGGAAGAGTTATTAGTTTTTCTAAGCATCGAAAATCACAGACACCCCACTGTAAAATTAGGGACTATTTGTATTATCGTTTATAAAGAGGGGTTCATAGTGTCAAGTCTTTAAGAAGAAAAATATTGTTTATGTCAAATAATAAACATGGGAATAAATATAAATAAAAGGAGCTTTTATTACTTCAATTTAAATTTTATATATAAATAAGGAAGTAGATCAAATTGGTGATAATTATAGGAGGTGGTATTGATTGCTATTTGTGTGTGAATCAATCAATAAATATAAAAAAAACTAAGCCGTTGACATAGTTTGAATTAGATAAATTTTGAGGCTCAAATTGTGGGAGGACTTTGAACACATTTTTAAATCAATCTTGGGCCTATGGTTGACGTTTTGTAGATGACAACTCGGTGGATAAATGGCGAGATGGCTGCTATTTTCAATCTCGGTGGATGCCAAAGAGAAACCAAGAGAGGAAGAGAGAATCTAAGAGAAGAAGTAGCGGAGAACGAGAAAAGGAAACAGGTCGGTACTTGAAATCAATAGTCGATGTTGCAACGACGTTGAGGTAAGAATCCCTATGGTCGTCGATTTAATGTTACGTTGGAGATTGTGATTAATATACATGTTTATTGAGTCGATTTGTCCATCGAATAATGGATTTTATGTTGATCTTTTGGTTCCAATAGGAGACCGTATGTTTGAACTAAACCATTAATGTTAAGCTTTAAATAACTCGAAACCTTGAGAGAAAAGAGGGGAAAGGTGTGTGTGTGTGTGTGGGGGGGGGGGGGGGGGGGGGGGGTTGTACGCTACCGAAACACAACTAGGTGGGGTTGTTCGAAACAACCATGTAAGGGACTGATCAAAATTCTCAATGGCTATGTACGTTTGCGGTCTTGAAAAAGGGAACAAATGTGTGGCCTGAAAACAGAAACTGAAACGTGGTTGTGGCCTTGGGCAAAAGCTAAAACGACCACATGAAACACGACACTAACACCTCGAAATAGGCTGTGCATGACCAACACATTGAGTAGTCATATAATCGATGGTTTATATGCATGGTGAAGTGACTAAGGAGTCACCTTGGATCTGGATGTTTTGTATATGTATATGACAATTCTTGGGGATGGGTGATCGGACAAGGGAAAGCCGTATAATCCGGGGATGAAGTGACTAAGGAGTCAACCTAATATCATCCATACAACCTTAAATTTCATAATGTTTTGTAGCAATTACACATTTGACAAATGTGTGAACTAGTCTCACAATTTAACACAACAAAATTGACAAAAAAAAACATATGGGTTTTATGGATGGATTTGAGATTAAAAGTGATCAAACGTTTATATCCTTTCTTATCTTAACTATTATTCTCACATGATCCTTTGTCATATGTATATTTGGTTTTTCCGATCGGTCATTTTTAACAGGTACAAAAGGATCTGCTCTAAACCGGTTCTCCAAAATATTTTATAAAGGGTTTAATATAAAGGGTTTAACGCCTTATCTGGGTTTAACGCCTTATCTGGGCCGATATTAATTAAGGCCTATTATAACTTTGTTAAACTTATTAAGACCAATTAAATTCTGTTAAAACCCAATAAACCAGCAGAAGTCAAAAGATATATACAAATAGTAAAAAAAATATTTTTTTAGATTTGCAATGTAATTTCCTGAATTCTACAATCATCTTTTATTTAGTATATTTTACCAAAGAGAAGAGTTTTTCCAAATTTTATCTTTGTTTGTTTGTTTAAATTTGAATTTCCTTTTATGGGTTGATATATAATGAGAAGAATTAAATTAAAGGACAAGGCGGTAATTAGTCGATCATATAATTTTGTGGTTAATTAATTGCTGCAAACCAACAATTCAAAGTTGTTCCAATCCAGTGGTCGTACGTGTCATATATGTGTAATTACTTAATAATAATAATTTCAGGCAGCAACTGTTATAATTAAGAGTCGTAAAAGATCGATGATTATTGATCATCATCAAACAAGGCCACCGAGAGGTCGGCCAGTTTTTTCCTATTCAATCGAGAACGAGCTACTCTCGACTGTCTTGGAGCATTTGGAGCTTCGATTTCATCAACATCGAGTAAAGACGGATCTATACTACACCCAAAAGCAGGGACCTTCTTCGGTGTACTATATGCAAAATGCAACTTTTTTGCAATCATAGCCTGCAAACATCATGCATCAATGGATATATTAGAGACCACTTAAAATCAAATCAAACACACCCGGTATTTCTCACTCACTCGAAAGTAGTGATTTCGAAAATGACATTTTTATTTGCAACATAACCTTATGACAGATTTAGTGTCATTCTTATACATGCAAACGACATTTTCAAATCTGTCAGAAGGTCATAGATTTAAAAGAAACTTTTTGCATTTACCCAAAAGACCATTTGGGAGTGGGATGTATCGAGAAATAGGATTCTAAATTAAATCAAACACATTCGGTATATTTCTACTGTCTTATTGACTAGGTATATACCTCCATTGATTGACAGTAACATTTATGCTTATAAACTGCATTCCTAAAACCCCCAAACAGTTGTGCATTTGCTTTATTTCTCAAAACCCTAAAAAATCAAACTTGTGAATCGCAAATCGGAAGTTAAACTTATAGCTTCTCTGATCGGTTTTGAAACATGAAACAACTTCTTCAAATCATCATGCTCTACACCACACAAAACCCTAATCTGCAAGAACACACACACAAACACCATCACTCAGTGAAAAAAAACAATTAGGTCTGAAAAAAAAAACATTTTAGAAGCATCGAATCAGAACTTACAAGAATATCTTGAGGGAGTGCTTCAAGCAACAATCTTTCCGAACTGAAATTGTTCACCATTGATCGTTTCTTCATAGGTGAACAATTTTGATTTTTTATGAATAAACGATCAATGGTGAACAACTTCAGTTCGGAAAGATCGTTGCTTGAAGCACTCCCTCAAGATATTCTCGTAAGTTCTGATTCGATGCTTGTAAAATGCTTTTTTTCCAGAGCTAATTGTTTTTTTTTCACCGAGTGATGGTGTTTGTGTGTGTGTTCTTGCAGATTAGGGTTTTGTGTGGTGTAGAGCATGATGATTTGAAGAAGCTGTTTCATGTTTCAAAACCGATCAGAGAAGCTATAAGTTTAACTTCCGATTTGCGATTCACAAGTTTATTTTTTAGGGTTTTGAGAAATAAATCAAATGCACAATTGTTTGGGGGTTTTAGGAATGCAGTTTATAAGCATAAATGTTACTGTCAATCAAAATGGAGGTATATACCTAGTCAATAAGACAGTAGAAATATACTTAATGTGTTTGATTTAATTTAGGATCCTATTTCTCGATACATCCCACTCCAAAATGGTCTTTTGGGTAAATGCAAAAAGTTTCTTTTAAATCTATGACCTTCTGACATATTTGAAAATGTCGTTTCCATGTATAAGAATGGTACTAAATCAGTCATAAGGTTATGTTGCAAATAAAAATGTCATTTTCGAAATCACTACTTTCGAGTGAGTGGAAAATACGGGTGTGTTTGATTTGATTTTAACTGCTCTCTAATATATCCATTGATGTATGATGTTTGCAGGCTATGATTGCAAAAAAGTTGCATTTTGCATATAGTACACCGTAGAAGGTCCCTGCTTTTGGGTGTAGTATAGATCCGTCTTTACTCGATGTTGATGAAATCGAAGCTCCAAATGCTCCAAGACAGTCAAGAGTAGCTCGTTCTCGATTGAATAGGAAAAAACTGGCCGACCTCTCGGTGGCCTTGTTTGATGATGATCAATAATCATCGATCTTTTACGACTCTTAATTATAACAGTTGCTGCCTGAAATTATTATTATTAAGTAATTACACATATATGACACGTACGACCACTGGATTGGAACAACTTTGAATTGTTGGTTTGCAGCAATTAATTAACCACAAAATTATATGATCGACTAATTACCGCCTTGTCCTTTAATTTAATTCTTCTCATTATATATCAACCCATAAAAGGAAATTCAAATTTAAACAAACAAACAAAGATAAAATTTGGAAAAACTCCTCTCTTTGGTAAAATATACTAAATAAAAGATGATTGTAGAATTCAGGAAATTACATTGCAAATCTAAAAAAATATTTTTTTTACTATTTGTATATATCTTTTGACTTCTGCTGGTTTATTGGGTTTTAACAGAATTTAATTGGTCTTAATAAGTTTAACAAAGTTATAATAGGCCTTAATTAATATCGGCCCAGATAAGGCGTTAAACCCTTTATATTAAACCCTTTATAAAATATTTTGGAGAACCGGTTTAGAGCAGATCCTTTTGTACCTGTTAAAAATGACCGATTGGAAAAACCAAATATACATATGACAAAGGATCATGTGAGAATAATAGTTAAGATAAGAAAGGATATAGACGTTTGATCACTTTTAATCTCAAATCCATCCATAAAACCCATATGTTTTCTTTTGTCAATTTTGTTGTGTTAAATTGTGAGACTAGTTCACACATTTGTCAAATGTGTAATTGCTACAAAACATTATGAAATTTAAGGTTGTATGGATGATATTAGGTTGACTCCTTAGTCACTTCATCCCCGGATTATACGGCTTTCCCTTGTCCGATCACCCATCCCCAAGAATTGTCATATACATATACAAAACATCCAGATCCAAGGTGACTCCTTAGTCACTTCACCATGCATATAAACCATCAATTATATATATATATATATGACTACTCAATGTGTTGGTCATGCACAACCTATTCCGAGGTGTTAGTGTTGTTTTATGTGGTCGTTTTTGCTTTTGCCCAAGGCCACAACCACGTTTCAGTTTCTGTTTTCGGGCCACACATTTGTTCCCTTTTTCAAGACCGCAAACGTACATAGCCATTGAGAATTTTGATCAGTCCCTTACACGGCTAGTTGTGTTTTGGTAGCGTACAAACCCCCCCCCCCCCCCCTTCCCCTCTTTTCTCTCAAGGGTTCGAGTTATTTAACGCTTAACATTAATGGTTTAGTCCAAACATACGGTCTCCTATTGGAACCAAAAGATCGACATAAAATGCATTATTCGATGGACTAATCGACTCAATAAACATGTATATTAATCACAATCACCAACGTAACGTTAAATCGACGACCATAGGGGTTCTTACCTCAACGTCGTTGCAACATCGACTCTTGATTTATAAATGGCCCCCTGTATGCATAATGTATATATATACTTTCCATACATATAATAGATACGTATTGATAAATATAATCATTGACAAAATACATATTTTGATGATATATATATACTTCAATTAATATTTTTCACGGTTCTTAAACTTTTTATATAATTTAAAATGATTTTCATCATATTTATATATAATATCGTATCATAGTCAAAAAAATTGATCGTGTTCTTAACTAATGGACTTCTAACCAACTGGTATATATCCGTTCCGTTTCTTAAAATCTATATCAGTAACTTCAAAACTCCTTTCAATGAGAATTATTAAGTATATATTCTGATAATTTTTCAAAGAGAGTTTTTATATTAAAATCAAACACAAATTATCCCAATATATATCAGTTGGGTTGGGTTGTTGAAACGCCTTTAACCCGATCAGCATAACCCATGAACATCCCTAATGTAAAGTTCTTATCTATACGCTCATAAAAAACTTGTTTGAAAAATTTATTATATACACCAAATATTTTAATAATATAGTTAATATGAAAATAAAAAAAAAATCTTTCCTATTAGAGTTCAATATATACGTACACTTTTACATCTTTATTTTGAAGAAATTTTTGAAAACCTCTTAATAATCTTCTAATCACCCTTAAAAGTATTTAATGGTTAAAAAAACCAAATGAATTATTTGTTTATATATATAGAGAGAGTCTAGAAAGATGGTTCTAACGAGAACAATAAATAAATAAAAAACATGAAAATTTTAACAGGTAATTTTATACATGATTTCAATATAAAATTACATGTGCTTCAACTAATTTTTATTCTCCTAGTTCATTACTGTTATCATATGAACCAATAGTCTCTCTCTATATATTAAGAGCATCTCCAATGCAATGTTCTTATAAGCAAAAAGTGTAATAACTTATAAGAACTAGCATTGTGGAGATTGTTCTTATAAGAACCTAAAACCCTCTATGTTCTTAAATAAGAACCTTGGTTATTACCATGAAGTTTGTATGAAATGACAATTTCCTAATTTTTATTGGTAGTTAAATTAAATATTTTATATTTATTTATTAATATATAATAATTATTGATGTTGACATGAGGTTCTTATAAGAACTACCATTATGGATTTTTATATAAATTTTTAAATTGACGAGTTGGAAATTAGGTGGCACCAAAAAGTGTAAAAAAAGGTTCTTGTAAGAACCTCCATTAGAGATGCTCTTATAAGCAAAAATGTAGTGGATAGTAAGAAATACCATGGTGGAAAGTTCTTATAAGAACCCAAATCCCTCTATGTTTTTAAATAAGAATCTTGGTTCTTATCATGAAATGTGTGAGATGTGACATTATCTTTATTTTTTTTCTTGACTTTATAATAATTATTAATATTACATATATTTAACTTATATATATGGGATCCATAAAAATATGTTCTTATAAGAACTACTATTGTGGACTTTTATGTGAATTTTTAATTTAATAAGTTAAAAATGATGTGACACAAAAAAGTATAAAAAAAAGGTTCTTTGTGAAGATGCTCTAAATATGCTGATTAATGACTTGTAGTAGAAGTCATAAAGTCAAAATAGTAGGTCAACAAATTCAACAAAATGCAATAAAAAAAGTCAAAAGAAACCTTAAGGTATGAGTACACAGCAAGAAAACTCCAAACCCACATACGTACGACGTTGAGGTTGGTTTAATATAAGATTTTTTTTTTGGAAAGGGTATTCTAGGCCTTTGACCTAGACTAATCCCTCGAAACCGACTGCGAAAACATGCCTGAGGTTAAACCCAGTGGCCACAAAGTTACGAATGCAGGGAATCGATAAGAATTTGGGTTGGTTCAATATTGTAGAACACCGTTCAAGTTTTCTAAAAAGATTCATATGACTATTAATTTCTATATCTCGAAAAGATTAGTCGAGATATACATATATATATATATATATGTGTGTGTGTGTGAATTTTTTTATTTATAAAATGAGAAGGATATGATCGAGAAGAAAGAAACTTACTTTGTATTCCTAAAGCTTTTGGAGTCTGCAGTAAGAATGAAGGACAAAAGAACAGCTATGACCATCATTCTCCTCGTGGATAATTTCTTCTTTCCCATTTTAAACCTGCAAACCCAGCATGGGATTCAATAAATAAAAAATAATAATTACAAAATATACCATTTAAAGAAAATGTGGATATAGTTAATGACAAAAAGATTATAATTAACCTTGATTAATTAGCATATAACAAAACAAGATTATTGTCTTATATAAGCTTCCTTCTTCTGCACCAATTGTTAAAGAACCCAACAGTACCCCTCTGCAAATCTAATCGAGAGACCAAAAGGGTATCTCGTGTTGTGTTTTGGGGGTGGGTGGGTATATATATATATATAGAGAGAGAGAGAGTAATTACCAGGCGTTACAAATAAATTTGGTATGATTATAATCCCAATAACACTTTATTCTCTCAAAGGGTTTTGTATATATTTATAATGCAATGAATTATGGTGAGTTTAGGTAGGTTTTTATTTATTAGGTATGCTGCTTTTACAAAAATTCATTTTTCAAGGTTGACTGGAACAAAAGAAATGGAAAATGTTTCGGTAAAAGCGCAATTAAAGGGATCGAATTAATTGAATTGGGGTATAATTAAACACTTGTATGTTTTCAAGTTATTCATTTATAAATTTATTTGATATTTCAAAATGTAGATAACAAAGATTATAATCGATTTTTAAGTATGATTTGTGGGTTTTTTTTTTTAGTTTTAAAGGAAGTTTAATGAATTTGTTAGAAAAATAAATGAATCCACGGATATTAATTTGCTTTCTAGAGAACCAAAAATATTACTTTTTATATATGGTAAAAAAAAATGTGTTAATATTATGTTGATATTGGTTGTAAATAAAAAAGATATGACTTTATGTAATATATATTATTTTATTTGTATATACAATTAGTTGTAAAATTTAAAAATTTGTAATTTAGTATGTAAGAACAAAAAAGGAAATTTTTTGATTCAAGATATTTTAGTATTAATTATAGGAATCAGAAAGCGATTCATACAAAATAACTTGATACATTTGACTGGAAATTACTAATGATACAACCGATATATATGAAATGTGATATTGTACAATATGATCATATTATGATAAAATTGGCTTTTGAAGATATCTAATCCTATTGTTCTTGAGTTTTGGAAGGAAAAAAAAAGAAATGAAAAGAGCAGTAAAGAAAAGAAAGGGATGGGGAAGAAAGAAATATTTGTATTTGTGTTCTTGAGATTGAAAGAAAAGAAATGAAAGGGAAGAAAAGAAAATAAATTTTCATATTCTCGAACAGGAGGGAAAGAAAAGTAAAGATGTTAATTTTACTAATATACCTTTATTTATTTCGTAATGGAATATAATTAATGGGTATATGCGTAATTTTATAAATATTTTTTATTTTTTTTAAATTCATTTTATTTTTATTCCTTTCGTTTCCTCCCACATTTGGGAGGAAAATCAACAATATTTTCCTTCTCCTTCATTTTCTCTCCTTAAAAAAACTCGAGAACACAACATTTTTTCCTTTTCCTCCTACTTTCCTATCCTTTCCCTTCATTTCCTTCATAAAAAAAACTCGAGAACACAACGTATTGGATGCCATAATAAAATACATAATTGAGTTTCAAGTTTATAGCACTAATTATGTGTCTTACGTAATAGTATGTATTAAAATAAGATATTGTTTGTTAAACTAGTTGATAAGTTAACTATTAAATAAAAAGATACCTTATAAATTAATCAAGTTTGACAAAAAGTAACTAATAAAATATTTGACAAATATAAAATAATAAAAAAAGACATGTTATACTAAGAGCATCCACAATGTACTCGTATGGAGGTTTTTGGGAGGTTTTTCAAAAAGCAAAAAACTCCTTTTCAAGTTTTTCACATAGTGGAGAGGTTTTTCAAATGAGGTTTTTCGTGAGGTTTTCGTCATAGCTCGTAACTGCACGATCTGTTTTTTCGTAGCTTTTTCGTATTTAATCAGTTTTACTTTTATAGAACTTTATAAAAGTTTCGTATTTAATCAGTTTTATTTATTAATATATTTAAAGTAATCTTATTTAAATATAATTATTAAATAAATAATATAAATAAATACATAATAAAAGTAATTATATTTTATATTTTTAAAATAATATCTCAAATTTGACATATTTATTCAATTATATCAGCTTTCTTAATGACCCAATTTTTATTTTCGGTTATACATACTTTTAAATTTAAATAAATATATATATTTGTATGAATTTTAATGTATTTATTTTTATAAATAAGAATAAAAATGATATAAAGTTAAAATAGTAGGACCCTGAATAGTTTAAAAAAGTAATGAAAAAACTTGGGTGAGGTTTTTCACATAGTGGAGGTTTTCCACAGTGTACGTGTTTTTACCGAGCTTTTTCATAGTTTTTTTCTTACACATTATTGCCACATCAACAACTTAAAAACTTTTATATATCTTCACTATGTGAAAAACCTCACCCAAACTTTTTCATTAATTTTTTAAATTATTCAGGGTCCCACTATTTTAACTTTATATCATTTTTATTCTTATTTATAAAAATAAATACATTAAAATTCATACAAATTATATCAAGAAAATATTATTAATTTAATTATGTATTTATTTTACATAATTTTTTAAAATTTTTAATACAATATATATTATATATACATTATAAAATCTGTTTAAATTGTATAAATATGTCAAATTTGAGATATTATTTTAAAAAAATATAAAAATATAACTACTTTCATTATGTATTTATTTAATAATTATATTTAAATATGATTACTTTAAATATATTAATAAATAAAACTGTTTAATAAATAAAACTGATTAAATACGAAACTTTTATAAAATTCTATAAAGTTAAAACTGATTAAATACGAAAAAACTACGAAAAAACAGGTCGTGCAGTTACGACCTATGACGAAAAACCTCAATTAAAAAACCTCTCCACTATGTGAAAAACCTCAAAATAAAATTTTTGCTTTTTAAAAACCTCATAAAAATCTCTCAACTGTTGATGCCCTAAATGCTGACATTACATAATATTATATTTTTATCACATAAAAATAAGTAGTAATAATAAAAATAAAGAAGTTACCTAGAATTTAGGTTTGATGGACAACTCACTAATATATTTTATTATTCTAAAATAATTATATTTGTGGATTTCTATTCATAAAATTATTTTATAGTAGTAATTTAGGGAAAAATGAGCAAATTATAACACACACACAAATATATATATATATTAGGAAACAATAAATATATTTATGGATAATGATTATGATTCATTAATAATGATTGTGATATATATGAAAAATGTGAAGTTTATTCATTATATTCATGATTTTAAATTAGGAAATGTTAAGTTTATTCATTATAATCATGATTTTAAATTAGGAAACATAATAAAATCATATATTCATTAGACTTGATGAACGGCTAAGATTGATTTGCATAGTTTGTACAAATTGTTTGGTTTGCAAAAGAAACGTACCCTATATATATATATATATATATATATATATTATGTTGATAAAATTATAAATATAAGGTATTTTTTAAAAATAAAAAGAATATTATATGTTGACTATATAATTGCTATAAAAATAGAAATGTTATAGGAAAAACAGGATAGAACAACAATAAATAGACAAAATGAAATTTGTAATTCTTATTAATTATAAGTCCTTTAAATAGGGGAAAGTTTACAAATAAAAGAAAAACATTGATTATGGTAAATTCTAATACTAGGAGAATATTCTTTCAATCACTTTGTTTTGATGATGACACATAATCCTTCAACACTCCCCCTTGTGTCGAGTCAAATGAGTGATGGTGCATAATTCTTGCCTCCTTAAAACCTTACGCCAAAGAAACAAAACCCGGTGGGAAAATTAAAAACTTTAGACGAAGGAAAGAGTACAAGACACCAATAAACAAATCATTTAGTTTACTATATTTCTTGATTTGTACATTAATCAAAAGGTTTAGAAAACAAGATGATTTATAAATCTTTGCCTCACTATGATGCATTATTTCCATATATACGGTAGGATATTGGTTGAACTCAAAACACTAACTTCTCTAATATGTGTAATTGTTAGTGCACAGATCTATTGGATTCAAGATCATCCAATCTGAAGTTTGCAATCTGAAGCTAATGCCGGAAAGTCGACTCTTAATATAAGTCTAATGTCGTTTGTAATAAAATGTCAAAGTTTAGTTTTTAGTATTTTATTATTATTTTAAATATCTAAGTTATTAGATATTAGTTAGATATTATTTAGATATTAGTTTTGTTATCAAGTTGATGTTAGTGTGTTAGAGAAGCAATCTAAGAAATCAGAACACACACACACACACACTTTACTGTTCATCAGAGAGAACATCGAGAGCTTCAAGAACAAACATCAACCTTGTAATCGATTGATTATTAATCCAACAGGTTGGTAATCGTATATGTGTTTGAGTCTATAAGAACTTGATAATATTGTGGACCGACAATTGGTATCAGAGCCTGAAAAAAGATTCAAATTAAGTTTTAGAACTCGACTCTGTGTTCTTCATCTCAAAATCTTTTTCGAGTTTTAGTGTTTTAGGTGTTGAAATCGATCAGGTTGTGATCGATAGGTGTATTATATCGTTGTGGTGTTGTTTAATTTCAGAATAGCACTTAAATCGAGTTCAATTTTGTGATTTTTGTGTCTGAAAGTCGACTTTGAGAACGTCACTGTTCCATCGTTTTAAACTTCAAAAAGTGTTTGTTTTCGAGATCAAGTGTTTATAATTTGTTCTAGAAGTGTTAGTGGTCGTTTTTCCAAAGTTGGGACTGCTAAATCGAAGTCTAGATAGGTTTATTGTGGATTTTAGTCGTGTTTTCGAAGTTGCAGGGACGAACTCGCGCAAACTTCAAATTCGCGCCAGTTCATAGTCAGTTTTGCGCCATCAACATCTTGCGTAAACTTGACTTTTGCGCCATCAACATCTCGCGCAAAGGTTCTTTCGCGCGACCAACGAATCAAGCAAAACTCATTTTCGCGCGACCTTCGACTAGCGCAAACCTCAGCTTGCGCCAACTTTGTCTCGCGCAATTCTCAGATCTTAAGTTCACGCAAAGTTCATAACGCAAAGTTGATCTCAAGTTCACTTTTGCGTCAACACATCATAACGCAAAATTGATCTTTTGCGCCATCCACTTCTCGCACAAAGTTCTGTTTCGCGCCAACTTCTCTTCATGCAAAACACTTTTGCGCCAGCTTCTTCTAGTGTAAAGTGTTACTTCGCGCCACAGACACCTCGCGCAAAACTCTTTTGCGCCAGCCACCTTTAGCGCAAAGTTTGCCTTTTGCTCCAGTACCAAACTTAAGTCTTTTTCAATCAGAATGACTTCAAGAGAAGCTCTAGCAATCGGAACTGACTCAAAGCCACCAGTACTCTTCAGGCGAGAGTATGAACAGTGGAAAGATCGGTTCATGGACTTCATTGAAAGACATGATTTAGGAGTATTCATCAGGAAATCAATAGAAGAGGGAGTTATGGCACCAGTTTATGAGACTCGTACGGAGGGAACTGTAGCAACAGAGTTTCAACTTAAGTATGAGGAACTAGAAGGTGATAACCTAAAAAGAGCAAAATGTGATAGATTAGCAAAGTCTTATATTCTTCAAGGCATTCCAAATGAAATATAGGTGAAGATAGACAACTATAAGGCCTCAGGCAAACAGATGTGGGATCAGCTAGAAAAGATGATGCTAGGTTCAAAGGTTGGGAACCAACTTAAGATATCCAACTGCCTAAACAACTACGAAGAATTCAAAGGCAGAGTTGGAGAGTCACTAGAAGTAACATACGACATGTTTGTGACCTTGCTGAATGAATTAAGCAAGAACAAGGTCACTAAATCACAGATAGAGTTGAATGTCAAATTCCTCAGCATTCTCCAGCCTGAATGGAAGAGGTTTGCCAGACAAATGAAGCAAATCAAGGATCTAAACGAGATTCCACTTCATGAGGTGTATGAAACCCTCAAACAAAATGAAGAAGAGGTGGATGAAATCTTGGATGAAAAGAAACAGGGTGAGAAGACAGTTTCTGACTCAGTTGCTCTTGTTGTGAAAAAGAAGAAAAAGAAGATGCTTATGTCTGAATCATATGAGGTTGAAAATGAAGCGAACTCTGACTCGGACGACTGTGAATAACTAAAGCAGGCTATGCTCATGCTGATAAAGGCTTTTCAGAAGAAGTTCTACAAGAAGCCAAGTTCAAACAGTCAGAGGTATTCTTCTGGTCCAAGCAACTATGTTCACAAGGAGAGGGTGAAAGAAAGAGAGTAGAGGAAAGGAAGCCGGAAGAGAGAAGGTATTAAGATGAAGGATCCAGTCAGTCAAAACCTCCAACGTGCTACAACTGTGGAAAAATAGGTCACTTTGCTAGAGACTGCCAAAGACCCAAAGTCAGAAACTCAGACTACTACAAGAATAAAATGCTTCTAGCCAAGCAACAGGAGGCTGGAAAGGCATTGATGGCAGAAGATGAATACTGGCTTGATCAATCAGAAGATAAGAATGAAGAGAAGGATGAAACAGCTCACATGTGATTAATGGGCAAGCAGGAATCAGAAGCTGAAGCTTATTCTGATGATGAGGAAAATGAGGTATGTGATTTAACTCAATCAGATTTCTTAAATCAAATTCATGCCATGTTGACTAAACTCGAAGAGTTAGAGTCGAAGCTTAAGCGAGAAAAAAGTGTTATCAATGACAAAAACTAATCAATACAGAAACTAAGCGAGGATATTGCTGAGGAGAAAGTATTGATTGAGACAATGCATAAAAACTTTGATAACTACGCTAAAGAAAAGACAATAATTCTCAAAGAAATAACTGAAACAAATTCTAAATTGAGAAAGAGTGAGTTTGATTTCAAAGAGCTTACGAAAATGTATTCTTCGTGTTCCAAAGAAAACGAATCTTTACTTGCAAAATTAAAAGCTTTGGAAGAGAAGTTATACAAAATGGGTCAAACTGAACAAACCATTCATCTGAACAAACCCAAAGAGGAAATAAAGAGTTGGGGACTCGGTTACGAGAATCCTCATTACCTTAAAAATGCTAAATCTGAAGTGCCTGCACTTTATGATTTTACATTTATGAAACTAGCTCGACGAATCCCTGAGCTTAAAGTTTTCTGGACTGGATTGTCAAAAGAGGATGAAGCCAAGGAAACGGAAAAACGAAAGAACACACAACTAAAGTTCAACTTCCATTTCGTTATGCGAAGTTGAATAATAGTTATAATGATGATTCAATATATCAAAAGAAATCTCTTTCAAATAACTTCTTTCAGAGTTATTCTGTAAAAGAAATGGAGGCGAAGCCTATTAAATGTAAAGTTTACGTCCCTCCTCTCATGTTGGAAAGTAAAATTTATGAACTTGAGAAATCTTTAGCAGATGAAATATTTTTGATTGATATTGAACAACAAGTTTTTTCAACTGTGCTTAAGAGTACTGTTCTTTTTAAATCATCAAAGGCTTGAAAATATGATGACATGTTTGGTTCAACTGATGAAGGGTATGCTTTTCTAAACTCTGACGGTGGTTTGAATGATTGTTTTGATCAATTTTACTTTAATGCGAAACTTCCTAACCATTTATCTTTTGTTGTGAAATCCTTGGGAAAAACCAGTATGTTTGTAAAAGGTGCAAAATCAACGAAAGTTGATAAATCAGTTTCTGTGAAAACTAAGAATGCAAAAGGTATGAATAATAAATCTCAGCATTCACAGAAACCGATCACTACTGGTAAGCCTAAGACGAAGCATTCATTTGTTGCTCAAAAGTCTAACTCACAAGTTTCAAATGTTTCAGATCTGAACAAGAACAGGATAGGAGTTAAATCTCAATGGAAACCAAAACAGAAGATTGACAAGACTGATAAATCTTTTTGTATTGTTGATTGTAATAAGACTACGCCTAGTAAAGATGTTTTGATTGTTGATGTTGCTATTTTGAAACCAAAACTTGTCGTTTCTCGCAAGCAATATTCTATAAAGCAATTATTCCAGTTATCTTTATCTGCTAGAAAGTCTTCATATTATGATAAACATGTTTATGCTTCTTGTCAAGATTCTGATGTTTGGTTTGGCACTTATCATGTTCACTCTTATAATACTAATTCTTCATTTGATTCTCAAAACGGACCCAAATTTCAATGGGTACCAAAAACATGTGCTAACACAGTTGGATCCAAATACCAGTGGGTACCAAAAGCTAAATCTGTGTTGCAGGCACCCAAAGTTTAAGAGGGAGCATAGAACTTAGGCTTTTGAACAAAACAGTTCAAAACCCGAACTTAAATGTCAAGATGGAGGCTTCTAAGCAATTCAGCTTAGAACCCGTACTTCAACGAAGTATGACTTCTAGACAAAACAGTCTAGGACTCGTACCTCAAAGAACAATGGATCTTAAATACATCAGTTCAAGACCCGCTCTTCAATGCTCAAAAGTCTTTACTCCAATTTTGTTTTATGGGTATCTAAATCTCTTGTTTTGTAATTTCTCTTGTGCAGACCCGTCATATGTGGTACTTGGATAGCGGATGTTCCAAGCATATGACTGGACAAAAAGGTATGTTGACCAACTTTACAGAGAAGTATTGCAGAACAGTTAGATTCGGCAACGACCAGTTTTCATCAATACTAGGATATAGTGATATGGTACATGACAAAGTCACGATCAAGAAGGTGAGCTATGTTGAAGGCTTAGGACACAACGTGTTTAGTATAGGCCAGTTCTGTGACAAAGGCTTAGTGGTCAATTTCAAAGCCAAGAGGTGTTCTGTTCGCACTGAAGAAGGCAACGAACTCTTGGTTGGCACTCGCAAGTCCGACCTCTACACAATCAATTTGTCAAACGTCCAGACTGACAAACAGGTGTGTCTACTCTCAAAAGCCTCGATGCAACAAAGCTGGTTATGGCATAGATGTCTCTCTCACCTCAACTTTAGGTACATCAACAAGCTGGTCAGTGGAAAGTTAGTTAAATGACTTCTAGAGCTGAAGTATGAAAAAGAACATCTTTGTGCAGCTTGTGAAAAGGGAAAGATGAAGAGAGCTCCACACAAACCAAAGCCTGAACCAAGTACAAGCTCTCCATTAGAGTTGTTACATATGGACTTATGCGGTCCGATGCGAACGTAAAGTCTAGGCGGAAAGAAGTACATACTAGTTATCGTGGACGATTACTCGCGATACACTTGGGTCAAATTTCTACGTTCAAAAGATGAGACACCAGATGTTGTTAGAACATAAATATGTTGGATACAAGATCAAGAAGACAAAAGTCAAGGTTTAAGAAGTCAAAGTTGAAGAAAGTCAACTCTCAAGTGAAAGTCAAAGTCTTTGTAATAAAAGTCAAAGTCAACATTTGTATTTGTTTTGTTTCCTTGTTGTTTTAGTTGTAGGTATAAATAGTTTTCTTTCTTTTGTAATTTGTAGTCAACAGAAGTGGAGCGTATTATTCAGTTGTATTTTAGAGAGAGAAAGTTTGAGAGAGAAAGAGAAGTTCTAGAGAGAGAAAGTGTAATCTTGTGGTTTATTGAATCGAATTAAACAGGTAATTTGTTTGAAATCTTGTTTTTGTTTGATTAATTGCATTTAGGAACTAGAATCTGGGATTAATAATTGGTATCAAGTCAGATTCAAATCGAAAATCAAGAAAATCAGAATGTTCGTATCTGTGTTCTTCGATGTCCAGGTTGATTTTGAGTTTTAGTGTGTTTTTGGAGTTGTAAATGATTAGGTTTTGTTAGAAAAGTGTTATCGATCGAGTCTGTATATGTTTTAGATCAATTTGCACTGTAATCGATCGTTAATTTTGATTTTAGTTGAATTCGAAGTTCACGAGTCCTGTGCACTGTAATTGAGTCGATTTATACAGTTTTGTGTATTTGATCGAAATTAGTTGTTAAGATTGTGATCTAGATAGTTAAACGATCAAATTGTCGAAGTTTTGAGTTAGATTTCGAGGTCTAGATGTCTTTTTGGTGAAAATTTGTTTGTTTCAAGGTTTGCGTTTCATTCATCAAGGTTTGCGTTTCATTCATCGAGGCTTGCGTTTCATTCATCAAGGTTTGCGTTTCATTCATCAAGATTTGTGTAAGAAATGAGAAACGCAAAGTGATGTTTGCGTCTTCAACGAGAAACGAGAAGTGGGATTTGCGTTTTTAATGACAAATGCAAAGTAGAAGTGATTGAGTTCAGAGACAAGTTGTGGTTTGCGTTAGTAACTTGATACGCGAAGTGTAATTTGCGTTCGCCTCTTGAAACGCAAAGTAAAGGTTTGCGCTTCTCACTTGAAACGCAAAGTAAAGGTTTACGTTTCTCACTTGAAACGCAAAGTAAGGTTTGCGTTTACTTCTCGATACGCAAAGACAGATTTGTGTAATCTTCTTAGCACGCAAAGCTACTCTTCACAAGGAAGGTTTGCGTAACCAATTCTGTACGCAAAGTGTGGTTTGCGCATCACACTTGAAGCGCAAAGTGTGGAGGACTTAGATAAAATTTTCAAAATAGTAATATGGCCTGCGAAGGGGGACATATTTCTGGTTGTGATCAAAATTTCTGATTTTATATTTCAAGTTTTCTGTATTTTCTTGATTATTTCATTTGGACTAACGATCAGTTTCTAGTTTCTTATTGCATATATTTTTCAAACAAGTTTTATCAAGATGACTTCTAAAGATGCACTTTCCATTGACACTGATGTCAAGCCTCCTGTTCTGTTCAAAGGAGAGTACGAACAGTGGAAAGACAGATTCCTTGATTTTATAGACAGACATGCAAATGGAGAGAATATTATGCTGTCAATCACAGAAGGTCCTATGGTACCAATCACGGTTCAAATACCTGATGATGATTCGTCTGATAGTGAAGATGGTACTGAGGAAAGAGATCAAAAGATGAAAACAGTGGCAGTGGATATCTCTCAGTATTCTGAAGAACAGAAAATCCGATACAAAGCAGATAAACAAGCAAGATCCTTACTTCTTCAGAGCATTCCGAATGAGATCTACATCAAGATTGATAGTTACAAAGCAAATGCTAAGAAGATGTGGGATCAATTGCAAAAGATGATGATGTGATCCAAGGTCGGGAATCAGATGAAAGTGGCTAACTGCATTAACAGTTATGAAGAATTTAAAGCCAAAGAGAATGAAAGCCTGGAAGATACTTATGAACGGTTTGTCTTGCTTCTGAATGAACTGACAAAGAACAAAGTGAAGAAGAAGCAGCTGGAGAACAATGTCAAATTCCTGAGTATCCTACAACCTGAATGGAAGAAGCATACGCGTAGGATGAAACAAATGAAGGATCTGAATGACATACCGTTACATGAGGTTTATGAGACTTTGAGGCAGAATGAAGAAGAAGTGGAAGAGAAAAGAGCTGAGAAAAAGAAGGCAGAAAAGGTTCCCGATCCTATTGCATTGGTAGCCGGAGAGAAAAAGAAAGAAAAGAAAGAGAAGAAGAAAAAGAAGAAAGTGCTTACAAGTTCTGAGTCTGAATCTGAATCAGATGGTGATGATGGAGAAAGTCTGAAACAAGCCATGCTTTGACTGACCCGTGCATTTCAAAAGAAATTCTACAAGAAGTCGGGATCAAATTCTCAAAGGTATTCTTCATCAATTTCAAAGAATCATGAGCACCGAGAAAGGGTGGAAGGAAGGAGATATGAAGAGAACAGATATGTTGAGAAGAAACCTGATGAAAGGAAGAAGTTCATGAATGACTACACTGTTGCAGAAAAGCCAGCAAGTGATCTAGTCAAATGCTACAACTGTGGCAAGATTGGTCATTTTGCAAAAGATTGTCGAAAGCCAAAAGTTCGTAATTCTCAGTATTATTAGAACAAACTTCTTTTGGCCAAACAGCAAGAAGCAGGCATTGCTTTAATGGCGGAGGACGAATTTTGGTTGGATCATTCAGAAGGTGAAGAGGAAGAGAAGGAAGAAACTGCTCATCTCTGTCTTATGGGAAAAGAAGTGAAGTATGATGAGTCAGATGACGAGACAGCTGATGAGGTATTAAACTTAACTGAAAAAGATTTTGTAACCAAAATGGAAGCTATGATGGTTGAGCTTAATGATCTTCAAGTAAAACTAAAGAAAGAAAAAGAGAGAGTTGCTAAAAGAAACAGTAAGATCTTTGAACTCAATAAGTCTGTTATTGGGAACAAAGATCTGATTGATTCATTACGTAAGTCTGTTTCTGATTCTAAATCTAAAGTAGATTTTTTTGAAAAGAAGATTTCTGACTTTGAAGTTAAAGTTTATAAATATGAGTTTGAGAAGAAAGAATCTGCAATAATTGTTCATAAACTGCAGGTTGAGAACAAGCTTTTGAATAAGAAGGTAAATGGTCTGGAAGCCAAACTTTACGCAAGAGGACAAACAGATCAAACCATTTTTCTTAATGCACCTGATGAAGAGGCTGATGTTAAGGAAAAATGGGGACTTGGTTTTAAAAACCCCCATTACTTAAAGAAAGCCATCAGAAAACATCCATCATTATATAATTTTGATTTTCTTGCTTGTGCTGGTAAACATACTCATTTAAAACCCAATTTTGTTACCAAATTATCGGAAGAAGTTGAAGCCAAAGAAACTAAAAATAGAAAGAATGTAAAGAAAATGCAACTACCATTTAACTATGCAAAGTTAAATGATAGTTATCTTTTAGAAACACCAAAAGTTCTTTCAAATGATTATTTTGCTAGTTATTCTGCTTCTGAGATGAAGGCAAAACCTGCAATTGCAAAGGTTTATGTTCCTCCACTCATTCTTGAAAGCAAAATAGTTGAGTTGGAAAATGTTTTATCTGATGAAAAACTCTTGGTTGATATTCAACAAAGTGTATTTTCTACTGTTTTAAAGAACACTGTTTTTCAATCTAAATCTACAAAGTGTTCTAAAGTTTCAAAGGCACCTCAAACTTCAACTGATAACTTTGATGACTTATTTGCGTCTGCAAATGATTTTTTAAACTCTGATGGTGGGTGCATAGAAGAAATTGATATGTTTGACTTCAATGCTCTTCTTCCTGATCATTCTACTTGTCTTACAAATGAAAAAGTGTTACCAAGTGATATTAATATTGGTGAATCATCAACTAAGGTTGATGAACCAGTTTCTGTAACTGCTGATTACTATGCTCAAGGTAAGAAACATAAGAAACAACGATTACAGAAACATAATTACATTGGTAAACAAAAGAAAATTCAGTTTCAGAAATCTGATTTTCCTAATAAATCTAAATCTTTTGTTTCAGATATAAGCAAGAAAAGGTCGAAAGCTCGAACTGAATGGCGACCAAAAAGGAAGAATACTGAGATAGCTGAATCAATTTCCGATAACTCTTGTAATAGATCAGTTAGTGGTCATAATGATGTAGTTGATCAACTTGCTTGTTATAAACAAAACCTTGTAACTTCTTACAAGCGGTATTCAATAAAGCAATTGATTCAATTATCTCCTATTACTACTAAATCTTATCGTTATCGGAGAAATGATTTTGCTTATTCTCATAATTCTTCTGATTGGTTTGAATCTTATCATGTCTATTCTTCAAGATCAAATGTTTTTAAAAGTTTTCAAAGAAAAGGAGGATCCATTTTCAAATGGATACCAAAATCTTGTGCTAATCTGTTAGGACCCGTTTTTAAATGGGTACCTAAATCTATTGTTTCCTGATTTCTCTTGCAGACCCGACATATGTGGTTCTTGGACAGTGGATGTTCCAAGCATATGACTGGGCAAAAAGCTTTATTGTCTAATTATACAGAGAAATTCAGTGGAAATATCAGATTTGGAAACGATCAGCTTTCACCAATCTTAGGATATGGTGACATCATTCAAGACAACCTAACGATCAGTAAGGTGAGTTATGTCGAAGGATTAGAGCATAACCTGTTTAGCATTGGTCAATTCTGTGATAAAGGGTTAGAGGTCAACTTCAAATCTAAGAGTTGCTCAGTTCGTACTGAAGACGACACAAAACTCTTAGGTGGACATCGCAAGACAAACCTCTATACCATCAACCTGTCCAAAGTTCATATTGACAATCAAGTTTACTTAATGACAAAAGCTTCAATGCAACAAAGTTGGCTCTGGCACAGACGTTTATCACACCTGAACTTTCGTTATATCAACAAGCTGGTCAGTGGGAAATTGGTAAAAGGATTTCCTGAGCTGAAATACGAGAAAGAACACTTATGTGCTGCATGTGAGAAGGGTAAGATGAAGAGAGCTCCGCATAAATCGAAGCCTGAACCAAGCACTAGTTCTCCGTTAGAATTGTTACATATGGATTTGTGTGGTCCAATGAGAACTCAGAGTTTGGGTGGAAAGAAATACATGTTGGTTATTGTGGACGATTACTCAAGATACACATGGGTCAAATTTCTTCGATAAAAAGATGAGACGCCCGAAGTTCTCATTACTTTCTTAAAGACGACCCAGGTGAAAATGCAGCGACAAGTCAAGTTTCTTCGAACGGACAACGACATAGAGTTCAAAAACAAGATAGTTGAAGAATATCTCGAATTGGTCGGGATATCACATCAGTACTCTGCTGCTTGAACGCCTGAACAAAATGGAGTAGTCGAAAGGCGAAATCGGACGCTAGTCGAGGCCGCTCGGACTATGCTTAACCAATCAGACTTACCTCTATTCTTGTGGGCAGAAGCTGTGTCGACTGCATGCCATACTCAAAATCGATCCATGATACACCGCCGTTTTCAAAAGACTCCATATGAGCTGATCAACAACAGAACACCAACAATCAAGTATTTTCACATATTTGGGTGTAAATGTTTTGTGCTTAATGACAGGGAGAGTCTGAATAAATTCAGTGCTAAGGCGGACGAGGGTATCTTCATTGGTTATTCTTCAACATCAGCAGCATATCGTGTTTATCTAAAGAAGTCAAAGATAGTCTTCGAGAGCGTTAATGTAACATTCGATGAAGAAATGGCTTCTGAACAACTCAGTTCAGAACCCGTGATCACTGGAGTATTAGCTTCTGGGCAGATCAGTCCAGAACCTGCTTCTACAGTCAATAATTCGAATAATGCTTCTACATCTATTTCACATTTATCTGATTTAGATTTGTTATTTGAATTCTTTTATGATGAGTTTCTAGGATCTAATGTATCTAAATCTGCTGTGACTGACAGGTCTGAAGACACAAGTTGCAATCATCCAGTCACTTCAGAAGTTTTAACTGAACTTGTATCCACCGTTCAGTCAGAAACTCACATTCCAACATCTACTCCTACAGTTGAAGATACACAAGTAACTGCTGAGCCAGAAGTAACTGTTTCAGTTGGGTGTAATACATTGTCTACTCAACAGCCAGAAACTGCTGTTCCAACTGATGTTTCTGCACCTGAAACTTCAACTGCAAATCCTCCTCCAATTATTCAAACTGAAGAGTCTGATAGTGGATTTCAAGATGATGATCATGTTCAATCAATATCTACTCCACTCCCTCATGAGCATCGCTGGACCAAAGAACATCCATTACATTAAGTAATTGGAGATCTCAACAAGCCTGTACAAACGAAGCCAGCGACTCTTAATCAATGTATGCATGACTCACTTCTCAGTAAGATTGAGCCAACGCGAGTATCTGAGGATCTTGTTGATTCGGACTGGGTATCTGCCATGCAAGAAGAGATCAATCAGTTTGAAGCCCTAAAGGTTTGGAGATTAGTCCCAAAACCAGAAGGTAAAACCGTGATAGGAACTAAATGGGTATTCAAGAATAAAAAGGATGAAGATGGTATCGTCATAAGGAACAAAGCTAGACTTGTTTCCAAAGGTTACCGGCAAGAGGAAGGCATAGACTACGATGAGACGTATGCTCCAGTAGCGCGTATAGAAGCAATCCACATGTTTCTAGCCTACGCAGCTCATAAGAATTTCACAGTCTTTCAGATGGATGTGAAAACAACCTTTCTGAATGGCATTCTTAAAGAGAAAGTGTACGTGTCTCAACCAGAAGGGTTTGTCAATCCAGAGAAGCCAGATCACGTCTACATCTTGGACAAAGCCCTCTATGGTTTAAAACAAGCCCCTCAAGCATGGTATGACGTTTTATCTAAATTCTTGGTCAAGTCCGGTTTTTCTAAAGGTAAGGTTGATACCACTTTATTCATCAAAAAGGAAAAAACTGATATTATTCTTATTCAGATTTATGTTGATGATATAATATTTGGTTCTACAAATCCAAAATTTTGCAAAAACTTTTCTAACCTCATGGTGTCACGTTTTCAAATGAGTATGATGGGAGAGATGAATTTCTTTCTCGGATTACAAGTTAAGCAGTTTTCTACGGGGATTTTCATTAACCAATCTAAGTACATTTTGGACATTCTTCGGAAGTACAAAATGGAAAATTGTAAACCAATTGGAACCCCGATGGCACCAGGTACTAAGATTAACACTGATCCTTCGGGTAAAAGTGTTGATGTTAGGACTTATAGAGGTATGATAGAATCGTTAATGTATCTTACATCTAGTAGATCAGATATTATGTTTTCAACATGTTTATGTTCTAGATATCAGGCTGCTCCCAAAGAATCCCATTTGGCTGTTGAAAAGGATTTTTAGATATCTGAAGGGGACTGCAGACCTTGGTCTGTGGTATCCTAAGGATACTGGGTTTCAACTGACTGCCTATTCAGATGCAGATCATGCAGGTTGCATGTTGGACAGAAAGAGTACTTCAGGTCACATTCAATTCCTTGGAGACAAGCTTGTTAGCTGGGCATCAAAGAAACAATTATGCGTTTCCACATCAACTGCTGAAGAAGAGTATGTAGCTGCTGCCAGTTGCTGCTCTCAAGTATTGTGGATGCGAACACAACTGCGAGACTATGGATTCAAGTTTGATAAAATCCAATATATTGTGACTCGAAGAGTGCAATCGCGATATCTGCTAATCCTGTTCAGCATACGAAAACCAAACACATTGATGTCAGGTATCATTTTATAAAAGATAATGTAGAAAAAGGAACAATTGAACTTTATTTTGTAAAAACAGATTATCAACTTGCAGATTTATTTACCAAACTCTTAGATGAAAAGAGATTTAATTTTCTTGTTTCTAAGCTTGGTATGTTAAATCTTAAGACGTAATCGGTTGTTACCTAATAAAGTTACGTATTGTTATTTTTCATCATTTTCTTGATCTTTATGTATAAAGGATATCTGCATTTTAATTGTTTGCTCATGATCTCAGGAGGAGTAAGAGAAGATTTTAGATGATCTACATTATTTTGAGGGGGAGCATAACTAATTTCTGCATTTTGATTAACTGACAAATTTTTGTGATGCATGATTTTAGGGGGAGCATATAATATCAAAAGGCATAAGACTAGGATTTCTGATTACTTAAAATCAGAACTCGTTCTTTAATCGTTTTACTGTTTTATGTTCTTTTAGCTTCGAATAAATTTTGTGAATAAATTTTTGACTAGACTTTGAGACTTATGCAGGATGAGAGAGGATGACACGATCATATCATTTTGACTTAAGCATGACTTCATGAGATTTAAGACAAAGCTAAAAGGTAAATTTCTTATCTTAATCTCAAATATATCTGAAAGAAGGACAACTTTCAGATATAGAAAACATGTTCTGAAATGTTCAAACCACTTCCCGAATTTTAAATAGATTTTATAATTTGGAAGTGTGATTTTAAATGTTTTCATTTTATTTTTGTGCTTAATTGATAAACAAACCGTGTGTTTCCATAGATTAATACTTGCGTATTGTCTTTTCTATATACTTTCAAGTATTCACACACACCGGTTTCAATTTTTGTTTAAAATGTTCTTACCATGTCTCTAAATTGAAACAATTTTTTCGATGGTAAGACACTCCGCTTGTACTTCAAAGAATTTTTGAGTGATATTTCATTTCGAAACGTCATTTTTCAAGAATGTCTATATTTTGTTTCCTATAGACACATATCCATTATTCTTGAGCATAAGCCTTAATTGATTTATCATTCATTTCTGATCATTTTCATACAATGTCAGATTTTCAAACAAGTCTTTTGCATTCATGTTCATTCATTCAGTATACTTGTTTGAAAATACTTCAATGTCTAAAAATGCTCAAATCTTCATGATTATATTTTATGAGCATACATTCGTCTGACATTTGTATATGAGCTTTAACTGATAAAGTTAAACCATCTTGAGCAACACATGCTTATTAGGATATTATGGGTTCTTTGTGCTAGGACTTAAATGAACTTCTATGGATTCACGTTAACCAGTGTTTCCTACCCAAGAAGTTAATCCATAGAGATTGAGTGTGAGGAGTCTAAAAAAATGAGTGTGGGTGTGATGAGGTAAAATGGAAAAGAGAGTTTGGTTAGTAGTGAGCTTAATGATTAAAAGAAAGAGGGTGTGAGATCAGAGTAAAAGAATATCAAACTCTGCACCAACTACTTTCTGAGCCGGGCAGCCACATTACTAGCGTTTCACAATTCTTTGGTGAACGTTATTGAAACAGGCAAATAGCCCATGCCAACTCTTGACTAAACCCCACTAGCTACTCATTTTCTTCTCAAAAAGAAAATGTTTCACATTTTCTGGGGACGCAGCATATAATCTATCTGGTTTTCATTTGGAAAATTTGGATATTGAAAAAGAAGGAAGTCTGCCTCACCTTCGCACTTCAATCATGCACATTGAGTCTGTGTTTATACTACTGTTGTTTCAGTGGTTTACACTATGTTGAGCCTTTATAAAAGCAATCATTCGTGCTTAATTCTTTCTAAATATGCACGAGCACACAAAGAATTTGTTTCTTTGTCATAACATTCATAGAAAATGCCTTTGTGGTATTTCGATGATTGGATGGAAGCCCTGGGGGAGTGAACATCAAAAAGCTCCTTTATATTGTGTATTCGTTGCACACAGTGACTTCGTGTTACTGACATGAATTTTAACTGATTCATTTGTTGATTCAGGAGTTACATGTTCTTATTTTGTCTGGATTTGCAAAGATCTAGATGAATACTTGGTTATGGATCACAGAATCAGAGGCTCAGTTTGACAGATTAGAATGGTCAAAGACATTTCTTGGAAGAAAAGTTTTGATGATATAGATGCTTAAATCATCAAAAAGGGGGAGATGGTATCAAGAAATGATAAAGTTTTGAGAGATGATTTTCAGAAATGTCCATGTCAGAAAATTCAAAGTAAAGATTTGAAGAATATCAAAGAATTTCTGAAGATTTGAGGAAATTTTTCTTTGAAGATTATTTGCTAAAGCATTTCGAGCTGATTCTGAAGATAATTTCTTTCCAAAGCCAGAAAGTATCTTGTGAAAGTTTTGAGGAGATCGTTAATCATTTGAAGACAGTTTTGGAAAGAATACCGTCAAAGGAAAAAGAGGAGATTATACTGACAGAGCTTAAAAGTGAAAACTGAATTGCTAGATCTTTAAACAGTGATCTTGAATCCAAAGGGGGAGATTGTTAGAACATAAATATGTTGGATACAAGATCAAGAAGACAAAAGTCAAGGTTTAAGAAGTCAAAGCTGAAGAAAGTCAACTCTCAAGTGAAATTCAAAGTCTTTGTAATAAAAGTCAAAGTCAACATTTGTATTTGTTTTGTTTCCTTGTTGTTTTAGTTGTAGGTATAAATAGTTTCCTTTCTTTTGTAATTTGTAGTCAACAGAAGTGGAGCGTATTATTCAGTTGTATTTTAGAGAGAGAAAGTTTGAGAGAGAAAGAGAAGTTCTAGAGAAAGAAAGTGTAATCTTGTGGTTTATTGAATCGAATTAAACAGGTAATTTGTTTGAAATCTTGTTTTTGTTTGATTAATTGCATTTAGGAACTAGAATCTGGGATTAATAGATGTTCTCATTACATTCCTGAAGTCGACCCAGGTGAATCTACAGAAACCGGTCAAGCTTCTAAGAACAGAAAACGGCACAGAGTTCAAGAATAAAACAATTCAAGAATATCTCTAATCAGTCGGGATATCACATCAATACTCTGCTGCTCGTACGCCTGAACAGGATGGAGTGGTCGAAAGAAGAAATCGTACGCTAGTCGAGGCTGCTCGTACTATGCTAAGTCAATCTGACTTACCTTTATTTCTGTGGGATGAAGCTATATCGTCTGCGTGCTACACTCAGAATCGCTCCATGATACACCGCAGATTCAAGAAGACTCCTTATGCGTTGATCAACAACCGAACACCGACAATGAAATATTTCCATATATTTGGGTGTAAGTGTTTTGTTCTAAATGATAGAGAGAGTCTGAACAAGTTCAGTGCCAAGGCGGACGAAGGCATCTTAATTGGTTATTCATCTACATCAACTACATACCGTGTATATCTGAAGAAGTCAAAGACAGTTATTGAAAGCGTCAACGTTACGTTTGATGAAGAAATGGCTTTTGAACAACACAGTTCAGAACCTGTGATAACCGGAGTACTAGCTTCTAGACAAATCAATCCAGAACCTGCGTCTCAAGCGATCAAATCAGATGAAGCATCAACGTATACTAATCATTTATCTCATTTAGATTTATTATTTGAATTGTTTTATGATGAATTTCTTGGATCTAATGTGAAGAAATCTGTTGTGGTTGACAGGATGGAAGACTCAACGACTACTCATCCAACCCGTTCAGATATCTCTACTGAATCCAACTCCTCGATTCAGCAAGAAATTCCAGTTCAAATGCCAACTCCAACAGTTGAAGCTGTGACAAATAATGAAGAGACAGAAGTTGCTATATCAGTAGGATGTTCTGTACAGACTAATCTACAGCTGGACCAAGCTGTACCTGCTGAGACTTCTGCACCTACTACTTCAACTACAACCATAATTCCTCCTGAACAACCAGAAGAAGGTACCAGTGGATTCATAGATGATAATATTGATATATATTCATACAATCTACTCCCTCATGAACATAAATGGACCAAAGAGCACCCGATAAGCCAGATCATTGGCGATCCATCAAAACCGGTGCAAACTAGGTCAGCGTCAATGAATATGTATATGCATGAATCCTTTCTGAGCAAGATCGAGCCTACTCGCGCATCAGAGGCTCTTGCCGATTCAGACTGGGTGACTGCAATGCAAGAAGAGCTGAATCAGTTCGACGCACTTAAAGTATGGAGACTCGTACTCAAACCTCAAGGTAAAACCATTATAGGTACGAAATGGGTTTTCAAGATTAAGAAAGATGAAGTTGGTACCGTTATCAGAAACAAAACAAGACTTGTAGCCAAGGAATATAGGCAAGAGGAAGGAATAGACTACAATGAGACTTATGCTCCTGTGGCGCGTTTAGAGGCAATTCGAATGTTTCTAGCCTACGCTGTTCACAAGAACTTCACTGTCTTTCAAATGGACGTGAAGACTGCCTTTCTGAATGGCATTCTAAAGGAAGAAGGCTACATCTCGCAGCCAGAAGGCTTTGTCAATCAAGAGAAACTGAATCATGTCTACATTCTCGACAAAGCACTCTATGGACTGAAACAAGCTCATCGCGCCTGGTATGATGTCCTATCTCAATTTTTAGTCAAGTCTGGTTTTACAAAAGGTACGGTAGACACCACTTTGTTTATTAAAAAGGAGAAAGCCGATATCATTCTTATTCAAATCTATGTGGATGATATTCTTTTTGGCTCTACAAATCCTAAGTACTGTAAGAATTTTTCAAACCTTATGGTGTCAAGATTTCAGATGAATATGATGGGAGAGATGAATTTCTTTCTCGGATTACAAGTCAAACAATTTTTTTTAGAGCACAGTTTTATTGGATTCAAGATCATCAATTTCTGAAGATGGAAATCTGAAGTCAAAGTTGGAAAAGTCGGCTCTCAACAAATAGTCTAGGTCCTTTGTAATAAATATTCAAAGTTTATTTATGTATTTTCGTTTTTAGTCCTTTTCCTTAAAATAGGTTTTTGGTTTAATTAGGTAATTAGGTTTTTGTTTTGGTTGTTGTTGAATGAGAAGCAGCCGCACACACAATTGAGAAAGAAATAGAGAAAGCTGCGGTGCTAGAGAGAAACAGAGAGAAAAGGCTTGATCGTGTATTCAATCTTGTAACCATTCGATTCGATTGCTAATTCAATACCAGGTTTGCTTATTCATTATTGTTTGATTGTTTTACTTGATTGAAACGTGAATCACAGGGACACTCAATTGGTATCAGAGCCTAATAGATTGAAATCAAAAAGGAATTTTTTCTTTCGGTACTGTTCATCTATCAAGATTCAATTTTTTTATTGTGTGATTGTTCTGTCAAGCTGTTATTGATTGGGTTGTAGTCGATTTGCTTATACTTTTTAATTGGTATTGGTTTATTTGAGTATTGCACATTAATCGATTGTCTATTTGATGATTTTTGGTGTTTTTGGTCTTTCACGAGTCGGACACTGTTTCATCAATCGTTTCTTATAATTGTGATGATTATTGAAATTATTTGATTGTATTTAGTCCTAGATGTGTTTGTGAGCCTATTTTCAAAGTTTGGGACTGTAAATCGAAGTCTAGATTGGTTTTTAGGATTTTCTGGGTGGTTTTTCGAAGTACAGGGAAGAACAGCGTTTTTGCACCAGTTCATCAACTTTGCGCCAGTTCATAGTGCACTTCTCGTCAGTTTCAAGAACTTCAAGTTTTTAGCGCAAAGTTGACTTTTGCGCCATTGCCTACTAGCGCAAAGGTTCTTTTGCGTGACCTTCAGCTCGCGCAAAACTTAGTTTATGCCACAGGCCCCTCACGCAAAATTTGTCACAAGTCTCTCACCATCAGTCCATTGCGCAAAGTCTCTCTTGCGCCAATCACGTCTCGCGCAAAGTCCATCTCTCGCGACATTCATCTCGTGCAAAGTTAGTTTTGCGCCACTAAATCTTCGCGCAAAGGAGTACTCACCAGTTTCTCGCCAACCTCTACTCGCGCAAAACGCAAGGGATTCAAAGTTCACGTGAAGTCCATTTTTGCGCGACCTGCTTCTCGCGCAAAACTCATCAAGGATCGTTACTTCACGCAAAGTTTCTTTTGCGTCAGCTTCTTCTAGAACAAACTAGTTTTTGCGCCAACTACTCTTCGCGCAAAGTTTTGGTTTGCACCACCTGGTGTTAGCGCAAAACTCCATTTTGCGCCAGACACTATTAGCGCAAAATCTTCTTTTTGCACCACAGCACTTTGGCGCATTTCTGCCTTTTTGCTCCAGATTCTCTTTTTCATTATTAATCTGTATTTACTTGATTTTATCTGGACTAACGATCATTTATCAGTTTCTTATTGCATATCTTAATTCAATATCGGTAAGGATGTCATCTCGGGAAGCTCTTGCTATCGGAACCGATGTGAAGCCACCAGTACTCTTCAAGGGGGAGTACGAGCAATGGAAGGACAAATTCTTGGATTTCATCGATCGAAATGATCTGGGAGATTACATCAGAAAATCTCTAAAAGAAGGAATCATGACACCTCCAACCAAGGTACTCACTATAGCTGGAGAGAATGGTGAAGAAACAGAGAGAGAGTATCCACTACCTCTTGATGAATACTCTGATGAGTAGAAGAGAAGACACAAGGGTGACAAATTGGCAAAATCATTCATCCTCCAAGGCATACCGAATGAAATTTATGTCAAGATTGATAGCAACAATGCTACCAACAAGCAAATGTGGGATCAATTGGAGAAGATGATGATTGGTTCTAGAGTCGGCAACCAACTCAAAGTATCCAACTGCTTGAACAACTATGAAGAATTCAAAGCCAAAGTTGGAGAATCACTAGAAGCCACCTATGACAGATTTGTGACATTGTTGAACGAGCTAAGCAAGAACAAGATCAACAAATCTCAAGTTGAGCTGAATGTGAAATTTCTCAGCAACCTCCAGCCTGAGTGGAAGAGATTCACTAGACAGATGAGGCAATTGAAATATCTGAACGACATTCCACTTCATGAAGTCTATGAAATCCTCAGATAGAATGAGGAAGAGGTGGATGAGATCAAGGCTGAGATGAAAAAGGCTGACAAAGCAGTTGCTGATCCAGTTGCACTTGTGGTCAAGAAGAAGTCTAATAATAAGAAGATGATAGCATCTAAATCAGAAGAGGCTGATAGTGATGCGAATTCTGACTCTGACGATTGTGAAAATATGAAGGAAGCTATGCTAATGCTAACCAAGGCCTTCCAAAAGAAGTTCTATAAAAAGCCTAGCTCCAACAGTCAGAGGTACTCGTCTGGTCTGAATAATTACAAACACAAGGAGAAAGTTGAAGAAAAGAGACCAGAAGAGAAGAAGAAGTATAGAGCCGAAGAGCCCAAGAAGGAAGAACCAACAAATGCTACAACTGTGGCAAACTCGGTCACTTTGCCAAGGACTGCCGAAAACCTAAAGTCCGGAACTCTGACTACTACAAGAATAAGATGCTTCTAGCCAAGCAACAGGAGGCTGGAAAGGTATTAATGGCCAATGATGAATACTGGCTTGACCATTCGGACCAAGAATCTGAAGAAGGAGAGAAGGACGAGACAGAACATCTGTGCTTGATGGGTAAGCAGCAGTCAGAAGCTGAAGTTGAGTCTGATGAAGGAGATAATGAAGAGGTATGTGACTTAACTGACTCTGATTTTCTGAATCAAATGCATGCTATGATGTCTAAGCTCCAAGAATTAGAGTCTAAACTTAAGCGTGAGAGAGGTGTTATTAATGAGAAAAATCAATCTATACATAAACTTAGCAATGATATTGCTGAGAAAAATATATTGATTGAAACTTTGCACAAAAACATTAACACCAACGCGAAAGAGAAGACTATAATTCATAAAGAGTACTGTTTCAAAATATAGAGAGTGTGAGTTTAAGTCTAAAGAGCTTTCTAAAATGTACTCTTCGACTTCAAAAGAAAAGAAATCTTTAATTGAAAAGGTGAATGCTTTGGAAGAGAAATTACATACTATGGGTCAATCTGAACAAACCATTCATCTAAACAAACCTAAAGAGAAACCTGACTGTTGGGGACTTGGTTACAAGAACCCACACCATCTCAAAAAGGGTATATCTGAAGTGCCTGCTCTTTATGATTTTGGATTTATGAAACTGGCACCTCAATACCCTGAACTTAAAGTTTTATGGACTAGTCTGTCTGAAGAGGATAAAGCCAAGGAATATGCTAAAAGAAAGAACACAACTGAAGTTCAACTTCCGTTTCGTTATGAGAGGTTGAATAATAGTTATAGTTATGATAAATCAAAATTTCTTTCAAATGACTATTTTGATTGTTACTCTATAAAGAAATGGAGGCTAAGCCCATCGAAGGTATGCTTTACGTCCCTCCTCTAGTTTTGGAAAGTAAAATTTCTGAACTCGAGAATACTCTTACAGAAGAAAGAATTTTGATGGACTTAGAACAAACTGTATTTTCTACAGTGTTCAAAAATACTGAGTTTTCTAAATTCTCCAAGGCTTTAAAATCTGATGATAGATCTGGTTTACTTGATAATGAGCTTAATTTCTTAAACTCTGATGGTGTTTTAGATGAATATGTTGCTCAATTTGACTTTACTACCAAAATTCCTGATCATTCATCTTGTGTTGTTAATTCTTTCGGTTTACCCAGTGTGTTTGAAAAAGGTGCAACATCAACGAAAGTTGATAAATCAGTTTCTGTGAAATCGAAGAATGCAAAAGGTAAGAAAAGTAAATCTCAGCATTCACAAAAACCGATTACCACTGGAAAGCCAAAGAAGAAGCATTCTTTTGAATCTCACAATTCTAACCCAAGAGTTTCAAATGTTTCAGATATGAGAAAGCAAAGGCATGAAGTTAAGTTGGTGTGGCGACCAAAACAGGAGATTGACGAGACTGCTAAATCTAGTTCTTGTTTTAATTTGAATAAAAAGACTTATAGTAAAGATGAATTGATTGTGAATGTTGCTACTTCTAAATATAATCTTGTTGATTCTCGCAAGAAATATTCCATAAAACAATTATTCCAGTTAGCTCCATCTAATAAAAAGTTTTCAAATTTTGGTGGATATGATTATGTTTCTCGTAAATATTCTGATGTTTGGTATGGCACATATAATGTTTCCTCTTATCGTTATCATTCTTCTTATCATTCATATGGTTTTCAAAGACAAAGCGGGCCCAAATTTAAATGGGGGCCAAAATCATGTACTGACACTGTAGGTCCCATTTATAAATGGGTACCTAAACCTCTTATTTCCTGATTTGTTTTGTGCAGACCCGTCATATGTGGTACTTGGATAGCGGGTGTTCCAATAATATGACCGGGCAGAAGAGTATGTTGTCTAATTATACAGACAAATACTGCGGCACAGTTCGTTTTGGAAATGATCAGTTTTCACCAATTCTGGGATATGGTGATGTTGTACACAAAAATGTCATGATTAAGAAGGTGAGCTACATTGAAGGCTTAGGATACAACCTATTCAGTATTGGCCAGTTCTGCGACAAAGACTTAGAGGTGAATTTCAAGGCCAAGACATGTTCGGTACGCACTGAAGACGGGAAAGAACTCTTGGTCGGCACTCGCAAGTCAAACCTCTACACCATCAATTTATCAAAGGTCCACGCTGACAATCAGGTATGTCTATTATCAAAGGCCTCGATGCAACAAAGCTGGTTATGGAATCGACGACTCTCTCACCTCAACTTTCGGTACAACAACAAACTGGTTAGTGGAAAGCTAGTGAAAGGACTTCCTGAGCTAAAGTATGAAAAAGAACATTTGTGTGCAGCTTGTGAAAAGGGAAAGATGAAGAGATCTCCACACAAACCAAAGCCTGAACCAAGTACCAGCTCTCCATTAGAGTTGTTGCATATGGATTTATGTGGTCGTATGTGAACGCAAAGCTTAGGCGGAAAGAAGTACGTGTTAGTTATCGTGGACGACTATACGCGATACACTTGGGTCAAGTTTCTACGGTATAAAGATGAGACGCCCGAAGTTCTCATTACATTTCTGATGACGACCCAAGTCTATCTACAGAAAGAAGTCAAGATTCTCAGAACTGACAACGGCATAGAGTTCAAGAACAAAATAGTTGAAGAATATCTCGAATCGGTTGGGATATCCCATTAATACTCTGCTGAACGTACGCCTCAACATAATGGAGTCATCGAAAGGCGAAACCGTACGCTTATCGAGGCCGCTCGAACTATTCTTAGCCAATCTGAATTACCTCTATTTCTGTGGGCTGAAGCTGTATCGACTGCGTGTCACACTCAGAATTGCTCCATGATACACCGCAGATTTCAGAAGACTCCATATGCGTTAATCAACAACCGGACACCTGCAATCAAATATTTTCATATATTTGGGTGTAAGTGTTATGTTCTAAACGACAGAGAGAATCTGAACAAATTCAGTGCTAAGGCGGATGAGGGCATTTTTACTGGCTATTCCTCTACATCTACTGCATACCGTGTTTACTTGAAGAAGTCGAAGACTGTGATCGAGAGCGTCAACGTTACATTCGATGAGGAAATGGCTTCTGAGCACGCCAGTTCAGAACCCGTAATAACCGGAGTACTAGCTTCTGGGCCAACCGGTCCAGGACCTGCACCTCAAGAGAATAAATCAGATGGCGCTTCACCGTCTACTTCTAAATTATCTGATTTGGATTTATTATTTGAACTATTTTATGATGAATTTCTTGGATCTAATGTGCCTAAATTTGTTGTGGTTGACAGGATGGAAGACTCGATGACTACTCATCCAACCACTTCAGATATCTCTACTGAATCCAACTCCCCGATTCGGCTAGAAGTTCCAGTTCAAATGCCTACTCCGACAGTTGAAGTTGTGACCAACACCGAAGAGACAGAAGTAGCTGACTTAGTAGGATGTACTGTAAGGACTGATCAACAGACTGACCAAGCTGTACCTACTGCAACTTCTGCAACTACTACTTCAACTGAAACCCCCATTCATTCTGAACCATCTGAAGGAGATAACAGTGGATTCCTAGATGCTGAACATGATCAATCTACATCTAATCCAATCCCTCATGAACACAAGTGGACCAAAGAGCGCCCGATAAGCCAAGTTATTGGAGATCCGTCCAAACCGGTGCAAACTAGGCCTGCCACTTTGAATCTATGTATGCATGACCCCTTTCTGAGCATGATCGATCCTACTCGCGTATCTGAGGCCCTTGCCGATTCAGATTGGGTTACTTCGATGCAAGATGAGCTGAATCAGTTTGAAGCACTAAAAGTCTGGAGACTCGTACCCAAACCTGAAGGTAAAACCATCGTTGGTATGAAATGGGTGTTCAAAAACAAGAAAGATGAAAATGGTACCGTTATCAGAAATAAAGCACGACTTGTTGCCAAGGGATATAGGCAATAGGAAGGGATAGACTATGGCGAGACTTATGCTCCACTGGCGCGTATAGAGACAATTCGGATGTTCTTAGCCTACGCAGCCCACATGAACTTCACCGTCTATCAAATGGACGTGAAGACAACCTTTCTGAATGGTGTACTCAAAGAGGAAGTCTACGTCTCGCAGCCAGAAGGGTTTGTGAATCCAGATAAGCCTAATCACGTTTATATCTTGGATAAAGCTCTTTATGGACTGAAACAAGCTCCTCGCGCCTGGTATGATATCTTATCTCAGTTCTTGGTCAAGTCAGGTTTTACAAAAGGTACGGTCGATACCAATTTATTCATTAAAAGGGAAAAAGGCGATATCATTCTTATTTAAATATATGTGGATAATATTATTTTTGGCTCTACAAATCCTAAGTACTGTAAGAATTTTGCAAACCTCATGGTGTCATGTTTTCAGATGGGTATGATGGGAGAGATGAACTTCTTTCTTGGATTGCAAGTCAAACAATTTTCCACGGGGATTTTTATCAATCAATCTAAATACATTCTTGATATTCTTCGGAAGTTCAACATGGAAAGTTGTAAACCGATTGGTACCCCGATGGCACCTGGTACTAAGATTGGCACCGATCCTTCGGGAAAGGCTGTTGATGTTAGAGCATAAATCTGTTGGATACAAGATCAAGAAGACTGAAGGTCAAAATTCAAGAAAGTCAAAGCTAAGAAAGTCAACTCTTAAGTGAAAGTCAAAGTCTTTTGTAATAAAAGTCAAATGTATTTGTATTTTGTATTTTAGTTTCCTTGTATTAGGAATTGGTATAAATAGATTTTATTTTTCAGTTTTGTTTAGTTAGTAAACAGAGTTAAGAAGTCAGATTGTAATATCAGAGAGAGAGAGATTCGTAGACAGAGAGAGAGTGAGTTCTAGAGAGAGAAAGTGTAAACGTTGAATTTGAAAAAAATCAAACAGGTAATTGATTTGTTAAATCTTGTTTGTTTGATTATCTTGTTTAGAAACTAGAATCTGGAACACACAATTGGTGTCAGAGCTTAAATAGAGAAGATCGCATTGCTAAATCTTTTAGTAATGATCTTGATCCAAAGGGGGAGATTGTTAGAGCACAGATTTATTGGATTCAAGATCATTAAGATTGAAGACAAAAAGATCAAGAAGTCAAAGCTGGAAAGTCAACTTTCATCAAAGTCAAAGTCTTTTGTAATAAAAGTCAAAGTCAATGTAATTGTAATTGTAATTTTGTTTCTTTGTAATTGTCAAGGGTATAAATACCTTTGTTTCCTTTGTAATGAGGTGTATCAATCAGAAGTAGAAGTACACGAATCAGAGTGAGAGCAGATTAGAGAAGAGCTAATTGAATATGTTTCTAGTGAGAGAGTTTAGAGAGAGAAAGTTGTGAATTTGTAATCTTTGAGTTTGGAATCAATGACATATGATTTGTGATTCTCATCTTGAGTGTTTGTATTGATTAGAACTTGAATCTGGGAATATCAGTTGATGTTAGGACTTATAGAGGGATGATAGGTTCTTTAATGTATCTTACTTCCATTAGGCCGGATATTATGTTTTCTACATGCTTATGTGCTAGATATCAGGCTAATCCTAAAGAATCCCATTTGTCTGCCGTTAATCGGATTTTCAGGTATCTGAAGGGGACTACAGATCTTGGTCTGTGGTATCCTAAAGATACAAGCTTTGAACTAACAGCTTATTAAAACGCATATCATGCTGGTTGAGTGTTAGACAGGAAGAGCACCTCAGTTCATATACAATTCCTCGGTGATAAACTTGTCAGTTGGGCATCGAAGAAGCAATTATGTGTCTCCACATCAACGGCCGAAGCAGAATATGTCGCTGCTGCTAGCTGCTGTTCTCAGGTCATGTGGATGCGAACACAACTACGAGATTATGGTTTCCATTTCAATAGAATTCCGATGTATTGTGACTCAAAGAGCGCTATCGCGATTTCAGCTAATCCCGTTCAGCATACTAAGACCAAACACATAGATGTCAGGTATCACTTTATAAAAGATAATGTAGAAAAAGGAACAATTGAACTTTACTTTGTAAAAACTGATTATCAGCTTGCAGATTTGTTTACCAAACCCTTAGACGAAAAGAGATTCAATTTTCTTGTCTCTAGGCTTGGTATGCTAAATTTTAAGACATAATCAGTGGTTACCTATTAAAGTTTTTCTTATTGTAAATTTTCTATCATTTCTTTATCATTATTTCTGAAAGATATCTGCACTTTAACAGTCTGTTCATGATCTCAGGGGGAGTGTGAGAAGTACCTCATAGATGGTCAATGTTGTTTTGAGGGGGAGCATATCTAATGTATGCATTATGATTACTGAAACTTGTTAGTGATGCATGATTTTAGGGGGAGCGTACAAGTAAAAGGAGTATAACTATGACTTCTGATTGTTTCTGATCAGAACTCGTATTTTAATTGTTTTACTGCTTTATGTCATATTTTATTTTCATGAATAAAGTTGCTTTGACTAGACCGTAAGACTTTTGTAGTTTGAGAGATGCTTACAATATCATATCTTTATGACTTTAAGCTTGACTTCATGAGATGTAAGACTGCACGCAAAAGGTATAATTTTTTATCTTCATCTCATCTATGGTTGAAAGAAGGATAACTTTCAATCATAAGAAAACATGTTCTTAAATGTTCAAACCACTTTCCGATTCTCAAACAGATTTCTTGAATTGGAAATGTGTTTTTAAATGTTTTCTGCTTCATCATTGAGCTTTAACTGATCAAGTTAAATCATCTGAGCGACATATGCTTTATAGGATAACATGGGATTAGTGTGCTAGGACTTAAAAGAAACTTCTATGGAATCACACTAACAGTGATTTCTACCCCAGAAGTTAATCCTTAGTGATTACGTGTGAGGAGTCCAAAGAAATGAGTGTGGGATGTGTGATGAGAGAAAATGTAAAAGAGAGTTTGGTTAGAGGTGCGCTTAATGCTTAAAAGAAAGAGGGTGTGAGAACAGAGTTAAAAGAATATCAGAACTCTGCACCAAACTTTTTCTGAGCCGGGCAACTACATTTCTAATGTTTCACAACTCTTTGGTGAACATTATTGAAACAGAAAACTAGCCCATGCCAACTCTTGATTATAACCCCACCAGCCACTCATTTTCTTCTTAACAAGAAAATGTTTCATTTTCAAAGGGGACACAACATATATGCTATCTGATTTTCATTTGGAAAATCTGGATATTGAAAAAAGGAAGTCTGCGCCCCACCTTCACACTTCTCTAATGCACATTGAGTCTGTGTTTAACTAACTGTTGTCTCAGTGGTTTACACATTTTGAGCCTTATAAGCAATCATCGCGTGCTTAATTCTTTCTATCACTTGCACGAACACACAAGGAATTTGTTTCTTTGTCATAACGTTCATAGAAATTGCCTTTGTGGTGTTTCGATGATTGAATGGAAGCCCTGGGGGAGTGAACATCAAAAAGATCCTTTCCAATGTGTATTCGTTACACACAGTGACTTCGTGTTACTGACAGGCATTTTTAACTGTTTCATCTATTGATTCAGCGGTTACATTCCAAATTTGGTCTGGATTTGCAAAGATCTGGATGCTCATCTTTATGAATTGATGGATAATCAGATGTTCTGTATGCAAGCTCAGTGGTTGAAGACATTTCTTGAAGAAGAGTTTTGATGAACTCGTTGCTCTTTTCATCAAAAAGGGGGAGAAGCGTCAACCAAGAAATAGGGAGAACACAAGTTTTTGAAAGAATTTATGAAGATATGCTGTTTTGAAGAAAGTTTTCTTGAAGATGATTTGCTAAAGCCTTCGTAGTTGAAACTGGAGATAATTTCTTTCCAAGAGATTTTATTCTCATCATTTGAGGAGATTGCTACTTTCTGAAGACAAAGAGGGAGATTGCATCTTCTGAGCGTAAAAGTGATGATTGAATTGCTAAATCCTTTTCAGTAATGATCTTGATCCAAAGGGGGAGATTGTTAGAGAACAGTTTTATTGGATTCAAGATCATCAGTTTCTGAAGATGGAAATCTGAAGTCAAAGCTGGAAAAGTCGGCTCTCAACAAATAGTCTAGGTCTTTTGTAATAAATAGTCAAAGTTTATTTGTGTATTTTCGTTTTTAGTCCTTTTCCTTAAAATAGGTTTTTGGTTTAATTAGGTAATTATGTTTTTGTTTTGGTTGTTGTTGAATGAGAAGCAGTCGCACGCACAATTGAGAAACAGAGAGAAAAGGCTTGATCGTGTATTCTATCTTGTAACCATTCGATTCGATTGCTAATTCAATATCAGGTTTGCTTATTCATTATTGTTTGATTGTTTTGCTTGATTGAAACGTGAATCACAGGGACACACAATTTTCAACGGGGATTTTTATCAACAATCATAATACATTTTTGATATTCTTCGGAAGTTCAAAATGGAAAATTCTAAACCGATTGGTACCCTAATGGCACCAGGTACTAAGATTGGCACCGATCCTTCTGGAAAGGCTGTTGATGTTAGGACTTACAGAGGGATGATAGGTTCTTTGATGTATCTTACTTCTAGTAGGCCAGATATAATGTTTTCAACATGCTTATGTGCTAGATATCAGGCCAATCCCAAAGAATCCCATGTGTCTGCCGTTAAGCGCATTTTTAGGTATCTGAAGGGCACTGCAGATCTTGGTATGTGGTATCCTAAAGATACTAGCTTTGAACTAACAGCATATACAGATGCAGATCATAATGGTTGCATGTTAGACAGGAAGAGCACGTCAGGTCATATACAGTTCATCGGTGATAAACTCGTGAGTTGGGCATCGAAGAAACAGTTATGTGTCTCAACTTCAACGGCCGAAGCAGAATATGTTGCTGCTGCTAGCTGCTGTTCTCAGGTCTTGTGGATGAGAACTCAACTGTGAGACTATGGTTTTAACTTCAACCATATCCCGATATACTGTGACTCGAAGAGCGCAATCGCGATAACAGCTAATCCTGTTCAGTATACAAAGACCAAACACATCGATGTCAGGTATCACTTTATAAAAGATCATGTCGAAAAAGGAACAATTGAACTTTACTTTGTAAAAACTGATTATCAGCTTGCAGATTTGTTTACCAAACCCTTAGACGAAAAGAGATTCAATTTTCTTGTCTCTAAGCTTGGTATGCTAAATCTTAAGACCTAATTGGTGGTTACCCATTAAAGTTTCTTATTGTAAGTTTTTCATCATTTCTTCATTTTCGCAAGATATCTGCACATTTCATAGAATGTTCATAATCCAAGGGGGAGTATAAGAATAAATTGACAGATGGTCAATATTAACTTGAGAAGAAAACTCACTAATTTCTGCATTTACCTTTTTAATGTCAAATTTTTGTGATGCATGATTTTAGGGGTAGTTTTTACAAATCAAAGGAGTTAGGATATGACTTCTGATTATTTCTGATCAGGACTCATACTTTAATCGTTTTACTGCTTTTTGACATTTTCATTTTTCAGTGAATAAATTTGCTTTGACTATGAAATAAGACTTTTGCAGTTTTTGAGAGATGCTTACATGTTCATATCTTTATGACTTTAAGCTTAGCTTCATAAGATGTAAGATCGCACGTAAAGGTATACTCCTTTATCTTAATCTCATATATGGATGAAAGAAGGATAACTTTCATTCATTGAAAACATTGTTCTTGTTAGATATGTTTTTATAGTAATCATTGTATTTATTTCCTAGTCTAGACTGTTCTTAATGATGTAATTTGTTTTGTTAAGGCTAGGGGTATTTAAGTCCCCTTAGACCTTTGCTCTTGGAACTTTGACACTTACTTTGAATATATCTGATTACATTTGGCGCTCCTACTTTCACTCTCTAAAGATTTAGAGATCTTGGACTTTCAATTGGTACCAGAGCAATCTGAATCTTGAGAGATCTGAGATAATTCGTTTTCTGTATTCTGAATTTGTAGATTAATCGAAAACTTGATCGATTTTCTTGAATTTTTCAAGAAAATCTCGTTTTCTAGATTTTTCATAAAATTTGGATTGTTGTGTGATCGGTTTGTGTTGAATTTAATTTCTTTAGATGCGCTTTTGTTAATCGATCATATTTGTTTCATATCATTTTGCACAAAAACCATGATTTGATCTTCGATTTTATGATTTTGTGATTTTCTGGAAAACACGAGTTCTTGTACTGTTCCATCATCAAAATCCTTATTTTAGAGGTTTTTAATCGAAATTGTTGTTTGAAATGTGTTAAAAAGGTGATTTCGATAATCAGTGAGTATTTTTCTTGGTATAATTTCATAGTTTAAATCGATCTTGCGAAAATTTCTTGATTTTTACGCTTTGCGCAAGTTCATGTAGGTTTGCGCATGTTCATATCACTTTGCACAAGTTCATATCACTTTGCGCAAGTTCTTGTTGTTCTAATTCTTGTTAACAGTGTTTCAGGTTCTCGCATGGGGCTGATTACGCAAAGCATAGTTTGCGTATCAAGTGCTATCTGAGAAAGAAGGTTTTCGTATCAAGCCACATACGCAAAGTTCATTGTGCGTATCAAGTACAATCCGAAAAGTTCAGTTCGCGTATCATCAAGCATCCGAAAAGCTTAGTTCTTGAATCATCAAGGTTCCGCAAAGTACAACTTTCGCATCTCTCAGCATACGAAAAGCTCAGTTTGCGCATCCTTCGTGTTTCGAAAACCTCAGTTTGCGCATCCTTCATGTTCCGAAAATCTCAATTTGTGCATCTCTCTGCTTACGCAAAGTTCAATTTGAGGATCCTACTGCTTACGCAAACTTTCAGTTTGCGTGTGTTCCAGACTTAGAATTTTTCGGACTTTCTGATTTTCTCAAAGATGTCTTTGCAAGCTCAAGTGTACAAGAATGACCTGAAGATGTCATTGGGGTCTGACACACGTCCTCCTGTACTGATCAACGAGAATGAATTTGAACAGTGGCAGGACCGATTCATCAATTTCATTGAAAGACAACCAAATGGGGATAAAATGATGAAATCTCTAACTCAGGGTCCTATGGAGAGGCCAATGAAAGTTATTCCAGCTACTGCAACCACTACTGCTACAACTGTTGAGAAAGCATTAAGGGAATATGATGCTGATGAGTTGTTACGATATCAAGCTGATAGTCAGGCAAAGTCAAATCTGATTCTCGCACTGCCAAACTCCATTTACAACAGAGTTGACTGTTTCAAGCAAAACCCTATGCTTATGTAGACTCAACTGGAAAAGATTATGCTTGGTATAACTATGTCAACTCAGTTGCGCCAAACAAGGTATATGAATAATTTTGAAGAGTTCAAGGCTAAGGATAGGGAAAGCTTAAAGAGTGTATTTGACCGATTTTGGGCTGTCATCAATGATCTGTACAAGATCAAAGTTACAAAGACTGAATTGGAGGCTAACTTGAAGTTTCTGAATGCATTACAACCAGAATGGAACAAGTCATGCCATAGAATGAGAAATGATGTTCGAATATCTACTATGCCAATTCAGGAATTGTACGAAATTCTGATGACAGATGAGTCAATGGTGATGGAAAAGAAGGCTAAGCTCGATAAGAAGAATAAGCCTAAGATTGTTGATCCAATTGCACTTCTTGCAAGTCAACTGGCCGAGCAAGCATTGACAGATGAGGCTTATGATGGTTCTACTGAAGATGATGGTGAAGCCTTAGAGAAAGCCATGATTCTTCTTTCACAACACTACCAGAAAAAGTTTCAACGAAGAACAGGATCAAACAATCTGCGTTTTACTTCCGGATCTAAGAAGTTGGAACCTGGTGCTCCAACAAAGCCTTATGTACCAAAGTATGAGCCTGCAAAAGTAGTAGAACCGAAGAAGGATGATAAGAAGGTCAGGAACTGCTACAACTGTGGAAAGCCAGGACACCTAGCTAAGGAATGTCGGGTAAAGGTGGTCAAAGATTCTGCATTCTATCGAAAGAAGTTGGAACTGGCTGAGAAGAGAGAAAATGGAACTATTCTGTTGGCTGAGGAGGAGTATTGGTTGGATCACTCAGACAACGAAGCTGAGAATGAAGAGACTGCAGCAATGTGCTTCATCTGTGATGATAAAAGTGATGATGAAGATGAGGATACCTCAACAGATGAATATGAGGTAATTTCTGAGTTTTATGTCAATTTCATTTCTTCTCAATTGAACGTCATTGTCAAAGCTTTACATGATTTTCGTTCTAAGTTCATAACTGAAAAGCATATTAATCAAGAGAAGTCTGTTTTAATTGAAAATTTGAAAATTTCTCTCAAATATGAAAAGAGTATTTTAACTGACACAAAAGAGAAATTTCAAAAACAGTTGAATGAGTTGGAAAATTCAAATCAGACTTATCGTGATTCTTTGACTGAACTGACTTCTTCAAATCAAACTCTTTCTGATAAAGTTGTTTTAGAAAAGAAATTGTGTAAGAGAGAACAATCTGAGCAAACCATTTACATGAACAAACCAAGGAGTGAAGAAGCTATAAAAGAAAAGTGGGGACTCGGTTTTGAAAATCCGCATTATTTAAATCTTGGTAAAACAGAAGTTCCTACTTTATATGAATATGATCATATTGGTCTTGCAAGATATGCCCCTCAGTTTAAATTCTTCTGGACTAGTGAAAAACAAATTTCAGATGAAGAAAATGAGAGAAGAATTACAAACAAGAGGATGGAAGTGCCATTTGTTTACACTTCTGAAAATGCCAAGTATTTTCCTGAGCAATCAAGGAAATCCAGAAAATCTCAAAATGTTTTAAATGTAAAATCTACCAATAAATCTTCATTACCAACTGAATTTGTTGATATATATCCTAACACTGATAAGGAAAATGTATCTTCAGTTTCTTATGATATTAAGAGATACATTCCCCCATTAGTGTTAGAAGGTAAGATAGTTGATCTTGAAGATAAATTGGAAGAACAAAGTCTTCAATCTGATTTAGAAAACGATTTATTTCTTTTTATAATGAAAACAAGTATTGAAGACAAAATTTCTTCTGGATTTTCTAAAGATTCTAAGGAAAATACTCAAGTTTCTAAAAATAATGTGCATTTGCGCAACCAGTTAGTTACGCAAACCGACACTTTGCGCAATCAGTTGAATGCGCAAAGTTCAGTTTGCGCAAACTTCCTCCTGACTTGGTGATTTTTGAAAATTCTCACTCCGAGGCTAGTTCTTCAATGTCGAATGCTCAGGCTGATTTCTTAGATAAAGTTTCTTCTTCTGATTTAATTATTGATGTTTCTTTAACGCTAAATGTTCAATATTATAAAAAGAAGCGTAAAAGAAGAAGGTCAAAGAAGTCAAGGAAACAGGATAGTGTATTGTCTGAAAATTCTAATTCTTCTTATTCTTCTGTTTCAGATCGGACTGTGAAGAGATCACAAAAGCTGATATGGAGGATAAAGCAGAAATCTATAGATTCTGAATTGTTAGAAGATACTTGTGTAGTGAATCTTTGTGACAATGATACTTTTGCTTTTTGTAATAAAAATACAAATTATTGACTTCCGCAAATGATTCACATTGCAAAGCATGTTTCATCTTCTTCTAGTTCTGATTCTGATGATTATGTTTATTCCTCTATTGATGATTGCTTTCATAAGAATAATAAGAATACTTTTTCAAAAAGTAAAAGACACAAATCTAACAAGAAGGGACCCATAAGCATATGGGTACCTAAATCTGTGTAGTTTATGTATGTGCAGCCTAGTCATTTATGGTATCTGGATTCGGGGTGCTCCAAACACATGACTGGCAACAAATCATTATTGTCTAATTTTAAAGAAAAATGTTGCGGTCGTGCTAAGTTTGGAAACTGTGAGACTGTGCCGATACTTGGTTATGGTGATCTTGTTCAAGGTAATATAACTGTCAAAAGAGTAAGCTACGTCGAAGGCCTAAGTCACAACTTATTTAGCATCGGGCAATTCTGTGACAAAGAACTTGAAGTCAGTTTCAAATCCAACAGAGTTGCAGTGAAGAATGATAGTGGAAAGGATCTCCTGGTGGGAAAAAGACGCTCAAATTTGTATACCATTGATCTTTCTAAGATCAAAATCCCTTCAGATATATGCTTGCTTTCTAAAGCTTCTATTCAAGAAAGTTGGATTTGGCACAGACGTTTAGCTCACCTCAACTTTAAGTATATGGGTCGCCTTGTCAAGCATGATTCAGTGAGAGGTCTTCCAGTTATTCGTTTCTAGAAATACCATCTCTGCCAGGATTGTGAGAAAGGAAAGATGAAGAAAGCATCTCATAAGCCAAAGCCTGAACCATGCACTTCGGCTATTCTTGACATACTTCATGTTGATTTATGCGGTCCGATGAAGACAAAGAGTATAGGTAAGAAGAGATATGTTTTGGTGATTGTTGATGAATACTCAAGGTATACATGGGTAAAATTTCTCAAGTCAAAAGACGAGACTCCTGAAGTTCTCATCACTCTCATCAAGACAATCCAGACAAATAAGCAAAAGCAAGTCAAAGTGGTAAGATCAGATAATGGCACTGAATTCAAGAACAATACTCTCCAGGCTTTCTATGATTCTCAAGGTATACAACAACAATTTTCTGCTGCCCGTACTCCGAAACAAAATGAGGTTGTTGAAAGAAGAAACAGAACGCTTGTTGAGGCCGCCAGATCAATGCTTGCTTATTCAGGGCTTCATTTGTCTCATTGGGCTGAAGCCGTATCAACTGCCTGTCATACTCAGAACCGATCAATTCTGCATCGTCGATTCAACAAAACACCGTATGAACTTATGAACGGTATCAAACCGAACATCAAGTATTTCAAGTCATTCGGGTGTAAATGCTATGTTCTGAATGACAGAGATAATCTCAACAAGTTTAGTCCAAAGGCAGATGAGGGTGTATTTCTGGGCTATTCTTCTAATTTTGCAGCTTACAGAGTCTTTCTAATCTCAACAAGAAAGGTGATAGAGAGTGTAAATGTAAAATTTGACGAAGCTGCTGATTTGGTTTCTAGTCACTCCGGCTCAGAACCCGTTTTTACTGACAATTCAGCTTCTAAACAACTCAGTTCAGAACCTTCGCTACAACCGTCAAATCAGGATTCTTCTTCTTCTTCTCTTAATATTTCTGATCTTGATTTTCTGTTTGAAAATTTTTACGATGATGTGCCTAGATCTAACTCTGAAAATGTCTCACATGTTTTGAATCAGGAAACTGAGAACACATCTACTTCCAATTCCGCTGCATCTATCTCTGAACCTGATGCTATTTCAGTTCATCCTATTGATCAGACACAATCAGAAACTGAGCATATTCATGAAGAACATATTCATGCAGAATCTGAACATGAACAATCTGTTCAAGAGGAATCAGTCCAGGAAGAAGAACAGAATGATGTTATTCAACAAACTCTTCCAGAATCTGATCCAGATGTTGTTGAGTTTCTTCCTCCTCCAGTTGAAACTGTGTCTATCTCTTCAACCGACTTAGAAGCTTCTGAACCTCCCTCTCAACAATTAGAAGTGGTTCAAGACATTATTGATCCTCTCCCTCACACCACAAAATAGACAAGATCTCATCCAATTCATCAAATTATTGGAGATCCTCAAGCCAGTGTGTCTACACGTTCCAGGACGGCTACTTCCAACGAATGTCTCTTCATTTGCTTCTTAAGCAAGATTGAACCATCAAAAGTTTCTGAAGCGTTGGAGGATCCGGATTGGATTATAGCAATGCAACAGGATCTCAATCAATTTGACGCACTCAAAGTTTGGAGACTTGTACCATGGCCGAAAGGAAAGAGCATAATTGGAACAAAGTGGATATTCAAGAACAAGAAAGACAAAGATGGTATCGTTATTCGGAACAAAGCAAGATTGGTAGCCAAGGGATACCGACAAGAAGAAGGAATTTACTACGATGAAACATTCGCGCCAGTCGCTCGACTTGAAGCTATCCGCATGTTTCTTGCTTTTCCTGCTTATCGCAATTTTACTGTGTATCAGATGGACGTCAAGACAGCCTTCCTCAACGGGAAATTGAAAGTGTTGGGAACTGAAGATTTTACTAAGTGTAGTTACTACTGCTAGTACAAATATAGTTACTACTGCCAGAACAAGTTGAAGATTAATACTGCTGAGTGTTACTACTGCTAGTGTTAATTAACACTGCTAGTCAAAGTTAGTACTGCTTGAACAAAGTTAGTACTGCTTGAACAAAGTTAGTACTGCTTAGCTAGTTAGTACTGCTAGTGGTTAGTACTGCTTGCAGTTAATGCTGCTATATGAAGTTAATGCTGCTGAGCATTATTAGTGCTGCTAAAGAGATCCGGATGGAAAGTAATACAGCTGGATATACTGAAGATATACTTAGAAGATATACATGGAAGATATACTGAAGATTTGTTTATTCTTTGTAATTATCTTTTTATTAGTATATGTATATAATGTTTAGAATAGATAAAAAGGACTTTTGATAATTGTTTTTTTTCGAGAGAGAAATCAACCTCAAGGCATAGATCCTAATTCTAGAGAAGTAGAATTCGTATTGGTGAGCCTGTTCATCAATATTGAGGTTGAGTGTGTAACCTTGTAGCTTTAAGCATTCAATACAAGTTTACTGTTTGATCATTATATACTGTGTTTGATTACTGTTTTATTAAATATCAAAGTGTTTTTCCGCAACTTCTTTGATATTAGTTTCTGAGTATTAATTCTTGTCAGGATCGAATTCTTAACAAGAATTAATACTCAGAAACTAATATCAAAGAAGTTGCGGAAAAACACTTTGATATTTAATAAAACAGTAATCAAACACAGTATATAATGATCAAACAGTAAACTTGTATTGAATGCTTAAAGCTACAAGGTTACACACTCAACCTCAATATTGATGAACAGGCTCACCAATACGAATTCTACTTCTCTAGAATTAGGATCTATGCCTTGAGGTTGATTTCTCTCTCGAAAAAAAACAATTATCAAAAGTCCTTTTTATCTATTCTAAACATTATATACATATACTAATAAAAAGATAATTACAAAGAATAAACAAATCTTCAGTATATCTTCCATGTATATCTTCTAAGTATATCTTCAGTATATCCAGCTGTATTACTTTCCATCCGGATCTCTTTAGCAGCACTAATAATGCTCAGCAGCATTAATTTCATATAGCAGCATTAACTGCAAGCAGTACTAACCACTAGCAGTACTAACTAGCTAAGCAGTACTAACTTTGTTCAAGCAGTACTAACTTTGTTCAAGCAGTACTAACTTTGACTAGCAGTGTTAATTAACACTAGCAGTAGTAACACTCAGCAGTATTAATCTTCAACTTGTTCTGGCAGTAGTAACTATATTTGTACTAGCAGTAGTAACTACACTTAGTAAAATCTTCAGTTCCCAACAATCTCCCCCTAACTTGACTTTTAGAAGAGAAGTCAAGTTCTTCAGATATTCTTCCAGATGCTCTTGTTAATGCTCCCAAAACTTCCAAGATCACGCTGCTAAGTCTGGATTCAGTCCCAAACTCTGATTGATTATCCTCTGAATGAGATACTTGGCCATTTCTGAATTTGGTGCACAACCCAACTTCTTCTTTAGCATTGCATGAACCTTCAGTCTGGTGTGATTATATACTCTATCCACTAGGAAGTATTCTGTGTGATTTCTATCCAAAGTCACTGCATATACTCCACTAGTTTCATATAGAGTCCAACTTGGGACTTCTTTAAACACACTCTTGATGACCTGGTTCACTTCTTCAGGTTTGAACATCATGCATAGATACTCCATCACCAGTTTTGTAAGAGAAATTCCTGGAGTATTCAGATGGTCTGCATACAGCTTAATTCCTATGTCAAACATCTCTTCTATATCAGATCTAGAGCATGTTCTGACAACCTTGATCCAAGTATTGAATATTTCATACTTATCACCCTTCCTCTTTAGTCTGATGTAATCTTTTCCATCCATTTTCAGTACATCCCAGTGAATGATCTCTGGTGGCTTAACTCCAACAGGTTCTGCAGAAATTGGTTCAGGCACTTTGTCCATCACTACCATATATAAGCTTACATCATCTTTGATTGATGACCCTTGCTGGCTTGATGACTCAGGTGCCACTTCTTCTTCAGCAACATTTTGTTCTTCTTCTATTCTAGACTTCTTATCTTTCTTTCTTTTGGCCATCATCTTGGTTCTTTTCAAAGTCTTTTGAACCTGTACTAGAGTAGCTTCCTTCTTCTTTTCTTCCTTTTCCCTTTCCATTTCTTTTATAGGAGTTCCCTCTTCACTTTCAGGGAATGGTTGATTCATATCTATATCATGTCTCTCCTTTGCCTTCTTTTCAAACTCCACTCTATCCTTTTCATTGCTCTTCAGCTTCTCCATTTCTTTCTCATATAGATCCTTGATTTGATCAAAATTCATCTTCACAAACATTTCTTTCTTTACCCCAATTGCACTTCTCAAGAAAGTTATCATTTTGTTTCTTTCCTGAGTGGCAAGGTAAGTTTGTGAAGGTCTTCTCTTCTTTGCACTTGATCTGGCCATCATAGCCTTTCTCAAGGTTATTGCTCTTTGCTTGGCTTTCTCTGTTTCCAACCCTTTCTGGAATGCTTCATTTAACTCATTTGCTAGTGCTCTGGCCATTTCTCTGTCTTTTTCAACCTGTTCCTTTTCTGCTAGATCTAACTCTTCTTGCACTTTCTTTGCTAATGCTTCATCTGACTCAATCATCTTTTGCTTTTTAGATGGTTGATCAGATTCTATCATCTTTTCTTTCCCTTTTCTTTTTATATCTGCAGCCATGTCTTTCTTTTCTGATTTCTTGTCTCTCCCTTCATTTATGACCACTCCCTTTGCTTTGGGAGTGTCATTCTTAGCTTTGATTAGCACTTCAGCTACTTCAATTTCTGTTGGTGTTAACTCTGTTACTGCTGCTTGTGAGGTTTCAGCAGCATTAACAGTTTCTGCTTCCTTCTCCCCCTCAACTTCTACTCTTTCTTTATCAATCTCCCCTTCCCTTGATGCTTCTTCCATGTTGATCTCCCCCTTTTTGGGAGCATCAGTCTCTGGTTTCCTCCTTCTGAGCACAAATTGTTTCTTCTTCTTTTGCAAAATCAGTTTCCTTACCATTTGCTTCAACTTGATGATTTGTTCTTGTTGTGACAGTACTATGAGTTTTAGCTCTTCTATGTCTTTGCCCTGTTTGAGTACATCCATGTTGATGTTGCCCATTGCCTCCATCAATTCATCATAGTTATATCTGTCCTCACCTTCTCCAGGAGTGTTACCCCCTATTGAAGGATCATTGGATCTTTTAGTAGTGGAAGTCTTCTGCCTAGCAGAAACACTATCCACCCCTGTGGTTTCTTGGCACCAGGGACCTTCAAATGATTGCTCATTCAAAGTTGCCATGGGGGAGGTCTTATTGATGTTACCACTTTCCTCCTCTGTGTTAGCAGGAGTAGTGGCAGCCTCATCTCCCATATGCTCTACCTCCTCCTCAGAGAGCACCTCCTTTGGGTTGGGAGACACCCTTGTGGTTTCCCTTTGGATATTCTCTAGGGGAGAATTCTCCCTTAGAGGGCTTAAAGGTTGTGTGGGTGATGGTACAAGAAGGGAAGGAGCCTTCTTTACCTGTTTTCTTTGATAAGTTTGGATAATTGGAGAGGTTGGTTTTGTAAGAATGGACTGGGGAATTGTTTTTGAGTGAGAAGGTTGGGCTTGGCTAGCAGTGGGATGGTCTAATGAGGGCCTTGACCCTGCTGCCATACCTTCAGTGTTTTGGGACACCACCATCATTGTAGAGAACAATGGTGTGTCAACTCCTTCCGAGTCCCCAGCAGATCTTCTCATATTTGAGAAAACCTTGCCTTTTGGGGGTTTAGGTACATATACCCCAACAGGTTGAGGTATATCCGTCAATTCATGGTTAATTACTTCCTGAACAAATCTGGGATACATAAAGAAACTCTTTTTGTTTCCCATATTTGATACAAGATCACTGAAAATCATCTTTGAGAAATTGTACCTTCTGGATGTAGCCAAGCATACCAAAGCATATGCAATTGGACTGCTGAACTCACTCCATCCAGTGGTCTTTTTGGAGATGCAATGCATCAGGGTATGAACAAAAAAACGCCATTGGGGTGAAAACTTTGCTTTTGAGAATTTGAAGACACCCAATGGGCCTCCATACCCCATTCTAGTAAGATTAGAAAACAGTTCATCATTAGAGATAGACATTATACCAGAGGCATCGTCTAGACGTAGACTGATGCGAATGACTTCTTCAGTAACTGTAAGTGAGTGATCACAGATTCTTGTCTTGATCATTTGCACCCCATTTTCCACAACAATGGTTGCATTAGCCCAGAACTGCCTTTGGTGCTCAATGTAGATTGTAGGTGATACAGTAAGAGCATGAGCAATGTGGCTCGACTTCAGAAAGTCGACTATCTGATGAAAACCTTCAGCTTGTTTTGGCTTTTGTAGCATCGCAATCTCGTTGTGCTCGTCGATGAATGTCATGGATGCCATTGATATTAGTGAAAACTTGCCTGAAAACTTCGAACTTGAGAGAGAAAAGGTTTTGAGCGCAAGAGAACAGTATGCAAAGAGTCGTTATGAACTTTTAGGCGGGCAAAAGGTTATTATAGTATTCGGAATATAAGCAGTATTAACCTAGAGCAGTATTAACTGAACTAGCAGTATTAACTGAACTAGCAGTATTAACTACTAGCAGTATTAACTACTAGCAGTATTAACCACTAGCAGTATTAACTACTGGCAGTATTAACTGAACTAGCAGTATTAACTGAACTAGCAGTATTAACTGAACTAGCAGTATTAACTACTAGCAGTATTAACTACTAGCAGTATTAACCACTAGCTGTATTAACTACTAGCAGTATTAACTGAACTAGCAGTATTAACTGAACTAGCAGTATTAACTACTAGCAGTATTAACTACTAGCAGTATTAACGACTAGCAGTATTAACTAGACTTACTTCTTTTTAAACTTGTTAAATACTGAGTACTGCTATGCATATCCTGAAAAGAAGATTAGTAACACCAAGAATAACAATATACAGGTATAAACTCACTTTTTGAGAAGAAGTTTATTCAAAGTTTATCATTCCCACACTTGTTACCAAGAAAGTGAATCTACCCACATCAAAAGCTTTAGTGAATAGATCAGCAAACTGATTATCAGTGTGAACTTTGACAACTTGAATAAGTTTCTTTTCATTACAATCTCTTATAAAGTGATACCTGATTTCAATGTGCTTTGTCTTTGAGTGCTTGACTGGATTATTTACAATGCTAATAGCACTGCTGTTGTCAATAAAGATTGGAGTATGTAGAAAGGTTACCCCATAATCCAGCATTTGATTCTGAATCCATAAGACTTGAGAACAGCAACTTGCAGCTGCTATGTACTCTGCCTCTGTTGTAGATGTGGATACTGTGGTTTGTTTCTTGCACTGCCATGAGACTAGTCTAGCACCCAAAAACTGACATCCTCCAGAAGTAGATTTTCTGTCCAAGTTTGCCCCACCTAGATCACTGTCTGAGTATGCTATTAGGTCAAAAGGTGAGTTATGAGGATACCAAAGTCCCAATCTGGGTTGCCCTTTGAGATATCTGAATATCCTCTTAACAGCTTGAAAGTGAGATTGCTTTGGCCTAACTTGAAATCTTGCACATACACAGACTGGAAACATAATATCTGGCCTTGATGCTGTGAGATACATGAGAGAGCCAATCATGGATCTATAAAGATGCACATCCATATCCTCCCCCTCAAGATCTGCTGTGATCTGCTTGTGTGTTTCCATAGGTGTGCTGGCAGGTTTTGATTCTGTGAAACCAAACTTGGTTAGAATATCCTGCACATACTTGGATTGACATATAAAAATGCCATCTGACTTCTGTTGAACTTGGAGTCCAAGGAAGAAAGTAAGTTCCCCCATGGAACTCATTTTGAACCTTTGATGCATTAAATCCTCAAACTCCTTGCACATATTGTTTCTTGTAGAACCAAAAATAATGTCATCAACATATATTTGGACCAGCAAGATATCCTTCTTCTTTCTTTTGATAAATAGAGTCTTGTCAATGACTCCTCTTTCAAAGTCATTTTCCAAGAGATAGGATGACAGAGTGTCATACCATGCTCTTGGGGCTTGATGTAGTCCATAAAGTGCTTTCTTTAATTTGTATACTCTGTCTGGATAGCTTGGGTTTTCAAACCCTGGTGGTTGACAGACATATACTTCTTCTTCAATTGACCCATAGAGAAAAGCACTTTTTACATCCATTTGGTAGACTTTGAAGTTCATGTAAGAAGCATAGGCTAGGAATAGTCTGATTGCTTCTATCCTAGCTACAGGTGCAAAAACTTCTTCATAATCTATGCCCTCTTCTTGAGTGTAGCCTTGAGCTACCAGCCTTGCTTTGTTTCTTATAACAATACCTCTTTCATCTCTCTTGTTTCTGAAGATCCATTTTGTGCCAATTGCTCTGTGACCTTTAGGAAGGTCTACTAGATCCCACACATCTTGTAGCTTGAACTGTAACAGTTCTTCTTGCATTGCTTCTATCCAGCTAGATTCTTTCATAGCATCATGTGCCTTTTTCGGCTCAAGCTGGGATAGAAAACATGAGAGCACTGTATGCTGTTGATCTTGCACTTCCTGAAGCCTGCTTTGATGTCTGGTCATCATGGGAGAAGAGACATCACCTATTATCAACTGTGGAGGATGATTCTTTTGAACTCTTGTGTTATAACTAGGTTCTACATTCAGTCCAGCCTCTAGATTAGAGTCATGCAATTCAACTGAAGTGTCTTCAGATGTCACTTCTGATTCTTGAGTCTCCTCATCTCTAGTGTCTTCTTCACTCTGACTTGGTTCAGTAAATGATTCCTTTTCACAGTCTTCATTTACTTTTCCACTTATCTTACCACCAGTAAGATTGTCTCCAAATGCAACATGTCCTCCATTAATTTGCTTGAAATCCTGAAGGCATGACATGTTGCCAGTCATGTGCCTAGAGCAACCACTATCAACATGCCATATGCTCTTTCCCTTGAGCTGTTGGTTGCCCTGCACATTTAATAAATCAATTAGTATGATTGGGGACCCAAGCCAAAGTGATCTTGGGTCTGCCTTTCTCATCAAAGTATTTACATTCCTTTTTAATGAGGTTTTTAAACTCAGAGCACTCTTTATTAGAGTACTTTGTCAATATGATTGGCTTAGCAGAATCAATACTGGAAGCAGTACTAATCTTAGAAGTACTAACAGAGTTAGCAGTACTAACAGGTGGAGCAGTACTAACAGGTTTAGCAGTACTAACCTTGTTAGCAGCATTAACATTGTTAGCAGTAGTATTACTTCTAGCAGCACTATCATTGTCAGCAACACTATTTGTGGTAGCAGTACTAACAGTTTTAGTGCTTTTAGGAATCCACATATTGACACTTTCTTTAACAGAATACTTTTTCTTCATGTGGCTTTTAGTTTTAACATTTTTCTTAGCCACATGGTTCTTTTCAATTTTCTTATAACCAAAGGGTTTTTGCATGGATCTTTGGAAATTCATTCTTTGGTTCATAGGATTGAAATAACAGAATTTTGCAAGATGATTCAATTTGCCACAGATAAAGCAAGGTTTTGGTCTATTGATTTTACTTAGATCAACCCCTTGTTTATGTGCCCATTGATTATTCCAGTTTCTTTGATTTCCCCTCTTTTTGTCCTGTTTTTGGGGTTCATTCTTCTTACAAGTACACTGTTTGCAAGGACCTGGATTCACAACTGTGGTCTGTTTATAATGGACCTTATCAGACTTTTCCTCTGTCTTCTCTATGTTCTTGGATTTGATCCAAACCCTTCCACAATCCTCATTGGTGATAATGTTGTTTTCTATAGAAATCTCACCACTCACCTTGTTCTTCTTACTCTTGCCAACCTCTTTCTCAGTCTTATCCTCAACAATTACCTCATCTAAGGGATCTATTTCAGTGGCTCCCTCAGGCAAGTCCTTCCTATCTTTGGTGTCTAACAGGTCTGAAGTAGGAGGAATGTAATTGTTGTTATATGGTGGAGGTGTGGCATTATACCCAATTCCTCTTCTTAATTTATCATGAATCTGATTTTGCAGTAAGGAGTCCATTGCTTTAGAAGCATTGGAAAACTTTTCTACATCAAGCTTAACCTTGGTTAACTCCTCTTTCAGTTTTTCACTTTCCTCTTTAGATTTGGTCAGTTTAAGTTCTAAATCCTTTTTCTCCCACTGCCAGTAATTGGTGTCATATGAGTGTTGTAGTTCATTGGCTTGAAAACCTTTGATTTGATCTTCAAACCTCTCTACTATCCTCACATAGTCTTTTATATCCTTTTCTAGTCTCTTCAGGTCATCACTCATCTTCTGATTGTGATCCCTGTACCTTTTAACAGTGTCTATGCAAGTTTTAGAGCAGAGATTAGAACTTACCTCAGTTGGGAGATCAGATACTTTAGCCATAAGAGCTTGATTCTGAATAGCTTCTTCTGCTTGATCACTCCAATCAAACCCCATTCCTTGTTGAGAAACAAGGGCTTGAGCAGAGTTTCTATTGTTATTGAAGCTTCCAGATTGAGCTTGTTGATGGTTGTTGTTGTGAGACATTCCACTTCTGCATTCTCTAGCAAAATGTCCCTTAAGATGACATTTGTAGCATTCTACCTTTGATTTATCAAACCCTGCTCCATCTTCTCTTCTTTGTGAGAAGTTGTTTCTTCCAGTCCTCTTTATAAACTTCTTAACCCTCATGGAGAGCATGGCCATCTGCCATTTAATATCCATCTCTTCCAGATCATCAGGATGAAGTTGTTCTAAGTCATCATTGATCAAAGAAGAATTTCCATGATTAGAAAGAAGAGCTTCAAATGCATAATCAGTGCCTTTATCTAGATTTGATCCATTATTAGCATTAACTGATTCAGAGTTAGCAGTAGAATCAATTGATGCTGATAAGAGTGCAGCATTGTGAACATATCCAGAAGGCTTCTTCTTTGCCTCCACCTCAGCTTCAAAAACTCTAAGATCATTGTACAGATCATCAAGTTCTTTGTCTTCCAACTGATCATTCTGTCTGAATGACACAGTGTACATGGTCCATTCATCTCCAAGGGACCTTAAGAACTTTCTGTTCACCTCATCTTGATCAATCTGTACTCCCATAGTAGCTAGTTCACCAATTAGTTTATTAAACCTGTCAAAAGTTTGAGTCATGGACTCATTCTTAGTTGAGATGAAGTTTTCATACTGTTGTTTTAAGATTGCCTTTTGATTTCTCTTGGTACTTTTAGTACCTGAGAATCTCTTCTCTAGAGCATTCCAGAGCATCTGTGCATCAGTACAATTGCAGAATTGGTGTTGATACTCATTTGGAATGGCCAAGAGCAGTGTGCTCAAGGCTTTCATCTCTGTCTGTCTTGATTTCCGGTCTGTATCAGTCTTTGGAGGAGTTCTTTTGCCATCTTCACCAATCTTTCCTCCATCAGATGGGCCATTCTCAATGATGTCCCACATAGAGTAATCTGTGAGGAGAATATATTGCTTGATTCTGATTTTCCACATGTCAAATTCATTGGATCTGAGCATTGGAACTTTTGAGACCAAAGTACTGCTTGATTCTGTAAGATTTTCCATGATGAATAACTGTTTCTGAGAGAATTTAGCTCTGATACCACTTGTCAGGATCGAATTCTTAACAAGAATTAATACTCAGAAACTAATATCAAAGAAGTTGCGGAAAAACACTTTGATATTTAATAAAACAGTAATCAAACACAGTATATAATGATCAAACAGTAAACTTGTATTGAATGCTTAAAGCTACAAGGTTACACACTCAACCTCAATATTGATGAACAGGCTCACCAATACGAATTCTACTTCTCTAGAATTAGGATCTATGCCTTGAGGTTGATTTCTCTCTCGAAAAAAAACAATTATCAAAAGTCCTTTTTATCTATTCTAAACATTATATACATATACTAATAAAAAGATAATTACAAAGAATAAACAAATCTTCAGTATATCTTCCATGTATATCTTCTAAGTATATCTTCAGTATATCCAGCTGTATTACTTTCCATCCGGATCTCTTTAGCAGCACTAATAATGCTCAGCAGCATTAACTTCATATAGCAGCATTAACTGCAAGCAGTACTAACCACTAGCAGTACTAACTAGCTAAGCAGTACTAACTTTGTTCAAGCAGTACTAACTTTGTTCAAGCAGTACTAACTTTGACTAGCAGTGTTAATTAACACTAGCAGTAGTAACACTCAGCAGTATTAATCTTCAACTTGTTCTGGCAGTAGTAACTATATTTGTACTAGCAGTAGTAACTACACTTAGTAAAATCTTCAGTTCCCAACAGAAAGAAGAAGTCTATGTGTCTCAACCAGAGGGGTTTGTTGACAAAGACCGTCCTGATCACGTATAGTTTCTCGATAAAGCACTGTATGGTCTGAAACAAGCACCGAGGGCATGGTATGATGAGCTGTCAGCCTTCTTGATCAAATCCGGCTTACCAAAGGATCAATAGATACCACTCTTTTCATTTATAGATCAAACTTGGATATCTGCTTAGTTCAAATATATGTAGATGATATTATCTTTGGTGCCACTAACAAATCTTTATGTAATTGGTTTTCTGATCTAATGACTTCTAGGTTTCAGATGAGCATGATTGGAGAAATCAATTTCTTCCTCGGTTTACAAGTTAAGCAGCTTCCAGATGGAATCTTCATCAACCAGTCAAAGTATGTATTTGACATCTTGAAGAAATTCAAGATGGACAAATCTACTTCAATCGGTACACCGATGGCTCATGGTGCCAAAATCGGACTTGATCCAGATGGAAAAGCTGTGGATCAAAAGACATATCGAGGAATGATCGGATCACTGATGTATCTCACAGCAAGTCACCCGGATATAATGTTTTCTACGTGCCTATGTGCCAGATTCCAAGCCAAACCGAAAGAATCTCATCTATTAGCAGTCAAGCATATTTTTAGATATATTAAAGGAACTCCTTATTTAGGTTTATGGTATCCTAAAAGTTCTAACTATAAGTTGATTGCTTATTCAGATGCAGATTTTGGTGGTAATCAATTGGACCGGAAGAGTACCTCAGGACATCTTCAATTCTTGGGAGACAGACTGATAAGCTGGGCGTCAAAGAAGCATAATTGTGTTTCTATATCAACTGCAGAGGCAGAGTACGTCGCCGTAGCTAGTTGTTGCGCTCAAGTCCTATGGATGAAGAAACAACTACGGGATTACGGGATGCTGTACAAAACAGTGCCAATATATTGTGACAGCAAGTCCGCAATTGCCATATCAGTCAATCCGGTCCAGCACACCAAGACCAAGCACATAGATATGCGGTACCATTTCATAAAGCATCAGGTGGAAGAAGGTACTATTGAATTATATTTTGTACCAACTGAATATCAACTTGCTGATATCTTTACAAAAGCCTTAGATGAGAAACGTTTCAATTTTTTGCTTTCAAAATTAGGCATGTTGAATTTAAAAGTTTAAATCTTTACAAATTTTATTCTATAAAGTAAAATTTTACAGATTTTCTTTCTTTTGAATAAAATGTATGTATAGGATCTTTTACAAGTTCTTTGTTTATATTAAAGTTTTATATGTTCAACTATCAAGTCTTACAAAAGTTGAAAAGTCAGCAACATGTTTGTAGCTTTTGATACTGCTTTATAGATATGTGAGTCGGAATTTTTATAGTTTACTTTGCTTAGACTACCTAAATGATCAGAATTATAGATCGGAATGAAAATATGGGCTAAGCATTTAGACGTTGATCTGAGTGATTGAGATGAATAATAAATTCTTAAAATACAGAAATCTCTGAGTTTAAAAAGTTTGTACCTGTGACCTTTCTGGTTTGGGAAAGTAAGTTCCGTGGGATGCTCGTCATCTGGTCCCCTAAGGTCAATTGATCTGGGAGTGATCGAACCCAAATCCTTCTATAGAATCAGATCGAAAGTCATGTTCTACTGGTATGAATGGGTTTAGGATATGTCGATGTAGCCTTTCTGATCCGGGAAAGTAAGTTCCAAGGGGTGCTTGACACCTAGTCCCCTAAGGCCAACTGGTCTGGGAGCGGCTGACCCAAATCCTGCAATAGGGTCAGATAGAAAGTTACGTTTATGGCATGTTCTTTACTTAATGAACTCTTTGATTAAAAAAATGCCAAAGTGCACATCGCTTAAAAGATGCCAAAGAGCACACTCATGTGAAGATGCCAATGTGCACACTGCTAAAAAGATGCCAATGAGCACACATCTCATGATACTTGGTGATATGTTTGAGTTGCGATAAACTTGTAAATTTGTGAAAATCTTAATTTTTGATGGCTTTGTGTTAGTACATGCAAAGTTTTCTACAATATTTTTAGAATTGCATTTTTCTTGAAGCTAATCGAAGTTCACATGCGAGCACATTGAATAAATAGCTGGAAGCTTTTGAAACTGAACATGTCTTAACTTGATATGCAATACAACATGTTCTTGTATCCAACAACATATGTTTGATTTCAACTGATTGATAAATCTGTGAAATATTACTGAGTAGACTTTAATTTGTTTAGTGTTTAAAATTTTATATGTTCAGTTGTTTCAAAATTTATATTCAGTATTATTTTCTCTTTACACTGATGTTTATATGATTTGTATATCCATATTTTTGTTAATGGTCTGTGCATTTTTCAAGGGGGAGATTCAATCTGCAAAGTATATCTGACCTGTTCTTTGTTTGAGGGGGAGTAAGTAAAAATAACTGTGTTGATTAGAAGTTCAACAGGTAAGAATTTCAGATATTTCTACACATTTGCTATACTAACAGATAAATTTTTGTGCATTTGTGTAAGGGGAGTAAAAGGTATTCAGGTATTATTTTTTTTAGAGTATTTTTTTTATTTTATTTGGTATTTTTTATGGTTTTAATTTTAGTTTAGTTTTAGTTTTCTTGGTTTAAATAGTGTTTTTCTATTTCATTTTTCTTTTTCCCGCTTGTTGTTCATTCTTCCTGACTTTCGGTATCCCATTCTCTCTGTCGCACTCTCTGTGTGCAAGTTTTTCAATCTGATTTCTTTCAGATTTTGCTTCTTGACATCAAGGTATGTTTTCGATTTCCATTGCTTTCGTTTATTGATTTTGAGATAGGTTTTATTGTGATTAACTTCGATTCGATCTTTTCATAAAATGATACTCGACTTTTTCATACTGTTCATATTCTCAGATTGTGATTGTGTTGTTTGTTTCTTAAATCTTATTGGGTTTCTTTTAGTTCGTATTTTCGAACCTTAGGTATGATTTCTTACCCTCTATTTTTGCGTTTAATAGGTTTAATTTTGAGTTTTTATGTTTTTCGGTTCGAACTCGTATCAAGTGTCTTGTACGCAAAGTCTACTTTGCGCATCCAACAGGACACGCAAAGTTCAGTTTGCGTATCCCGTTGGTTACGCAAAGTGTACTTTGCTTATCTAACTTGATACGCAAACCTCAGTGTTTTTGTGTGTTTGTTTAGTTTTGTTTGCGTAACACTTTGAATACGCAAAGTCTACTTTGCGTAACCTGTTGGATACGCAAAGTGTACTTTGCGTAACCTTCTAGTTACGCAAACCTTGTTGTTTTAGTTTGTTTGCTTTAAGTTTAGTTTGCGTAACACTTTGGATATGCAAAGTCTACTTTGCGTAACCTGTTGGATACGCAAAGTGTACTTTGTGTAACCTTAGTGTCCCGCAAACCTTGTTTTTTAGTGTTGGAAAATTTTGCAGGTCTCATTTTCGAATCAAGTTCAACACGCAAAACTTAGTTTGCGTAATGAACTGAATACGCAAACTTCAGTTTGCGTATCATGCCTGATGCGCAAACTGTCCTTTACGTATCACGTTCAATGCACAAACCTCCCTTTGCGTGTCTAGCTAGATGCACAAACCAGACTTAGAAAATTTTTCAATTTTTCAGTTTTCTTACTTTGATTAATTTTTCTTCGTTTTTGTCTATCAGGTCTTCAAATGTCTTCTCATAACCATACTGATCCCATGATTCAAGACGAGAATGTCATTCTTGAGGATCCGTCTGATCAAGCATCACATGATACACCGATGCCATATGTCCCTTCTGTCGGGGCGAATCTGTCTGCTTCACGTCGCACTCCGAATGATGTCTTTCCATCATTGATGTACATCCTCCCTTACAAGCCGAACAACTACTATGTGGATTTTGACAGAATCAAAATTCATCCAGTCATTCGTGCTATTCTCAGAGGTCATCCATTACAACAGGCTCTTACATCATGTGCTGATGTTCCAGAGGTATACGTTCAGCAGACCTGACACACTATTTCAAAGAATGAGCTGGCTCGTCCGCACCGATTTGATCTACAAATTGACCAGTATGATTCTTTTCTTTCATACAAGCGTCTACGACTGATACTGGAGCTTCCAGAGCCCAACTCCAGACCTGGCCGAACATCTTATGACAGCTTTCCGTCTGAAGATGAAGTGTTTGAAGGAATTCGTAAGCTCGGCTATGTTGGTACTTTGAACAGAGTTCGTGATTTTGATAAGTCTAATCTTCCTCCAGTTTGGTATGCTCTTTTCTCGGTTATTATTAGGAGCCTTACATCCAAACATTCTGGAACGGACAGCGCCAGTCTACTCTATCTCCGATTGTTCCATGCAACCATCTATGATTTGCATGTCGACTACACTTTCATTTTCTGGACCGAACTCTCGGAGGTGGTGAATGACAAGCTTACAAACAAGAAGCGCAAGTTTATTCCATTCATCAGATTCTTGAAGATGATTATTCGAAGTGTGCTGAGAAGCAATCCAGCCATTCCACGCAGATTATCTTGGCCACAGGTTCCAGACACAGAGATGCTTTACATTCAGAAACAGAAGCAGTCGTTCAACTACTCAATGACTATCCCATATGCTTTAATTGAAAATTACGCTGACATGACTGATGATAGCGTCATAGATTATTGCATGGAGAATGAATTTATGGAGGCTGCACAAGATGAGCCATCTCATAACACACAAGCTGCTGCTACTCAAGAGGTTGAAGTTGATGTAGTTGTTGTTGATAAAGAGGTTGAAGTTGAAACTGTTGATGAACAAGAAGTTGAAGTAAATATTGTTGATCAAGTGGTTCAAGCAGCAATTACTACTCAACATATTGATGATGTACTTGCTTCTATTCAATCTGAACCTGCTGTTTCTGTCAATGATATGTCTGATACTTCTGATGCTGCTGTTGATGCTTCTGATGATGATGGTGATAGAGATGTCGATATTGGTGATGATTTTGTTAGAGATGAAGATGTGAATGATGATGATTCTGAGGGTGATGATGGTGATGATGTTGATCAATCAATTCTTCGTGTCTATGCAAGACATTCCAAGGAACCAGAAGTTGGTGTTTCAACAGAAGTTGTTTCTGAAGATGATTCTGTTCCTGTTAATCCTTCTGTTGCTCGTATTCAAGTAGATGAATTGGATACAACATTTGATCAAGCTTCAGCTTCGGTACAAAGTCAAGCTCCAGCAACTTCGCTTGCGGCTATTCAGTCTACAACAGTTTCAGCTGTAGAGCTTTCTTCTGATCAAGCTCGGGTTTCTTCCGACAAATTCTCTACTTTGAACGATGTCATTCGTCAGTTATCAGAGAGAATGGATGCAGAAAAGGAAGCACAAATTCAGAAGTTGAAGACATTCTTCAAAGGCAAGATGCCTGAGATTGATCCGTCTCTCATTCCTCCAGAAATTCCCTTCAGAAAATCTACTGGCGTTATTTTCAGAGATTCTTCGTCTTCTCCAGTTTCTACAGCTTCACCAATAGTTTCTCTACCGACTCCTCCCGTATTCACTATGTCTGCTGGATTCTCCACATCAATTCCTTCTGCTACAGCTTCCAGGTCTTCTTTGCATGATCTGCCTATTTCTGAATTAACTGATTTGTTGTATGCACGTCTTCTTTCCATGTCTCCGCCGGAACATCAAGATCAGGATCTGCTTTCTCTTTTGAAAAATTTCCAACCTTCACCGCCTCAAGCCTTCATCTGATTCTGACAGGATTACAGTGTTATCTGATGAATTCCATTCTTTCAGATCAGAAGTTCGAACTAGTTTTGCAGATTTAAGGTCTTTCATGACTCAATCTTTTTTTGATCTTGCTAACCGGTTTGATAATCTTCAACAAAGCTGCAGAACAGAGTCCGGTCCGTCTCTTAAGCGCCGACATGACCAAGATGATCCCGACCATCAAGGCCACGAGGGGGAGATGGCTAAGAGACCAAGAATGGAAGGAACTTCATCAGAAAGAGCTAATCAAACTCAAGAAGAAACGGTTGGTGGATCTGAACAGAATGCTGAAAATGTTGAAGTTTGCAACATTAATGACTTGGTGAATTTGTTGATTGATAGGGTTGATTCTTCTTCAATGTCTGATTTTATCAAAGTTTCTAAGCAGAACAAAGAGAAAAACTGGCAGATTGTGGTTTATGAAGATCCAGACATTGTTTCTAATCCAGTTGTAGTTGCTAATGCTGAAATTGTATCTGATATGAAGTCTTTCTTTTCGAACATTATTGAAATTAATTCAGATGATGATGAGGATTCTAAGTATGAAAAAATCTATAAAGTGAAGATAGAAGATTGTGATGACATCATTATCATTTATGATACAGAAGATGATTCAGTGTTCATGGATGCAAAAGATGAAGAAGAGGAAGAAATGTTATAAAGTGATCTTCCTGCTCATGGTGAGGTTCCTGAAACTGCTAAAGCTACATCTACTCCTGCTACTAGTCCAGCTCCGACTACCACTATTCCTTCAAGTTCATTTGAAGTTGGTCAGTCGTCAAGAGCACAAGCTGATGATCCACCTTCTGATCCTGTGATTCCACCGTCTATTCTAGAAGAAGGACCAGCTTTATCTAGACAACAGAGACAGAGGAGTTTGCAACAGAGGTACATGGCTTCAAGACTAAGATCAACTTTTCTAGAAGACACTCAGAGTAACATCTTTGTTTCTAGAAGAAGGCCAATTAACATCTATGCAATTCTTGGAGTAGAGAAAGAATCAGATGCATATCAATTTGAATACTTAATGTTCATTAAGTGTCAGCGCAAAAGGAATAATACTGTTTCTACTCCATACTTGATTGTTCGAGTCATCAGTGTCACAATCAACAAGTTTGTGAATATCTGGTATCCTGACTTTGAAGTTGAAAGAAGAGACTGCAGGCAGTATAAATTCTCAGAGCCAGACTTCAATGACCTTTCTATAGATGACATTGAGTTCTTATATGACCATTTCAGGAATCTCTATCATATATCACAGGATGTTTCACAAGCTTTGTTCGTCATCAAAAGATTCATTCGACGGAAAAACCGATTCTTCCGAGTTTTTGATTTCCAGATGGCCATTGAAAGTTTTCAGCCGGTTGTTAATCTTCAAAGGCCCAACCGAAGCTTGCCAAACTTAGAGTCTTATCCCCTTCTCACCATATGTTGAGAACTGAAGAATTCATCAAGTATGGTTAATGCTGCTGGTTCAAAGTTACTACTGCTAGAAGCCTTAAAGGTTAATACTGCTGAGTGTTACTACTGCTAGTACTATTAATACTGCTAGTAGTTAGTGCTGCTTAGTAGTTAATGCTGCTAGAAGAAGTTAATGCTGCTGATCATGGTTAGTGCTGCTAAAGAGATTCGGATGGAAATAATGACAGCTGGATAATCTGAAGATTATGGAAGCTTAGAGATATACATGGAAGATATACTGAAGATATTCTATTTATTGTAATTATCTTTGTATTCAGTATATATATTGTATAGTTTAGAATAATGAGTTAACTTTTGTTTTCATTCTTTTAGAGAGAAAATCAACCTCAAGGCATAGATCCTAATTCTAGAGAAGTAGAATTCGTATTGGTGAGCCTGTTCATCAATATTGAGGTTGAGTGAGTAATCTTGTAACTTCAAAGCATTCAATACAAGTTTACAGTTTGTTAATTATATTCTGTTTTGATTTTCTGTTTGATTAAATATCAAAGTGTTATTCCGCAAACTTCTTTGATATTGTTTCTGAGAATTAATTCTTGTTGAGAATTTGATCCTGACAAGTGGTATCGGAGCCTAACTCTCTCAGAAACAGTTATTCATTATGGAAAATCTTACAGAATCAAGCAGTACTTTGGTTTCTAAGGTTCCAATGCTCAAACCAAGTGAGTTTGACATGTGGAAGATCAGAATCAAACAATATATTCTTCTCACTGACTACTCAATGTGGGATATCATTGAGAATGGTCCTTCTGAAGCTGGAAGGATAGGACCAGATGGGAAAAGACCTCCACCAAAGACTGATGGTGAGAGGAAGATCAGACAGACAGAGATGAAGGCCTTGAGCACTCTGCTCTTGGCCATTCCCAATGAATATCAGCATCAATTTTGCAACTGCACTGATGCTCAGATTCTATGGAATGCTCTAGAGAAACGATTTGCTGGAACTAAGAGCATCAAAAGAAATCAGAGAGATGTTCTAAAGCAGTAGTATGAGAACTTCACTTCCACAAAGAATGAGTCTATGACTCAAACTTTTGACAGGTTCAATAAACTCATAGGTGAACTGGCTACTGTATGGGTGAAGATGGAACAAGATGATATCAACAGAAAGTTCCTCAGATCTCTTGGGGATGAATGGACTATGTACACTGTCTCATATAGACAGAGTGACAATCTGGAAGAGAAAGAACTTGATGATCTATACAATGATCTAAGAGTTTTTGAAACTGAGGTATAAACCAAGAAGAAGCCCTCTGGTTATATTCACAATGCTGCACTTCTTTCAGCATCCACTGATACTACTGCCAACCCTGAAGCAGTTAGTACTGCCAGTGGAGTAAGTTCAGAAAAAGGCACTGAAACTATCTTTGAAGCCTTTTTGTCCAGTCATAGCAGCAATTCTCTGATTAATGATGATCTTGATCAAATTCACCCTGATGATCTGGAGGAGATGGATATTAAATGGCAGATGGCCATGTTATCCATGAGGGTGAAAAAGTTCATTAAAAGAACTGGAAGAAATAACTTCTCTCAAAGAAGAGAAGATGGAGCTGGTTTTGACAAAACCAAGGTGGAATGTTATAAGTGTCACAAGAAAGGACACTTTGCTAGAGAATGCAGGAGTGCTGTTCCAAACAATAACCACCAACAAGCTCAGAATGGAGGATACAATCAGAACAAGAATCCTGCTCAAGCCCTTGTTTCTCAACAAGGAATGGGATTTGACTGGAGTGATCAAGCTGAGGAAGCCATTCAGAACCAAGCTCTTATGGCAGAAGTGTCTGATCTCCCTACTGAGGTAAGTTCTAATCTTTGCACTAAATCTTGCATTGACACTGTTACAAGATACAGGGATCACAATCAAAGTATGTGTGATGACCTCAAAAGATTAGAAAAAGACAGAAGAGATTATGTGTTAATAGTAGAGAGATTTGAAGAGCAAATCAAAGGCTTTCAAGCTAATGAACTTCAACACTCTTATGACACAAACTATTGGAAGTGGGAAAAGAATAAGTTAGAAACCAAACTGTCTAAGTCCTTAGAAGAGAATGATAGACTGAAAGAGGAACTGTCAAAAGTTAAGCTTGACATAGACAAGTTTTCCTATGCTTCAAAAGCAATGGACTCTCTTCTAAAGGCTTAGATACATGATAAGATGAAGCCTGGTATTGGATACAACAATACACCCCCTCCTTACAATAACAACTATATTTCTCCTACATCAGACTTGTTAGAAACTAAGGAGAAAAAGGACTTGTCTGAAGAAGCTTTTAAGATAGATCCTTTGGATGAGGTAGTAGTTAAGGATTTGACTGAGAAAGGAGCCAGTGAGAACAGGGATAATAATGTGAGTAAAAAGATACCATTAGAAAACAATATTATCACCATTGAGGGATGTGGGAAAATCTGGGTCAAGTCCAAAGAGATAGAGAAGACTAAAGGAAATGATAACAAGGTCCATTACAAACAAACCACAGTTGTGAATCCTGGATCTTGTAAACAGTGTGATTGCAATAAAGCCAAGAGTCTAAATTCTGATTTAAAAAGAGGAAATCAAAGAAACTGGAATAATCAATGGGCTCAGAAACAAGGAGTTGATCTGAATAAAATCAATAGACCAAAACCTTGTTTTATATGTGGCAAGTTAAATCATTTGGCTAAGTATTGTTACTTCAACCCAATTAACCAACAGATGAACTTTAAAAGATTTGTGCAAAAACCTGTTGGTTATAGGAAGGCTGGAAAGAAACATGTGATAAAGAAATCTGTTGAAAGTAAAGGCACTTTAAAGAAAAAGATTTTAAAAGAAAGTGTCAAAATGTGGGTACCTAGAAGTACTAACAGTGTTAGTACTGCTAACAATATTAGTACTGCTAACACAGTTACTACTGCTAACAGTGTTAGTACTGCTGAAAATATTAATGCTGCTAATACTGTTAATACCTCTTCAAAAGTTAATACTGCCAACACAGTTACTGCTGCTAACACAGTTACTACTGCTAACAAGGTTAGTACTGCTAAGCATGCAAGTGCTGCCAAGGCAGTTAGTACTTCTAAAACCAGTACTAATTCTAGCAAAAATATTTCCAAGCCTATTATTGTAACAAAGTACTCCAAGAATGAGGAGTTAAAGTTCAAAAATCTTGTCAAGAAAGAATGCAAGTATTTTGATGATAAAGGGGTACCCAAGACCACTTTGGCTTGGGTTCCTAATTAATACTAATTGATTTATCTAATGTGCAGGGCAACCAACAGCTCAAGGGAAAGAGCATTTGGCATGTTGATAGTGGTTGCTCTAGGCACATGACAGGCAACATGTCATGCCTTCAGGATTTCAAGCATATCAATGGAGGACATGTTGCATTTGGAGACAATCTTACTGGTGGTAAGATAAGTGGAAAAGGTAATGTCACCAAAGGTAAGATGACATTTGAGGATGTCTACTATGTTGATCAATTAAAGTACAACCTGTTAAGTGTATCACAGGTTTGTGACAAACAACATAGTATATTATTTACTAATACTGAGTGTATGATTCTTGCTCCAGGGTTCAAGGTAGTTGATGAAAGCATGATACTACTTAGAACTCCAAGAAAGGACAATGTTTACTGTCTTGATATGGACAATGTTGATAGTGATTCATCTCTGAATTGTCTTGTTTCAAAAGCTTCTGTAGATGAATCCTCTCTCTGGCACAGAAGGATGTGTCACATGAATTTCAAGACTATGAACAATCTTGTTAAAAATAACCTTGTAAGAGGTTTACCTTCAAAAGTCTTTTCATGTGATGATCATTGTGTTGCTTGTCTTAAAGGCAAACAACACAAAACTTCTCATAAGACCAAAGAGTTAAATTCTGTTTCTTCTTGTCTCCAGTTACTGCATTTGGATCTGTTTGGTCCTACAAATGTTATGAGTATAGGCAAGAAATCTTACTGCTTGGTTATTGTTGATGATTACTCCAGATTTACTTGGGTATATTTTCTAAGGACTAAGGATGAAACAAGTGGTCTTATCAAATCCTTTATTCTAAGAATTGAAAACCAAACTAATCAAAGAGTAAAAGTCATTAGATCAGATAATGGAACTGAGTTTAAAAATCATGATCTAAACACCTTTTGTGAAGAAAAAGGTATTGAGAGGCAATATAGTGCTCCTAGGACTCCTCAACAGAATGGTGTTGCTGAAAGGAGAAATAGAACACTAATAGAGGCTGCTAGATCTCTGTTGGCTGATTCAAAATTGCCAATTACCTTCTGGGCTGAAGCAGTTAATACTGCTTGTTATGTCCAAAACAGAGTTCTAGTGGTCAAGCAAAAGAACAAGACCCCATATGAGCTTTTAAATAAAAGAAAACCTTTCATTGGTTTCTTCAAATCTTTTGGGTGTCCTTGTACAATTCTAAATACTAAATCTCAGTTAGGTAAGTTTGATAGCAAAGCAGATGATGGATTTCTTGTTGGATATTCATCTCAGAGTAAGGCCTACAGAGTTTTTAACTCTTCTTCTAGAATAATTGAAGAAAGTGACAATGTCAAATGCAATGAGAACACACCAAATCCAGTTGGGTCTGGACCTCAGTGGCTATTTGACATTGATTCACTAACTAACTCTTTTGGTTTCAGTAATGAGTATACAGGAACAGGAAGTAGAGGATCAGGGATCACACAAGTTCAAGAAAGTATATCTAAATCTGTGATTTTTCCCATACCCACAGTAAATTCTGTTGAAGACTGTGAAAAGGAATCATTTACTGGACCAAGTCAGAGTGAAGAAGACACTAGAGATGAGGAGACTCAAGAAAATAATGAAGTGGCATCTGAAAACATTTCAGTTGAGTTGCATGAATCTAATCTTGAGGCTGGACTGAATGAAGAACCTAGTCATAACACCAGAGTTCAAAAGAATCATCCTCCACAGCTGGTAATAGGAGATATCTCTTCTCCTATGATGACTAGACATCAAAGCAGGCTTCAGGAAATGCAAGATCAACAGCATACAGTGCTTTCTTGTTTTCTATCACAGCTTGAGCCTAAAAAGGCACATGATGCTATGAAAGAATCTAGCTGGATAGAAGCAATGCAAGAGGAACTGTTACAGTTCAAGCTACAAGATGTATGGGATCTGGTAGACCTTCCTAAAGGTCACAGAGCAATTGGCATAAAGTGGATTTTCAGAAACAAGAGAGATGAAAGAGGTATTGTCATAAGGAACAAAGCAAGGCTGGTGGCTCAGGGATATACTCAAGAAGAGGGTATAGATTATGAAGAAGTGTTTGCACCTGTGGCCAGAATAGAAGCAATCAGACTATTCCTAGCCTATGCTTCTTACATGAACTTCAAAGTCTATCAAATGGATGTAAAAAGTGCCTTTCTCTATGGGTCAATTGAAGAAGAAGTATATGTCTGTCAACCACCAGGGTTTGAAAACCCAAACTATCCAGACAGGGTATACAAATTAAAGAAAGCACTTTATGGACTACATCAAGCTCCAAGAGCATGGTATGACACTCTGTCATCCTATTTCTTGGAAAATGACTTTGAAAGAGGAGTCATTGATAAGACTCTATTTATCAAGAGAAAGAAGAAGGATATCTTGTTGGTCCAAATTTATGTTGATGACATTATCTTTGGATCTATAAGAAACAACATGTGCAAGGAGTTTGAGGATTTAATGCATCAAAGGTTCAAAATTTGTTCCATGGGGGAACTTACTTTCTTCCTTGGACTCCAAGTTCAACAGAAGTCAGATGGGATTTTCATCTGTCAATCCAAGTATGTGCAGGATATTCTAACCAAGTTTGGTTTCTCAGAATCAAAACCTGCCAGCACACCTATGGAAACACACAAGCAGATCACAACAGATCTTGAGGGGGAGGATATGGATGTGCATCATTATAGATCCATGATTGGCTCTCTCATGTATCTCACAACATCAAGGCCAGATATAATGTTTCCAGTCTGTGTATGTGCAAGATTTCAAGTTAGGCCAAAGCAATCTCACTTTCAAGCTGTTAAGAGGATATTCAGATATCTCAAAGGGCAACCCAGATTGGGACTTTGGTATCCTCATAACTCACCTTTTGACCTAATAGCATACTCAGACAGTGATCTAGGTGGGGCAAACTTGGACAGAAAATCTACTTCTGGAGGATGTCAGTTTTTGGGTGCTAGACTAGTCTCATGGCAGTGCAAGAAACAAACCACAGTATCCACATATACAACAGAGGCAGAGTACATAGCAGCTGCAAGTTGCTGTTCTCAAGTCTTATGGATTCAGAATCAAATGTTGGATTATGGGGTAACCTTTCTACACACTCCAATCTTTATTGACAACAGCAGTGCTATTAGCATTGTGAATAATCCAGTCAAGCACTCAAAAACAAAGCACATTGAGATCAGGTATCACTTTATAAGAGATTGTAATGAAAAGAAACTTATTCAAGTTGTCAAAGTTCACACTGATAATCAGTTTGCTGATTTATTCACGAAAGCTTTTGATGTGGGTAGATTCACTTTCTTGGTAACAAGTATGGGAATGATCAACTCTGAATAATCCCCTTCTCAAAAAGTGGTTTTATATCTGTATATTATTCTTGGAGTTACTAATCTTCTGTTTCAGGATATGCATAGCAGTACTCAGTGTTTAGCAAGTTTAAAAGGAGTAAGTTAGTTAATACTGCTTTTAGTAGTTAATACTGCTTTCAGTTAATACTGCTAGTGGTTAATACTGCTTTCAGTTAATACTGCTAGTAGTTAATACTGCTTTCAGTTAATACTGCTAGTGGTTAATACTGCTTTCAGTTAATACTGCTAGTAGTTAATACTGCTTTCAGTTAATACTGCTAGTAGTTAATACTGCTTTCAGTTAATACTGCTAGTAGTTAATACTGCTTTCAATTAATACTGCTCTAGGTTAATACTGCTTATGTTCCGAATACTATAAATACTCTTTGCCCGCCTAAAAGTTCATAACGTCTCTTTGCATACTGTTCTCTTGCGCTCAAAACCTTTTCTCTCTCAAGTTCGAAGTTTTCAGGCAACCTTTTCACTAAGATCAATGGCATCCATGACTTTTATCGACGAGCACAACGAGATTGCAATGCTACAAAAGCCAAAGCAAGCTGCAGGATTTCATCAGATTGTGGATTTCCTCAAGTCAAGCCACATTGCTCATGCTCTTATTGTATCCCCTACAATCTATATTGAGCATCAAAGGCAGTTCTGGGCTAATGCAACTATTGTTGTTGAGAATGGTGTGCAGATGATCAAGACAAGAATCTGTGATCAATCACTAACGGTTACTGAAGAGGTTATTCGCATCAGTCTACGTCTAGACGATGCCTCTAGTATAACCTCTATCCCAAACGATGAACTGTTTTCAAATCTTACAAGAATGGGGTATGGAGGCCCATTGGGAGTTTTCAAATTCTCTAAAGCAAAATTTTCACCCCAATGGCGTTTCTTTGTCCATACTCTTATGCATTGTATCTCCAAAAAGACTACTGGATGGAGTGAGTTCAGCAGCACTATTGCTTATGCTTTGGTGTGCTTGGCCACGACCAGAAAGTATAATTTTTCTAAAATGATTTTCAGTGATCTTGTCTCAAACATGGGAAACAAAAAGAGCTTCTTTATGTATCCCAGGTTTGTTCAAGAAGTTATTACTCATGAATTGACGGATATACCTCAACCTGTTGGAATATATGTACCTAAACCCCCCAAAGGCAAGGTTTTCTCAAATATGAGAAGATCTGCTGGGACTCTGAAGGAGTTGACACCCCATTGTTCTCTACAATGATGGTGGTGTCCCAAACCAATGAAGGTATGGCAGCAGGGTCAAGGCCCCCATTAGACCAACCCACTGCTAGCCAAGCCCAACCTTCCCTCTCAAAATCAATTCCCCAGTCCCTTCTTGAAAAACCAACCTCTCCAATCACCCAAACTTACAAGAGGAAACAGGTAAAGAAGGCTCCTTCCCTTCTTGTACCATTACCCACTAAGCCTATAAGCCCTCTAAGGGAGAATTCTCCCCTAGAGAATATCCAAAGGAAAACCACAAGGGTGTCTCCCAACCCAAAGGAGGTGCTCTCTAAGGAGGAGGTAGAGTATATGGGTGATGAGGCTGCCACTACTCCTGCTAGTACAGAGGAGGAAAGTGGTAACATCAATAAGACCTCCCCCATGGCAACTTTGAATGAGCAATCATTTGAAGGTCCCTGGTGCCAAGAAACCACAGGGGTGGATAGTGCTTCTGCAAGGCAGAAGACTTCCACTAATAAAAGATCCAATGATCCTTCAAAGGAGGGTAACACTTCTGGAGAGGGTGAGGACAGATATACGTACTATGAATTGATGGAAACAATGGGGAACATCAATCAAGATGTTCTCAAACAAGGCAAAGAAATTGAAGAAATGAAGCTAGTCATTCTGTCACAACAAGTACAGATTGCTAAGCTGAAGAGGATGGTGGTTAGTCAGGTACAAAGGAAGAAGAGAAAGCAATTCCAACTAAGGAGAAGGAAGTCTGAAAATGATGCTCCCAAAAAGGGGGAGATCAACATGGAAGAAGTCACAAGAAAGGGGGAGATTGATAGAGAAAAACTTGATGTTGAGGGGGAGCAGGAAGCAGAAACACAAACAGACTCATTGCCAAAAGAATCAAAAGAAGCAGCAGAAACAGTTACTACTGCTGACATTAATAAAGCAGCAGAAACTGTGAAAGAAGTTTTAACAGATCTTGAGATTGCAGAAACCTTACTAAAAGCCAAGAATGATACTCCCAAGGTCACTTCAAAGACCAAAGGTGTGATCATAAAAGAACAAGGTGAAGTGATCAAGAAAGATAACAGTAAAAAGGCAATGAGCAAAGACAAAGGAAAAGCAAAGATGGTAGAATCTGATCAACCAATCAAAAAGCAAAGATTGGTTGAATCAGATGAAGCCCTAGCTAAAAAGATGCAGGAGGATTTTGAAAAAGAAGAAAGAGTTCAGATGGAAAAGGACAGGGAAATGGCAAAAGCTCTAGCTGCTGAACTGAATGAAGCTTATCAACAGAGTATGGCAACTGAAATTGCACAGAAGAAAGCTGCAAGTATGAAGAAATCAGTAGTGAAAACAGCTGCAAAGAAGAGAAAACCCTCAAAGACATTCCTAGGTACCCAAGAGAGAAACAAGATGATTATATTTCTTAAAGGTGCTGTAGGAGTCAAAAAGGAGATGTTCTCCAAAATGTCTTTTGATAAGATCAAAGAGCTCTATGATTCAGAGATGTTAAAGCTTCAGGGAAATGAAACTGCTAGGGTGGAGATGGAGATGAGCAAGAAACACCTCCTAAGAAAGAGTCAACTCTGGGAGAAAGTCTAAGAACTTTAAAGAGAACAAAAATGATGGCAAGGAGAAAGCCAATCAAGAAGCCTAAAGTATCTGAAGAAGAGGCTAAGAAGGTTGCTGAAGAAGAAGGGGCACCTGAGTCATCTAAACAGACAGAGCCAGCTAACACTGATGATGTAAATTTGTATATGGTAGTGATGGACAAAGTGCCTGAACCAATTTCAGCAGAACCTGTAGGAGTTAAGCCTCCTGAGGTCATTCTCTGGGATACATTGACAGTGGATGGAAAGGAATACATAAGACTGAAAAGAAAGGATGAAAAGTATGAAGTGTTCAACACATGGGCAAAAATTGTCAGAACATGCTCTAGATCAGATCTTGAAGAAATGTTTGAGATAGGAATGAAGTTGTATGCAGATATTCTAAAGGCTCCAGGAATTTCAATTACAAAACTGGTAATGGAGTATCTGTGTATGATGTTCAAACCTGAAGAAGTAAAGCATATGATCAAGGATGTATTCAAGTCGGTCAACAGTTGGACTCTATATGAAATTAGTGGAGTATATACAGTGACTTTGAATTTAAATCACACTGAATACTTCCTAGTGGATAGAGTGTATAATCATAGCAGATTAAAGCTACATGCCATGCTGAAGAAAAAGTTAAGGTGTGTTCCAGATTCAGAAATGGCTAAATACTTGATTCAAAGAACCATCAATCAGAGTTTGGGATTGGATGCAAACACTGGAATTTAGGCCATGATAGAGTTTTGGGAGCATCTTGAAGATTAATTCTGAAGAACTTGACTTCTCTTCTTAAAAGTCAAGTTAGGGGGAGATTGTTGAGAACTGAAGAATTCATCAAGTATGGTTAATGCTGCTGGTTCAAAGTTACTACTGCTAGAAGCCTTAAAGGTTAATACTGCTGAGTGTTACTACTGCTAGTACTATTAATACTGCTAGTAGTTAGTGCTGCTTAGTAGTTAATGCTGCTAGAAGAAGTTAATGCTGCTGATCATGGTTAGTGCTGCTAAAGAGATTCGGATGGAAAGAATGACAGCTGGATAATCTGAAGATTATGGAAGCTTAGAGATATACATGGAAGATATACTGAAGATATTCTATTTATTGTAATTATCTTTGTATTCAGTATATATATTGTATAGTTTAGAATAATGAGTTAACTTTTGTTTTCATTCTTTTAGAGAGAAAATCAACCTCAAGGCATAGATCCTAGTTCTAGAGAAGTAGAATTCGTATTGGTGAGCCTATTCATCAATATTGAGGTTGAGTGAGTAATCTTGTAACTTCAAAGCATTCAATACAAGTTTACAGTTTGTTAATTATATTCTGTTTTGATTTTCTGTTTGATTAAATATCAAAGTGTTATTCCGCAAACTTCTTTGATATTGTTTCTGAGAATTAATTCTTGTTGAGAATTCGATCCTGACACCATAGTTGAAGATCCATATGGAGTTGTGTACAAGAATGGATCAAATGAAAAATGCTTTCTCAGATTTGAAGAAATTGCTCATTACTCTGATGGAACTTTAAAGGTGATTAAGCTTCAGTTGGAGCAACATCTGAAGGAGGCTAAAAGAAGATTTTTGGAAACAAGAGGTAATGCATTTCTGGTTGATAATAATGAAATCTGACTTCTCCAGAAAACTTTAGATACAATTGAAGAGAGATTGAATTTCCGCTCTACTCTGCGACGTTTGGAAGTATTAATCGGGCTGAATAGACTTCGTCAAAGAGAAGAGCGTCAGTGATTCTTCAAAGTCGCCTGGTTGGTCTATGCTGTTTTAGAAGATTGTTTTTGAAGACTACGACGCCAATGATTACTAAGGGGGAGATTGTTATATCTGTTATTATAGTAATCATTGTATTTATTTCCTAGTCTAGACTGTTCTTAATGATGTAATCTGTTTTGTTAAGGCTAGGGGTATTTAAGTCCCCTTAGAACTTTGCTCTTGGAACTTTGACACTTACTTTGAATATATCTGATTACATTTGGCGCTCCTACTTTCTCTATCTAAAGATTTAGAGATCTTGGACTTTCAGTTCTTATATGTTCAAACCACTTCCTGAATCTTAAACTGATTTCATAATTTGGAAGTGTGATTTTAAAAGTTTTCAAGATCTATTTGTGCTTTAAATGAAATAGTTAAACCAAATTGAGCATCATATGCATAATAGGAAAACATGATTTCATTGTGCTAGGACTTAACACAACTTCTATGGATACACGTTAACCAATGTTTCCTACCCAAGAGAGTAATCCATAGTGATTGAGTGTGAGAAGTTGAAAAGAAATGAGTGTGGATTGTGTGATGAGATATAATGCAAAAGAGAGTTTGGTTAGAAGTAAACTGAATGTTTAAAAGAAAGAGGGTGTCAAAACAGAGTTAAAAGAATATCAAAACTCTGCACCAACTACTTTCTGAGTCGGGCAACCACATTTCTAGTGTTTCACATTTCTTTGGTGAACATTTTTGAAACAGGCAACTAGCCCATGCCAACTCTTGATTAACCTCACCAACTACTCATTTTCTTCTTAAAAAGGAAACTGTTTCATTTTTCAAAGGGAAACCAGCACAATTACTATCTGATTTTCATTTGGAAAATCTGGATATTGAAAAGAAGGAAGTCTGCCCCACCTTCGTACTTCAATCATGCACATTGAGTCTGTGTTTAACTTATTGTTGTCTCAGTGGTTTACACAATTTTGAGCCTATAAGCAATCATTAAAGTGCTTAATTCTTTCCAACACATGCACGAACACACAAGGAATTTGTTTCTTTGTAATAACGTTCATAGAAATTGCCTTTGTGGTGTTTCGATGATTTAATGGAAGCCCTGGGGGAGTGAACATCATAAAATCTCCTTTCCAATGTGTATTCGTTACACACAGTGACTTAGTGTTACTGACAGACATTTTAACTGATTCATTTGTTGATTCAGGTGTTACACGATTATTTTGTCTGGATTTGCAAAGATCTGGATGAATATCTTTTGAATTGATGGATCAGTAGCTCCAATGAGAAGACATTTCATGATAAGTTTTGATGATGTCGATTCTCTATTAATCAAAAAGGGGGAGAACCTAAGGCTTGAAGAAATGTCCATTACATTCCAAAGACATTGGAGAAGAGAAGAACTAACCAAGAAATGCGATAGATCAAAGTATTCTGAAGACATGCTGATTTAAGAGAAATTTTCTTTGAAGATACTTTGCTAAAGCATTCTGAGCTAAAACCTGGAGATTATTACATGTGGAAGATAACAAAGGAGATTCCAACTTCTTAGCTGAAAGAGAAGACTGAATTGCTAAATCTTTTTAGTAATGATCTTTATCCAAAGGGGAAATTGTTAGCGCACAAATCTATTGGATTCAAGATCATCCAATCTGAAGTTTGCAACCTGAAGCTAATGCCGGAAAGTCGACTCTTAATATAAGTCTAATGTCGTTTGTAATAAAATGTCAAAGTTTAGTTTTTAGTATTTTATTATTATTTCTAAATATATAAGTTATTAGATATTAGTTAGATATTATTTAGATATTAGTTTTGTTATCAAGTTGATGTTAGTGTGTTAGAGAAGCAATCTAAGAAATCAGAACACACACACACACACTTTACTGTTCATCAGAGAGAACATCGAGAGCTTCAAGAACAAACATCAACCTTGTAATCGATTGATTATTAATCAAACAGATTGGTAATCGTATATGTGTTTGAGTCTATAAGAACTTGATAATATTGTGGACCGACAATTATAGTAGTTAAAGTGTAAACATTACTCTACTATTACTCGTAGGTTATCTATTCTCTGTACAACATCATGAATTTAAGTACTAATGCTATCATCTTTATTTATACTATCAAAATGGATAAAACTAGAAGAGGTGGAACCTGGAGAGTATCAGTGTCTGAGCTGAAACAGAATGCAAGCATGAGTTGGAATACGCGCATGCTGATTCTAGCATCTTCAGCTTCCAAAGAACCATTTCGGCAGTTAACACATCAACAAGGTCCTGGGAATCTCAAGTATCAGGTCTTCTCTATACAATGAACAAAGTATGACAGTTGAAACTTTTAATATCAGTCTGTGCATGATCATCAATGGTGACAGAAGAAATATCATAGATGAGACAGTGATTCAACCAATCTAAATGTTGCTTGAGGTATCTTTTGGGAAGCAAAAATGGGTGCAATTGTTTTGACTTTAGACTTTTGAACCATATTAAATATTGTCTTTACTTTTAACTTATTGATGAATTATGATGTGGCAAGGATGTTGATTAATTTTCTTGATATTATTATTATTTACAAATATATTTTTTTTCATTTCTTCATCATCCTCTTCACCATTACAGACTACCACCATCCTCATTTCAACCTCCGACAAAAAGAAACACAAAGTTTTGTTAGAAGGGTGGAGTTTGGATTTACATTATGCTCCAATCAAATACAAAATTCGTCAAATAGTTATTTTTCTTTTTACGAAATACTTTACCATATATAATTTTTATAAAGTTAAACCAATTAATTAATACGGTCGGTAGAGATAATGAAATATATTGACTTAAGTTGGTGACAACTACGACAATAATCAATAATGGTAACAAACAACAAGGAAAATAGCCACCAACAACAATTACAAACAAAAATACAACAATGATAACGATCACAACAAAAGTAACATTTGCAATAACAATACTAATGATGGTTAAAACAGAACAACAACAACATCAATCAATCAGGAGATTGGTATTATGTATGCAATAAGCTTAAGATGATGACTTGTACAATAAAGTTTTGATTTTTGAAAAAAAGAAGAAAGATAAGTTTTGAACCAATCATCTTATTATATAATAATAATAAAAAAAAGTGGTGAATGGTTCCAAAGTAGGTTTGATGGGGACTGTAGAGGAGATGAAGATAATTCGGAGGAAAACAGGGGTGACATGGCAAAACAGAAACAAAAGCTATTTCCTTCTCTTCTCCTCCTCCTCCTCCTCCTCCTCCTCGTCGGAAAAGGGAAAGAAAAACAAGAAATGAGCTATCAACACTACCCACCACCAGGTAATAGTAATGGTAATGGTAAATGGTGATTTTGATTTCTTCTAAAATCAATTAATAATAATAGTAATAATTTTGTTTAATTGTTTCTTCATGTATAAAGGGTATGGGTCTACATACCCTCCTCCAGGCTACTCATCATCAGCTCATGATCATGGTCATGGTCACGGTTATCCACCACAATATATGGGTTTGGGTTCACCTTACCCACCACCACCTGCTGCTGCAGATCCATATTCTTACAGGCCACAACCACATCCTTAGCCTCAGTATCCGGGGGTTATCAAGGATACTTTGCTCCAGATCAGTATCCTCCACCTTCACATCATTCCAATATTCATTACCACTGTCAACATGACGATCATCATGATGACTGCTCCTCTTTCTTAGGGTCTGGTTCGTATTTCCTTTTCTTTTCTTTCTTTTCTTTTCTGTTGGGTCTGAAATATGCTAAGTCTGGATAGTGCTGCTGAGTATTGAAGATTACTACTGCTGAAGACTTTAGTACTGCTACTTGAAGAAATTACTACTGCTAGTAGTATTACTACTGCTTGAAGGGTTAGTACTGCTAGAAGAATAGTTAGTACTGCTTGGAGAGTTAGTACTGCAAGATGGAAACTACTGCTAGCATGTTAGTACTGCTGAAGAAGAAGATACTGCTAGAAGAATTAATGCTTCTAATGTTGATAAGGACAGTTTGTTACTTGGAACGAAAGACAAGGAGTTGAAGATAATTATGGAATGGATACTGAAGATCAATGTTTCTTTAATAATTATCTTGTAATCTGTTTTAAATATATAGTCTAGAAGTTTTAGATAAAAGTGATGTACATACGTTTTTGTTTAGAAGAGAGAATTAGCCTCAAGATTATTAGTGACCCTTTCATTAGAGAAGTTTTAAACGTCTGTTGAGCCTGTTCAACAGATTGAGGCTTTGGTTGTAATCATCAAGTTAATTCAATATAACTTGTGATTTGAATTCATAAACTGTTTCATTGATTTATTGTTAAAGTGTTATTCCGCAACTTCTTTAACAAAGTTTATGAGTGTTTATTTAAATTCTTGTTTTGAATTTCGATCCTGACAAGTGGTATCAGAGCGTAGGAACTCAGAGATCAATAATCATCATGGATGGATCAAGCGACAGTGTTCTTGTTTCAAAGGTTCCCATGCTCAAACCTAATGAATTTGACATGTGGAAAATCAGGATCAGGCAGTATATACTTCTTACAGACTACTCAATGTGGGATATCATTGAGAATGGTCCCTCCAGTGAAGGAGAGATAGGAGCAGATGGCAAGAGACCTCTACCAAAGACTGATGGAGAAAGAAAGATGAGGCAGGCTGGGATGAAAGCCTTGAGCACTTTGCTCCTGGCAATACCTAATGAATATCAACACCAGTTTTGCAACTGTGCTGATGCTAAAATCTTGTGGAATGCTTTGGAGAAGAGGTTTTCAGGTACCGAAAGCACTAAGAGAAATCAAAAAGCAATTCTCAAGCAAAAATATGAAAATTTTATGTCCACAAAGAATGAGTCTATGACTCAAACCTTTGATAGGTTCAACAAGTTGATTGGAGAATTGGTCGTTGTTGGTGTCAAGATGGACCAGGATGATGTCAACAGAAAGTTTCTAAGATCTCTTGGTGAAGAATGGGTAACGTATACAGTATCATTCAGGCAGAATGATAATATGGAGGATAAGGAACTTGATGATCTCTACAATGATCTCAGGGTGTTTGAAGCAGAAGTTGAATCTAAGAAGAAGCCATCTGGATACTCTCACAATGCTGCTCTCTTATCATCTACTACTGATTCTTCTACAAACACAGAATCAGTTAGTGCTGCTTATAGCTCAAAACAGGATGGACCCAATGATTCTGTTTTGGAAGCTTTCCTTACTAGCCATGTTAAATCTTCTCTTATTAATGATGATCCGGAGCAGATCAATGTTGATGATCTTGAAGAGATGGACATCAAGTGGCAAATGGCAATGCTCACCATGAGAATCAAAAGATTCATTAAAAGAACTGGAAGAAACAACTTTGCCATGAGAAGAGAAGATGGTGCTGGATTTGACAAATCCAAGGTGGAGTGCTACAAGTGCCACAAATTGGGGCACTTTGCAAGAGAATGCAGAGGAGGAATGTCTCAACAACATGGGAGCAACAATCAACAATCAAAGTCCACAAACTACAACAACAACAGGAACTCATCTCAAGCACTTGTCTCACAAGATGGAATGGGATTTGATTGGAGTGATCAAGCAGATGAGGCAATCCAGAATCAAGCATTGATGGCTGAGGTTTCAGAATCTTCAAGCACAACAATCCCCACAGAGGTAAAATCAAAACTTTGCTCTAAAGCCTGTCTTGAAATTGTTAGAAAGTACAGGGATCACAATCAGAGCATGTATGATGATCTTAAGAGGTTGGAGAAACATAGAAGAGAGTCTAGTTTGATCATTGTGAATTTTGAAGAACAAATTAAGGCATATCAAGCCAATGAACTTCAACATTCATATGACCACAACTATTGGAAGTGGGAGAAGAAGGAGTTAGAGATTAAGCTAGAGAAGACCAGAGAGGAATGTGAGAAAATTAGGAGTGAATTTGAGAAGGCCAAATTAGATATTGAAAAATTTTCCAATGCTTCTAAAGCAATGGACTCTTTACTCAAAACTCAAGTTCATGACAAACTGAAGAGAGGTCTAGGCTACAACAACACCCCTCCACCTTACAATAACAACTATATTCCACCCACCTCAGAACTCTTAGAAAGAGAAGATACGAAGGACTTACCTGCAGGAGCTACAGAAGTAGATCCACTAGACAAAGTAGTGGTTGAGGTAGAGTCTGAAGAAGAGAACACCGAGGATAAGAATAAGGAAGACCAGAAAGAAATTCCCCTAGAAAACCATATTCTTATAAATGAGGGGGGGGGGTAAACCATTTGTCAAGAGTGAGAAAGTGGAGATGTCTAAGATAGGGATAGATAATGTTAAGAGTGAGAAAGCTGAGACCTCTAGGAATCAGAAGGAAAAGGTACAGGGAGTTCACTATATGCAAACTACTGTTGTAAATCCCTGTACTTGTCAACAGATCAAGCTCCATCAACATGATAAAATAAGGGGAAATCAGAGAAACAGAAATAACCAGTGGGCTCAAAAACAAGGAATTGATCTAAGCAAAATCAATAGACCAAAGCCTTGTTTTATTTGTGGCAAGTTGAATCATTTAGCCAAACACTGTTATTTCAATCCTGTTAACCAAAGAATTACTTTTCAAAGAAAAATACAAAATTCTGTTGGTTATAGGAAGCAATCAAGAAGATCAAGGAACCACATGGCTGAGAATGTAGGAACAGCACCAATGAAAACTGGTACTGCAAAATCTCATATTCAGAATAAGTTTGCTAAAACAAAAGAAAATACTCCAAGCAAATCCAGGAGTAACTAAAAGAATAACAAAGCAAACAACTTTGCCAAAATTTGGGTTCCAAAATGCACTAAACCTGTTAGTACTGCTACCTCAAATAGTATTGCTAACAGAAATAGTGCTGCTGATAGCAATACTACTGCTAACAAAATTAGTACTGCTAACAGAGTTAGTACTACTGACCAAGTTATTACTGCTAACAAAGTTAGTACTGCTAACAAGGTTAGTACTGCTGACCAAGTTAGTACTGCTAACAAAGATAGTACTGCTACCAGTGTTAATACTGTCAAGCCTATAATTCTGACAAAGTATTACAGCCATGAGATTCCTAATTCTGATCATCTCATCAAGACTAAGCTTACTAATTATGAGTATGTTGATGAGAAAAGGCAACCCAAGACCATTTTGGCTTGGGTTCCCTCAAAACACTAACTGTTTTATCTTATGTGTAGGGCAACCAACAGCTCAAGAGGAAGAGCATATGGCATGTAGATAGTGGTTGTTCTAGGCACATGACAGCTAACATGGCCTGCCTTCAAAATTTCAAAAAGTTTGATGGAGGACGTGTTGCTTTTGGTGACAATCCAGCAGGAGGACTTTTGAAGTGGTTTACTATGTTGAGCAATTGAGATACAACCTGTTAAGTGTATCACAGGTTTGTGACAAGAAACATAGTATATTATTTAGTGATACTGAATGTATTATCCTTGCTCCAGGATTCAAGGTAGTTGATGAAAATATGATACTACTTAGAACTCCTAGAAAGGATAATGTTTATTGTTTGGACTTAGAGAGTGTCTCATCTGATTCATCACTAAACTGTCTGTTTTCAAAAACTTCTTTAGATGAATCATCTCTTTGGCACAGAAGGATGTGTCACATGAATTTTAAAACTATGAACAATCTTGTGAAAAAACAACCTTGTGAGAGGTTTGCCTCAAAAAGTGTTTTCATGTGATGATCATTGTGTTGCATGTCTGAAAGGCAAGCAGCACAAAACTTCTCGTAAGTCCAAAGAAATAAACACAATCTCTTCACCCCTTCAGTTATTGCATATGGATCTTTTTGGTCCTACAAATGTGATGAATATTGGTAAGAAATCCTATTGCTTAGTCATTGTTGATGACTTCTCTAGATTTACCTGGGTATATTTTCTGAGGACCAAGGATGAGACAAGTGGACTGATCAAATCCTTTGTCCTTAGGATTGAAAACCAAACAAATCTAAGAGTTAAAGTCATCAGATCTGATAATGGAACTGAGTTTAAAAACAGTGACTTAAACAGCTTTTATGAGACTAAAGGTATTGAGAGACAATTCAGTGCTCCTAGGACTCCTCAACAAAATGGTGTTGCTGAGAGGAGAAATAGGACATTGATTGAGGCTGCTAGATCTCTGTTGGCAAATTCAAAATTACCCATTACTTTTTGGGTAGAAGCAGTTAATACTACTTGTTATGTCAAAAACAGAGTTCTAGTAGTCAAATCCCAAGGAAAGACACCTTATGAACTTTTCAAAAAGAAGAAACCTTTTATTGGATTTTTCAAACCTTTTGGGTGTCCTTGCACAATTCTCAACACCAAATCTCATTTAGGCAAGTTTGAAAGCAAAGCTGAGGATGGATTTCTTGTTGGATACTCCTCTCAGAGCAAGGCATACAGAGTATTCAACAGTTCTTCCAGGATTATAGAGGAAAGTGACAATGTCAAATGCAATGAGAACACACCAAATCTGATTGGTATGGGTCCTGATTGGTTATTTGACATTGATTCACTAACTAATTCTTTGGGTTTTAGTGATGAACAAATTGCAGGAACAAGTTCAGAAAAGATACCAGAACAGAGACAAGAGTTTGTACTATTCCCTATACCTACAGTTGATCCTGCTGAATTCTGTCAACAAGAAAAGAAAGATGATTCAGAAACAGAGGATTCTGAACCAGAACAGGATGAAGATGATAAAGGTGATGAAGAGGATATAGGTGAAAAGGAGGATGCTCATTCTTTAGGTTCAGGAAACACAGGTCCTGAAATGCCTACATTGTCAGAGGATGATACTGATGAAGAAAATTCTTCAGTATTTGGTGGAAACACTCCTGAAAAGAATGACTCTAATCTTGATGAAAATATTAATGAGGAGGCTGCCCATCAAACAAGAACTCAGAAGAATCATCCTCCTCAATTGGTGATTGGTGATATCAATTCTCCCATAATCACAAGGCATCAAAGTAAGTTATGAGGATTGAAAGACTTAAAGTCAGGGTTGTTGTCCTGTTTTCTATCCCAGATTGAACCCAAGAAGGCATATGATGCAATGAAAGACCCAAGCTGGATAGAAGCAATGCAAGAGGAGCTGCTGCAGTTTGTGCTGCAAAATGTGTGGGATCTAGTTGACCTTCCACAAGGACACAGGGCAATTCGAACTAAATGGATTTTCAGGAATAAGAAAGATGAGAGAGGGATAGTGATAAAGAATAAGTCCAGACTTGTGGCACAAGGGTACACACAAGAAGAGGGGATAGACTATGAAGAAGTGTTTGCTCCAGTAGCCAAAATTGAGGCAATTAGGCTGTTTCTAGCTTGTGCTTCTTTCATGAAGTTCAAAGTATATCAGATGGATGTTAAGAGTGCATTCCTATATGAGAAAATTGATGAAGAAGTGTATGTTTGCCAATCTCCAGGGTTTGAGAATCCTAACTTTCCTAACAAAGTATACAAATTAAAGAAGGCACTCTATAGGCTACATCAAGCACCAAGAGCATGGTATGACACTCTGTCTACCTACCTCTTGGCAAATAATTTTGAAAGAGGAATCATTGACAAAACCCTTTTCATTCAAAGGAAGAAGAAGGACATTCTGCTTGTACAAATATATGTGGATGATATCATCTTTGGATCCACAAAAGATCATATGTGCAAGGAGTTTGAGGAGTTGATGCACAAAAGATTTAAGATGAGCTCTATGGGTGAACTCATATTCTTCCTTGGGCTACAGGTTAAACAGAAGAAAGATGGCATTTTCATAAGTCAATCCAAGTATGTGGAGGATATACTTACAAAGTTTGGATTTTCAGAAGCAAAGCCTGCAAACACACCTATGGAAACACACAAACAGATCACTGCAGATCTTGAGGGGGAGGATGTGGATGTTCATCATTATAGATCCATGATAGGCTCCCTCATGTATCTAACAGCTTCAAGACCAGACATTATGTTTGTTGTATGTGTGTGTGCCAGATTTCAAGTGAGGCCTAAGCAATCTCACTTTCAAGCAGTCAAAAAGATCTTCAGATATCTCAAAGGACAACCTAGGTTGGGTCTTTGGTATCCTCATGACTCACCATTTGATCTACTTGAATATTCAGATAGTGATTTGGGTGGTGCAAACTTGGATAGAAAGTCTACATCAGGAGGATGTCAGTTTTTTGGAGCAAGGCTAGTTTCATGGCAGTGTAAAAAGCAAACCACAGTGTCCACCTCTACTACAGAAGCAGAGTATATAGTTGCTGCAAGCTGTTGCTCTCAAGTGCTATGGATTCATAATCAGATGTTGGACTATGGTATTACTTTTCTTAACACTCCCATCTTCATTGATAACAACAGTGCTATAAGCATTGTTAATAATCCAGTGAAGCATTCAAAAACCAAGCATATAGAAATCAGGTACCATTTTATTAGAGATTGCAATGAAAAGAAGTTAATTCAGGTTTTGAATGTACACACTAGTAATCAATTTGCTGATCTATTCACCAAAGCTTTTGATGTGGGTAGATTCACATTCTTGGTTACAAGTGTGGGAATGATAAACACTGAATAAGCCTTTTTTGATTTTCTTCAAGTACCATTTCTGTATAGATTCTTCAAAGTTTACTTTCTCATATTTCTTTGTGCATGGTGCTGCTAACCATTTGTTTTTAAGTGTTTCAGATAGCTTTTGCTGATTAGATACTTGGTACTTCTGGTTAAGTTAATACTGCTCTCTATATTACTCATGATGACAGTTCAAATATGGTTAAGTATGGTTACTACTGCTAGGTGGTTTATACTGCCAGTACAAAGTTACTACTGCTTGTCTTATTTCTACTGCCAAACAGTGTTAATACTGCTAGTCTGTGTTAATACTGCTGGTATGTGTTACTACTGTTGATATGAGTTAATACTGCGGGTTTGTGTTAATACTGCTAGGGTACTTAGTACTGCTTTTAACCGAATCCCTAACCCTATAAATACCCTTTCTGACTGACAAAACCCAAACGGCTCTTTGAACTTCCATTGAGTTTTCATCCTCTCTCTCTTCCTAGAATTCTTGACTTCCAGTGTGTAAACCCTAGTTGTGTTTCGAACTCTAGACTCGATCAGAAAGATGGCAGCACTTGATTTCATTGATGACCACAATGAGCTTGCAATGCTACAAAAACCCAAACAAGCTGAGGGTTTTCATGGAATTGTGGATTTCTTAAAATCATCGCACCTTGCATATGCGCTTACTGTTAATCCTACCATCTATGTGGAACTTATGCGACAATTCTGGGCCAATGCATCTATTCAGACAGTTGATGGCAATCAGGTCATACAATCAAGGGTCTGTGATAAACCTATCACATTCACAGAAGGCTGCATACGCACTCATCTTCGTCTAGATGATGCATCAGGTATCTCTACTCTCCCAAATGAAGATTTATTTCAAGAGATTGGTAGAATGGGGTATGAAGGTCCTACTGAGGTTTACAAGTTTTATAAAAGCAAATTTTCACCTCAGTGGCGATTCTTTGTTCATACTCTTCAACACTGCATATCTCGCAAGACAACTAGATGGAGTGATTTTAGCAGTACAATAGCTTATGCTCTTGTATGCTTAGCTACCTCCAGAAAGTTCAATTTTTCCCAAATGATTTTAAATGATTTGATGTCAAACTTAGATACCAAAACCAAAACCAAAAAATTTTATATGTATCCAAGGTTTGTACAAGAGGTAATAAGCAAGGAATTGAAGGATTTACCCTCTTTTGAAGAGGTATATGTACCTAAACCTCCCAAAGGGAAGGTGTTTTCCAATATGAGAAGGCCTAGTAAGGACTTTTCTGGAAAAGACACATCATTGTTCTCTACAATGATGGTTGTGTCCCACCCACATGGTGAGGCATCAGGGTCACAACCCATATCTGACCAACCCACTGATGACCTACCCACACCATTCACTTCAAATATTCATCCTCAGCTCCCTGTTGATAAGCCAATTCCCCCAATCACTCAAAAATATGCAAGAAAAAAGGTACAGAAGGTTCCTTCCCTTCATGTATCTACACCCCAAAAGCCTACAAGCCCTCTGATGGAGCATTCTCCATCAGAGAATATCCAAAGGGAATCCCCAGGGGTGTCTTCCAACCCCGAGAAGGTGCTCTCTAAGGAGAAGGATGAGCATGTGGGCAGCAAGGCTCACACTACTGATTCTGCACAAGGTGTGGATCACGACAGTGTGAACATGACTAAGACCTTCCCCATGGAAACTTTAGATGAGAAATCATCTAAGGGTCCCAGGTGCCAAGAAACCAAGGGGGTAGTAGGTGCTTTTGCTAGGTAGAAGGCCTCTACTAAAAGATCCCATGATCCTTCACGGGTGGTAAACACACCTAAAGGAGGTGAGGACAAATATAACTATGATGAATTGATGGAAACCATTGACAATGTGAACTTGGATGTAATCAACCAGGGCTTGGAGATAAAGAAGTTGAAAAAGGTGATCACTTCTCAACAAGTGCAGATAAACAAACTGAAGAAGATGGTACTCAGTTTGGTGCACAAAAAGAAGAGAAAGAAATATGTCTTGAAGAAAAGGGGAAGTGCTCATGATGCTTCCAAAAAGGGGGAGAATCAAGAAGCAGAAGTTGAGAAGGAGAGTTCAGTGGATATGGAATATCAATTTGAGGGGGAGATTAGTGGTGAAGCTAAAAAGAAGGTAAAGGAAGATCAAAGTGTGAAAGCAGCAAAAACAATAATGAAAGAAGCAGAAACTGTAGAAGCAGCAGTAACTACTGAACCAGAAGTAGAAACTGCCAAAGCAGTAGAAACAGAGGAAGCAGCAGCAGAAACTGGAATGTCTATAGAAGAAATAGAGATTGCAGAGACTTTGGTGAAGGCAAAGAATGACACTCCTAAGGCCAATCAAAAGGCTAAGGGAGTGGTGATTAAAGAAGGAGGATCAGAGAAGAAAAAGAAAGAGGTCAGTGTGTTAGAGGCCAAGAAGAAGAAAGGGAAAGAGAAGATGGTTGAGCCTGTGAAACCATTAAAGAAGCAGAAACAAATAGATTTGGATGCAGAATTAGCAAATGAGTTAAATGTACAGTTTGAGAAGGAACTTGAAAAGGAGAATGAAATCCAAAAAGCCAAAGATAGAAAGCTTGCATTAGATTTGGCAAAAAGGCTCAATGAAGAATACCAGAAGAGCTTGAAAACTGCTGCAAAGAGGGTTACAATGAAAGCAACAAGACAAAGGAAGCCTTCAAAGACCTTTCTAGCTACACAAGAAAGAAGAAAAATGATAAACTTCTTGAAAGGATCTGTTGGAGTTCCTGAAGGGATGTTTACAAAAATGTCTTTTAGTATGATAGAAGACTTATACAACAAGGAGATGACCAAGATGAAAGGAGACTTCAATCAGAGGGTTGAATTTGAAAGAAAGATGAAAGAAAGACATGATCTGAACATTCAACAGCCTTTTCCTGACAGCGAAGAAGGCACTCCGACTAAAGAAAAGATAGAAGTCAAGAAGAAAGAGACTCTAGCTCAGAAGATTGGAGATGTTAAAAGAATGAAGTCAATTGCTTCAAAGAAAAAGGCAAAAAGGCCAAGAACTGAGGAAGGTGAGAAAGAGCAGGCCAGTGAAAGAATGGAAGCTGAATCATCAAGACCTACTGTTGCACCTCCTGTAGAGCAGCAGAAACAAGCAGAGCATGTTGAAACTCAAGAGCAGAGTCAAGAGCAATCAAGTCAAAAATCTTCAGAACAGCCAAGACAATTTGATGAGCAGTTTGATTTGTATATGACAGTGACAAATGAAGAACCATTGAAAGCTGATCCTATCTCAGTGAAAGCTCCAGAAATTATTCATTGGGATACTGTGGTGGATAAAAGAATAGAATATTTCAGAATCAAGAGAATAGGTGACAAGTATGAGGTCTATTCAACTTGGGGTAAGATAATCAGAAGCTGTACCAGAGTTGATTTGGAAGAAATGTACAAGGTTGGATTAAAACTGTATGGTGACTTGTTAAAAGGAGCAAGGATGAGCTTAACAAAGATGGCTCTGAAGTATTTGTGCATGATGTTTGACCCTGATAAAGTTAAATATCTTATCAAAGACTTACATCACAGAGATGGATTTAACATCATTGATCATTGGATGTTTTTTGAAAGATCTGGAGTCTATGTCATAACCATTGATAAAAGCTTTCATGAGTACTATTTGGTTGATAAGGTGTATGACCACAGCAAAGAAAAGTTGCAAGGGATGCTGAAAGCTAAGTTGGTCTGCCCTACAGGTTCAGAAATGGTAAGAATTGTGATCAGAAGAACAATCAATCAATATCCAGGATTGGATCCTAATCTGGGAAATTGAGCAGTAATTTTGAAAGCATCATGAAGACCTTATTCTGAAGAACTTAACTTCTTGTTTACAAAAGTTAAGTTAGGGGGAGATTGTTGGGTCTAAAATATGCTAAGTCTGGATAGTGCTGCTGAGTATTGAAGATTACTACTGCTGAAGACTTTAGTACTGTTACTTGAAGAAATTACTACTGCTAGTAGTATTACTACTTCTTGAAGGGTTAGTACTGCTAGAAGAATAGTTAGTACTGCTTGGAGAGTTAGTACTGCAAGATGGAAACTACTGCTAGCATGTTAGTACTGCTGAAGAAGAAGATACTGCTAGAAGAATTAATGCTGCTAATGTTGATAAGGACAGTTTGTTACTTGGAACGAAAGACAAGGAGTTGAAGATAATTATGGAATGGATACTGAAGATCAATGTTTCTATAATAATTATCTTGTAATCTGTTTTAAATATATAGTCTAGAAGTTTTAGATAAAAGTGATGTACATACGTTTTTGTTTAAAAGAGAGAATTAGCCTCAAGATTATTAGTGATCCTTTCAATAGAGAAGTTTTGAACGTCTGTTGAGCCTGTTCAACAGATTGAGGCTTTGGTTGTAATCATCAAGTTAATTCAATATAACTTGTGATTTGAATTCATACACTGTTTCATTGATTTATTGTTAAAGTGTTATTCCACAACTTATTTAACAAAGTTTCTGAGTGTTTATTTAAATTCTTGTTTTGAATTTCGATCCTGACATTTTCTTTTATCTATCTATCTATCTATCTATCTTTCCTCCATCATATTTCCTTTTGCAGTCTCGCTGCCCTTTGCTTCTGTTGTATCTTGTAGGAATGCTTTTAACCTCACTTACAACATATGAATCTCATTATTAGGTATTTTAATGTTTCCGTTACCTTTTCTTATACTACTATTTCTTATGTTTTAATTAAGAAGCATACCCAATTCTAACACATTTATTTATTATTTTGCAACTCCTTTATAACATCAACATAGACTAAGACAGTATTTGCTTCACCACCTGCCTCTTCAACAAAAATTAAAATATATACACAAAACATTACAAGTGTTTTTGTAAATCCAACACTTGAAAAACACACATCAACATCATTTCTACAAGAGGCTATTGCCCTTTTGATTCTTTTCTATGTATGTACCAGTCTTGTTTCATTTCATTAATTCCTTTTGTATCACTACTACTTTACTTGCACCACTCGACTAAAATTTAAAAACACACACACAAGGAATCAATCACATCACACTCCATTTGCATCTCATCATTCACAACCAAATATCCATCCTCCGCCCATTCATAACTCGGAACCGAGCCAAACATCCCGAGATAATCCAAATCGATGAAGAATGTCCGAATTTCCATGGGCCCAAGTTCCACCACTTGCTTTTCAGAATCGACAGCACCTCCCCTCACAATCTTGGCTTCTGATGAATCTTTCACTTTCCAAGCTAGCCTCATCCTCTCCATCTCACCTCTTTCTTGATTACCCGACAGATTCATCTCCGTCACCTTGCTTATCTGGAAGCAAAAAGACGCAAATAAATGGACAATCCCACTAAGCGAACATATATATATATATATATATATATCTCATAAATACCTACCTTCCTATTAGGAAACAGCTTCTTCAGCTCCACGGTTGCCATTACAGAATAATCTTTGTCCTCCCCTACCTTTAAGTCTATACACAAATGCCCTTTAAATATCATAATATATGTTGCATGATGAATATTATAAAATACCTAGAATCTATAGCTTTTTCAAATACAAAACCTCGTAAAGATGAGCCAAACGAAGGAGTACTTTTCCACTTTCAAGCTCCTGCAATGATCAAATACAAATCGAATTTAACATAATGCCTTCTAAATCACGGAATAACCCAATGAACAAAGATACTCAAAGTGTTCTCAGGGCATGGTTACCCAAAGTTGCCACAACAAATGACACGACTTCTGTTAATCGTAGTGTAACAGTTTTGACATGCAACATGAAACAGTCTTTGATGTTTAGAAAAGAAAAAAAAAACATTAAGTATATTTTATCTGCCAAACAATCTAGGACCTTAACTTGGCAGTTCCAACTGATTGTATACCTGTAGAGTTATAACCGCCGTGTTGTTTGGCAAGCTATAGGATGCATCAATCATTGAGAAGGATGATACATGAGAATTTTTCCAATCATTTTCATCCTGCAAGAAATATATAAAAAGATACACAAGAATACACACACATAAAAGCTAAGGGCCATATTTAATTATTTACACAAAGGCTACTCGCAGAGAATCACTTTACCTGTTCTGAAAATGCTAGAAGGAGTGGAGAATAAATTTCTTGACCAAATGTGCGACGCCACTTGGGTCCATTTCCTACAGGATCAATTCTAAAATAAAATTTTCCCTGGACCTGAAAGACACCATATGTGAGTTAGGTGACTGCTATCAACCTTTGCAAACAATATATATCACAGTAAGAAAGGCAAAACAGCAGAAGAAAGGATGACGATACTTTCACACTAATTAGTAAAGCATGAAATTCATTTTGAAGCTTGAGAAATGAAGTAACCCTTTTTTCATGTACAACTCATATATATTAGTCATAAGTTGCATTTACTTCTCATAACCCTGGTAGATTTACACCTCCCACTTTATAAACTTGGTATTCTTCTGTAGAGATCACAAGTTAATATAAATTTTGGACATTAAATCAGAAGTAGATTACCAGAGCACTCAACACTCCTTTAAACATACAATCAGAAGAAGAAAAAACTAGTTAATAGAGACAGGGCACAGAAACCCAAGTGCTTCAAAACAATATGAGAAGATCAGACAGACAGACAGTGCACAAGATGATATGCACATGTATATAGATCTACCCGTTCTACTGTCAGATGATGGCATGTGAAGCTGAGGAATGTTTGCATGTTATACTTGCAAAGCAAGTAGCAAAGTCCCATTGATAGATGAACATATGTACAATGAAGCAACGTGCTTACCACCAAGCTCTTGCAATCATTGAGGACACAGATGGTCTCATTTAGCACCTCACCAACACCTTTCGAATCATCGTATAATAGCCTCCTACAAAAAATTATAGAAAAAGTAAAGAGATTAGTTTATCACATACAAATACAACGCTTCTTAAATATCAGATTGTCATATGTTGTGGAAACATATAATAATTGGAATTCATTACAAGTATTAGGTATTGTTGTATAAGATTGGCCTCTTTATTGTCAATTTAATACTTATTAATCTATTTGGAATAATATTATCTAATTAATAAAACAACTATTAAGATGTATAATTTAATTGTAAATTGTAATACTTTTAAACAAATAGTTTTATTTGAGCTGTCTTATGAATTAGTTGTAGTAGACCATATATTTTTATAATTTTATCACTGTAATCAATATTAATTGTAGTAGATTGCATATTCTTTCTATAATTTTATTACTGTTTCATGTGTAAGTTTATCTACTTGTAAGTTGTATTTGTATTTTAATAATCAAAATATCATTGTTTATAAAATATCTTTTAATTATAAATTTGAATAGCCAAAACATTGTTGTTAAGTTACTAATGTATAATTCATAATATTATAATATAATATAATATAATATATAATAAAAGAAAATTAGTTAATCAAATATATTTTAAAGTATATTTTTAGTCCTTGTGGCATGTTCAAAATTATGGAGATCATCGATGTGGTTCGTTTATTACATTGGTTGTTGCAGTGGTTTGCAAATCCCAACGGCTTTGGTCCCTCTAACCGGCGCCGCCCCTAAGGGGACGTTAAAGTGAGCTCACATGCCCGACATTGCATGGGCAATTTTGTCTCTTTAATGGTAAAGGTGGCATGGTACCTTAAGGAAAGAAAAAGAAAACAAGTAATCCTCTCTCTCTCCTAACCCTAAACTAATGAAATCTTCAAACCCTAAACCCTAAATCTAAATATAAATCTTTAAAATGGTGGTAAGATGTTTGTTGTGTAGGAATGTTGCAATGGTAGTGAGAGGCAGGTGGTGATAATGGGTGGCACTTTAGTGGTGCCAGCATGATCGAGGGTCATATGATGATGTTGGTGGATATTGTTCTTGTGGTGACTGTGGATTTGGAATCAATTTATTTACATTGGAATAAGGGAGAGGCCAGAAAACATCTCCTGTGGTGGTGCTTCTTAACTTGTACAAGCTTACAAAATATGTGGCAGTGGCTTATATGTAGATACATGCAGCACCCTAATTACAAGCATAAACATTCAAAGAAGAGTCATCAGAGTAGAGGCACCCTTCATCAATGATAGTGGAAAAACATACCTATGGAGCATTAGTTCTATTTGACCATCCACTAAACTCGAGCCACCAACCGCACGGTCCACCAACACCGAGAGTTCCATCCTTCCATCCCCTACATAAACTCCAAGATTTATCTAAGCAATCATGAATACCAAGGTAAAATAGCAAGTGAAGTTGAAATCATTGCCACATTTATGATTAATCATTAAAAAGTACAGTACAACGGGGACAGGTCCTGGCCCTGAAGAAGATTCTTCAGTAGATCAACAAGTCAAACAAGTTATATGGTTGCATGTAGGGAAGGTTTCACTTAGTAATTCATGATGTGCATCTTCAGATAAAATATACCCACAGCAGATAATGGCCAATGTGTAACCTGATTATAGCCAAACAAATTATGAGACATTATGCAAACACGTACAGGGTAATAATTTCCAGCAACTGGTTGGTTCACTTGCAAGTCCCTGTCTGTTCTAAAATCACGTACCTGCAAAATAATAGTTATATTTACCAGGCTGCAAACATCAGATGCCGCAAGTTCAAAATCTTGTAAGGCAATTTTGTTGTTGTATCAGATTCAAAATGCAACAGTTGACTCTAGCAACAGAAGCATTAGAGTACAAAAATAGCCATACATCTACATACCCTTTTAATGAAGTCTCTCCCATTAGAATCAATATAGAATGTCTTGTTTGTCTTGAAAGCAGTCGTGATCTGAGTTGTTATTTCTTTCCCAACACCATCATCTACAGGGATAGGTCCAATCTAGTACCAGATCATGGAATATGTAATTAGATGATATGTAATGGTTGACACTTGACAGAAAACTACAACAACTGCATAAAATCAAGCCAACACACAACTTACGATAAACTCGACTTCAGCATGTTCCTTCTCCTTGTATACACGGGTGACCTGCATGCACAAGCTTTATGAGTAGTCACATGTGACATAATTTTTTTTTTGGAAGGCATAGCGGCATCGAACCAACGAATGACTACCACGAACACACGCACACACGCACGCACACCTCCCCGACGGTATCGGGCATCCACGGGCAGCCCACTAATCCGCCGCTGTCCCGACCTAGCTTACGCTAAACCTAGAGCCCAACCACAGTCTAAGACTGGGCTGGGGGACAGCCCAGTCAAAGACTGGACCGGCCCAAGGACTGAGTACTCCTCATGCCCTCAAATTGACTCCCCTTGGATTCGAACTCGGGTAGATTGGGATACCATCCACAACCCCCCTAGGATGTTACCGCCCTTGGGGAAAGCAACTGTGCTAGACATGATTTGTTACATGTGACATAAATTGAGTTCATATCAAACCATTATGAGCTATAATACGTGTTTGTTTGCGTGTGATTGGTAGCTGACATATCTATAGCGCTTTATGAGTAGTCACATGTGCCACATAAATTTGAGTTCACTTCAAACAGAAAGTTTCTTGAAGAAAGAAATTCAACACATCATAAATGCATTGAAACTGCATAACACATGCAATTATAGGAGGATTACAAAGAACAATGAAAGAATTGACTAAAACCTGAAAAGAGAAGTAATCGCAAACACAACTACCCCTTTCACAACTAAATATATACCTGATATATCCAGGAGTTGAGCTGTTGGTGCACTTCATCTATTAGTGGACCCCTTAGAATGGAAAAAGCTTTCTGTAACAAAATAAATCCCCAGGAGCTGGATAATCACTTGCAACATGTAGTGGAGTTCTTGTTTTGATTACCCCAAAATAGGACAGCAAAAGGAGGATGGTTTACCTCCCCTTCAGATTTTATCGGAAATGTTCCATTAGGACAGAAGATATAAGCACCAAAGGCCTGCAAAAAATAGGAACAACTTCAGGATGAACAAAATTCATATTACTTCACTGTTAAACCATGCAAAAAACAAATGAAACTGAAGAAACTATAATTAGTAAATCTACATACACATACACCTCCCACATTCTAGGTGAGAAATATGCATGTACCTGATCTGTGCCATTATACCCAGAATAGTAGTTGTACGAGTGTTCCATTGATTCTTCAACCTAGAGTCATTTGCCAAAAAAGAGAGGTTAATATTATGTTTGAACAAGCGGTGATGTGTGTCTTTCATGCTTCTACATATTATGCACCATATATTGGTGCATAGCCTGTCCTTCAAGCTGTCTTCAAGAAAGAACTTATTCAGAAGGGAATTTGTTCTAGAAAGAACAAAAAGATGTTAAAAGAAAAAAGATTAAAAGAACACAAATCATGTCTAGATCAGTTGGTTTCCCCAAGGGCGGTAACATCCTGGGGGGGATTGTGGATGGTATCCCAATCTACCCGGGTTCGAATTCAAAGGGAGTCAATTTGAGGGCATGAGGAGTACCCAGTCCTTGGGTTGGTCCAGTCTTTGACTGGGATGCCCCCCAGCCCAATCTTAGACTGTGGTTGGGCTCTAGGTTCAGGGTAAGCTGGGCCGGGACAGCGGCGGATTAGTGGGCTGCCCGTGGATGCCCGATACCGCCGAGGAGGTGTGCGTGCATGCGTGCATGTGTTCGTGTGTTCGTGGTAGTCGTTCGTTGGTTCGATGCCGCTATGCCTTAAAAAAAAGATTAAAAGAATACTAATTCATTTATATCACATGGATATTGCAAAATTAAATAAAAAAATCAGTACATTGAATTTGAGGAATTGCATATACCATGTTTCTGTTATTGATATAATGTGTAAGCTTGCCCTCATCTGTAGCATAAAGCAGCTTCAAATCTCCTCCACCAACTACTACAGTTTTATCACTAGTAGTTTCTGATGTCCACACTGTTGACATTGTTGAACATGTATCTGCTTATCATTGTTACAAATGTCATGTTATCTATAATGTTTGTGACCTTAATTTCAAAATCTTAGCAACACATTCAAGTAGATGACCTGTGTGTTTTGCACTTGAGATGATGTATGTGCTGAAACCAAGAGGTGGTATGGATGCTGTAAATCCAAGCCAATACTGGGGTGTATTTCTTGGAGATTTACCAAGATATGCTTTAACGTGGTAGTTCCTCATGTTCAAAGAGGCATTGAATATGGGAAGAAGTTGTGATTCAATTTCTCTTCCACCTGAATCCAAGACGATTAATTCATGGGAGGAAACCTGCAGCAATTTCTCACTTTTAGTCAAATAGCCAAGTCAATAAAAGCCAAAGTGAAGTTACAAGCCCACGATTGGCATGAATGGATGTTTGTGGTCATCCTAAGTGCTTGTAATAAGGCTTATTTGCAGCATGATAATCTAGGGATGACAATCCACATTTGAGGGCTCAAACTGCCAATCGACGGATGTGAATTTTATCATAGAACAACTATTCAAAATCGGGGGGAACTATATTCTATTTTACTTGGTGAGTGCAACAAGCTGCATACAGAACGACATACGCTTTTTAAGACTAATTTAGATAAAAGGAATGATGTGGTATATAGAAACTTGATCTCAGGAATACAACTAAAACCCATTCTGATCCAGCATAATTACTTATTTAAGTGCCCCCCAGCATATACAAAGAGTTTTATTTGCTTGCCCTAGTTGTCTCATTTAGAACTATTAATTGCCTATGGTATATGAAAATTTGGCAAGTTCACATCATATTGTATCATACTCATGTTCATTATAAATTCATTACTTCCTCATTTTGTTCTTGATTCTTTTGTTTCCTTATCCAAGTATTAGATAAAGGGAAAACACGTTTTTTATTTAAAATAACTAATAGATGATGAAGATGAAGATGAACTCTGGATATTTTGTGTTCTCCCGATTTACCTAAGCTTTATCTGGCCATTCTTTTCCTAGTATGAGGAGTTATCTGCAGATTGTTCATCACTTAACCAAGGCAAACTGCTTTCATCTTGTTATGTAAATCTGTAAATTCCAAGGCAACATTAAGTGTACTAGTTTGTTTCTCAGCAAGTTTTTAACCCATTTTTATTAATATTCAGTCTCGCACCAACTGACTCCTAAGTTCCTCACAGGTCTTTGGTAGTGGGCTAAAAGTTACATCCCACCATGGTTTTAGCTGATTTGGAAGTTAATTTTATAAGTTCAGTTTTCTGCTTGGCCTTGGGGCAAAGTCAGTGGCATCATATTAGTGGTCCTAGTAGTTGTGGTGGTTCCAGAGCCAATGCAACTGCTGGGATCAGTATATTATGATTCTGGTTTTTTGGTCTAGCTTGATGAGGACATCAAGGATTCGGGTGGTGAAGATTCTAATATCACATTCCTCACTAACTATCGTTCAAAATTCTGTTGGTGGGCTGCTAAATAAAGTATCAACATACTTATAGGAGATTTGGAGGTAATCCCGGCCAATTTCTATTTTCAGGGCAGGGGTACTGCATTTTAAAATTTGACGTGATATATTTCACCAGAAAAATTTAGAAAACGTTGAAACATAATGCACATGGTTGGATATGTCTTCCATTTTCTATAGTTCCAGAGATTTTAACATTTATAACACTACTAGAAACAAAACAAAAAAAGGAAAATAGTAACTCATGCTAACTTATAAAAATATATATATTTAAGATTCAAAATGATGACAAGGGAACAGTGGCAGCACTCACAGGAACTCGGACCACTTCTTCTCTCTTCCACCCTAGGGAGTTGTAGACAACTACCACCTACAATAATAAAAGGTCTTGATACGATAGTGATTTAAACGTCAAACACATTGGAAAAAAATCGAGATGAACAATATGCTTACCAAGATCTTTCCATTAGCCAAAACAGCTTCTGATGGAGGACAGTAACTTATGTTAAGGAGAGGACACTGATATACCAAAATACCAATAGGCAATTGGCCAAATTTGTAACCATAGTTAGAAAAAATAAAGGAGCAAAGTTGCAGTTATATGTGATGGGGCAAGCATGCCACATGCGCAGATTACCTGCTGAAACATGCCAACCGATTTTTCATAGTTGGCACTTGATCTTGACGTTGTTAGAAATGCTAATGTTGAAGCAACTACTTCCTCATCCTGCACATATGTGGAACTATAATAATTGATGTGTATTTCTAATTTCACAAGGCCAAACAAAAGAAAACAGAGTTCTTCTCCTAGTCTCATTTCAAATAATATTAATATTATGTTTTAGAAGTTCATCGATTAGTAGGTCATGTTATCTTGGATAGCATAGAGATTGCATAGAAGGGTTGAACTTTCGGTACATATTTTGCAAGGTGTTGAATGTGAGAAGGCCTAGTATTGCAGAGATCAGATATGCCTTGATAGAAGTCGTGGGGATGTGTGTATACGACCTTGGATCGCATACCAAGGTCACTTAGGCTGCAGTGACGGTATGCATTCCCTTAGGGATCATTTCATTTTATCTTCATCTGTACTTGTTGATTCTCTCCATAGACGATGTTTGAGCTGTAATTTCTCAAGTGTAACACCATCAAAGTGATATTGAATCATGTCTCAGAGTCCTCCGCCCATGGTCATCCCTTTCGAGGTTTTGCACTTAAAATTATCTGGTATCACCCTCTCCTTTTGCTTTACTTTAATTACTTGGGTTGATTTATTGATTGCTATGCTTGGTGAACGTTATTAACAGCCTTTACAATCTGATCCCGTCTACATCTCAATATTAGAACGTAGTTCTTTGATCTTGGAGATATTGTGAATTGAGTTTGACTTAATTTAGGTTTTACTGGGATTATTAATTTACAACACAATCAGATATCACCTCTACATAGCCCATTGAGATACGCATTGCATAGTCAGCAGCTACATGTTGGCATTGTTTACCACTAACTGCATCATGATGCTGAGCAATTGCCAGAGCATTGGCCAAGGCATCTGTATTTGCTCTGGAACTGCTTCTGCCCTTGTAAAATTCTAACTGCCTTGCAGCCTGAATTTTGTAGCAGGGTGAGATCTCAACAGAATGTAAACCCACAGAAGGGACAACGGGACGAGAAGAGCTTTAAGACAACTTACCACATAGTAACTGCTCATTGTCCTGACATAACCTTTAAAAGTTGGTCTGCTAGTAAAGTATCCTATCCAATAGGTGTTTTCTTTATCTGCATATCTAGAAATTTTGATTTGGTCTTTTACGAGCTAAGAGGGTACAGAGTACCAACTTTGTTCAACACCGCCGGATAACATTGTAATTACGGGAAGAAGTCACCAGTTTTCAGAGGCCATGTTTCATTAGCTGCCTATTTTTCATCTGTGTAAATGGATGGGGTAGAATATAGTGCATTCACACGACCATCCTTAACAATACAAACAATTATCATTAATCAATAAGTTTCTTCACATGTAAAGTTGACAAAAACTACAAAGAGAAAGAATCATGGATAAAAAATTATAGAAATAAATTTAGATTCAAAACACCACCACATAAACAGATGTAAAGGCCAGGTTAACATAATGAATAAATTTGTCCATCTGCCTGAACCATGAAAGTGCTTATTGATACCGGAAATCGGTTCCCATTGCCCACATTATATGGTTTGTCCTTGTTACATTAGCCTTCAATGGAAAGAGACGTAATTAAATAGGTATAATTAAGGGGGAGGGGAGTTAAACAAGTACTGCTTTTGTTCAACAAAGTGAGCAAGTGAGTCTATTCCAATACAAGGAAAATATATTATATGGTATTGGTGTATTCAGTAACGATTCAACTTCACCTCACTTTAGCTTGAGATTGAGATTGATGGAGAAATGAGCATAGAACCAGATTCGAATAGAAAGGAATAAGGGAGTAATAAAGAATAGAGAACACCCAGGTCACTAAGGGAGTAATGAAGAGTAGACAACACCCAGGTCATAGCATACCATATGATGTCCTTAATTCAAATAAAATCATTGCTTAAAACTACAAAAATAAAAATAAAAAAGTTTATGGCACGATGTGATGTAACAGAGATACAGTTACATACCTGGGCCATGGCAGTAGTTACGAAATCATTTACCCGATCTTGAACATTGTAGTCAAAGAGGATGTAACATCCGGAAATTCTCAAGGTAAGCATTTGTTTCCTTAATACATTAATTGCGCCTATGTGAGAATATGAGTCTTTTTATGTGCATATTGATCATTATTACATTGAAATGTTATATAAACTAATTTACCATCTTAGTTGTTTTATCCTCGAGTTCGTGATCGTGTCAAACTGCATTTTTAGGCTGACGGGAGTGTGGTGCGATTGTGACACGCGATAGTGACATTGTCACTATCGCCAGTCACTCTCGCGGAGAGTGTACCGAGAGTGAGGGGGGGTCTCGCGATTGTGACTCGCGATTGTGACTCGCGATAGTGACATTGTCACTATCACCGGGCACTTTCGTGTGGTTTGTACCGCGAGTGCCTTGGGTCTTCGCGATAGTGACATTGTCACTATCGCGGGGCACTATCGCCGTCGGGGTGCAGGGCCATAAATGAGTTTTTATCAGATTTTAACCTCATTTCTCTCAAACCCTCTCTTCTCATTGGCGATTTTGGAACCTCCAAACCGATTTCCTTCTCTCAAAACCCTAACCCTCATAAATACAACTCACCGTGGTGGTTGGATCTTCACACTTGCATTTATTATCATTAAGGAAGCATTCACTAGGGTTTCTCAAGTTCAACTTCTCATCTCCAAGTCTCATCTTCAACTTCTAGGGTTTCATCTTTTCTAGGTTTTGGTTCAAAACCTAGATTGTGAGTTTACTAACCCTTTCTTAAAACTAGATACACATCATAATCTTTTATTTGTACTATTGTAACATTTCTCACAATGTTTACCTTTATGTGTTCAAATGCTTGGTGATAGTCTTGTGAATAATATGTTGGGATATCTCTTATGAGTATTTTGCCATGATTTACTCTATTGGTCGAATATTTGGGATTTACTTCATGAATGTACATTATTGGTATTTTGGCATGATTTGGGATAGATGTGGCTTAGTAGATGATAAATTCTACTTGGAATGCCTTTTTGGTGATTTAATATCTAAGCATTGATTATGTTGGTATTTGGGTCTCATATTGGACTTATGTGTTAGGATGGTAACATTGTACCCATGGTTGGTATCGAAATGTGTTGGTTGAAATATACTTCAAGACCTCCTATAATTTATGTTGGACGAACCAAGTCAGTAGACACTAGGAGGATGTAGTCTTGGGCACCACTGATATGGTATGTGGCTAGAACTCCGCCATTCGAGGAATTTCCTTAGCTGTAGTCCTCGGGTGTGCCGGGCCTTTCGGGTGTCTCTTGGTAGATGGCATCAAGGTATATCGACTCTTTGGGTGGAACTCGATTGGTGCTATGGGTCTCCCCTATTGACTCCACATATGTTGAAATCTGGTTAACTGCTGATAAGAATTGTAACTGTTCATGCATGCTTATTATTGTTTGACTCACTAGGCTTTTTGGCCTAACACTTGTTTGGTGTCGATGTGTATCTCAGGTTCTAGCGGCGCCGGTTCTAAGCTGGCATAGTTTCTTGGGTGAGAGCTTGGGGAATACTCGCAATTGGACATACATTGGATAGAAGAACTTATGGAACTATAGATGACAACCCTTTTGTAATCTCTTTTCTAGTTGTAGAAATTAGATTAGTTGGTTGTTAATTTATTATCCGTTAAATTACAATTGTGATTGAACAGATTTGTATATATCCCCATTTTTGGGAGGATCTTGCTTTGGCAATTTTATATACCGCACGTCCGTTTTTCGCATTTTTGTTATCCCTATTTTTAGGGTGTTACAAGTTGGTATCAGAGCTTTAGTTTAAGTGAACTAGGTATTGTTTTAGCATATCTAGACTTAAGCTTTAGACTTTATAATTCACTGTGCACTTGGCGTAGGAATCTTAGGTGGGGAGAGCGTTAGGATTACGGAATTACTTTAATTGAAAGTTGTGATGATGGTGACAAGAATTCTTGTGTATGGTTCGTTCATAATTTCACTTAGCTAATGTTATTATGAATGCATTGTTACGTGAGCATACTTGCTTTACTATTATTATGATAATTGACGAAGGTATTAGTACGTACAATGAGTTCAACTTGTTTAGTATTTTCTCAATCTATTTCTCGTACATGTATGGCATATTGAAATGGTAAACACTCGAAGTAGGTTACCAAATACACCGGAGGGCCACTTGGAAGTGGAGTCTACAGCCAACCGACCTCCTGTGGGCGTGGCTACCGAAGGACCTCCCATACCCACAATCTTGGCAGGAGGACCTGAGTATATTCCACGCCGGAACCTCAACGCGGATAATGCCATCATGCAGGAAGTGACCATGGAGACCCGGATTCGAGATAGCATGATGTTAGCCATGAACTCCGCCATGGCCCAACAACAAGAGTTCTTCATGAAGCTCTTAGAAGATCGAGACGCCAGTAATCGACAACCGGAGACAATGGCGGAAAACATTGTTATTGGGTCGAGTGGACCGGCGGTGGTATCTGTTGAAGACCCAGCGGATAATGGAAATAAAGCAAAGACTAAGGGGTGCACCTACAAGGCGTTTCTGGGGTGCCACCCTAAAGAGTTTGCGGGTTCAGACAACACGGTTGCTTGTATGTATTGGCTCAAGGAGGTAGAGATGGTCTTCGAGTCCAGTGAATGTGACCCCTCTCAACGGGTCAAGTTTGCTTCTCAACTACTTCGGGGAGAGGCGTTGATTTGGTGGAATCTCACTCGATCCGCCCTCACTCCTGAAGTTCTGGCTAAGTTAACTTGGCCGGTATTCAAAGAGAAGATCATGGATAAATATTGCAGTGAGCGTTCGTTGGACAAGTTGGAGCGGGAGTTCCGAGATCTGAAGAAGGGGACTCTGTCCATTGTCGGCTACTCTAAAATCTTTTTGGAGAAACTGAATTTGGTGGGACATCTGGTCCCCGATGAAAAGTCGAAGATCAAGGCCTATCAACAAGGTTTACCGACCGAGATGCGAACGGCGGTAAAAATGCTAGGGGATTGACTTTGCAAGAAGTCATCGAAGAATCCTTGCTAATTGAGGATGACATCAATGCATAGAAGGAAGAGAGAAGTCTAGTTGGTGAGAAACGAAAGTGGTTAGGGTCGTCTAGTGCAGTTCGTCAATCAAGACCGTTTGTAAACGGGAGAGCGGGTGATCATCGTTGGGAGGATCGGTGGTGCCACAAGTGCAAGTCTAAGAACTCGGGCCCATGTGCTACAAGAACCTACTCGGGTCCGGTAGGATGTGATAAGAGTGGCAAGAAGGCTCACACGACGAGGGAGTGTCTCATCCGGGGGCCGGTGTGCTATGAGTGCAGGGAAACGGGGCATATGAAGAGGGATTGCCCGAAGCTAGTGGGAGGAAATGGTGGAAATTCTGTGGGATCGACGACTAAAGTCGAGCAACCACCAAGGGCACCGAGTCGAGCTTTCCGGATGACTACCGAGGAGGCAAAGGAGACCGCTGATGTCGTTTCGGGTACGTTCCTAGTAAACTCCTTGCCAACTTGTGTTTTTTTTATTCGGGTGCTACATGTTCCTTTGTATCGGAAGTTTTCTATAAGAAATTTTTCACTCCTATTAGTGTCCTTCCCGATGCGTTAGTAGTAGAAATAGCTAATGGGGATCAAGTGATCATTAGAGACCGATTTTGTGATTGCACTTTAGAGATTGATGGGAATTCTTTCGGAGTAGATTTATTACCTATGGCTATAGGAGGGTTCGATGTGGTCATAGGTATGGATTGGTTTGTGAGACATAAGGCTGACATCTTTTTCTCCAAAAAGATGATCCAAGTGCCATTGCCGGAAAATGGTGTGGCTACCATTTATGGGGAGAAAATAAAGAGGAATAATCCCATTATTTCATCTCTTAAGGCTCGCAAAGTTCTAGCGAATGGTTACCCTTCGTACTTGGCCTACGTGGTGGACGCAAAGAAAGAAAAGAAGTTGGTAGCAGATGTGAAGTGGTGCAAGATTATCCGGACGTCTTTCCGGAAGACTTGCCTGGATTACCGCCGGAGCGGCAGGTAGAGTTTCAGATCAACCTCACCCCGGGAGTAGCTCCGATAGCCCGTGCTCCATATCGTTTGGCACCGACAAAAATGAAAGAGATGATGACACACCTGCAAGAGTTGTTGGGGAAGGGCTTCATTCGACCGAGTTCGTCGCCTTGGGGAGCACCGGTATTGTTCGTAAAGAAGAAGGATGGTTCCATGCGGATGTGTATCGACTACCGAGAGCTAAACAAAGTCACGGTGAAGAATAAGTATCCTTTACCTCGCATAGATAACCTTTTTGATCAACTTCAAGGCGCGAGATGTTTCTCGAAGATCGATCTTCGGTCCGGGTACCATCAAGTGAGAGTAAAGAAAGAAGATATTCCGAAGACGGCTTTTCGAACGAGGTACGGTCATTATGAGTTTTTGGTGATGCCTTTCGGCTTAACCAACGCTCCGGCCGTATTCATGGATTTGATGAACCGTGTGTGTCGCCCATTCTTATATAAATATGTGATCGTCTTCATCGACGATATTTTAATATATTCAAAGGATGAGTCCGAGCATGGGAAACACTTACGGGAAGTATCAGAAGTTCTAAGAAGGGAGAAACTGTTTGCAAAATTCTCAAAGTGCGAATTCTGGCACCAAGAGGTGAAATTCTTGGGGCATATAGTATCAAAGGACGGAGTAAAAGTGGACCCGACAAAGATCGAGGCAATGATGATTTGGGAGCCTCCAACGAGTCCGACAGAGATCCGAAGATTTTTGGGTTTGGCGGGTTACTACCGGCGTTTCATTCAAGACTTTTCCAAGATAGATACACCGCTCACTTCTCTTACAATGAAGAACGTCAAGTTTCTTTGGACCGATTCACAAGAGCAAGCCTTTCAGACGCTCAAGAGGAAGTTGTGCGAAGCTCCGATTTTGTCCTTACCCGAAGGATCGGAAGACTTTGTTGTGTATAGTGACGCTTCCAAGATGGGGCTTGGGTGCGTACTAATGCAAAGGGGGAAAGTAATAGCCTACGCGTCGCGACAATTAAAGGATCATGAGAAGAATTATCCGACTCATGACTTGGAGTTGGCGGCGGTAGTTTTCGCGTTAAAGTTGTGGCGACACTACTTGTATGGGACAAAGTGTACTCTTTTCACGGATCACAAGAGTCTCCAGTACATCTTCGATCAAAAGGAACTCAACATGCGGAAAAGGAGATGGCTCGAGCTTTTGAAGGATTACGATTGTGACCTACTCTATCATCCCGGTAAGGCCAATGTGGTGGCGGATGCTTTGAGCCGAAGGGGTTATGATGGTGGTGTCAAAATGTCCCTTACAAGGATCGATGTCGTATCGAGTTTGTTGGAAGGTATAAAGGCGATTCAAGTGGAAGCACTTAAAGAAGAGAACCTCAAAGCCGAAGTCATGGTGAAGCAAAGGGAACTCTTAACGGAAGACGGTCGTGGACTCAAACTCTTTCAAAGACGGATTTGGGTGCCGAAGTTGGGAGGAAATCGGGAGTTACTTCTTGAAGAAGCGCACAAGTCGAAATATTCTATCCATCCCGGTAGCACCAAGATGTATATAGACCTAAAGTTAAATTATTGGTGGCCGGTGATGAAGCTAGATGTGGCTAGCTATGTGGAGAAGTGTGTCACGTGCCTCCAAGTCAATGCGGAACATCAAAGACCGTATGCAAGTTTACAATCATTGTCCATTTCCGAGTGGAAATAGGACAACATCACTATGGATTTCGTGACGAAGCTACCGAAGACCTTGCGTGGGCACGACACCATTTGGGTAATCGTTGACCGATTGACCAAGAGTGTGCATTTCCTTGCAATGCGGGAGACCTTGCCAATAGAGAAATTGGCCAAACTTTATATTGATGAGGTAATATCGAGGCACGGAGTTCCGCAATCTATCGTGTCGGATCGAGACAGTCGGTTTACTTCGAACTTTTGGGCTAGCTTGCAAAAGGAGTTGGGTACTAGGCTGAATTTGAGTACGGCGTATCATCCTCAAACGGATGGTCAAAGCGAGAGGACAATTCAGACACTAGAGGATATGTTGAGGTCGTATGTAATAGACTTCGGGGGAAGCTGGGATTCACATCTACCTTTGGTAAAGTTCCCGTACAACAACAGTTACCATTCTAGTATCGGAATGGCACCGTTCGAGGCAATGTATGGACAGAAGTGCAGAACCCCGGTTTGTTGGCTAAAAGCGGGCGAGAAGCAATTCGCCGGGCCGGAAATAGTTCAAAAGACGACGGACAAGGTGAAAGAAATCTGAGAGAGGCTAGAGGCGACACAAGACCGACAGAAAAGTTATGCGGACAAGAAAAGAATACCGATCGAGTTTCAAGTGGGTGACTGTGTCATGTTGAAAGTATCTCCATGGAAGGGGATTATCCGGTTTGGGAAGCATGGAAAGATTAATCCTTGTTTCCTTGGACCTTTCGTTATCTTGGAGAAAATTGGGTTACAAGCCTACCGGTTGGATTTACCACCGGAAATGGATGGAATACATCCTACGTTTCACGTATGTTACCTTCGGAAGTGTCTAGCCGAGGAGGAAAGCGTGATTCCTTTGTCGGAAATTCGGGTAGACAATGGGAATCGTTGTGTGGAAGAACCGGAGTCGATTTTAGAATCGAAAGTGAAGAAGTTGAGTCATAAGGACGTAGTTATGGTTAAAAGTCCAATGGAAGCACCATCGGGGTGCTAATATTACTTGGGAGTCCGAAGATGATATGAAGAAGCGTTACCCTCACTAGTTTAATTTAGGATGAGATTTCGGGGACAAAATCCCAATTACGTGGGGAGGATTGTAACATCCGGAAATTCTCAAGGTAAGCATTTGTTTCCTTAATACATTAATTGTGCCTATGTGAGAATATGAGTCTTTTTATGTGCATATTGATCATTATTACATTGAAATGTTATATAAACTAATTTACCATCTTAGTTGTTTTATCCTCGAGTTCGTGATCGTGTCAAACTGCATTTTTAGGCTGAGGGGAGTGTGGTGCGATTGTGACACGCGATAGTGACATTGTCACTATCGCCAGTCACTCTCGCGGAGAGTGTACCGAGAGTGAGGGGGGGTCTCGCGATTGTGACTCGCGATAGTGACATTGTCACTATCACCGGGCACTTTCGTGTGGTTTGTACCGCGAGTGCCTTGGGTCTTCGCGATAGTGACATTGTCACTATCGCGAGGCACTATCGCCGTCGGGGTGCAGGGCCATAAATGAGTTTTTATCAGATTTTAACCTCATTTCTCTCAAACCCTCTCTTCTCATTGGCGATTTTGGAACCTCCAAACCGATTTCCTTCTCTCAAAACCATAACCCTCATAAATACAACTCATCTTGGTGGTTGAATCTTCACACTTGCATTTATTATCATTAAGGAAGCATTCACTAGGGTTTCTCAAGTTCAACTTCTCATCTCCAAGTCTCATCTTCAACTTCTAGGGTTTCATCTTTTCTAGGTTTTGGTTCAAAACCTAGATTGTGAGTTTACTAACCCTTTGTTAAAACTAGATACACATCATAATCTTTTATTTGTACTATTGTAACATTTCTCACAATGTTTACCTTTATGTGTTCAAATGCTTGGTGATAGTCTTGTGAATAATATGTTGGGATATCTCTTATGAGTATTTTGCCATGATTTACTCTATTGGTCGAATATTTGGGATTTACTTCATGAATGTACATTATTGGTATTTTGGCATGATTTGGGATAGATGTGACTTAGTAGATGATAAATTCTACTTGGAATGCCTTTTTGGTGATTTAATATCTAAGTAGTGATTATGTTGGTATTTGGGTCTCATATTAGACTTATGTGTTAGGATGGTAACATTGTACCCATGGTTGGTATCGAAATGTGTTGGTTGAAATATACCTCAAGACCTCCTATAATTTATGTTGGACGAACCAAGTCAGTAGACACTAGGATGATGTAGTCTTGGGCACCACTGAGATGGTATGTGGCTAGACCTCCGCCATTCGAGGAATTTCCTTAGTTGTAGTCCTCGGGTGTCTTGGGCCTTTCGAGTGTCTCTTGGTAGATGGCATCAAGGTATATCGACTCTTTGGGTGGAACTTGATTGGTGCTTGGGTCTCCCCTATTGACTCCACATATGTTGAACTCTGGTTAACTATTGATAAGAATTGTAAATGTTCATGCATGCTTATTATTGTTCGACTCACTAGGATTTTTGGTCTAACACTTGTTTGGTGTCGATGTGTATCTCATGTTCTAGCGGCGCCGGTTCTAAGCTGGCATAGTTGCTTGGGTGAGAGCTTGGGGAATACTCGCAATTGGACATACATTGGATAGAAGAATTTTTGGAACTATAGATGACAACCCTTTTGTAATCTCTTTTTTAGTTGTAGAAATTAGATTAGTTGGTTGTTAATTTATTGTCCGTTAAATTACAACTGTGATTAAACAGATTTGTATATTTCCCCATTTTTGGGAGGCTCTTGCTTTGGCAATTTTATATACCGCACGTCCGTTTTTTGGATTTTTGTTATCCCTATTTTTAGGGTGTTACAAAGGAGAACATCGTCCTTTAAAATAGAATTAGTAACCAAGAAAAAGAACCAAGCGTATGATATCACACAACTTGTGTTTGATGTATTTACCTGAATAGGAGGAGATACATCATTTATTTCAAATTTAAAACCATCAGGGGGATCATAATGTCGGGGAAATATACCAGTAAATAACTGCAAGTCAGCCATTGAGAAAGAGTTATAAGTTAGTTTTCTATTTTCAATAGTTACAATAAACTAGCAGAAGCTTAAACTCAAGCATACAAGCAGTCCACCACCCAAAAGTAAGTCGTCCATAAATATGTGATATGTTTGCGTGCACATGGTGCTTGTGTACACTCACCTGCGAAGATGAACCAAGAGACCTAGAAGCCTGCCAGACAACCTCAAGAGTCTTGTCACTTTTGCGCTTAGCCCTGTCTTGATAATCCATTCGAGCAAAGAAGAGAGAGTCAAATCCCACCTACAACAAAATGCATTTACAATATGGATGGGTGGAATACATTGCACTTGTATTTGCATAAACACAAAGCTTTACTCGAATTCATGAAGTGTAAAAAAATTTATTCCCTGGAATGAAATTGAAAAGAAAGATATATAGGGAAAGATCAAAGTGCATACCTCGGCACCCAGCAAGTAAGCTTGAACAGAAGAGTGGACAAAAGGATCGATCTGCCAACCAACTCTAGGTTTTTGACCAAACTCCCTGTGTATAAACATGTGTACCAAAGTTGTTTGATCGATCAAGTCTATGTAATGTGGTGTTGCCTCATCGTGCATGCACATACCCCCATTTCTTAAGAGAGCAATTAAGAAGACGTATATTATTAATCACATTACAGTGTTGTGTTGAATTGATACAACAAGTAAGAAAATAGTCAACTGACATGAACTCAAGTTGACCAGAATTGACGAGCTCCTTGACTTTAGTCTTAAGTAGTTCGCTCTGCTGGTTCCACCATCGCTAGAAGAATGCCTGGGAAAAGAAAAAGCAGATCAATTTCATCTGATCACAAAGAAGATGGTGTAGATAGCAAAGAGAGCAAGCTCACGATTTCAACATAGATAAACTTGCGATTCTTCTCATCGAGCAAAGCTGAAATCACGGAATCCAACACGTTCTGAACACAATCACCCTATAACAATTTCCACAAAACGAATTGATGCTAATCTAGAGAGAGAGAGAGAGAAAGAAAGAAAAAGGGAGTTGTGGTTGATACCCGAATGGAATTATTAGCACCGATGTAGTACTGATCGACGGTCTTTAGCCAACCGACGTCATCATGAGAGTGGGGTACCAAATGAACATTGATCTTATCATCTAGGATTCTTTCAGATGTATCATACACCATATACTTGCACTCCCCGCCCCAAAACCAAAGAAGCACAAGTAAAGCTGAAACATTGAACAATCGCTTCATCGTCGTCGTAAAACTGTAGTTTTTCTTGGTGAAAACTTGAATCTACAAGCAACACCTCCCAATTCTTAGATCCAACACTTGAAAAGTGTTTCATTCACCTTCAAATATCCAAAACCTAAAGCAACATGCAAAGGAGAGGAGAGGAAATGAAGGGTATGTCAAAGCCTAGCTTAAAATTTAGAGAGATAAAGAGTTTACCATAATAAAATACTCTTGGATCCTCCAATAAACTTCAACCCCATCGATCTATTCTAAACAAGCTCTCAAAATTAAGAACATAGCATAAAAATTGCCTCAATTAGAGTTGTGGTGAAGAATATATGTGGAAATGAAGAAAAGGCTCAAAAATCGGATTTTTATGCACTCGACGTTATGTGCGATTGTGACATGCAACCTTGCCATGTCAAAATCGCATGGCATGGTTGCCCAATATGTACCAAAATTTGTTTTACCCCTTTGGCGACCTTGACATGCCATAGTGCCACTGCCACAGTCGTCGGACACTATAGCATGGCCTGTACCGCGAGTTTTTCAACCGTTCTTTGACCGTTTTCTCGGATATTCCCCAACCATTTTCCCCGCCATTCCTCAACTGTTTTCTGGGCTGTTCCTTGACCGCTTTCTCGGCCATTCCTCGACCGTTTTCTCAGCCGTTCACCGACCGTTTCGTGGTCGTTCCTCGACCGTTTGTAGAAAGTTTGGGGTGTTACAGCTCTGGTACCAATTAGGTATGAAGGCGAACATAAAGGGATGAACACGAACAAATGAACATATTAAGGGGAGCAGACAAGGGTATTACTAGGGCTGAACACGAAACACATGAACATAAGGGATGGACACAAAAGCCATCTGACAGATACTTGTGTATACTAGGGTAAGGTAGGGGTTGTTCCATTACTCTATCCATTTAAAAGAGCGAGTAATAAAACGGGTAATTATCCATGTCATTGAACTCTTATCCGTATCCATACCCTACAGATTAAAATAGCGGGTAACAAAACGGGTAAGGAATAAATGGTAAAAACCAAATTGGTTTTGAACTACAAATAATATTATTAAACCTCAAACATATTGTTAAACATAATTTTATATATACAATAATTATTTTATATATAATTTGTGTTAGTAAACATTGTAATATTATTCTAAATATAATATTTTTAAAACAACAATATAAAAATTGAAAGAACACTTTTCGTTGTATCTAAATTCCTGACCTCATCTTGTTTCTCATTTAATTATCATGAACTCTTTTACTCGATAAATATAAAAATAATTAAATACACATTGATATACGACTTGTATGATAACATTATAAAGAAACATATTAATATTTAATTTTATATAATTATGTATATACATATATATATATAAATATTAATATTAATATATAATTTTATATAACTTTATATATATTGTGATGAGTAATGGGTAAACGGATAACAAAAATCGTTTATCCATATCCTACCCATTTAAACATCGGGTAAACGGATAATGGATAAAAAAATTACACATACCCTTATCCAACGAGTACGCAAAGTAGGTTGTATCAAGTTCCAGTGTAGTATATTTACATGCTTTGCGTTAAATTAAAGTTCGTTCCAAACATTGAGATCTCCTTTGACTCGTGGTTCATTCTCGAACCCATCAATGTATTTTTATCCAATAGATATGTAACTTTCAGGGTCTATTTAGTTGGCTTTTCATTAAGTTCTATATGAATAAAGTAGTTTGTGTGGATTAATCTGTCTGTATAAATGATGATGATATTTGTTTGGGCGGAATATTTCATAGATGGAAGGTGTGTATTTTTTAATTCGGAGGGGCAGGTTTGGATAACAACTTGACTTATTTGACATTTATAAGATTCAAGAAAAATGGATAGAAATCGTTGACGGGTCGACTTAATTCTTTTGAACCACATCAAGAAAATTAATCATCTTGACCCATTACCAACATATTTGACATTTTAGTGGTTTTTAACGATTTGAGCATTTAACGAATTACACAAGCTTGAGTTTAGGAATTATCAAATTCAAGGGGATCTTGAGCACAAAGTAAAGTTCGTTTAAGTTAACTGGTCGAGTTTTGTAACACAACTTAGCTTATTTAAAAGTTCAATTAAATTTCATGAGTTGAACCAAACCGAGCAAAACAATATGATCATACAGTTATTTTATTCGAACAAGTTCATAAGCACATAAATACCATTGATATATAAAAAAATTTAAAAAATCCTGATAGTGTTAGGTTTCGAGTTCGAGTACAGAAACGAGCTAATCGACATCTAATTCAGGCCCAAGGGGTTAATAAAGTTTTAATTTTATAAAATGAGCAACGAGTTCGAGCGCAAATGTTGAAAAAAAAAATTGGGCTCGACTTCAAGAACTATTTTCCAAAAAAATCATTTAAACTGGAGCCTAATCTTATTTTCTTGAGCCAAATTCAAACGACTTATTATTTGACTCAACTCGACTCTTTATAAGACCCATAAACCCATATTCTTATCTTTTGGTTTACTTTAAAAAAAATTCTCTAAGCACATTTTTAAGAAATAGACTTTTGAAAATGTTTGGAACATAAATGGGCTTACAAGCCCAAAGTCTAATTGGACTAAGGAAACAAAGGGGACTTCGACTTATTTAGTGTTTGGGATTGCTTATTTAAAATAATTTATAATTTTTTTATAAAAGTGTTTATCAATTTATATGATGTTAAATCAAAGTTTTATAAAAAGTGTTTGGATTGATTTATGGTGATACCAAAACGTAATAAGTTGTTTTTTAGGTGTGTTTATAATTGTGTATACATGTAAAATGTCTAAAAAGTAGATATGTGGTTTCAAATAAATTAATAAGTTATAATGGAATAACTTACCAAAAACTACTTATCACCGGTGCCAAACCAGTATAAGCATTTTTTTCTTTTTTTTCCCATCTAAAAACTAAAAATTGCTTGTTACCAGTACCACACCGGAATAAGTTAATAAACACTTTAAATAAGCAATCCCAAACACCCCCTCATTTTAGCTTTGTTTAAGGTGGCAAATAATGGTGGTGATATCCGGGAGTAATTGTGGTGATGGCAATTAGTAACGACGGTGATGGTGGTGGCGAGTAGTGGTCGACTGGCCATGATGGCGGATGGATGACGATATCATTGACATTATGATGATAATAAAAAATGTGAAAAGTTTGAAAAAAAAACCCAATAAACTATCTGATTTTGAATGATTAAGTCCTTAAACTATTTTTTTGAATAATAAAACCCTTAAACTTTCTAAAACCAGTTAAATTGTTCCTTGTAACATGTAAAAACAAGTTAATGTGATAAAAAATAGACAAAAGTGTAAAAAAAAACCCAACAAACTATTTGATTATATATGATTAAGTCCCTGAATTTTTTTAACAAATAAATCTCTATTTTATTTTTTCCTAAGTCTTGTTAAAAAAAACTTAGAGACTTAGGTGGCGTTTGTTTTTTAAGAAGTCTGAAGTCTTATTTCACTTCTGATTAATAAGAGGTCGTGCTAAAGTCTGAAATTTGAATCAATAAGATTGTTTGTTTTTGTAACGTCTGAAGTCTGAAATCTGAATCAGAATCATTTTGTTTTTATAAATTGAAACGAATCTGAATAAAAAATATATAATTCATCTCATTCCTCCATTACTCTAATCTTTCTCATCAATCCCCAATTTTCAATTTTCAATTTTCAACAACAATCCTGTTAGAGCACAGATTTATTGGATTCAAGATTATCAATTTCTGAAGATGGAAATCTGAAGTCAAAGCTGGAAAAGTCGACTTTCAACTAATAGTCTAGGGCCTTTGTTAATAAATAGTCAAAGTTTGTTTGTGTATTTTCGTTTTTAATTATTTTCCTTAAAATAGGTTTTAGGTATTTATTAGATAATTAGGTTTTGTTTAGTGGTTGTTGATTTGAGCAGCCGCCGTACACATTGAGAGATATTGAGAGTGAGAGAGAGAGAGCTGCGCATAGAGAGAAAAACAGAGAGATAGCTTGATCGAGATCTGATTCAACACTTGTAACCATTCGATTCGTTTGAATAATCATATCAGGTTTGGTTAATTTTATTGTTTAATTGTTTTGCTTGATTGAATCGTGAATCACAGGGACACACAATTGGTATCAGAGCCTAACAGATTGAAATCAAAAAGAACTTTTTTTTATGGTACTGTTTCATATCTGTCAAGATTCAATTTTTTTTTTTGTGTGATTGTTCTATCAAGCTGTTTTTGATTGGGTTGGAGTCGATTTGCATATTCTATTGAATGATATTGGTTTATTTGAGGATTGCACATTTATCGATTGTCAATTTGATGATTTTTGTTGTTTTTGCTTTTCACGAGTCGGACACTGTTTCTTCAATCGATTCTTATAATAGTGATGTTTATTGAAATTATTTGATCGTAATATGTTCTATATGTGTTTGTGACCTGATTGACAAAGTTTGCAAACCTGAACTTTGCGCCAGACACTATTAGCGCAAAATCTCTTTTGCGCCACTACCCTTTGGCGCATTTCTGCCTTTTTTCTCCAGATTCTTATTTTCATTATTAATCTGTATTTACTTGATTTTATCTGGACTAACGAGAATTTCAAGTTTCTTATCAGTTCTTTTAATAATCAATATCAGTAAGGATGTCATCTCGGGAAGCTCTTGCTATCGGAACCGATGTAAAGCCACCAGTACTCTTCAAGGGGGAGTACGAGCAATGGAAGGATAGATTCTTGGATTTCATCGATCGAAATGATCTGGGAGATTACATCAGAAAATTCCTAAAAGAAGGAATCATGACACCTTCAACCAAGGTACTCACTGTAGCTGGAGAGAATGGTGAAGAAACAGAGAGAGAGTATCCATTACCGCTTGGTGAATACTCTGATGAGCAGAAGAAAAGACACAAGGGTAACAAATTGGCAAGATCATTTATTCTCCAAGGCATACCAAATGAAATTTATGTCAAGATTGATAGCTACAACGCTACCGGCAAGCAAATGTGGGATCAGTTGGAGAAGATGATGATCGGATCTAGAGTCGGAAACCAACTCAAAGTCTCCAATTGCTTGAACAATTATGAAGAATTCAAAGCTAAAAGTGGAGAATCACTAGAAGCCACCTATGACAGATTTGTGACATTATTGAACGAACTAAGCAAGAACAAGATCAACAAATCTCAAGTTGATCTGAATGTGAAATTTCTCAGCAACCTCCAGCCTGAGTGGAAGAGATTCACCAGACAGATGAGGCAATTGAAAGATCTTAATGACATTCCACTTCATGAAGTTTATGAAATCCTCAGACAGAATGAGGAAGAGGTGGATGAGATCAAGGCTGAGATGAAAAAGGCTGACAAAGCGGTTGCGGATCTAGTTGCACTTGTGGTCAATAAGAAGTTTCAGAAGAAGAAGATGATAGCATCTGAATCAGAAGAGGATGAGAATGAGGCGAATTCTGACTCTGACGATTGTGAGAATCTAAAGGAAGCTATGCTAATGCTAACCAAGGCCTTCCAAAAGAAGTTCTATAAAAAGCCTAGCTCCAACAGTCAGAGGTACTCGTCTGGTCCGAATAACTACAATCACAAGGAGAAAGTTGAAGAAAAGAGACCAGAAGAGAAAAAGAAGGATAGAGAAGAAGAGCCCAAGCAAGAAGAACCAATAAAGTGCTACAACTGTGGCAGACTCGGTCACTTTGCCAAGGACTGCCGAAAACCTAAAGTCCGAAACTCCGACTATTACAAGAATAAGATGCTTCTAGCCAAGCAACAGGAGGCTGGAAAAGCATTAATAGCCGAGGATGAATATTGGCTCGACCATTCGGACCAAGAATCTGAAGAAGGAGAGAAGGACGAGACAGCACACCTGTGCTTGATTGGTAAGCAACAGTCAGACGCTGAAGTTGATTCTGATGAAGGAGATAATGAAGAGGTATGTGACTTAACTGAATCTGATTTTCTGAATCAAATGCATGCCATGATGTCTAAACTCCAAGAATTAGAGTCTAAACTTAAGCGTGAAAAAGGTGTCATTAATGAGAAAAATCAATCTATACATAAACTTAGTAATGATATTGCTGAGAAAAATGTATTAATTGAAACTTTGCACAAAAACATAGACACCAGCGCGAAAGAGAAGACTATAATTCATAAGGAGTTATCTGAAACTGTCTCCAAATATAAAATATGTGAGTTTGAGTCAAAAGAGATTTCTAAAATAAATTCTTCGCTTTTAAAGCAAAAGAAATCTTTAATTGAGAAGGTGAATGCTTTGGAAGAGAAATTATATACTTTAGGTCAAACTGAACACACTATTCATTTGAACAAACCTAAAGAAAACCCTGATTCTTGGGGACTTGGTTACAAGAACCCACATCACCTCAAAAAGGGTATATCTGAAGTGGTTGCGCTTTATGACTTTGGATTTATGCTTTTGGCTCCTCAATATCCGGAACTCAAACCTTTTTGGACTAATCTGTCTTAAGAGGATAAAGCCAAGGAATATGATAAAAGAAAGAACACATCTAAAGTTCAACTTACTTTTCGCTATGAGAGGTTGAATAACAGTTATAGTTCTGATAAATCAAAATTTCTTTCAAATGATTATTTTGAGAGTTATTCTATAAAAGAATTGGAGGCTAAGCCCATCGAAGGTAAGCTTTACGTCCCTCCTCTAGTTTTGGAAAGTAAAATTTCTGAACTCGAGAATACTCTTACAGAAGAAAGAATTTTGATGGACTTAGAACAAACTGTATTTTCTACAGTGTTCAAAAATACTGCATTTTCTAAATTCTCCAAGGCTTTAAAATCTGATGATAGATCTGGTTTTCTGGATAATGAGCTTAATTTCTTAAACTCTGATGGTGTGTTAGATGAATGTGTTGCTCAATTTGACTTTACTTCCAAACTTCCTGATCATTCATCTTCTGTTGTTAATTCTTTCGGTTCCCAATGTGTTTGAAAAGGGTGAAACATCAACGAAAGTTGATAAATCAGTTTCTGTGAAATCGAAGAATGCAAAAGGTAAGAAAAGAAAATCTCAGTATTCACAGAAACAGATCAACACTGGTAATCCAAATAAGAAGCATTCTTTTGATTCTCACCATTCTAACTCTAAAGTTTCAAATGTTTCAGATGTGAGAAAGTAAAGGCTTGGAGTTAAGTCAGCATGGATATCGAAACAGAAGATAGACGAGAAAGCTAAATCTAGTTCTAGTTTTAATTTGAATAAAAAGACTTCTAGTAAAGATGAATTGATTGTGAATGTTGCTACTTCTAAATCTAATCTTGTTGATTCTCGCAAGAAATATTCCTTAAAGCAATTATTCAAGTTAGCTCCATCTAATAAAAAGTTTTCAAATTTTGGTGGATATGATTATGCTTCTCGTAAATATTCTGATGTTTGGTATGGCTCATATAATGTTTCATCTTATCATTATCATTCTTCTTATCATGCATATGGTTTTCAAAGACAAAGAGGGCCCAAACTTAAATGGGTGCCAAAATCATGTACTGACATTGTAGGTCCCATTTATAAATGGGTACCTAAACCTCTTATTTCCTGAGTTGTTTTGTGCAGACCCGTCATATGTGGTACTTGGATAGCGGGTGTTCCAAGCATATGACCGGGCAGAAGAGTATGTTGTCTAATTATACAGACAAATACCGTGGCACAGTTCGTTTTGGAAATGATCAGTTTTCACCAATTCTGGGATATGGTGATGTTGTACACGAAAATGTGACGATAAAGAAGGTGAGCTATGTTGAAGGCTTAGGACACAACCTATTCAGTATTGGCCAGTTCTGCGACAAAGACTTAGAGGTGAATTTCAAGGCCAAGACATGTTCGGTACGCATTGAAGACGGGAAAGAACTCTTGGTCGGTACTCGCAAGTCAAACCTCTACAACATCAATTTGACAAAGGTCCAGGATGACAATCAGGTATGTCTACTCTCAAAAGCCTCGATGCAACAAAGTTGGTTATGGGATCGACGACTCTCTCACCTCAACTTTCGGTACATCAACAAACTGGTTAGTGGAAAACTAGTGAAAGGACTTCCTAAGCTAAAGTATGAAAAATAACACTTGTGTGCAGCGTGTGAAAAGGAAAATATGAAGAGAGCTTCACACAAACCAAATCCTGAACCAAGTACCAGCTCTCCATTAGAGTTGTTGCATATGGATTTATGTGGTCCTATGCGAACGCAAAGCTTAGGCGGTAAGAAGTACGTGTTAGTTATCGTGGACAACTATGCGCGATACACTTGGGTCAAGTTTCTACGGTCTAAAGATGAGACGCCCGAAGTTCTCATTACATTTCTGAAGATGACCCAAGTCAATCTGCAAAAACAAGTCAAGATTCTCAGAACTGACAACGGCACAGAGTTTAAGAACAAAATAGTTGAAGAATATCTCGAATCGGTCGGGATATCACATCAATACTCTACTGCACGTACGCCTCAACAGAATGGAGTCGTCGAAAGGCGAAATCGTACACTAGTCGATGCTGCTCGAACTATGCTCAGCCAATCTGAATTACCTCTATTTCTATGGGATGAAGCTGTATCGACTGCGTGTCACACTCATAATCTCTCCACGATACACCGCAGATTTCAGAAGACTCCGTATGCGTTAATCAACAACCGGACACCTACAATCAAATATTTTCATATATTTGGGTGTAAGTGTTATGTTCTAAACGACAGAGAGAATCTGAACAAGTTCAGTGCTAAGGCGGATGAGGGCATCTTCGTTGGCTATTCCTCTACATCTACTGCATACCGTGTTTACTTGAAGAAGTCGAAGACTGTGATCGAGAGCGTCAACGTTACATTCGATGAGGAAATGGCTTCTGAGCACGTTAGTTCAGAACCCGTAATAACCGGAGTACTAGCTTCTGGGCCAACCAGTCCAGGACCTGCACCTCAAGAGAACAAATCAGATGGCGCTTCATCGTCTACTTCTAAATTATCTAATTTGGATTTATTATTTGAACTGTTTTATGATGAATTTCTTCGATCTAATGTGCCTAAATCTGTTGTGGTTGCAGGATGGAAGACTCGATGACTACTCATCCAACCACTTCCGATATCTCTATTGAATCCAACTCCCCGATTCGACAAGAAGTTCCCGTTCAAATGCCTACTCCGACAGTTGAAGTTGTAACCAACACTGAAGAGACAAAAGTAGCAGACTCAGTAGGAAGTACTGTAAGGACTGATCAACAGACTGACCAAGTTGTACCTACTGCAACTTCTGCAACTACTACATCAATTGATACCCCCATTCATCCTGAACCATCTGAAGGAGATAACAGTGGATTCCTAGATGCTGAACATGACCAATCTACATCTAATCCACTCCCTCATGAACACAAGTGGACCAAAGAGCAACCGATAAGCCAAGTTATTGGAGATCCGTCCAAACCGGTGCAAACTAGGTATGCCACTTTGAATCTATGTATGCATGACTCCTCCTGAGCAAGATCGAGCCTACTCGCGTATCTAAGGCCCTTGCCGATTCAGATTGGGTAACTGTGGTGCAAGATGAGCTGAATTAGTTTGAAGCACTAAAAGTCTGGAGATTCGTACCCAAACCTGAAGGTAAAACCATCATTGGTACGAAATGGGTGTTCAAAAACAAGAAAGATGAAGATGGTACCGTTATCAGAAATAAAACACGACTTGTTGCCAAGGGATATAGGCAAGAGGAAGGGATAGACTATGGCGAGACTTATGCTCCACTGGCGCGTATAGAGGCAATTCGGATGTTCTTAGCCTACGCAGCCCACGAGAACTTCACCGTCTATCAAATGGACGTGAAGACAGCCTTTCTGAATGGTGTACTCAAAGAGGAAGTCTACGTCTCGCAGCCAGAAGGGTTTGTGAATCCAGATAAGCCTAATCAAGTCAGGTTTTACAAAAGCTACGGTCGATACCACTTTATTCATTAAAAGGGAAAAAGGCGATATCATTCTTATTCAAATATATGTGGATGATATTGTTTTTGGCTCTACAAATCCTAAGTACTGTAAAAATTTTGCAAACCTCATGGTGTCATGTTTTCAGATGAGTATGATGGGAGAGATGAACTTCTTTCTCGGATTGCAAGTCAAACAATTTTCCACGGGGATTTTATCAATCAATCTAAATACATTCTTGATATTCTTAGGAAGTTCAAAATGGAAAGTTGTAAACCGATTGGTACCCTGATGGCACCTGGTACTAAGATTGGCACCGATCCTTCGGGAAAGGCTATTGATGTTAGGACTTATAGAGGGATGATAGGTTCTTTAATGTATCTTACTTCCAGTAGGCCAGATATAATGATTTCTACATGCTTATGTGCTAGATATCAGGCCAATCCTAAAGAATCCCATTTGTCTGCCGTTAAGCGGATTTTCAGGTATCTGAAGGGGACTACAGATCTTGGTCTGTGGTATCCTAAAGATACAAGCTTTGAACTAACAGCTTATTAAAACGCATATCATGCTGGTTGCATGTTAGACAGGAAGAGCACCTCGGGTCATATACAATTCATCGGTGATAAACTCGTCAGTTGGGCATCGAAGAAGCAATTATGTGTCTCCACTTCAACGGCCGAAGCATAATATGTTGCTTCTGCTAGATACTGTTCTCAGGTCTTGTGGATGAGAACACAACTGCGAGACTATGGGTTTCATTTCAATAGAATCTCGATCTATTGTGATTCGAAGAGCGCTATCACGATTTCAGCTAATCCTGTTCAGCATACTAAGACCAAACACATAGATGTCAGGTATCACTTTATAAAAGATAATGTAGAAAAAGGAACAATTGAACTTTACTTTGTAAAAACTGATTATCAGCTTGTAGATTTGTTTACCAAACCCTTAGACGAAAAGAGATTCAATTTTCTTGTCTCTATGCTTGGTATGCTAAATCTTAAGACCTAATCGGTGTTTACCAATTAAAGTTTCTTATTGTGTCTTTTCATCATTTCTTTATCTGTATTTCTGCAAGATATCTGCTCTTTAATAGTTTGTTCATGATCTCAGGGGGAGTGTGAGAAGTACCTCATAGGTGGTCAATGTTATTTTGAGGGGGAGCATATCTATTGTATGCATTGTACTTACTGATAACTTGTTAGTGATGCATGATTTTAGGGGGAGCGTACAAATCAAAGGAGTATCGCTATGACTTCTGATTACTTCTAATAAGAACTCGTACTTTAATTGTTTTACTGCTTTATGTCATTTTAATTTCTGTGAATAAAGTTGCTTTGACTATGACCTTAAGACTTTTGCAGTTGGAGAGATGCTTACAAGATCATATATTTATGACTTTAATCTTGACTTCGTGAGATGTAAGACTGCACTCAAAAGGTATAATTCTTTATCTTCATCTCATCTATGGTTGAAAGAAGGACAACTTTCAATTATAATAAAACATGTTCTTAAATGTTCAAACCACTTCCCGATTCTCAAACAGATTTCTTGAATTGGAAGTGTGATTTTAAATGTTTTCTGCTTCATCTTTGAGCTTTCACTGATCAAGTTAAATCATCTGAGTAATATATGCTTCATAGGAAAACATGGGATCAGTGTGCTAGGACTTAAAAGAAACTTCTATGGAATCACGTTAACCAGTGATTTCTACACAAGAAATTAATCCATAGTGATGGAGTGTGAGGATTCAAAGAAATGAGTGTGGGATGTGTGATGAGAGAAAATGTAAAAGCGAGTTTGGTTAGCTGTGAGCTTAATGATTAAAAGAAAGAGGGTGAGAGATCAGAGTAAAAGAATATCAAACTCTACACCAACTACTTTCTGAGTCGGGCAGCCACATTTCTAATGATTCACAATTCTTGGTGAACATTTTTGAAACAGGCAACTAGCCCATGCCAACTCTTGCCATTACCCCACCAGCTACTCATTTTCTTCTTAACAAGAAAAATTCATTTTCAATGGGGACGCAACACATATGCTATCTTATTTTCATTTGGAAAATCTGGATATTGAAAAGAAGGAAGTCTGCCCCACCTTCACACTTCACTAATGCACATTGAGTCTGTGTTTAACTAACTGTTGTCTTAGTGGTTTACACATTTTGATCCTTATAAGCAATCATCATATGCTTAATTATTTCTATCACTTGCACGAACACACAAAGAATTTGTTTCTTTGTCATAACGTTCATAGAAATTGCCTTTGTGGTGTTTCGGTGATTGAATGGAAGCCCTGGGGGAGTGAACATCATAAAAGCTCATTTATAATGTGTATTCGTTACACACAGTGACTTCGTGTTATTGACAAGCAATTTTAGCTGGTTCATTTGTTGATTCAGGTGTTACATTTCATTTTCTAATTTGTCTATATATTTCAAAGATCTGGATAAACATCTTTCTGAATTGATGGATAATCGAAAGTTCTGTATGCAATATTAGTGGTCAGACATTTCTTGAAGAAAAGTTTTGATGAACTCGCTGCTCTTTTCATCAAAAAGGGGGAGAAGCATCAACCAAGAAATGGGGAGAACACAAGTTTTTGAACGAATTTCTGAAGATATGCTGTTTTGAAGAAATTTTCTTTGAAGATGATTTGCTAAAGCATTTCGAGCTAAAACTTGAGATAATTTCTCTCTAAGAGATTTTATTCTCATCGTATGGGGAGATTGCTACATTCTGAAGACAAAGAGGGAGATTGCATCTTCTGAGCTCAAAAGAGAAAATTGAATTGCTAAATCTTTTTAGTAATGATCTTAATCCAAAGGGGAAGATTGTTAGAGCACAGATTTATTGGATTCGAGATCATCAATTTTTGAAGATGTAAATCTGAAGTCAAAGCTGGAAAAATCGACTTTCAACAAATAGTCTAGGTCCTTTGTTAATAAATAGTCAAAGCTTGTTTGTGTATTTTCGTTTTTAATCCTTTTCCTTAAAATAGGTTTTAGGTATTTATTAGATAATTAGGTTTTGTTTAGTGGTTGTTGATTTGAGTAGCCGCCGTACACATTGAGAGATATTGAGAGAGAGAGCTGCGCATAGAGAGAAAAACAGAGAGATAGCTTGATCGAGATCTGATTCAACACTTGTAACCATTTGATTCGTTTGAATAATCATATCAGGTTTGGTTAATTTTATTGTTTAATTGTTTTGCTTGATTGAATCGTGAATCATAGGGACACACAAATCCATTACATGCCCTTTTGAAGAACACCATCATCATCATCATCTTCCATGGTTTTTGTTCAAGAATCATACGATTCCAATCTGGGTCGATTCCAGATGAGCCGACCCTATTACACCCCACCTCCCTCCTCTGCTGCTTCTTCACCATCCAGGTTCCAGAAGTATCTCGGTTCCAGAAACATCTCGGTCGTTCCATGAGAACTGTTCGCTCTAATCTATACCACTCCGAATACACCTGCTCCTTCGCCTCCACCCAACAACACCCCACCACTACCACCACTACTTCTTCTCTTCTTTCAACCCAAAACCTAACTGATTAAATCGAGATATAGAGATCATACTGTTGAGGAGCAGTGGCTTCTTGAGAGATCGATGGATTTGGCGAAAAACCCAACTCAGTTCACGGAGATGTACCTTGAGAGAGCTCGATCGATTTGGCAAAAACCCAATTCAGTTCACGAAGGTAACGATCGGCTTGGTTTTTACATCGATTTGGAAAAAACCCAACTCAATCGACTTGAAAGGTAGATTCGCTTGAGAGTTTAGATCGACAGGAGGGAGGCGATCGATGTTGAGGAGTGGCTTCAGGAGGGAGGCGATCGATGGATGGAGCAGAGGCTTCAGGAGGGAGGCGATCGACAGAAGGGAGCTCGATCGATGTTGAGCACTGACTTGTTCATGAACTGAGAGGGAGGTGGCGATGTTTAGACTTTAGAGAGGAATTCAGGGTTTTCTATATCACTTGTCAAATAAGAGGAATTCAGAGGTTTTCAGCTCTCTTTAAAAAAAACACTCTTAATGGGCCAAGATCTGACCGAATCAGATTTCAGATGTCTTCAGACATTTTTTTTTAAAACAAACAGGCCCTTAATCATTCTAAATCAGATAGTTTGTTGGATTTTTTTAGATTTTTCGCAAATTTTTATCACATTAACTTGTTTTTACAGGTTACAATGATGTATTTAACCGGTTTTAGAAAGATTAAGAGTTTTATCATTCAAAAAAATAGTTTAAAGACTTAGGTGCCGTTTGTTTTTTAAGAGATCTAAAGTCTGAAGTCTTATTTTAGTTATGATTAATAAGATGTGGTGTGTAAAAAGGTCTGAACGATTCTGAGTTGAGAGTCATTAAGAGGTTTTTTAAAAAAACAAACAACCCCTTAATCATTTAAAATCAGATAATTTATTGGGTTTTTCAAACTTTTTTCTAAAAAAATTCTCTTAAGACTATGCATCGAATAAAAAATTGTTGGATTCATGAAAGAGTGGTCAACTATATTATGCCTAACCAAAAGGAAAAAAGATCTATGAGAGTTCTTTCCTGAATCCGAAAAATCTCTCTACCTCTCAAAGTCACCACTCCGTAGGCAGCGCTGTCTGTCGTACCGTTGACTCTTGACCATTCCTCCACCCCGCTTCATCCATTCCCTATAACTTGTTCGCTAAATTCCTTCCCTTCATCACGTCAGGGGATAAAACAAGAAATCTCCTAAGCAATAAAGATCTTCCTATTGATAGTGAGACTGGCTCAGACCGGGCCAAGCCTTTAGGTTGTTTAAGTAGGTTTGGGCTAGGTCGTTGCGCTCCTGCCACCTCTTGGCAAGTTAGCCCATAAGTAAGTACTGTGACGAAGCGGCTGAGCCTTCTATCTCTTCCAGTCTTATAAAGGAAAGAAAGCAGGATGAACAGGCTTGAGTGTCGATAGGTATAATTCTCTTTTCGTCATAAATTTTTTAATTGACGCGAAATATCGAACTTTGATTCCTTTTTTATCAACAATTTCTTAAAGATCGATGTTATATTTTTCAATAGAATAATGATATAGATGTTAAAAAAACAATTACACTTAAACATTTTTTTTTCAAAAATTTTTATTCTAAAATTGTAATATTTTTTGTTGTTCTTTTAAACAAATACGATAATTTATTTTAATAAAAATGAATATTCTAAAATATCAATAACTTTAAAATAAAGAAAAATCATGGTTCCAGACTTGTATTCCACCCAATTAATGTAATGTTTTTAGTGTTAAAAAATGGGTGATTTTCATCTATTTTTAATTTGATAATTGGAGTTTAATTAAAAACATATAAAAAATTTACAAAAAGTTTCATATAAATACGAGTAAGTCAACATTAATTATTGGTCCTAATTAAATGCAAATAATGACATCTAATTTGATTTATATTATCTTATACAAAAGTTTTTTGCAAAACTTAAGTATTTATTATTTATGATTTTCCAAAGTATGGTAATCAGATTAGAATTGAAATAAATCTTCGATAATCAACCCATTTTTAAGAATTGTGTGTGATATTTGGTGCATTATGGGTTTGTTTGTTATACGTGTACATAGGAAATATGATGTTTTAACGGACATTCTGATTTTGATAATCCGTACGTGATTTTAATAATCCTGACGTTAATCAATTCATATTGTGTTTGAACGGACATTCTGATCTTGACAATCCTGACGTAACCAATTCAGACGGGGACTGATTAACAAACACCATTTAAGTTTATACAACTTAAGATGGTTGTTTACCTGTTAATACGTTAAATTAACCCATTGACTTATTCGCTCAACTATATATAATACATGTATGTTTGTTTACAACTTAATCAATACATTGATGTGATAAAGGCTCTAATTATTTCCAGCATTCAAAACATTTTCCCTTTAATACCCTTTGATCAAGATATATACGCCTCCAACGTCAAACAAAGACATTTAGCAAACAACATTTAATTATTTATAATTTATTCTAAATAAATGTTTTATTCATATAGGACTTGAGGCATACTTATTTTTTTGTTAACTGAGCTTCATTTATTCGTTCACCCATTAAATATTTTTTGTTTTTTTGCTTAAATTTTAAGCAATAATTAGAAATGTCTAAATTAGTGAGCTACAATGTATTGTTGTTGTTCACGTTTAGTCAATTTATATAGACTAGAAGTGTACTCGCGCAATGCAGCTAGATACATCACGATTTTAATGTTTCATTTTATTTTCTGTTTTTTGTCGATTTACATTACGATTTTGGATGTTGTGAGAGAGTGATAATGATTTTTTTATATAAATTTGTTTAATTTAGACGTAATAATATAATATAATTTATTTTGGTTTAATAATATAATTTTTTTTATAAAATATTCTGTAAGATTTTTTAATTATATTTTAGATTTTTTATATCTAAAATATTTTGAGAATTATTTTAGGGGAGTTAAAGTGGGAAATGATTTTAGGGGAGTTAAAATGGTTAGAGATAATGATTGATAATTAATGAATAGCATTAAATGTAGTACATACAACTTTTATGGTTGTTTTTTAAGTAATTAACATTAAATAGCGGTACATTAAGCTTTAAGACTTGTTTTTAAGAGTTTTTTATGCCATATTTATAATATAGTATAGATATAGATATAGATATATATATAGAGAGAGAGAGAGAGAAAGAGAGATTTTTTTGGAAAGCAAACCTTATTATAACTGCACAAACAAATACACAAAGAACATAACACCACCCACTACAAATAAGCCACCAAAGCCCAACAAAAGGCAAGACCACCAAAACCAACGAAGCACAAAACCAAAACAAAGAAATTAAAACAGAAGCAACAAACAGGACTCAAACCGAAGCAGCAGCAGCGAGACTGCGACCACCCAACACTAAACTGCAGGAATATACAACCCAACCCTCTCCTGCCATCAACGAAGCCACGACCTGCAGCCGCCCCTTCTCCACCTGTCCTTGATCAGCTCAGTGCGCGATTTGGGTCCGACCCATGCGTTCCAATTCGTTCATTTTGTTGTTGATCCATTCAAAACTTCGCCCTTGGAATTCGAATAACATCTCGCTAAGCTTTTGCTTATCATCCTTAAACACGATCATATTTATGTGATTCCACACTTGGTATAAATCGTCCAAAAAGTTGTTGTCCTAACCTCTTTTATAGCCACGCTTCCACCCTCCTGAGGATCCTGAGCTGCAATCTCTTCTACCGAACTGAACTCATTCCTCGACATGTTCCACCATCTACACATTTGTTTCCATAACATGTTTACTTCCCCACACGTAACTAAAGTGTGTTCAAGCGATTCGATGACCGTTCCACACTGGGGACAAAGGCATGAGTGAAGGTCCATGCCCATTTTGTCGAGGACACCACGGCTTGGAAGTCTTCCCAACCTTGCTCTCCAAACAAAAATGTTAACCTTCTTTTGAACTAACCTCGACCACAACGTTTCCCCCGCTACACCCACCCTAAGAAGATCTTTTTCCTCTATTAATTTCTTTAATTTTGGAACCGAGAACTCCCCCTCGTCATGAAGCCACCATTTAGGATAATCCTCTTTGCCCCTCTCCAGAGATTTTCCTCGAAGGAAGTTTTGGAGATCCTCAAGTTCACCCACCTCTCTTCCTTGCAGTTCCCTTCTCCAACCCCAATCCCACTTCCACGACTCCTCACACCAACGACCTTTTTCCGCAACCTTAACTTCCTTATTAGTTTCTAGATTAAATAGTCTAGGATACCTATCCCACAACTCCCTATTTTCTGCCCAATTGTCCACCCACAACCTAGTGTCTCGACCATCCCCGATACCTTTTCCAAACGATCTGGCGAAACTAATCTCTAACTTCTCTAATTCGACGCCAACCCGAATAATGTTCGACCACACTGAGTTATTACTCCTACTTTCTACCGAATTACCCTTCAAACCCCCCTCTTCCCTGTAGATGCTCTTCACCACTTTTGTCCAAAACAATGCCTTTTCACCGACAAACCTCCACCACCATTTCCCCAAAAGGCCCAATTACTCCATTGGACACTACCCACATTGAGACCCCAACATTGAACCCTCGAAGAACCCTCTCCCAATTCACCCACGCCATACCTCTCCTCTCATTGGTCTCCTTACCCCCACCCCAAAAGAACCCGGTCCGCACACTCTCTAACACGTGTATCACTCCTCTCGGGGCACGAAACAACGCGAAGTACTACAACGATAAACTACCAATAACCGATTTAACTAGAGTAAGTGGTAGCTAATTATCGTGCACTCAAAGCGTGGACACTGAATTTCCCAGTGTGGACACAAGTATATATCAACATTGGGATCGCTACAAGTAATACAATGGTACAAGTACCGAGTATCGTTCCCACAGGGACTGGACTACTGAGAAATACAGATTTTCATGAACTTCTTGCACAAGTTTCGAGTTGGGAAAAATATGTGTTTGATTGGTGAATAATTTAAAAATACGAAATGAACTTTATAATTAAAGGATGGGTATGGGTGTAAGTATTCCTTGAAACAAACGTAGTAACATAATGGTCGGGCACTTTGTAGTACGGATAGTCTATAAAAAACCCGATCTCTCGAAAGTGGATTTTTAAAGACCGGTCCTACAAGATGCTCGTAAAGTGTCCATCGTTACCCAACTCTGAATCTTGCCGATTTAACTAAGTTGATGAAAATCAAGTTCTACCGGTACGGAGATTTACACCCAAATCTCCATGTGATATAAATCTCCTCCGACGTTTAAACCTTAGTAAATCATACAAAACCCGTATCTCTACGTGGTTATCAAAGACTCTCTCAAATCTTTGTGCATCACTTAAACCGTATTTCGAAACCGCCCCTCTCGAGGTCAAGATCTAATATTAACACTTCAAAGTGATCGACTTATCTGTGTTGAGTTTAAGTCCCGACTCAAGTGACCAAGCTTAAGAGTTAGTAATAATGGCCACACCCAAGTGTTGCCTACTAGTTTGGCTCACACCCACACCCAAATGGTGCTTAGCTCATGCTAATAATAGAAGACATAATAATAAAAGAGAAATGAAAGTTAACTACTTGCATGAATAAGATAAGAATTAAGTAAGAAATAAAATACCGAATTTAAAGAGCTAGAAGGAAAAGTAAGAATTTAAGATACTAGGAATTAAAATACAAGAAATTAAATTACTAAAATTAAAGTGCAAGAAATTGAAGTACTAGAATTTAAAATTGCAATAAATGAAAATGCTAGAAAGTTAATGCATAAAAATAAAGTACAAGAATTTTAAAGACAAGAATGTAAACTAAACTATTCTTCAAGTCTAAGTTCTCTCTTTTTGGAGAGAAGAACTTAGAGTGATGGGATAATGATGGAGAAGTTGATGTAGGATGGATGATGGAAATGAAGCTCCACATGCTTCTCTTATAAACAAAATGGAAGGAAAAATACTCATTGGGTAATATCATTGTCCAATGGGTACTCTTATTGTCTTCACACCCTCCAATGATGACCTCATATACCCAATCATTGCGGAATATACCAAAATGGCACATGAAAATCAGATATAGTCTTTGCCTAATGGATATTTGGGTGCCCACCGAGGGCACTCACTGCCCGCTCCGACAGTTTTACCATTTTCTGCACAAAATTTACTTTTGATGTCATTATCATAACTTCCTTTAATTATAGACCAAATGAAGATAGAAAGAGCCAAGGGTGGGTATAAACGAGAAATAAAACACCAGAAAAGAGTGATAAATAACACTCAGGAATGAGGGTTATCAATAAGCCTACCTCTAAAAGAGATTAACCTCGACTTCCACGATGCAAGATTATTTTTCATCTTATCCACTATAGGCTTCCAACTCCCTTTTTTCCTCATCGGAGCCCCAACCGGGAGTCCGAGATATAGAAAAGGCAAATTTCCGTATCCAAAACCCAAACCATTAGCCCACGAAAGCAACTCGTCCTCATGTACCCCAATTCCAAACAGCTTACTTTTGCCCGCATTCATTTTTAAGCCCGACAACGAATAAAAGCAATTAAGGATTTTCTTGAGATTTTTAAGGTTAACGAGGCTCCACTTACCGAAAAAATGATGTTATCGGCGTATTGTAAATGTGACACCTCGACTTCGCCTTTTCCAACTTTAACTCCCTCAAATAACCCTTTATCTATTGCCTCCACCATTATAATGTGAAGACTTTCCGCTACTATGAAGAAAAGGAATGGAGCGATTAGATCTCCTTGTTGTAGACCTTTTTCCATCACGAATTCCCTAGTAGGGGAACCATTAACAAGAATCGAAATCGAAGAGGATTTAAGGCACAATTTAATCCAATCACACCATCTCTCCCCAAATCCCATCGATACCATCAAGTTTATCAAGAAATCCCACTCCACACTATCATAAGCTTTCTTGAAATCCACCTTGAAGATGAGGCCCATCTTCTTTTTTCGTTTCAAGAAATCCACCGTCTCGTTACTGATAAGAACCCCATCTAATATGTTCCGTCCTTTAAAAAATGCCATTTCGGTATCGCTTATGATCTTACCCAAAACCGACTTCAATCTTTCCGCCAAAACCTTGGAAATAATTTTATAATAAACTCCTACTAAGCTTATCGGCCGATACTCTTCGAGACCCACCGGATTTGCATTTTTTGGAATGAGAGTCAAAAACGCCGCATTGCATTTGCCACTTATTACCTTCTCTTCTCAAAACCTCGATAACACTTTCATCAAGTCCCCCTTGATGATCCCCCAAAATTTCCTTACAAACATGAAGGTAACACCATCGGGACCAGAAGATTTATTAGCTCCACAACTCTTTACCACTTCCCATACCTCTTCCTCCACGAAAGGTCGTTCCAACTTGTCCGCATCTTCCTTTTGCAACCTTTTAAAATTGTTACTGCTAAAAAACGGACCTCGTCGCTTAGAAGATGTGTATTTGGCTGTAAAGAACTCGTAAACAAAATTCTTTATCTCTACCGGGTCTTCTTTCCAAACCGAATCAATATATAATCCCCAAATATTATTTTTTCGCTCTCTTCTTTTTATAACCGCATGGAAGAACTTAGAGTTCTCGTCCCCCTCCACATTCCACTTTATCTTCGCTCTTTGTTTATCCATATCAACTTTCCTCTTTTTCGCTTCTAACCACCCTTTCCTCGTCTCGAACCACCTCTTCCTTTCGATGTCGTCAAGATCCCTAGTTGCGGCGATTTCCTCTAATTTCTTTGCCTCATCCTTGTTCTCGATGAGACTCTTTTTCAACGCACCTAGCCTCTCTATACTTTTCCTTTTCAACACTTCCTTCATATTTTTTATTTTATCCCGAAAAATGCAATCTTCTACCTTGGATCTAACCTCCTTGTTCCAAGCCTCTCTTATTACATTCTCAATTCCTTCTTCTTGGAGCCAAGTTGTAACACCCTAAAAATTAGAGTAATTTAAAAATTCGAAAATTTGGCAATATGACATTTGCATTTGGTATTAACCTCCCAAAAAGGGAAAAAAGTACTCAACCTTTACAAAACCTGTGAATAGATAAGGAATTCAACAACAAACTAATCTAAACATAACTATCTAGAATACATCGGTTGTCAACTCCAAAATCACCAAAATATGGGACTTAACAATTGCCCAACATCAAATACTTGTCATCTCAAAAATGCCTCTAAGACCATGCTCGATACTCACAACCTTGGCAAACCACCGCTAGGAAACCTGTTATACATATCATTTGAGAAAAAATGTTAGGCTTAAAGCCTAGTGAGAACATACAGTTTATAATTTCGAGAAATGTTAACATTTGCATTAAAAGGAAAAAATTTCAATAAGGTTTTAGTTTACATTTGAAATTTTTGTCACATAAGGACCATTCGGTCCGAAAATTGATCTTGTGATGACGGGGGATACCCGATTTACCAAGGATTGTGGCGGAACACAAAAGTAGACCACAATCCGAGTTGTGAGCTAAATACATGGAATCCATGGCTATGAATAACGAAGGTTCGTACTAAGATGTGAGGGAGGGCCCTCGAGGAAACCAGTCATACTCGTTCACCAGGACTACATTATGACCCATATCTAGTAACCGGTCTCACATAACCGTACCAAATGGCCCCCGAGGATCAAATGCATCCATAGCTACAAAAAGGGGAATAGACATCCCAATAATAAAAGTCGACTCAATACCTAGGGATCCACTAGTAATAGTCTAGAATTGTCACAATTTCATTTGTGACCAACCATAGTTAGTCATATGGTTCAAAATAACATTTATAAACAAAATGCATTTTCAAGTTTAACTTCTAGTAAGAATGAAAATCATCAAAATATGAACTTATAAACATTCTTTCAAGTAACCCACATAAATGTGCAAGTAAAACATCATTTTACTTCAAATAAGATGAAACCCATCATTTTAGTTGAAAATGATCGGGAACCCTAAAATCTCCCAAAAACTCAAGTTATATCAAAATGTAGTAAACTTAGATCCAAAACCGTGGAGATATGTAGGAGTTCAAAATGTAACCTTTGACATGTATAAAGTTTAGAAAAAGGTAGTAGGAACTCACCAAATAGGTTTTAGAAGAAAACCCGAAAAACCAGATATCGACCCCTTTGAGAAGATGAAGCTTTCTATACCGAACCCTTGCTTGAAACACATAATGCTAGCAAGATATGGTAGATGACGGAACCCAGACAAGAAAATGACTGATAAAAAGAGAGAGAAAAGAGAGACTTGAGATTTGAGATATTTTCAGATTTTAATTAAAATGAGATATTTTCCCATAAAATATCCATTTAAACCACTCAGGACACTGCGCAGGTTATGGCGCGGGCTAAGTCGCGTCATGACTCGCGCCACCCTCTGGAACTCGCAAACAAGTTGTGCACCGCGCAGGTTATGGCGCGGGTACACTCGCGGCGAAACTCGCGACGCTCACTGGAAATCCCCAAACAAGCAGTGCACCGCACGGGTTATGGTGTGGGCTAAGCCGCGCGGCAACTCGCGCCAGCCACTGCCTCTGCTTCTTCTTCCAAACTAGTCAAATGAAACACGGGGTGTTACACAAGTGTCAAATAGCTTGAAAGGTTTCGGACCAAAATCGACTCTCATATCGGAGAGAAGGATCGGAAAATGATCCAACCACTTCCTTTCGAGTGCTTTAACTCCCAAACATTTCCATCCCGAACCGAAGCTATTAGACACGAGAAAGCGGTCCAGTTTACTAAACTTACTACCATCGTCACTTACTCTTGTGTACTTTTGCCCACCCATTGGGACCTCCAACAGTTGACATGCCCGAATGAACTTGTGAAACTCTTCCGTCCCTTTACTATTAGTTGTCGAGTTCCTCCTTTCATTTTCGTTCCTCACCTCATTGAAATCCCCGAACAAGCACCATCGAACCTTTTCCTTCTCACAAACCCCTTCCAACTTCATCCAAAGATCTATCCTTTCCTTTAAATCTCTTGGCCCATAGTGTTCACCAAACCCACTTGCCCCCCTCCCTTCCATTTACCCACCGCCACGACGAAGTTTCTTTCTTTTACGAAGAACTCACAATTAAACTCCTTCGTATCCCAAATCAATAAAATCCCCCCAGAATTACCCAACGCCTCCATTTGCACGAAATCCCCATCATCAAACCCCCATATTCCTGCAATTTGATTCGCGGACCAAGATTTTTGTTTTTTTTCCTGAATGCCGATCACACTAGGCTTTTCCTGAAGACAGATCTCCTTAATCCACTTCTTCTTTTCCAACGTCCCCAGCCCTCTCACGTTAATGGAAATAATCTTCATCACAAAATACCAACGAGAAACGAATCGTACTTTTACCTCCATTTAGATTCTCTCCTATGTCTCACCCCTACTACTCTTCTATCCTCCCAAACCACCCCAATTATACTGCGAAACTCATCCAGACTTGCTGAATTACCCGTACTTCTTAACTCATTTGAAATTGCTGATTGACTCACCTGGTTGCTCAAGTTTTTTTTTCTTTTTTTAATTCTACTTTCTTTCACCCCGTCCTGAGAAAGGCCCGATTTCTTTTTGTCCACTCTTCTTATTGTTCGCGCGAGCCATTTGTTTAAGAAGATGAAAACTCACTTTTCCTTTTCCTAGCCCGATTTTTTCTGAATTTCTCTGCCTTCCGTTAACACCCGATGACGACTGTAAATTGTTGGAAACCTCGTCAATACCTGGCACGTCTCTATCAGTTGCTTGCTCATCCGATATCCCCTCGGTTCCTGATTTCAAGTTTACATGATGACTCTCAGCGATCGACTTCTTTGACAGAACCATACTTGCACTTTTATTTTGCTTAGACCGGGTTTGATTTTTAACTTCCTCACGATCAGTTCCAACCTTTTTTCTGTGAATTAAATCCACCTGTTGGGCTGGAAAAAATTGGGCTAGCTTCTTCCTTCGAATATTTTGTCTGAGTGCTTGGTCTTGGTCTATTCTTATTGTTTGGAATTGGCCCACAATGAGAATATGGGCCCACGCTATCACGTGGCCCAATTGGTGTATCCTTCCTATGGCTTACATCCCCCATCGAATCCCTTTTTTTTCTCAGCCGACAAGATGCACATTCCTTCATCATTCATCACATTTAATGCTTTTGTATTGGGACTCAGTAATGAATAAAAATCTCCTATCCCAAAATCCCATGTCTCATTGTTGTCCGACCAATGAAATTAAGATACATCAGATTTTATATATTTTTGGTTTTATTTAATTCAAGTTTATATTCTCTCTCCGATGACGTGTATTCATGAGAATGGTGAACATGAATGGGACATGATAATTTGGGACAGGAGACTTTTATCCCTCAGTAATGTCCCTTCAGCTTCTTGCCTTTTCCAACCGTCGATCCCCACTACCGCTACCGTCGTCGGGGCACCCACCGGTGAAACCGATTATTTGCCACCCTCGCTTCCTTCTACCTTATCAATTTCTGGAGCCTTTTTTTCTTCCTCCTGATTATTCCTCTACTCGTTGGAGTCTTTTCTTCCATCTTGCTTCTTTTTCTCTTCGAATACAGATTCATCCACACACCAATCGTCTTCACACTCGACACCTTCGAACCATTCCGACGGAATATCGGACTCCTCCTCCTCTTCACTACTTTCATAGTAAACATCCGTAATGAACATCGGTTGGTAATATTCTTCTTTGATGCTTACTTTATAATACAAACCATTTACTTTGATTGATCTCAACTCCCAAATTTTACTCCTAATCGAGGTCCTTATTAAAACTTTGCCACATTCGAAATTTTTGTTCTCGTCCAACTTACAATTCGCAGCCTCCAATACTCTTCCCCAGTTACTAGTTATGTTTAAAAAAACGTCCTTTTTCCACACATGTAACGGGACCCCAGTAATTTTCAACCAAACCAACCTTTCAACTTGACGAAAGCCTTCCTTCCAGCGTCTAGCGTCCTTTAACCAATGATGGATCCCGTTTGATTTGTTGGCTAGAATATTGTACAAGGATTCCTCCGACTCGAAGCTTATCATGACGTTCCTACCACCCAAATATCTCAACATGCATTTTCCCATGTTCCCCTCAAGACAAATTGATTGAATGTAATCCACATTATCCATCGACTCAACGTAGCCATTCGAATTCCAACTGCCAATGCTTCGTGCTCAATTGTAAGGTTTTCTTTTACGTCTCCATCATTGCCTCCCGTTTCTTTCACCACGTCACGGAACGACTGACTCCACTTTTTTGAACCTCCAATTTTATTCATCGCTGCCATGCTTTCCATTTTGATCCTCCCGAACTCTCCGACTTTCATCCCACCTCGGTCTTTATCAAACGCATAAACTCTTAATTTATACGAGCCGATCCAAATTCCGTTTAGCCTCGACGCCATTGCTCCAACGTCGATAACATTCCGAAATCTAACGAAACCAAACTTCCTTCTGTTCATCATCCTTTTTCTGAGCCATGTAAACGTCAACCACTTCGCCATGGAGCTTGAAAGTCTTCCATAGTTGGGTACCTCCCAGTTTTCCGGAAAGTTAAAGAACAAGAACAAGTCGAGTTCCGAAGCCTAAGGTTACTAAAGAATCCACTGTTCCTAGTAGAGTCCTTGTAATACTTCTATTGAATCTGCCCCAAGAATCTGTTGCCTCTCTTACTGTCTCTCTCTCGAACGTCCACTCTGCTCGACCCCCTCACCCTCTCGTTCTCTCTCAATCTCTCTCTCATCCTCTCCCTTTCTCTCTCTCTTTTCGTTGTAAAAATGAGAGAGAGAGAGAGAGAGAGAGAGAGAGATGGATAGATAGGGTTCGTTTCATTTATAAATCATCTAATTCTAAAAAATTATACAAGCCATTATATTAGAAAATAATAGAGATATTTATGGATAATTATCATGATTCGTTAATTATGACGAGATATATATATATATATGAAAGGTGATAAAGTTCATTTATTATGATCATGACTTTAGATTAGGAAACGAAATAAATCAGATATTTATTAGACTGGATGAATGACTAAGATTGGTTTGTATGGTTTGTATAGTTTGTAGGAATTAAATGGTTTGTAAATGAAACGTCCTCTATACATATATATATATATATATATATATATATATATAGAGAGAGAGAGAGAGAGAGAGAATTTACTTCTCATGAGTTGTTTAGTGTTTTTAAAAGGGAAAATTGCATCAAAATGAAACCAACTTTCACCTTATTCCTATTTTGGGGAACCAACTTTTAAACTCATCATTTAAGGGTTTATATCAAACTTTATGTTTTTTTAAGGGTCTGGGTAACCTGTTCAACATGTAACCGGTAAATTTTTACATGACGTGACAAATAATTAAATTAAAAATAATTAGGTGGAATATAGATTTGACAAATCATTATTATAATTTAAAGAAACTTTTAAAAATACAAATGAAATATAGAACATGAATAGTCAATCTTCTTCAACCGTTCTCCTTCCTCAAACCCTAGCAATTCTCAGTCCTCCCTCCCTCCATCGATTCCTCTGCTCATTGCTTTCTCCGGCGCGCTACCACTGCACCGTCCGGTGTCCGGCAGGCGTTGCCGTTCCCAACTATGTTAAATATGTTATATATATAATGTCATTTTTTCCCTTTCCTTGTAAGATAAGGATGGCGGTGATCGGTTCTCTCAATTCTAAAATCCAGAACTTGAATTCATGTCCTGTCATTAAGTTCATCGGCGGTCGCTGCCACTCCCCGTGCGGCGGTCGCTGCCACTCCAACAGAACAATCGCTTCCCTTTTGGCAGACGTTTTCGGTCGTCATCAGGTGTGCTTTTATCGTTATTTTCACTTCATATCATTATTTTTCACCGTAATATCATTATCGTCACTTCATTCTTATTAGTCTTCATAGTTATTTTCATCATTCTTAATATAGTTATTTTCATGAAGTAATATCGTTATCGTCACTTCATTCGTAAGTCTTCATAGTTATTTTTTACCGTAATATAGTTTTTTCATTCTTATTAGTCTTCACTGTAATATAGTTATTTTTATAATTCTTTGCATTGCTTCATTCTTCACGTTGCTAGGCTTTTATTGATGTTCATGATTATACCATCACATTGAATTCAATATAATATTATTATTTTCATATTGAAATGCTTTTGTCAGTTCATGATAGCCTATCACTTTGAATTCAATATAATATTCTTATTTTCATATTGAAATGCTTTTGTCAGTTTATGATAGCCCATCACTTGGACTTCAATATAGTATTATTGCTTTCATGATATGGAAAAGGGTGTTGCCATATCCACCCTAGTCTATATGCCTAGGGTGCAATTTGATCGAAACACCAAGCATTCACTATCTCATCCCTCCTCACAACCGTTCCTTTTTTTGTTTTTTAATTATAGTTACAATTTTGGTCCCTGAACTCTTTTTATTGATTTACTTTATACCTTTTGGTTTTATATTTTACATTTTACATTTTTATTATATTAACACATATAAGCGTATATTAACTAATATATGTTAAAAAAAGTAATTTTTAATTTTAACAAGTTACACCATTATAATCATCTTGTCAATACCTTCGAAATGAGTCCAATATTGAATATTTTTTGATTTAATTGTCATAAGAAGAAAAATACATTTTACAAAGTCCAAAATTAATTTTTAAAAACTAATCCTCTATATTTACAAAAGTTTTTTGAGTTGGTTTGAGTTGCTTATAGAATTCTATACGTGACATATATATGGTTTGCCATCCAGCTGCTGGCGTGATTTTGTTACGGGTCCATAATGCTGAAATGGGAGGCATTGGGTACTCTCCTTCTAACTGGACCATCACATAAGGATTGTTGTTTACGTGTGAAATTGTAAGGACCCGATGGTATTGAAACTCTTCGGGACCTTTCCAGAGAGGAAAACAAGTCATACAACCTCCATTGGTTAAAAGGTGAAAGATCACACCAAACCTGTTGCCTATCAATATACCTGTCTCAGGCATAGTAATCCAGTGTTGCTCTGGTGCTGGCGATTCCCAAAAAGACAACGAAGTAAGTATTTCATCGATTCCATAGAAAACTCCAAAGTATGCCGCATATGAACTCATTAACTCATCTAATAATTCATGACGAATATAGGGCCATTGGTCTTCGCCATACCCGAGACAAACAACTATTGATTGGAAACCAAAATTCCCATCACCCCTTACATCTTGTATATTCGTGATGTATGGATGAAAGATTTCTGGAATTTGCTTCAACAATAAACTATGTCCCTCCGGCAGTATCTCGTTTAAGTCAATCTGGTGTGAACATTGGCTTATTGGTTCCTCGTTCAAGTCCATGAAGGATGAGCTATGCCTAGGTGGTTCCTCGTTCAAGTCCATGAAGCTATGCCTATGTGGTTCCTCGTTCAAGTCCATGAAGGATGAGCTATGCCTAGGTGGTTCCTCGTTCAAGTCCATGAAGAATGAACTCTGTCTAGGCAGTTCTTGATCCAAGTTCGAACAACTGTATCTGTGAGGAACTTGAGTTTGATGATGAACACGCTTCACTTTTGGGCGTCCACGAGTGTTCTTCTTGACCGAAGGTTCACCGATCAAGATTTTTGATGGATCCATTACCCCCCTCAACTTTCTTAAAAACTGGATTTGCCATGATCCAGTTGATTGTTGAATATTTCTTTAAACCTTTGCATATCATGATCATTACATATCATGATCACAATTAAGATCACCATATTCCAAAGATATAGAAGGCGACAAATCAAGCTTTTTCCAAAATGCATCAACGAAATCTAATGGAATGGGCATATCTGTAGTGAAAAAAATAATATATCATTAATAAGTAATAATGGCATGAATATCAATTTCAATTAAATGTAGATATATATAAATATCAATTCAATCTTGTAGATTAAACATACCTGCACCGACGTATATCGCAAGTTCGTGCGCACACGGTAACCCAAAACACGTACGCAGTTGACAACCACACAGTTCTCCGGAGTTAAGACAATTCCCTTTGATCGATGAAGCTCTTCTAAAATTTTATCCATAGCATACTCTGAAACAAAACTCTGTAGTTGCTGGAACAACAATTTGTTGAATTTTGGCTTGCGAATGATTGTGCATCTTTCAAGACTTTCTTTGATAGCAGTGTCTTGTGACTTTACAACTTTTTCAATGACATGTATGAATTTGTCTAGATCACATTTCCCTGAATCTAGATGTTTTTTCAACTTGGCGTATTGGCTCTCGACTCTATTTGTTGTTGAATTTCCAAAATTGATATGTTTATCGGTCTACAATGACACAAATTTGTCTGCATATTTGTCTAGCCAAACACTACGAAGATAGGGAAAAACATCTACAAGGCGAAGAAAAATGAAAATCAAATGAGTGTGATAGAATGAATGGTTTTTGCTAAACAAATCATGACTTCAAAATATATATGAATGATACCCGGACATTCGAACAATAATGCCTGGAGGTTTGCATAATTTTGCATGTATGCAGTGTATGTTGGAGATTCAACTAAAATTTTCCATTTTGCTTGAAAAAAACCCCAAGTCTTCTGCGATCTGATACGAGGCCGACAATGTTTCATTATATCATTGAATATATGCCACCTACAAAGTAAATGATTACTTTGTGGAAATACTTATTCGCACGCTTTCATCAACGCCAGATCTCTATCGGTGACGATAACACGAGGGCAGAAAGATCCATTAATAGTCAATTTCAGACAAGTCAACGCCCACGTATAGTTGCTTGTCTTTTCGTTATGCATGAATGCAAAGGCTATAGAAAACGTCTTATTTGTAGACGTGACACCAACAATTTCCAAAAATGGTAGATTATACTTGTTTGTTTTATATGTAGCATCCATCAACATCACATGTGGAAATGATTGCCACATCTTTAATGATGTTGGATGAATGAAAAACAATTCTTCCAACTGGTTAGTAATATCGTTTAAACGATACTCAAAATCGTACCCCTTAGTTTGCAAAATGTGCATAACATTCTGCATGGGGGTTCTATCTTGTTTCTCACTCATGCGAAACTTGTGACGAGCATGGTATATAGTTTTTAGAGAAGACACGTTATCTTCGTTTCGTTATTTTAGCGTTGACAAAATATCTCGTGGTTTCACATGTAACACCCTAAAAACCAGAGTGAATTTAAAACGCGGAAACTGGACAATTAGACATCAACACTTGGTATAAACCTCCCAAAAAGGGGAAATGTACTAATACATTACAAAACCTGCATACTGATATGGAATTCAACAACAAACTAATCTAAACATAACTATCTAGATTACATCGATTGTTAATCCAATATCACCAAAAGAATGGGACTTAAACAATTGCCCAACATCAAATACTTGTCATCTCAAAAGCCCCTGAGACCAAGCTCGTCACTCAAGCCCTTAGCAACCCACCACTAATGGGAACATGTTATACACATCATTTGAGAAAAAGTGTTAGGCTTAAAGCCTAGTGAGAACACTTGTCAGGATCGAATTCTTACCAAGAATAAATTCTCAGAAACTAATATCAAAGAAGTTGCGGAATAACACTTTGATATTCAATAAAACAGTAAACCAAAACAGTATATAATCAACAACTTGTAAACTTGTATTGAATGCTTGAAGTTACAAGATTAAACACACAACCTCAATATTGATGAACAGACTCACCAATACGAATTCTACTTCTCTAGAATTAGGATCTATGACTTGAGGTTGATTTTCTCAAAAAAACTTAGAATGAATAAATTAATCTCTATCTAAACTATTCTATCAAATCTGTACATATACTGAATAAAAAGATAATTACAATAAATAAAATATCTTCAGTATATCTTCCATCATTATCTTCAAGCTTTCCATGAATATCTTGATTCTTTCCAGCTGTCATCCTTTCCATCCAGTTCTTTAAGTCAAAAGCAGTACTAACTATGCTCAGCAGCATTAATTTCTTCTAGCAGCATTAACTTGGTCTTAGCAGCATTAACTACTAAGCAGTACTAACCACTAGCAGTACTAATTAGTTAACCAATACTAACTTTGTTCAAGCAGCACTAACTTTGACTAGCAGTATTAATTCTACTAGCAGTAGTAATACTCAGCAGTATTAACTTTGAAGTCCTCTGGCAGTAGTAATTCTGAACTAGCAGCATTAAAGACTTGTTCACATCTTCAGTTCCCAACAATCTCCCCCTAACTTGACTTTTAGAAAGAGAAGTCAAGTTCTTCAAATGCTTCCAAAATCTTCATTGATCTACTCCAATGTTAGGATCCAGTCCCATGCTCTGATTAATAGTTCTTTGAATTAAGTACTTTGCCATTTCTGAATTTGGTGTACAACTCAACTTCTTATTTAACATGGCATGAAGCTTCAGATTGGTATGGTTGTATACCCTATCCACCAAGTAATACTCCTTGTGAAAAGTATCCAATGCTAGTTCATAGACTCCACTCCTTTCATATAGAGTCCATCCTCTAACAGTCTTAAATACATCTTTTATCAAATGCTTTACTGCTTCTGGTTTGAACAACATGCACAAATATTCCATAACTAGCTTCACAATTGGTAACCCTGGAGCTGTCAACTGATCTGCATGAACTTTCATCCCCACTGCAAACATTTCTTCCAAATCAGATCTTGAACACTCTCTGACAATTTTGCTCCAGGTGCTGTAGACTTCATACCTCTCATCCTTTCTTTTCAATCTGATGTACTCTTTACCATCCACCTCTACAGTATCCCAGAGGATAACTTCAGGAGGTTTGAATCCAACAGGTTCAGCTGAAATAGGCTTTGGAATTTTATCCATTACCACCATGTACATGTTTACATCTGAACTCTGTGGTATTTCTTCCTGAGATTCAACTTTCTTTTCTTCTTCTACTCTAGACTTCTTTTCAACTTTCTTTCTGTTGGCCATCATCTTGGTTCTCTTCAGTATCCTTTTCCCTTGTCCTATAGTAGCTTCTTTCTTTTTTTCTTCCTTTTTCCTTTCTTCTGATCTAGGGCCTTTAGAAGCAATAGACTTAACTCTTTTTATCTTCTTGATCTTCTGAGCTAGAGTCTCTTCTTCCTTAATCTCTACCTTTTTCTTTGTTGGAGTTCCCTCTTCACTTTCAGGGAAGGGTTTATTGATATTCACATCATACCTCTCCTTAGCTTTCTTTTCAAACTCCACTCTGTCCTTTTCATTACTCTTCAGCTTCCCCATTTCTTTCTCATATAGCTCCTTGATTTGATCAAAATTCATCTTCACAAACATTTCTTTCTTTACACCAATTGCACTCCTCAAGAAAGTTATCATTTTGTTTCTTTCCTGAGTGGCAAGGTAAATTTGTGAAGGTCTTCTCTTCTTAGCACTTGTTCTTGCCATCATAGCCTTTTTCAAGCATATTGCTCTTTGCTTAGCTTTCTCTGTTTCCAGCCCTTTCTGGAATGCTTCATTTAACTCATTTGCAAGTGCTCTGGCCATTTCTCTGTCTTTTTCAACCTGTTCCTTTTCTGCTAGATCTAACTCTTCTTGCATTTTCTTTGCTAATGCTTCATCTGAATCAATCATCTTTTGCTTTTTAGATGGTTGATCAGATTCTATCATCTTTGCTTTTCCCTTTTTCCTTGTATCTGCATCCATTTCTTTCTTCTCTATTTTCTCTGCTCCCCCTTCATTTATGACCACTCCCTTTGCTTTGGGAGTGTCATTCTTTGCTTTGATAAGCATTTCAGCTACTTCAATTTCTGTTGGTGTTAACTCTGGTACTGCTGCTTGTGAAGTTTCAGCAGCACTAACAGTTTCTGCTGCTTGTTTTGGCTTAGCAGTAGTAACAGTTTCTGCTGCTGGGGTTGTTACTGCTGCTGGTGTTGTTTCTGCTGCTGCCTTTTCTTCAACAAATTCAACCCTTTCTTCAACAAACTCCCCCTCAAACTGTTGATCTATCTGTTCTGAGCTTGAATTCTCCCCCTTTTTGGAAGCATTTTTCTTATTTGACCTCTTCTTTAAAACAAATTGTTTTCTCCTCTGCTTATGCACCAACCTTGTCACCATTTTCTTTAACTTGGCAATCTGGATTTGTTGTGACAGGATGACCATCTTCATCTCTTCAAGTTCTTTTCCTTGTTTGAGAACATCTTGGTTGATGTTCCCCATTGTTTCCATCAATTCATAGTAGGTATATCTGTCCTCACCCTCTCCAGAAGTGTTACCCTCTTTTGAAGGATCATTGGATCTTTTTGTAGTGGAAGTCTTCTGCCTAACAGAAGCACTATCCACCCCCTTGGTTTCTTGGCACCGGGGACCTTTGAATGATTGCTCATTCAAAGTTGCCATGGGGAAAGTCTTATGGATGTTACCACTGACCTCCTCTGAGCTAGCAGGAGTAGTGGCAGCCTTCTCTCCCATATGCTCTTCCTCCTCCTCAGAGAGCACCTCCTTTGGGTTGGGAGACACCCTAGTGGATTCCCTTTGGGTATTCTCTACTGGAGAATGCTCCAATAGAGGGCTTTGAGGCTCTTGGTTAATAGTAGGTACACCAAGGGAAGGAGCCTTGTGTACCTTTCTCTTGACATAGGTCTTGGATATTATGGGAGTGGGTTTAGCAGCAAAGGACTGAGGGAAAATTTGAGAGATGGAAGGTTGGATTGGCTAGCAGTGGGTTGGTCTAATGGGGGCCTTGACCCTGCTACCATACCTTCATTAGTTTGGGACACCACCATCATTAGAAAACAATGGGGTGTCTACTCCTTCCGAGTCCCCAGCAGATCTTCTCATATTTGAGAAAACCTTGCCTTTAGGGGGTTTTGGTACATATATTCCATCAGAATGAGGAATATCCGTCAATTCATGGTTGATTACTGCTTGAACAAACCTGGGATACATATAAAAGCTCTTTTTGTTTCCCATGTTTGAGACAAGATCATTGAAAATCATTTGTGAAAAATTGTACCTTCTGGCAGTGGCCAAACAGACCAAAGCATAAGCAATGGGACTGCTGAACTCACTCCAGCCAGTGGTCTTTTTAGAAATGCAGTGCATCAAGGTAGGAACAAGAAAACGCCATTGGGGTGAGAATTTAGCTTTTGAGAACTTAAAAACACCCAATGGGCCTCCATACCCCATTTTTGTAAGAGTAGAAAACAGTTCATCATTAGGGATAGAAGTTATACCAGAGGCATCGTCTAGATGTAGACTGATGTGAATTATTTCTTCAGTAACTGTCAATGGCTTGCCACATACTGTCGTCTTGATCATTTGCACACCATCCTCAGTAACAATGGTGGCATGTGCCCAGAATTGCCTCTGATGCTCTATGAAGATAGTAGGAGACATAGTGAGAGCATGGGCAATGTGGCTAGACTTCAGAAAGTCGACTATCTGATGAAAACCTTCAGCTTGCTTTGGCTTTTGGAGCATCGCGATTTCATTGTGCTCGTCAATGAACGCCATTGATGCCATTGACCTTGTAGATTCTTGCCTGAAAACTTTGAGCTTTGAGAGAGAAAGGGTTTAGAGCGCAAGTGAACAGTATGCAAAGAGTCGTTATGAGCTTTTAGGCGGGCAAAGAGTATTTATAGTATTCGGGACATAAGCAGTATTAACCTAGAGCAGTATTAACTGAAAGCAGTATTAACTACTAGCAATATTAACTGAAAGCAGTATTAACTACTAGTAGTATTAACTAAGAGCAGTATTAACTACTAGCAGTATTAACTGAGAGCAGTATTAACTACTAGCAGTATTAACTGAGAGCAGTATTAACTACTAGCAGTATTAACTGAGAGCAGTATTAACTACTAGCAGTATTAACTGAGAGCAGTATTAACTACTAGCAGTATTAACCGAGAGCAGTATTAACTACTAGCAGTATTAACTGAGAGCAGTATTAACTACTAGCAGTATTAACTGAGAGCAGTATTAACTACTAGCAGTATTAACTAAGAGCAGTATTAACTACTAGCAGTATTAACTAAGAGCAGTATTAACTACTAGCAGTATTAACTGAACTTACTCCTTTAAACTTGCGAAACACTGAGTACTGCTATACATATCCTGAAAAAGAAGATTAGTAACACCAAGAATAAACAATATACAGGTATAGAACCACTTTTTGAGAAGGGGCTTATTCAGAGTTGATCATTCCCACACTTGTTACCAAGAAAGTGAATCTACCCACATCAAAAGCTTTAGTAAATAGATCAGCAAACTGATTATCAGTGTGAACTTTTACAACTTGAATAAGTTTCTTTTCATTACAGTCTCTTATGAAGTGATACCTGATTTCAATGTGCTTTGTCTTTGAGTGCTTGACAGGATTATTCACAATGCTAATAGCACTGCTGTTATCAATAAAAATTGGAGAGTGTAGAAAGGTTACCCCATAATCCAACATTTGATTCTGAATCCATAAGACTTGAGAACAGCAACTTGCAGCTGCTATGTAGTCTGCCTCTGTTGTAGATGTGGATATTGTGGTTTGTTTCTTGCACTGCCAAGACACTAGTCTTGCACCCAAAAACTGACATCCTCCAGAAGTAGATTTTCTGTCCAAGTTTGCTCCACCTAGATCACTATCTGAGTATGCAAGTAGGTCAAAGGATGAGTCATGAGGATACCAAAGTCCCAATCTGGGTTGCCCTTTGAGATATCTGAATATCCTTTTAACAGCTTGATAGTGAGATTGTTTTGGCCTAACTTGGAATCTTGCACACACACAGACTGGAAACATTATATCTGGCCTAGAGGCTGTAAGATACATGAGAGAGCCAATCATGGATCTATAATGATGAACATCCATATCCTCCCCCTCAAGATCTGCTGTTATCTGCTTGTGTGTCTCCATAGGTGTGCTAGCAGGTTTTGAATCTGAGAAACCAAACTTGGTTAGAATGTCCTGCACATACTTGGACTGACATATGAAGATTCCATCTGTCTTCTGTTGAACTTGGAGTCCAAGGAAGAAAGTAAGTTCCCCCATGGAGCTCATTTTGAACCTTTGATGCATTAGTTCCTCAAACTCCTTGCACATGTTGTCTCTTGTTGATCCAAAGATAATATCATCAACATAGATTTGGACCAGCAAGATATCCTTCTTCTTTCTCTTGATAAATAGAGTCTTATCAATAACTCCTCTTTCAAAGCCATTTTCCAAGAGATAGGATGACAGAGTGTCATACCATGCTCTTGGAGCTTGATGTAGTCCATAAAGTGCTTTCTTCAATTTGTATACTCTGTCTGGATAGCTTGGGTTTTCAAACCCTGGTGGTTGACAGACATATACTTCTTCTTCAATTGAACCATAAAGAAATTCACTTTTCACATCCATCTGATAGACTTTGAATTTCATGTAGGAAGCATAAGCCAGGAATAATCTAATTGCTTCTATCCTAGCCACAGGTGCAAATACTTCTTCATAGTCTATTCCTTCTTCTTGTGTATACCCTTGAGCCACCAGCCTTGCTTTATTCCTTATCACTATACCTCTTTCATCTCTCTTATTCCTGAAGACCCATTTTGTTCCTATTGCCCTTTGGCCTTTAGGAAGGTCTACCAGATCCCAAACATCTTGCAGCTTGAACTGCAGTAGCTCTTCTTGCATGGCTTCTATCCAACTGGATTCTTTCATAGCATCATGTGCCTTTTTAGGCTCAAGCTGGGATAAAAAGCAAGAAAGCACTGTGTGTTGTTGATCTTGGATTTCTTGAAGTTTACTTTGATTTCTAGTCATCATAGGAGAGGATATATCTCCTATTACCAGCTGTGGAGGATGATTCTTTTGTATTCTGGTGTGATGACTAGGTTCTTCATTAAGTCCCAACTCTAGATTAGAGTCATTCAACTCAACTGAAGTGTTTTCAGTAGCCACTTCTGGTTCTTTATTCTCTTGAGTCTCCTCATCTCTACTTTCTTCTTCACCTTGACTTGGTCCAGTAGATGGTTCCTTTTCACAGTCTTCAACAGGATTCACTAAGGGTATGGGAAATATCACAGATTGAGATATACTTTCTGAGACTTGTGTAGTCCTTGATTCTCCACTCCCTGTACCTGCATAATCATCACTACTGAAACCAAAAGAGTTAGTTAGTGAGTCAATGTCAAATAGCCACTGAGGACCAGACCCAATTGGATTTGGTGTGTTCTCATTGCATTTGACATTGTCACTTTCTTCAATTATTCTGGAAGAAGAGTTAAAGACTCTGTAAGCCTTACTCTGAGATGAGTAGCCAACAAGAAATCCATCATCTGCTTTGCTATCAAACTTACCTAAGTAAGATTTGGTATTGAGAATAGTACAAGGACACCCAAAAGGTTTGAAAATTCCAATGAAAGGTTTTCTTTTATTTAAAATCTCATATGGGGTCTTGTTCTTTTGCTTGACCACTAGAACTCTGTTTTGGACATAACAAGCAGTATTAACTGCTTCAGCCCAGAAGGTAATTGGCAATTTTGAATCAGCCAACAGAGATCTAGCAGCCTCTATTAGTGTCCTATTTCTCCTTTCAGCAACTCCATTCTGTTGAGGAGTCCTAGGAGTACTATATTGTCTCTTAATACCTTTCTCTTCACAAAAGGTGTTTAGATCATGATTTTTAAATTCAGTTCCATTATCTGATCTAATGACTTTTACTCTTTGATTACTTTGGTTTTCAATTCTTAGAATAAAGGATTTGATAAGTCCACTTGTCTCATCCTTAGTCCTTAGAAAATATACCCAAGTAAATCTGGAGTAATCATCAACAATAACCAAGCAGTAAGATTTCTTGCCTATACTCATAACATTTGTAGGACCAAACAGATCCATATGCAGTAACTGGAGACAAGAAGAAATAGAATTTAACTCTTTGGTCTTATGAGAAGTTTTGTGCTGTTTGCCTTTAAGACAAGCAACACAATGATCATCACATGAAAAGACTTTTGAAGGTAAACCTCTTACAAGGTTGTTTTTAACAAGTTTGTTCATAGTCTTGAAATTCATGTGACACATCCGTCTGTGCCATAGAGAGGATTCATCCACAGAAGCTTTTGAAACAAGACAGTTCAGGGATGAATCACTATTAACATTGTCCATATCTAGACAATAAACATTGTCCTTTCTTGGAGTTCTAAGTAGTATCATGCTTTCATCAACTACTTTGAACCCTGGAGCAAGGATCATACACTCTGTGTTTGTAAATAATATGCTATGTTGTTTGTCACAAACCTGTGATACACTTAACAGGTTGTACTTCAATTGATCAACATAGTAGACATCCTCAAATGTCATCTTACCTTTTGTGACATTACCTTTGCCACTTATTTTACCACCAGTAAGATCATTTCCAAAAGCAACATGTCCTCCATTGATATGCTTGAAATCCTGAAGGCATGACATGTTACCTGTCACGTGCCTAGAGCAACCACTATCAACATGCCAAATGCTCTTTGCTTTGAGTTGTTGGTTGCCCTGCACATTAGATGAATCGGTTAGTTTGAATAAGGAACCCAAGCCAAAGTGGTCTTGGGTACCCCTTTCTCATCCAAATACTTGCATTCTTTCTTGACAAGATTTTTAAACTTTGACTCCTCATGCTTGGAGTATTTTGTCACAATAATAGGCTTGGAAACATTTTTGCTAGAAGCAATACTGATTTTAGAAGTACTAACTGCCTTAGCTGCACTTGCATGCTTAGCAGTACTAACCTTGTTAGCAGTAGTAACTGTGTTAGCAGTACTAATATTTTTAGCAGTACTAACACTGTTAGCAGTAGTAACTGTGTTAGCAGTACTAATATTTTTAGCAGTACTAACACTGTTAGTACTTCTAGGTACCCATAGTAAAATACTTTCTTTTAAAACCTTATTTTTCATAGGGCCTTTACTTTCAACAGATTTCTTCATCACATGTTTCTTTCCAGCCTTCCTATAACCAACAGGTTTTTGCACAAATCTTTGAAAGTTTATCTGTTGATTAATAGGGTTAAAGAAGCAATACTTAGCCAAATGATTCAACTTGCCACATATGAAACAAGGTTTTGGTCTATTGATTTTATTTAGATCAACTCCTTGTTTCTGAGCCCATTGATTATTCCAGTTTCTTTGATTACCTCTTTTTATACCAGAATTTAGGCTCTTAGCTTTATTACAAGCACACTGTTTACAAGATCCAGGATTCACAACCGTGGTTTGTTTGTAATGGACCTTGTTATCCTTTCATTTGATCTTCTCTATCTCCTTGGACTTGACCCAGATTTTCCCATATCCCTCATTGGTGATAATATTGTTTTCTAATGGTATCTTTTTACTCACAGTATTATCCCTATTCTTACTAGCTTCTTTCTCAGTCAAATCCTTAACTACTACCTCATCCAAAGGATCTATCTTAAGAGCTTCCTCAGACAAGTCCTTTTTCTCCTTGGTTTCTAACAAGTCTGAAGTAGGAGAGATATAGTTGTTGTTGTAAGGAGGAGGTGTATTGTTGTATCCAATACCAGGCTTCATCTTATCATGAATCTGAGCCTTTAGAAGAGAATCCATTGCTTTTGTAGCATATGAAAACTTTTCTATGTCAAGCTTAACTTTAGACAGTTCCTCTTTCAGCCTATCATTCTCTTCTAAGGACTTAGACAGTTTGGTCTCTAACTCATTCTTTTCCCACTTCCAATAGTTTGTGTCATAAGAGTGTTGAAGTTCATTAGCTTGAAAGCCTTTGATTTGCTCTTCAAATCTCTCTACTATCAACACATAATCTCTTCTGTCCTTTTCTAATCTTTTGAGGTCATCACACATACTTTGATTGTGATCCCTGTATCTTTTGACAGTGTCTATGCAAGATTTGGTGCAAAGATTAGAAATTACCTCAGAGGGGAGATCAGACACTTCTGCCATAAGAGCTTGATTCTGAATGGCTTCCTCAGCTTGATCACTCCAGTCAAATCCCATTCCTTGTTGGGAAACAAGGGCTTGAGCAGGATTCTTGTTTTGATTGTAGCCTCCATTCTGAGCTTGTTGGTGGTTGTTGTTTGGAACAACACTCCTGCATTCTCTAGCAAAGTGTCCTTTCATGTGACACTTATAGCATTCCACCTTAGTCTTGTCAAAACCAGCTCCATCTTCTCTTCTTTGAGAGAAGTTGTTTCTTCCTGTTCTTTTAATAAACTTTTTTACTCTCATAGATAACATGGCCATCTGCCATTTAATGTCCATCTCCTCCAGGTCATCAGGGTGAAGTTGATCTAGATCATCATTAATCAATGAATTGTTGCTATGACTGGACAAAAAGGCTTCAAAGATAGTTCCAGTGCCTTTTTCTGAATTTACTCCACTAGCAGTACTAACTGCTTCAGGGTTAGCAGTAGTATCAGTAGATGTTGAAAGAAGTGCAGCATTGTGGATATAACCAGTGGGATTCTTCTTGGATTCTACCTCAGTTTCAAAAACTCTTAGATCATTATATAGATCATCAAGTTCCTTCTCTTCCAGATTGTCACTCTGTCTATATGAGACAGTGTACATAGTCCATTCATCCCCAAGAGATCTGAGGAACTTTCTGTTGATATCATCTTGTTCCATCTTCACTCCTACAGTAGCCAGTTCACCAATGAGCTTGTTGAATCTATCAAAAGTTTGAGTCATAGACTCATTCTTTGAAGAAGTGAAATTCTCATACTACTGCTTTAGAACATCTCTTTGATTTCTTTTGATACTTTTAGTTCCAGCAAATCTTTTCTCTAGAGCATTCCAGAGAATCTGAGCATCAGTGCAGTTGCAAAATTGATGCTGATATTCATTGGGAATAGCCAAGAGCAGAGTGCTTAATGCCTTCATCTCTGTCTGTCTGATCTTCCTCTCACCATCTGTCTTTGGTGGAGGTCTTTTCCCATCTGGTCCTATCTTTCCTGCTTCAGAAGGACCATTCTCAATGATATCCCACATTGAGTAGTCAGTGAGAAGAATGTATTGTCTAATTCTGATCTTCCACATGTCAAAGTCACTGGGTTTGAGCATTGGAACCTTAGAGACCAGAGTACTGTTTGATTCTGCAAGGTTTTCCATGATGAATGAATAGATGTTTCTGAGGGAGTTAGGCTCTGATACCAGTTGTCAGGATCGATTTCTTAACAAGAATAAATTCTCAGAAACTAATATCAAAGAAGTTGCGGAATAACACTTTGATATTCAATAAAACAGTAAACCAAAACAGTATATAATCAACAACTTGTAAACTTGTATTGAATGCTTGAAGTTACAAGATTAAACACACAACCTCAATATTGATGAACAGACTCACCAATACGAATTCTACTTCTCTAGAATTAGGATCTATGACTTGAGGTTGATTTTCTCAAAAAAACTTAGAATGAATAAATTAATCTCTATCTAAACTATTCTATCAAATCTGTACATATACTAAATAAAAAGATAATTACAATAAATAAAATATCTTCAGTATATCTTCCATCATTATCTTCAAGCTTTCCATGAATATCTTGATTCTTTCCAGCTGTCATCCTTTCCATCCAGTTCTTTAAGTCAAAAGCAGTACTAACTATGCTCAGCAACATTAATTTCTTCTAGCAGCATTAACTTGGTCTTAGCAGCATTAACTACTAAGCAGTACTAACTAGTTAACCAGTACTAACTTTGTTCAAGCAGCACTAACTTTGACTAGCAGTATTAATTCTACTAGCAGTAGTAATACTCAGCAGTATTAACTTTGAAGTCCTCTGGCAGTAGTAATTCTGAACTAGCAGCATTAAAGACTTGTTCACATCTTCAGTTCCCAACAATACAGTTTATAAATTTCAAGAGATATAAACATTTGTACCAAAAGGAAATCCTTTCAATAAGCAATCCCAAGTCAAATCGTTGACAAGAATGAAACATTACAATGAGACTATATACAGTCTTTCCAGAACCTCACAACTTAATGTGCAAGTAGTCCTTTATTTTACTCTCCCTTCAGAACCTCACAACTCAATGTGCAAGTAGTCATTTATTTTACTTTCCCTTCAGAACCTCACAACTTAATGTGCAAGTAGTCCTTTATCTTACTTTCCCTTCAGAACCTCACAACTTAATGGGCAAGTAGTCCTTTATCTTACTTTCCCTTTTAGTACCTCACAACTCAATGTGCATGTAGTACTTTATTTTGCTTTCTTTCAAATAAATCACATAATGCGCAAGTAAAATATCATTTATTTCAAATAAGATGGAACCCATCGTTTTAATCGAAAATGATCGGGAACCCTAAAATCTCCCAAAACTCAAGTTATATCAAAATGTAGTAAACTCAGATCCAAAACCGTGGAGATATAAAGGAGTTCAAAATGAAAGCTTTGACATGTATAAAGTTTAGAAAATGGTAGTAGGAACTCACCAAATAGGTTTTAGACGAAAACCCGAAAAACTAGATATCGACCACCGGGGAAAGACGAAGCTTTCAATACCGAATCCTTGCTATATGCACTTAATACTAGCAACAAACGACAACCGAAGAAACCAAACAAGAAAACCCAGAGAGAGAGAGACTTGAGAGAGTGTTTGAGATATTTTGATTAACCAACCAAATGAGATATTTGATGAAAAGCCAATTTAATCCGGTCAGGCGACCTCGCGGGTTATGCCGCGACCTCAACTCGCGGCATAACTCGCCCGCTAACACAAAACCCACACAAACAGGGGGTTTTGCGGGTTGTAAGAAAAATACATTTACAAAGTTATAAGAAAATCAAAAGTTACAAATTTATAAAATAAAATAAAATCAAAAGTTACAAATTTTATAAATTTATAAAATCAAAACACACACACACACACATATATATATATATATCATATATATAAAGATAATAATAATAATAATAATATATATATATAAAAGTGAAATGACATTAATTAAAAATGATTGGATCGGAAAACAAAGCATTCACCATTTGCACATTTATTAGACTAGGGTGTAAATGGAAAATAGACTAGGGTGCAATTGGAACTACCCTATGGAAAAAAGTTGTGTTGCTTTCATATGGAAAAAAGTTGTGTTGTTTTCATCATGTTGTTTTATCAATTCATGATCGAGCCATCATCTGCTTCTGCTATTTTGAAAAAAACGTTTTATTATTTTTTTATTGAGATTTTCAAAAGTTGTATTTTCAGGTTTGGAAAGCATTATGAAGATCAATTTGGCTATAAATCATGGCGGTATGTTCCAAACAAATCCCTTCTATATGAAGGTAAAGTTGCATATTTGAAAGATTTTGATGTAGATAACATAGATATTAGAAGCTTAAGACAATGTGTTGAAGATTTTACTTCATCTGAAGTTTGTCGAATGTACTATAGGCTTCCTAACACATATTTGAAAAAAGGATTGAAACCCCTTGATAGTGATGTCGATGTTGAAAGGTTTTTTAGTCATGGTACCTTGTCGGCACAATTGGAAATTTTCGTAGATCATTTTATTATTGATATTGGTGAGTTCTTGAATAGTAATTATGATGATACCATTGAAGAGGATTATGTTTCCGGTAGTGATGATGAGATTAGGTTTTCCGACGTTGATGATGACGAGGAAGCTAGTGTAGATCATTTATCGGAAGGGGATGATGAGATTAGAGAATGTTCGTGTCCCTAGAGATGATAAAATGGAAAGAGAAAATGAGGTACAACCACAACCATATCAACATGATGATTTTTTGACAAAATTATGTGATGACTATAAAAGGGAGAGGTTTGTTGAAGATGTTGTTAATTCCGACAATGAAAATGAAATGGTTGAAGAAGATGAGACCAAAAGCAATGAACTTCCAATTCACAATCCAAATGTTTCGTGGAACTTAATGAAGCCTCAAGTTGGTGAACGATATGCGTCGGCCTTGGAGTTAAAGAATTGTTTGACAAATTATGCGCTTTCAAATGGTCTTCAACTCAGGTATGCTACTTATTTTATATACTTACATACAATGTTATGTTATGTAATGTAATTACTAACTTTTTTCAGACATATCGTTATAAATGAAGGTATCTAAAAAACAGCAAAGACAAGTTACACACCGTGTGTGGACCACCCAAAAAAGGATATGAAAGTAGTTGTCCATGGAGATTGTGGGAATCTTGGATGAAGGATGAAAGATCATTCCAAGTCAAGTCACTACATGATGAGCACACATGTGGGAGAAATTACAGGTTAGGTTCACTTGTGAATTCCAATTGGATTGCTAAACAATATGGGAGGAAGATTAGACAAAACCCATCTATCAAGTTAGTTGATTTGAAGGAATCCATTCTAAGAAAATATAAGTGCATTGTTCATTTGAGTTAATGCCAAAGGGCTAAGGCCAAGGCATTGGGGGAAGTGGAAACGACCCTCATTGAGCATTACGGGAGGTTATGGGACTACGGTGAAGAGATTAGAAGGAGTAATCCGGGATCAACGGTTAAAATTAGTGTCGAGGTAGGACAGGACAATATAAATTATTTTCAAAGATTTTATGTGTGTTTTAAGGGTATCAAAGAAGGTTGGTTGTCGGGTTGTAGGAGATTTATTGGCTTGGATGGATGCTTTTTAAAAACCGTATGCAAGGGAGAGTTGTTAAGTGCGATAGGGAAAGATGGTAACAACCAAATATATCCTCTTGCATGGGCTGTTGTGGAGGTTGAAAACAAAGACAGTTGGAAGTGGTTTTTAAATTTTCTAACGGAGGACATTGGATTGACTGATGGGTTAGGGGTGACATTGATGTCAGATCAACATAAGGTAACAATGTACTATTAATTAGTTGCATACATTTGCTAATCCATTATGAATGTGATATTCTAATTAGTTAATTGCATTATGTTAAACAGGGACTTGTTGAAGCTGTTAAAGAGGTATTCCCACTTGCTGAGCATCGACAATGTGCTAGACATATATACGCCAATTTCAGGAAGAAGTATAGCGGTATCCAGTTCAGATCTTTGTTTTGGGATGGATCTAAGTCAGGGACACCACAAGAATAGTTTGTCTCCCCATGCTTACGAACATTTGATGGAAAGACAACCTTCGACATGGTCAAGGGCTTTCTTCAAGATCGACACATCATGTGATGCAGTAGAAAACGAAGCAAGTGAGTGTTTTAACTCTTTGATTGTCTCATCTAGGAGAAAGCCTATAATAACAATGCTTGAGAAGATTAGAGCTCTTGTGATGGAAAGAATGGTCAGGATGAGCAACAAAGCATGCAACTGGGATGGTGAAATTTGTCCAAATGTAAGAAAGAAAGTTGAGAAAAATAAAGAGCTAATGCGGTATGTCTATGATTATTTGTTTTACGCATATAAGGTAATTTGTTTCATAAATATTTCACTATGGTTTGATAATATTTTTTGCAGGTATTGGCGTGTTGCTCCAAATGGAGGTAATCTCTTTGAAGTAAGACAAGGATTAGAAGGCTTTGTTGTCGACACTCAATGCAGAACATGCATTTGTAGAAGTTGGCAAGTTTCTGGAATTCCTTGTCCGCACGCTGTGGCAGCCATATACTTCATTCACGAAGACACAACTAAGTTTGTGTCTCCCTTGTTCTCAGTAATAAAGTTCACTAACACATACAATTACAAGATAAACCCTTTGAATGGTATCAAACTTTGGCCAAAGAAAAATTTTGCCAAACTTTTGCCCCCAAAGTCTCGACGCATGCCTGGTAGGCCCACAATAGCAAGAAGGAAAGATGCAAGTGAAGGAGGTAGTCACAGTAGAAGAAATGCATACGACCATGAAGTTGTAGTGAAATCAGGGAGAAAGATGACTTGCAGAAATTGTTTGGAGGTAGGACACAATTCTTGGAGTTGTAAAAATAAAAAGAAAAATGCACCGATTCAACCAAAAAATCCAGTTGGTAGACCGAGAAAAAATAATATAGAGAATGATTTGTCCATTGGAAGCAACATAAGAGGAAGGGGTTTAAGAGGTAGGGGTTCAAGATGTACGAGTTCACGGGATGCACTTATAGGAGTAAGTATAATATTTGGGATTCACATTGTGTTTGAATATATATATATATATCGAAATTGTAGCTAAAAATATCTTTATTTTGCAAAGTTCACAAATTACTTTTGAGGCGGGTATACTAACTCCTGCTGATGCACCAATTCCTGATGAAGCTTGACCAATTCCGCAATTTGAAGTTGATGGTTAAGTTTAACAAGGATGATTAGGAAGATTTTCAACCATTTTTTTTTGTAACAATGTCTTGTTATTGACTTTATTCTAATCTTGACGATTTGAACGTTGTGAACTTTTATTTTAGTTTGATTTGTCAAAGTTGATTTAAAACTTTAAAATTGATATGGATTGGTTGGATATAAAATCTTTCTTTTTGATGTTTAAATCAATTTTTAATAATTCACTTAATTTTGTTTACATTAATTTTTTTATTGTATTAAAAAAATGAATTTTAGTTTGATGTTTGAATTTATTATTTTTTTTTTGAAAAAACGAGATTGCATATTACAATGAATTTAAAAGAAAAACTAACTTTTATCAATTTTGTATAATTAGATTTCAATTATTTTCTATTTTATAATTTGAAGTGGAATTTTTGTTTTCAAATTAAAAAAAAAATGTGTCATGTCAGCATTTTTGATTTATTTTTATAATTATAATAATGACGTGGAATCTTAGTTGACAAAAGTAGTGGATGATGTCATCATTAGCAGGTTAATAGGTCATCATCCAACAACTATGCTATAATTTTTCTAAAATAAAGTAGAAAAACTTAAAATCTCTAAAAAAAAATTACATCCAACTCCAACAGCTACTCTATTTTAGCAATTCTACCATCAATTATATTAATAAAATATTCTTTCTCTCTCCTAAACACACAACTTCAATGTTTCCTATTGGTGGAAAATAATCTCTTTCTTAAATATGGAGTTTTAGAGATTTCTCCAAATTTGAAGATTTTTACTTTCTCTCTCTTCTTTTCTCTATTTTAGCATACGATATAGTATAGCTGTTGGAGCAAAAAAGTTGCTAAAATTTCACTTTTTTCTATTTTAGCATAGTTGTTGGAGATGCTCTAAATAAACATAAAGTTTGATGTAAACCCTTAAATGATGAGTTTAAAAGTTGGTTCCCCAAGATAGGAATAAGGTGAAAGTTGGTTCCATTTTGATGCAATTTTTCCTTTTTAAAAAAACAAACACGTGTAACAAAATATATCACTTCTTCGTCAATACAATTATAATGATCACACCAAAATATGAACTTTATGGAATTTCCAATTTTTATTTTGTACCTTTTCTATATTACATTTTTATTATTAATATTTAATAGGTTAAGATTAACAAAAATATAGTAACTGTATATGAAAATGAAAAATTGAGGACAATAAAGTGAAAGTTTAAAGAGAACGGAATACAATAAATAGAATTTAAAGAACGGATAAAATGTAAATAGGAAGACATGTTTGATGTTTTAGAAAAAAAAATAGATTTTAATTTAAGGGTATATTGGTAAAATATAAGTTTGTTTCACCTTCTTCCAGCTTGTTTCATGGGGTGGAGTTGGAACACGCCTATTCTACTTTGTGCCACAATTTCCTGTCTGTTCCACATAAAAGTCATGTCAAATTTGGAACAATGATCATTGTTCTATTCTATCATGTATTATATAATGTATCAAGCACACCGTAATTGATGATTTTGATTTATCATTACAAATAATAAAAACAAAAACAAAAATTGTCGAACATCTCTAATAGATTCTCTAAAATTTTACCAAAATGAAGGATCCAAAATCAAAATTTCTCCAAAGTTTTTACATCCGACTCCAATAGTTCTCCATTTTAGATGTTACAACATTAATTATATTATTAAAGATACATTTAATAAAATATTATTTCTCATTCCTAAACATTTAATTTTTAAATACTCTTATTGGTGGGTGAATAATAAAATATCATTCATCACTCATAAATAATCATTTTAGGATGTTCTCCATATTTTAGTTCCGAGAACTTTATCTTTTCTCATACTTTCTTCATTTTGGAGAATCCGTGGACACCATAACATCCGCAAAACCTATATTTTCTCCATTTTAAAAATATGTTGGAGATGCTCATTATCGACTTACATTTTGATTCATTTAAAATATCTTATTTTATTAACGGATTGAAACTATGTTTTCTTTTATTAACTATGGATGTTTGGACCCGTTTGTATATACTTAGATTAATCCTAAGGATCTTAAACAACAGCCAAAAAAATATCTTATTTTATTAACCGACCGAAGTTGTGTGTTTGTGGTCATGTGATTGAGAATAACTTTTTGTATAAATGGAAAATAATTAGGGCATTTCTTTTGTGAAGTTAGGAATATATCAATATATCTTCAACCTTTTTCATTCCACACTTGTAAGTTACCAATTTAAAAATGTGTTATAGTAAAGTAAGTTGCTTTCGGTTTGGACAAGTTAAATAATGATTTTTAAAACCAAATTATTATTTTGGATAATATATTTTTGTTAAGCGTCTAACGTGTAATTCAGTTGGTAAAGAGGTGGAGTAATTTTGCTCAAATACAAATCAGGTCATGTGTTCAATCCCCCCTCGCCCGGCTAGCCTCAGCCGCTTAGTGAGCCAAAAAAATCTCTCTCACATTGTAGGCGGGTGATGTTCTTTTAATTTAACCGCAAGCATACGGGTCGATCACAGGGAGCTATGATTTAAGTAATAATTTTGCTATAAATCATGAACTAGCTATGGAAACACAATTGGATGGGGATTTTTATGAACTAAGGATTAACCTATAAATCAAAATACAAGGACAAATCATAAAGACATTAAAGGAACTTGAACTATCTACAACAACAACTTTAAAATTACAATAGAGGACTAGTTAAGACATGTATCGAACTAAGGCATAAAGACAAGATGAAAATGATGACATCAAACAGGTATATTGAGGTAGAGGTTTATCTTTCTAAAAACATTTAAGACCCTCTTCCGAGGTGAAGCAAACTAAGCGGCCGACTACTTCCGTGACGCCCGACTTAACTAGAAGCATTAAGATTTGATAAAACAGTTCCCCCGATTCCTACTTTTACCTATTTCCATGATAATGTTAGAATCATCTGTTAATCGACCAAAAGCCAAATTCAAACTTCCGTTCATAATTTGATTTGTTAGATAAAATATTATCGAGTAGTCGGTCTCCAATCACAACCCGAACTTCCGTTGGTGATGAACCGTAAAACTAACATCCGATAACCGAAAGTTTAACTTCGAGTTAACCAAATCCTCAGCACATCTGTTGAACGTCACCACACAATCTTATAAGCTAAACAAAATATAAGGCGATATTAGCTACTAATATATAATAGAAAATATAAAGGTAATCATTGAACAATATTCCTACATATATCTATGAAATATCTGAACATGAATAATATGTAAAAGCATACAACCTAACATGCATACTTAAAACCTAATAACAAAAGTATCATTCATAATTATTGAATCACAAAACAAAGATAAAACAAGATCAACATCAACATTCATAGGATAACAAGAATTCATAAGACAAGATTAAGAGAATAAATCAAAAGTAAGAAAGAGATACAATACTCAATTGATGAACCAAAGATATAGACTTTGATGAACTTGAGAATCCATATACAATCTCCTAATCCTTGCAAGGTGATACCCAAAAATACAAAGCTAAAGACCTCTCATCTTTTAGACCAAATCTGGAAAAGAAGTTCTATGGAAGATGAAGGATTCTTCAAGGAGAAGGAAAGTAAAAAGTAAAAAGACCCCTTTGTTTCTCCTTTATCAACCCCTTTTATCGATGAGGGAGATAGATAACTCTTATCCTCTTTACAAAAATATCTCCTAAAGATAAGGCAAGGCATAGAGTGCAAAGTAGGTGGATAATAGCAAAAGGCTGTCAGGAGAGGAATCACGACCTGTGCGTTTTTAGCCTTCAAAAGAGAACGGGTCGTGCCAATTGCTTCTGTCCAAAAAAAATGGAGCACGGGCCATGCGTTGTTTTGCCTTGATTTCTGCACGGGTCGCACTCTTCATCATCATTCTTTTCCGCCTTCTTTCTCGCTTCCGTTTGATTCCTTGACATCCTTTCTTACCGAACCGAGCACCATATTCATTAAATCAACCTGAAATTCGACAAACACGAAAGTTTCCCAAACGTGACCCAAACATGATACGAAGGATGGATGCACTACAATTTAAACTAATTATGCACAAATTAGCCGAACTAAGATGCAAAACCAATTAAATTAATATTGAAAATATGTACAAAACGACTAGCTAACAACGGGTTTTGTATGGGGTTGGTTGGAATTATCAGTAATCAACTATTTGCTCAAATAATTTTTTATCGAAAATGGTAACATATTTTAAAATGTCGAGCACTTTAGGCTAACTTTTCGTTCATTTTTATTAATAAAGAGCCATTAAAATTGGTTAGACTGTCAAAGTATGATATAACACAACAATTAAAATGCATAAAATGATTCAGATAGGTGGGGATAGTTTGTTATTATGTTTAATAAACAGAGGTATATTTCTAAAATGAGAATTGTTATAAACTGCATAAGTAATTATGTGTGCTTTTAACCTAACCCTAAATCTATATATATTTAAAAGCAAAACCTAAAGTTGCTTAGGTGGCACAATGAGAAAACTTCATTTTCATTTTTAATTTTTATTTTTTCTCATAATTTTACTTTTTTTAAATAAAAACTTTTTTCTTCAATTTACCTCTTTTTGCTAATTTTTCATTCATGAATATTAATTAACTATTTATAAATTACATTTAATTGCAAAATCCTTCATCTCCTAGGACATCTTCCTCCGACTTATGATCTCTTTTCTTCTCTCTCTCTCTCTCTCTCTCTATGTTCATTCATCAACGTCATTGTCAATAGGTTTTGATGAATGATTAACGTCTTCTCTTTTCTACTTCGTCTTCATCTCCATTTCTCAATGTCAATCAAAGGTTAGTCTCTACATATTTTTATCAGTTATGTCTTGATTAACCATATTATATTAAAAACTGAAAGAATGTTTTCTTAAATTTGATACATAAAATGGATGAAATTTTGTTTATGTTCTGTTTTGATTAACTTTGACAAATAAGATTTGAACTTCTATAATTAAAAGCATGCAATCAAGTTATTTGATTTGGGTTTAGGTTTTCAGTTTTGCCTACATTCGATATCTATCAGTTTTGGTGCAAGAAAGATAAAGAGTAAAACTGAAGAGTAGATGACAGAAACAAAGGGCTTCTTGGGTTTTACAACAACCACATATAGGAACATGTGAATACTTTTTTCTTTATTGGTTTTCATCATATATTTGATAATTAGGCTGGATATGGATTCATATATTTTAGAAACCTTTTACAACTAGAGTATAGATTTCATTAGTATGTACTCTTTATGTTTTTGTTTTCGCATTTACATTAATTAGACTAATCATTTTCGTTGGTTACACTCAATTTTTTAATTATTTTATTTCTTACGACTCTATATTTGTATTTACATAACAATAATTGAATATATATATATACATATATATATAATCAAAATATTTATAACCTCATTATATAAATGAACCTACGATCAATATATGTATATTTTTATTTATATACTTGAATATAATAATATATATCATATTTACATGAGACTTGAATATAATAATACATATATTTTTATTTTTATTTTTCATAATCTTTGTCTTTTATTAATGTAATTATTAACAAACATTAAATTAATTATACTATTCATCTTCTATAGTTACACTAAAATTTCTTTATTTTTCCTTTATTTCAGAGGACTCAAATTCTCTATTTATATAACAATCAATGAATATACATATATATATATATAATCAATATATTTAAAAACTCATTATATACATGAAATTACGATTAATATATATAATTTTATTTACATGACACTTGAATATAATAATATGTATATTTTTATCTGTATCTACATGATAATAAATTAATTATAGTTAATATGAATAAGTAAAATGAAGATGACACTGATAATACCTTATGATCATTGTTAGTTATATAAATTAAACATGTAACGCCAGGAAATTTTCAATGTAAGTTTCTGTGCTTCTTAGGCCTCCTAATCGTCATTTATCTAACTTAATGGTTGGGTTGCTGAATTCTTTTGAACCCCTATCTGATCCATGCGAAGAACTTGAGTTTTGGGGTGAAATTTGGGCTCGGTACCGTCTCCGCGAGAATGACTCGCGAGAGTGACAAGTGTCCCTTTCGCTTGCCACTATCGCCCGCACCGCAGTTGGCATTCGCGGTACATTTTCCGCGGAAAGTGCCCCACAGAAGTGACCCTTTTGTCACTTTCGCTGGCACTCTCGCCGGCGAAGGTCTGACCGATTAAAAACGGGATTTTGGCTCTATTTCTCTGAACACTTCTTTTATCTCATCTAAATTCTCTCAACTCTCTTCTCCTTTTCCCAAAACCGAACCTAGGGTTTGGTAAGGGTATTCAAGCCTCATTTATTGCAAGGGATCATCTCCACCAACCAACTTTAAAGAATCTAGGGTTTTTTCTCCTTTCTCCCCTACTTGTCATCTTCTTCAAGGGATCAACTAGGATTTATAGGGTTTTGGTGTTTAACCCATTGTGAGTATATATTTCCTTTTTATTAAACTTTATACACATCAAAATGCATTTCTAACTTCTAAATATCTCATTGTTTACATTTCCATTGTTGATGAGATTTTGACCTAACTTGATGGTTTGGGAGATTTTAGGGTTTCTTACCATTTTGTCAAATATAGATACAACCCATGTCTTGCAACTACAAATATGATTGTTGTTACATTTGGATGAGTAAATGTTCAACTTATGGCTTGTTAGCCAAGTTTATGTTTTAAACATATTATGGGTATTTTGGTTGAAAGTGGTATTTCGGGAAAAGGAAATAAATGGTTTAAAATGAGGTAGTCCATGTTTACATTAAAATGGTTTTACACATATTTGGAAATGAGAAAATATCTTATGATTCATGTTTGAGCTTTGTATTTTCTTATCAGCAGTTAACTATGAAAATGTGATTTGGGAACTAAATGGTATTATGAACTATATGTTTGATTATAGTTGGTCACAAGTGTTATTGTGACAAGTCTAGACTATTACTAGTAGATCCATAGGTATAGAGTCGACTTATTATTTGGGGGTAATTCCCGTATGTAGCTAGTTGAGACATTGGACCCTAGAGGGCAACTTGGTACAGTTATGTGGGACCAGATATTAGCCGTGGGTCGTAAATGTAAATCCTAGTGAATGAGCATGACTAGGGACCATTGGGTGCCCTCCCCCACATCTTAGTACGAGCCGGCGTGTTCGTGGCCTTGATCCTAGTATGGTGAGCTCAAAACTTGGAAAATAACTTACTTTGTGTTTCGCCACAATCCTTGGAATTCGGGTTTTTCCCGTCATCGCAAGATGAAGTCTGGGCCGGAAGGCCACTATGTGCTTATCAAACCATTTACAAAGACGGTTGTCGAAGCAGTTTATTTATGTTGCATTTAATTCTTCTTAATATCTTACATATAAACTGTATGTTCTCACTAGGCTTTAAGCCTAACACTTTTTCTCAAATGATGTGTATAACAGGTTCCCTTAGCGGCGGGTCGTCAAGGGGTTGAGAGAAGTGCGTGGTCTCTTGAGGGCATTTTTGGAAGATAGATATTTTGGAAGCCTTAGCATTTAAAACAATTGTTCTTTTTGGTATTGGGTTGGCAACCTATGTAATCTAGCTAGATGTGGTTTAGATTAGTTTGTTGTCGTTTCCCCATACATCATTGCAGGTTTTTTAAATGCTCACGCTTTTACCCCTTTATGGGTGGTTTGCCCCATTTATAAACGTTATATTACCAATTTTAAATTTTCAAAATTTCCTGGATTATTAGGGTATTACAAGTTGGTATCAGAGCTCTAGTTTAAGTGAACTAGGCATGAATGTAAGATGTCTAGACTTAGAGTGAGTATGTTAGGCAATGATTTGTGAGTTAGGTAGAACTTCTAAGATGGGTTAGTCTTAGAGTCGACTGAAGTTATGTTCATCAAACATTGTGATGATGGTAACGAGGACCCTTATGTGCTATATGTTCATAATCTCACTTAGCTAATGATATTATGAGGATATTTTGCGTGAGTGTACTTGGGTTGCCAATGTTATGACAATTGGTAGACGTAGTAGTACGTTTCCTTCATGTTTAATTTTGTTAATCTCCTTCTTACTCTTTCTCGTGCTTGTGTGGCAGCCATTATTCTACTATGGTGAACACTCGTAGTCGACCGTTAGCCGATGGGAATATACGAGAAGATAGCTCACCCGAGCGGAATCCAGTAGTTAGGGTGGAATTGGCATCCACGAACCCGGTGATCCAAGAGGCAAACCCTCAAGCTGACATGATGGCCAACATCATGCAGATGGTGTCATCGGCTATGGAGAAGTAGCAGGAAGCGTTTCTGAAGCTGTTAGAAGACCGCGATGCCAGTCTCAAGAGAAATGAGGAGGTTGCAGAGAACGTCGTGGTGGGTTCTGGTGGCACCGGTCAGGGTGTTAGAACGGAAGAGCACAGAGTTGTGGGTGCTCAGAAAAGTGGTAGAAGCAGCACTTATAAATCCTTTATGGGATGCAGACCACCGGAATTCTCCGGTAATGACGACCCGATTGTGTGTGTGAAGTGGGTTCAGGCTGTCGAACAGGCATTTGGCTCATCTGAATGTGGGGACGACTAGAGAGTGAGGTTTGGTACCCAACTGCTTAGAGACGCGACACTCACATGGTGGAATGTCACCCAGTCCACACTCTCTCCTACCGTCCTGGCTCAGTTGTCTTGGGCCGAGTTTAAGAAGAAGATCTTGGAAGAGTTCTGCAGCGAAAGATCTATAGACCGTATCGAAGCTGAGTTTTGGTCCCTAGTGAAGGGAAACTTGACGGTGAGGGAGTACACCCGTCAGTTTATGGAAAAACTGGGATTGGTGGGGCACGTGGCCCCAACGGAGAAAGAAAAGATAAAGGCTTATCTCAATGGCCTACCGGCGGACATGATGTCAATGGTCCGCAATCTTTGCGAGACTATTGAGGAAGCTCAATTCATGGAAGAAGTCTATGCAAGAGGCAAGCCAGAGAAGGTGGCGGCGGTAATAGAGAAGAGGAGGTGGGAAGGCAATTCCGGACCTCCTAAAAGGAATCGGCCTTTTGTTGGGAACCGTCAAGAGGCACGGTGGTGCTAGATATGCCGAAGTAAGCACCAAGACAACTGTAATCCTGCTTTCACCGCTTGTGTCAAGTGCGGTAAGACCGATCATGTTACCAAAGATTGTCCGATCATAGGGATTGTCTGTTTTGAGTGCAAGCTTCCAGGACATTTTCGAAATGATTGTCCGAAGTGGAAGACGGGGAGTGTCCCGGAGAAGAAAGAGAACCCTCCCAGAGGTCCTGGCCGAGCTTTCCAGATGACGGCCGATGAGGCCAAGGCATCCGCTGACGTGGTATCGGGTACGTTTCTTCTAAACTTCGTACCTGCTCGTGTGCTATTTGATTTGGGTGCCAGTTTCTCTTTCATATCTGATTCGTTTCGCGAAAAGTTTGCCATGCCCACTATTAGTCTAGAGAATGCTTTAGTGGTCGAAATAGCTAATGGTAGCTAAGTGATGATTCGTGGTGTCTTGAAAGATTGTACCCTTGGTATTGAAGGGAAGAAGTTCTCAATCAATTTGATGCCAATGGTTATCGGTGGCTTCGATGTAGTAGTCGGTATGGATTAGTTAGCGGACAATCATGCCGAATCCTTTGCTCCAAGAAACTAATCCGACTCCCTATATCGGATGGTGATATGGTGTTAGTTTATGGAGAAAGAAGGAAAGGTGACGTGGCGGTTATCACCATGGCTAAAGCGTGAAGGTGTTTGGTGAAAGGATGTTCGTCCTTTCTAACTTATGTGATATACGCAAAGCTTGAAAAGAAGAAGCTCGAGGACGTGAAGGTGGTGCATGAATTTCCCGATATCTTTCCGGACGATTTGCCCGGTTTGCCACCCGATCGTCAAGTGGAGTTTCGGATCGATCTTATACCGGGGGCGACTCCAATTGCGCGAGCTCCTTACCAGTTAGCGCCATCGGAGATGCAAGATATGATGGTTCAACTTCAAGAACTCCTAGAGAAGGGATTTATAAGACCGAGCTTGTCGCCTTGGGGAGCTCCGGTCTTTTTTGTCAAGAAGAAGGATGGCACAATGAGAATGTGCATCAATTACCGTGAACTTAATAAGGCCATGGTGAAGAATAAGTATCCACTCCCGAGAATCGACGACTTATTCGATCAGTTTCAAGGAGTGGGTTGCTTCTCGAAGATCGATTTATGTTCGGGATACCACCAAGTGAAGGTGAGAGAAGAAGACGTTCCGAAAACGGCTTTTAGAACGCGTTACGACCATTACGAATTCCTTGTGATGCTGTTTGGTTTAACTAACGCACCGACAGTGTTTATGGATTTGATGAATAGAGTGTGCCGACCATTACTCAACAAGTCGGTCATTGTATTCATTAATGACATACTCGTGTATTCCAAGAGTGAGTCGGAACACGAGCAACACCTACGTGAGGTTCTAGAAGTATTGAGAAATGAGAGGTTGTACGCCAAATTTTCCAAGTGCGACTTTTGGCTTGAGAGGTTCAATTCTTGGGTCATGTTGTCACTCGAGACGGAGTGAAAGTAGATGTAACACCCTGTTTTCGCAAAGTAAGTTTCCGTCTTTAGTTGGTAGTTGCTCCGTCTTCCATTCATCTTTTCGGGAGAATTATGTGTTCTTTCGAGCCTTAAATCGACCCATGGGAGAACCACGAGTTTTTAGACTTTTTGGGCTTCGGTACAAACGGCGCGAGAGTGACTCGCGATAGTGACATGTGTCACTATCGCGTGGCACAATCGTCGGGGAGGTACCAAATCGCGGTACAATCCACGCGAGAGTGCCTCGCGATAGTAACTCTGTCACTATCCTCGCGATAGTGACACTGTCACTATCGCTTGGCAAGGTCGCGAGCGAGAGTCAGACGGGTTAAAATCTGATTTTAACCTCATTTCTCATTTTAACTCAATCTTTTCTTTTGTCATTTCCTCTCAACTTCTTCCTTTCATAGAAACCGAACCTAGGGTTCATTTACTTCTCAATCGCATCCTTTATTGCTAGAAGTTGGGTGTTTCCTCCAAGATTTCGGTTTGGAAGTTTCACCACCATCTCCATCTTCCTTCTCTTCATTTTGTTCTTGAAGTTTGGGAGTGCATAGCTCATCTTGGTGATCCTTAAGTATTTCAGTTGGTGGATTGGAGTTTTGGTTAAGGTAACCTCTTGTCCTCTTCATTTATGGAAATTAGGGTTTTTTGGTTTTATGATGAGATCTTGTGTTAAATGCTTGGGGATCAATTCTAAGGGTTCAATATGATTATTTATAGTCTGAAATGTGTGGATCTAGGTTTTGAAAGCTTGAGTTGAAGAGTTGGAATGGATGTCTTCGGAAAGCTTTGGGTGGGATCTATGCTTTTGGAGTTCAATGGTTGTGGATTGAAACCTAGGTTTAACTTAACCTAGCAAGGTGAGTTCAAGTTGACTTGCGAAAACATTGTACATGCCAAAATGTTTATTTTAAAGTGTTTTTGCATCTTACATGAAATTGTTAACTGCTGATAAGTGTGATTATTTTGAAAGTGTCAACTTTATAAACTTATATAGCACACATCTTTATGATTTTTGGGCATTCCGTTAAATGTGTCATAAATAAACGGGTTTTGATGAATTATTGCATAAATGAGTATTTGGTCAAAAATGCACTTTTAAGTGTCTGTCGGGTTTTATGTATCGTTCATGAAATGGGATGTTTCGAAAGGTACGGTTTCGTGAGTCCTTTGGGTTTGGTCATTCCCGGCTATGGAGAACATTTTTAGTAATGTAAAACCTTTTTGGGGTTTGGGGCCGAAGGCCAATGGTAATTTGAGAATTAAAGATTTTGGGAAAATGTGTATTTTGGTTTATATAACTATTTTGGCTCAAATGTTTTAGCCAAGCGTCTATTTAGCCTCTTGGGCTTGATTTGTACTCGGTGGAGTCTTTGGAACATTTGTTCGGTTTTGGGTAGCTCGTTGAGGAGTCTTGGATGTATGGTGTACTTAGTTGCATCTTATCTGAGAGTTGCATGTTTTGAATACGTTAGTTCATTCGTTTGAGTCATGTAACGTTTTAGACTGTAATGCATTGGATCCATAGGCATATGAGTCAGTCGGTTGGTTTAGTTAGGGACTTTATCCTCGTATTGTAACTTGAAATATGCATGGGGTCTTATGATCAATAATTGCAACTTTCTTGTGAACGAGCTTAACTTGGATGTTTTGGGATTCCAAGGTATAGACCCGGAGGGGTTAAACTTGATGAGTGCATGAAGATTTCCAAGGTACAGCCTAGAGGGGTTGAACTTGACGATTATCCAAGCAATAGACATGGAGGTGTTGAGATTGTTGGTTTGTTAGCTATAGACCCGGAAAGGTTGATGTTAACGAGTGTTTTATCCCTAAGTGATGCTCATATAACATTGATAAGTGGTTTAACTTTGTGTACCCGTCACTTTCGATGGAATTCGGGTAACCCCCGTCACCGAGAGGTGTTGTTTTGGGTAATGAGTTTTATTATCCAAGTTTTCGGTGGCGTTTGTATAATTGTGTTTTATCCTCGGTTTATGGGTTGAGTATTATGCCCCACCCGCGTATTGGGTGTTTTGGGATATAAAGTTTTAACTGTATGTTCATAAATGGAGAGTTCAATTTCTATCCACGTTTTGAGTGAGTTTTGTGTTAAACCAAATTTATGAATGGGCGGTTTATTTTGGTATATTCGTCCTTGAAGTAGTTTGGATTGAAAAACGTTTAAATTGGTGTATTTTGCTTAAATTGCATACTATTGGAAAATGAGTCGTTTCCGTATGTAAGACGTAACGAATTGAAAGATTATGATTTTAACCGCATTTCTGCTTTTAAAAGGTTAATTTTATATGTTGAAAACTCTTGAGCTCACTAGGCGTTAAGCCTAACCTTTTTATTTGTTGGCATGTGCATCAGGTTCTAGTTGGGGTTTGGTTCTAGCAGCTATGGAGAGTTGAGCCTTAGCCTTGTGCAAGTGTAAGTAGCTGATGAAGTCTTCCGCAATTTGGAGATATTTACTATTGGGTTTTAGTAGCACCCGTCCTTATTATAGACTGTCTGTATAAAATGAATGTGTGTATTGAGGTTAAATCTTGAATTGTATTTGTAGATGAATCATTTATTGGTGTATTTAGAAGATTTTAAATTAGTTGCTATTTCCAGATTTGAGGGTGTTACAAGTTGGTATCAGAGCTTAAGTTTGAGAGAATTAGGTATTGATTTTTTGGATGCCTAGACTCAAACTGGCGTACTTACAAGTGATTGTAAGTGAAGTTGCACATTAGGAACCTTAAGATGAGATATTTTGGAGTTGATCGAGTCGTTAGAAACGGGAAACGTGTCTAGGGTCGCAAGGATGAGCATGTACGGTACGTTCATAATGGCACATGGCCGGTGCTATGGTGAACCTACATGCTACATGTGTATACTTGAACTACCTTGGTATGATTACCGCTGGGGCAGTGAGAAAGTTTCTAAGCGAGTGATCTGAGGAAGGGTTGATGTTTATAACAATGTCACTTTGGAAAGATATTTAAGTGCGATGAATGCATTAAGTTGATTCTCTTGAGTCAGAATTATTGGTTGGATTAGAACTATAAGTTTGTTAGACCGATGCGATTCTGAGAAGAAATTGTAAGTTAACCAAATTAGTAGGATTGTTGCTCTAAGATATTGGATGCATCCGGATGACAATAGTATGTCGGGAAATTGAGAGGCGTAGTCCTAAAGTGCTGAGTGCCGACCAAATCCATGCACAAATTTATTTTTAAAATAAGTTGCATCAATTGTTTCTCATGTTTTCGAAACATAAAGTGTGTTATACTATGAAGTCTTGGTAAAACATTTGGCACTCATCAGATTTTGAACCGTGAGCTTGGGCATGCATGAAATTGTTTTGTTGCACGTGGTTGCAAACATTTATTGAAAATCTTTTCATCCTCATTTCGTGTCTAACGTAGTTTTCCTTTCCGGGTAAGGTAATACCCGTGTGTTAAGGTCATTTGGGTTATTGGGCAAGTAACTGTGAAATTTTTGACTTTGACATTGGATCTCCTCCACGTATGTTAAGATTTTAAAGGAAGAGTTGTTCCCAGGTTGTTGAGTCGGAATTTTCTTGGAAATTTTTGTCTGTATGAGTCGCGTTTCGTTTTAAGTAGTATTGTTTTACGACGTTTTGGGCGCGTGAGTGTACTTTGAGATGCGTGAGTTTTAATTTTATTGCGTGTAAATTTATGAGTTTATTGGGCGTCGTGTCTCACAAATGTATTGTTGAAAAAGGTCATTTTATCGTACGTGGTGGTTTTAGAACTTTGACATTTTTAGGCATGTTGTCGTTTTATGCTTTTATGTTGGGAAGCGAAAGTTTTGACACTGCTTGATTTTAGCGTAAATGAGTTTTATGAAAATTCAGTTGGGTTTTATGGTGTCTTATCGTACGACGTTTTGCGTCGCGTAAATAAATTCTGGGGACGTGTACATATGCATCTTGGGTGCGTTAATTGATGAGATTTGTTAATAGATGTCATCTCTCATGTTGTTTTGGGGAAGTTTCATTATTATGTGAATTATCTTCGGGCTTTATACAAATGTCCATCATTGTATACGATCTGCATTGGATTAAGTTATACTGTTGGTTTGAGTAAGCATACAAATGATTTATGCCAGTTCAGTTATTGATTTTACTGTTAGAAAATTTCCGTAATGCATTAAACGAGTATCCGTTTTCAAGTCGTTATGATTACTAGTTTGGTCAAGTGTGCCTTATTTGTGCAGCTCAAAGTTTAAATTTGATTTGATGTTTATGTACGTCCCTATCACTTTACTGGGTTTTGGAAACTGATAAATATGGGACTTGTTGAAAATTTTATGCCACAACATTTTTTTTATATTAAAGAGGAAAATGTTAATTTAAAATTGTGAAGTGCTCTTTTGGGGTTGTACAAACATTTATCGCACGTGTTGGGGTGCTGGATTTTATTTTCATGTTAATAGTGTAAACTTTGTTACACACCTTTTATTACCGTTTTATTTACGTAAGTATTGATCAAATGATTTTGGAATTGATTTTGTATACGTAGTGTTGGCAACCAGTTTTTAAATCTATCCGATGAACGATGGTGTATTTTCACTGTACGGTTAATTGTTATAAAACTTATGTATTTGAAAGTTTATAAATTTCAAATTGGCATACTGGTTGAAAAACCTTGAACTTATTAGGGCTATAGATTTAAAACCCCTAATGTGGAAGGAGTTGCAATTAAGGGACTAGAGGACTCCTTGGGATTTGAAGCGTCGGATGATCCGACTTGTAGTGAATCTGGAATTTGGGTTTCAATTTTGAAACGGTTCACATTTGAATAGTTGGGGTAATAGATTCATGTCTTCTCCGTTATCTTAGGGGTGGTCTCTATGCTTCGGTAAACCTGCGGGATAAGGTCTCGTATGATTCTAGGTATGGTTGGATTGGATGGGTCGAGTCGACGAACCGTTAGACATCTTGTTATACGTTGCTATGGTATCGTCTTGACGGCCTTGCATGTGCAAGGAAATATTGTGGTCCGTTGGTTAGCAATGTAGGATTGGGAATCTTAGTCATTTGTTAAGTGTCAACCTTAATGCGACAATACTTCTGGAATGAAGTATTGGGCGGATGCCCAAGTTTTCGATATTACCATTTTAGTGTTAGGCGTCGACTTGTTTCGTGAAGTCAATGGATCTGGAGAAATGTTAACCTTTTAGTGGTAAAAACTTAAAATGGGATTTAATGTTGGTAACTAGGTTTTGATGTGTATATATTTCCTAGTGTGTTAGAGATCTTTTGAGGGAATGTTTGAGGTTTTAGAATAGATCGAAATTGTGTGATAGCCGGATCTACATTAACCAACTACCCGGAAGACGTATTGGTACGTCGTGGAAGGACGACCTTATCATATAAGGAATAGATCATTAAGAATTTTGAGAATTTTTTAGGATTGATGACGATCGCTGGTTTGGGAATTCAGAATCACGTGGACCTGAGGTGTTCTAGTCGATGAGGAGTTAGGATAACCTACCTACCCTTGAGGTAGTAAGTGTCGCCTAAGGTTGGGAGGCGACCGGGATCGCATGGTAAAGAATCGCTCCAGTAAGGTTTGATGTTCACTCTAGTGTGAGTGTGTCGTATCAGGATAGATATGGGGTATGAATGTCTTCACAGAATTCAGTGTGGCAGTTGCGACAGGAAGTCACCCGATGTTAGCCTAAGGACGAAAGGGGTTAAAGACAAGTCCCTGGGAAAGTAGACAGTCGTTTTGAGGAAATACCAACATTGAGAGTTATGCCATATTGTTGTCTTCAGAGACCGAGAAAACCTTATTAGTGTTAAGGGTGGTAAGTGAATGCTTTGAAAGAGATATAGATTTCGGGGACGAAATCATTCTAAGGTTGGGAGGATTGTAACACCCTATTTTCGCAAAGTAAGTTTCCGTCTTTCGTTGGTAGTTGCTTCGTCTTCCGTTCATCTTTTCGGGAGAATTATGTGTTCTTTCAAGCCTTAAATCGACCCATGTGAGAATCGCGAGTTTTTGGACTTTTTGGGCTTCGGTACAAACGGCGCGATAGTGACTCGCGATAGTGACATGTGTCACTATCGCGTGGCACAATCTCCGGGGAGGTACCAACTCGCGGTACAATCCACGCGAGAGTGCCTCGCAATAGTGACACTGTCACTATCGCTTGGCAAGGTCGCGAGCGAGAGTCAGACGGGTTAAAATCTGATTTTAGCCTCATTTCTCATTTTAACTCAATCTTTTCTTTTGTCATTTCCTCTCAACTTCTTCCTTTCATAGAAACCAAACCTAGGGTTCATTTACTTCTCCATCACATCCTTTATTGCTAGAAGTTGGGTGTTTCCTCTAAGATTTCGGTTTGGAAGTTTCACCACCATCTCCATCTTCCTCCTCTTCATTTTGTTCTTGAAGTTTGGGAGTGCATAGCTCATCTTGGTGATCGTTAAGTATTTCGGTTGGTGGATTGGAGTTTTGGTTAAGGTAACCTCTTGTCGTCTTCATTTGTGGAAATTAGGGTTTTTGGTTTTATGATGAGATCTTGTGTTAAATGCTTGGGGATCAATTCTAAGGGTTCAATATGATTATTTATAGTCTGAAATGTGTGGATCTAGGTTTTGAAAGCTTGAGTTGAAGAGTTGGAATGGATGTCTTCGGAAAGCTTTGGGTGGGATCTATGCTTTTGGAGTTCAATGGTTGTGGATTGAAACCTAGGTTTAACTTAACCTAGCAAGGTGAGTTCAAGTTGACTTGCGAAAACGTTGTACTTGCCAAAATGTTTATTTTAAAGTGTTTTGCATCTTACATGAAATTATTAACTGCTGATAAGTGTGATTATTTTGAAAGTGTCAACTTTATAAACTTATATAGCACACATCTTTGTGATTTTTGGGCATTCCGTTAAATGTGTCATAAATACACGGGTTTTGATGAATTATTGCATAAATGAGTATTTGGTCAAAAATGCACTTTTAAGTGTCTGTCGGGTTTTATGTATCGTTCATGAAATGGGATTGTTGGGTCTGAAATATGCCAAACATGGTTACTACTTCTAGTTCAACATGGTTACTACTTCTGAAGTTAATATTCATCATGGTTACTACTTCTGTGGTTAATGTTGCCAGTTGTAGTTAATGCTGCTGGAACAAAGTTAATGCTGCTAGAAGAAAACAGTTAATACTTCTAGTTAGTACTTCTGTTATTAATGCTGCTAGTTGATGATTAATGTTTCTCAACAAGATTAGTACTGCTAGTTCAAAGTTAGTACTGCTTGAAGAGATTAATGCTGCTGAGCATGGTTAGTACTGCTAGAGTTAATACTGCTCAGAATATTAATGCTGCTGAAGAATAATGCTGCTTATGTGATAAAGAATTCGCATGGAAGGATGACAGCTGGATGGACTGAAGATTATGGAAAGATTGGAGATAATGATGGAAGATATTCTGAAGATATTTTATTAATTGTAATTAGCTTTTATCTTCAGTATATATATATAGTATTGTTTAGAATAGTTTAATAATAATTTTTATTCATTCTAAGTTTTTGTTTAGAGAGAATCAACCTCAAGGTATAGATCCTAATTCTAGAGAAGTAGAATTCGTCTTGAAAGAGTTTGTTCTTCAAGATTGAGGTTGAGTATGTAATCTTGTGATTCTAATCATTCAATACAAGTTTACAAGTTGTTAATCATATACTGTTTGTTTACTGTTACATTGAATATCAAAGTGTTATTCCGCAACTTCTTTGATATTGTTTCTGAGACTTTATTCTTGTTAAGAATTCGATCCTGACAAGTGGTATCAGAGCAAGTATTCTCAGAAACCTGCAATCATCATTCTTCCTTGAAATCAGAAATCATCAATGGCTAAAGTTTCAGATTCTTCAAGCACAGAAATCCCCACAGAGGTAATGTCTAATCTTTGCTCTAAAACTTGTATGGAAACTGTTAAAAGGTACAGGGATCACAACCAGACAATGAGTGATGACCTTAAAAGATTAGAGAGAGATATAAAAGACTATGTAAGAATTGTTGAGAGTTTTGAGGAACAGATCAAAGTTTTCCAAGCCAATGAACTTCAACATTCTTATGATACAAATTACTGGAAGTAGGAGAAGAATGACCTAGAACTTCAGCTGAAAAAGTCTAAAGAGGAGAATGAGAAGATAAAGAGTGAGTTTGAGAAAGCCAAGCTGGATATTGAGAAATTTTCCAATGCTTCTAAAGCAATGAACTCTTTGCTCCAAACTCAAATCCATGACAAACTTAGAAGAGGAATAGGCTATAACACCACACCACCACCATACAACAACAATTACATCCCTTCTATTTCAGACTTGCTAGAGACCAAGAATAGGAAGGAATTGTCTGATGAAGCCACTAAGGTAGATCCATTAGACAAAGTGGTGGTTGAAACAGACTCTGAAGAAGAGAACTCTAATGATAAGAGTAAGGAGAACACTGTAGGTGGTGAGATTCCTCTAGAAAATCACATTATCACCAATGAGGGATGTGGAAAAACTTGGGTCAAATCTAAGGACATAGAAAAGACAGAGGGAAAGTCTGGTAAGGTCCACTACAAACAGACAACAGTTGTGAATCCTGTCCCTTGGAAACAGTGTACTTGCAATAAATCTGAGTCCCAAAAACATGATAAAAGGAGGGGAAATCAAAGAAACTGAATAATCAGTGGGCACAAAAACAAGGGGTTGATCTGAGTAAAATCAATAGACCAAAACCTTGTTTTATCTGTGGAAAGCTTAATCATGTTGCCAAATACTGTTATTACAATCCTATCAACCAAAGAGTTAATTTTCAAAGACAAACTCAAAACTCCTTTGGTTATAGGAAGCAAGGAAGGAATCAAATGGCTAAGAACAGAGCACTTAAAAAGTCTCATGTTCAAAATAAGTTTGCTAAACCAAAGAAACATACTCCAAATAAGCCAAGGAGTAATTTAAAGACAAAGAAAGCAAACAACTTTGTTCAAGTTTGGGTTCCAATTGCAAAGAAACCTGTTAGTACTGCTATCCCAGATAGTACTGCTAACAAGAATAGTGCTGCTAACTTGATTAGTACTGCTAACCAAGTTAGTACTGCTAACAAGGCTAGTGCTGCTTCTAGTAGTAATGCAGCCAAGCCTATAATTTTGACAAAGTACTCCAGTCATGAGATTCCTAAACAACTCATTCAGACCAAACTGACAGATTATATTAATGAGAAAGGTCAACCCAAAACCACTTTGGCTTGGGTTCCATTAAAGACTAACTGATTTATCAAGTGTGCAGGGCAATCAAAAGCTCAAGAGGAAGAGCATTTGGAATGAAGATAATGGTTGCTCTTGGCACATAACAAGGAACATGGATTGCCTTCAAATTCTTCAAAAGATTTGATGGAGGACATGTTACTTCTGATCCAGCAGAAGGTAAGAAAAGTGTTTCAGGTTGCTAATACTGAAAGGTAGTTAGTACTTCTAGTTCAGTGAATACTGTCAGACTGTGTTAATGCTGCTGGTATGTGTTACTACTGCCAGTCTATGTTAATGCTGCTGATAAGTGTTACTACTGCTAATGTAAATTTTCTATACCTAAAATGATCTTCAATAATTTAATGTCAAACCTGGATATCAATCAAAAAGCTTTTATCTGTATCCAAGGTTTGTACAAGAAGTACTTAATAATGAATTGACGGACATACCTCACTTTGATGAGGTATATGTACCTAAACCCCCTAAAGGCAAGGTCTTTTCAATCATGAAGAGATCTGCTAAGGACTCGGAAGGAGTTGACACACCATTGTTCTCTACAATGATGGTGATGTCCCACAATCAAGAAGGTAAGACATCAGGGTCAAAGCCCTCATTAGACCAACCCACTGATGACCTATCCACACCTTCCACTACAAAGCATAAATCTTCAGATTCCTTTTGTCTAACCAACATTCCCTATTACCATACTATATAAGGAAAAGATACAGAAGGTTCCTTCCCTTCTTGTATCTTCAACCTCAAAACCTACAAGCCCTCTGATGGAGCATTTTTCATCAGAGAATATCCAAAGGGAAACCATAGAGGTGTATCCCAACCTCAAGAAGGTGCTCAATAAGGAGATGCAAGAGCATATGGGTTGTAAGGCTCACACTACTGACTTTGCACAAAGTGCAGGACAGGACAGTGTGAACATATCTAAGACCTTCCCCATGGCAACTTTAGATGAGTAATTATCTAAAGGTCCCAGGTGCCAAGAAACCAAGGGAGTAGAAGGTGCTTCTGCTAGGCAGAAGATCTCTACTAAAAGATCCAAGGATCCTTCAAAGGTGGTAAACACACCTAAAGGAGGTGAGGACAATTTAACTACAAAGAATTGATGGATACACTTGGTACAATTAGTCTGAAAGTTCACAATCAAATTATGGAGATAAAAGAGATGAAAAGGTGATCACTTCTTATCACTAGCAGATAGATCATATCAAGAAGCTGCTACTGAAAAAGAAGAAAATTAAAGTTTGTATTGATATGAAATCTTATTTTGAGGGTGAGATAAGTGAAGAAGCTGAAATAAAGCAGTAACTATATCAGAAACAGAAAAGAAGATAACAGCAGAAACTGAATCAAGAAGAACTAGTAATTGCAGAAAGTTTTGAAATTATCATAAAGACCTTATGTTGAAGAACTTAACTTCTCAGTTTTGAAAAGTTAAGTTAGGGGGAGATTGTTGGGTCTGAAATATGCCAAACATGGTTACTACTTCTAGTTCAACATGGTTACTACTTCTGAAGTTAATATTCATCATGGTTACTACTTCTGTGGTTAATGTTGCTAGTTGTAGTTAATGCTGCTGGAACAAAGTTAATGCTGCTAGAAGAAAACAGTTAATAATTCTAGTTAGTACTTCTGTTATTAATGCTGCTAGTTGATGATTAATGTTGCTCAACATGATTAGTACTGCTAGTTCAAAGTTAGTACTGCTTGAAGAGATTAATGCTGCTGAGCATGGTTAGTACTGCTAGAGTTAATACTGCTCAGAGTATTAATGTTTCTGAAGAATAATGTTGCTTATGTGATAAAGAATTCGCATGGAAGGATGACAGCTGGATGGACTGAAGATTATGGAAAGATTGGAGATAATGATGGAAGATATTCTGAAGATATTTTATTAATTGTAATTAGCTTTTATCTTCAGTATATATATATAGTATTGTTTAGAATAGTTTAATAATAATTTTTATTCATTCTAAGTTTTTGTTTAGAGAGAATCAACCTCAAGGTATAGATCCTAATTCTAGAGAAGTAGAATTCGTCTTGAAAGAGTTTGTTCTTCAAGATTGAGGCTGAGTGTGTAATCTTGTGATTCTAATCATTCAATACAAGTTTACAAGTTGTTAATCATATACTGTTTGTTTACTGTTATATTGAATATCAAAGTGTTATTCCGCAACTTTTTTGATATTGTTTCTGGGACTTTATTCTTGTTAAGAATTCGATCCTGACAGGGATGTTTCGAAAGGTACGATTTCGTGAGTCCTTTAGCCTCTTGGGCTTGATTTGTACTCGGTGGAGTATTTGAAACATTTGTTCGTTTTTGGGTAGCTCGTTGAGGAGCCTTGGACGTATGGTGTACTTAGTTGCATCTTATTTGAGAGTTGCATGTTTTGAATGCGTTAGTTCATTCGTTTGAGTCATGTAATGTTTTAGACTTTAATGCATTGGATCCATAGGCATATAAGTCAGTCGGTTGGTTTAGTTGGGGACTTTATCCCCGTATTGTAACTTGAAATATGCGTGGGGTCTTATAATCAATAATTGCAACTTTCTTGTGAACGAGCTTAATTGGGATGTTTTGGGATTCCATGGTATAGACCTGGAGGGGTTGAATTTGATGAGTGCACGAAGATCTCCATGGTACAGACCTAGAGGGGTTGAACTTGACGATTATCCAAGAAATAGACATGAAGGTGTTGAGCTTGTTGGTTTTGTCAAGATCGAAAAAGTCTAATGAAGAATTTAATTAACACACTCAGAAACAATGTTAAAGAAGTTGCGCAAAAACACTTTAACACTCAATCAATGAAACAGTACTTGAATGCAAATCACAATTTATATTGATTAACTTAATGATTACAAAGTCAACCTCAATCTGTTGAACAAGCTCAACAGACGTTCAATACTTCTCTATTGAAAGGACTTCTAAGAACCTTGAGGTTAATTCTCTAAACAAACGTATATGAAAAACTTGTAAAACTTGTCTTTCTTATGCTAAACATCTAGACTATATATACAGAGTTGATTACAAGATGATTATCAAAATAAAATTGTTCTTCAGCATCAATACCATAATTATCTTCATCCTTATCTCCAGCTCCTAGTCTTTCTCTTCAAGACATTATCTTCATAAGCAGCATTAACTTCATCCTTATCCAACAACATTAGCATCCTCAGTAGTATTAATCATGCTTGCAGTATTAACTCTTCACTTGCAGTAGTAATCTTCAAGCAGTACTAACTACTAGCTTTACTAACTCTCCAAGCAGTACTAACTATTCAAGTAGCAGCACTAACTCTTCAAGCAGCATTAATTCTACTAGCAGTAGTAATATTTCATCTTGCAGTAGTAATACCTTTCAAGTAGCAGCAATATTCATCCTTAGCACATTCAGACCCAACAATCTCCCCCTAACTTAACTTTTCAAAATGAGAAGTTAAGTTCTTCAACATAGAGTCTTCATAATGCTTTCAACACTTCAGCTTAATTTCCCAGATTTGGATCCAATCCCAGACATTGATTAATTGTCCTTCTAATCACAATTCTGACCATTTCTGATCCTTTAGCACATACCAACTTGGCTTTCAACATCCCTTCCAACTTAGCTTTGCTATGGTCATAGATCTTGTCAAACAAGTAGTACTCATGGTAGCTTTTGTCAATTGTGATCATGTAGACACCACAGTTTTCAAATAACATCCAATGATCAATCTTTTTGAATCCATACTCATGATGTAAGTCTTTGATCCTGTACTTCACTCTTTCAGGCTCAAACATCATGCATAAGTACTCCATAGCAATCTTGATTAAGCTCATTTCAGTCCCTTCCAGCACATCTTTATATAGAATCAGTCCAACTTTGTATAATTCTTCCATATCAGACCTTGTACAGCTTCTCACTATCTTTCCCCAGGTTGCATACACATCATACTGATCACCCATTCTTTTGAATCTGAAATAGTCTTTTCTGTTGTCCTTCAGAATATCCCAGTGAATGATCTCTGGTGCCTGCATTGATATAGGGTCAGCTTGTACTGGTTCTTCATCTGTCAAAGTCATGTACAAATGGAATTGCTCATTGGATTGTTGATTGGACTGCTCTTGATTCTGCTTTGGCTCTGCTGAAGGTTCTGCTCTTGCAATTTCAATCTCTTTTTCAACTTCTTTAATTCTTGGCCTCTTTGCCTTAGGCTTGGTAGCAATAGATTTCTTTCTTTTTATAGCTCCAATCTGTTGAGCCAAAGTCTCTTCCTGCTTAGCTTCTGTCTTTTCTTTGATAGGAGTGCCTTCCTCACTGTCAGAGAAAGGCTGTTGTATGTTGAGATCATGTCTTTCTTTTAACTTTCTTTCAACCTCAACCCTTTGAATGAAATCCCCTTTCAGCTTGGCCATCTCCTTCTGGTATAGCTCCTCTATCCTTCCAAATGTCATGCTGGTAAACATTCCTTCATGAACTCCAATAGCTCCTTTCAGAAAGTTTATCATTTTCCTTCTTTTTTGATTTTCCAGGAAGGTCTTTGAAGGCTTTCTTTGGCTTTGTTTAGTTGCTCTCAAGGTTACTTTCTTAGCAATAGTTGCTGTCTTCAAACTCCTTTGAAATTCTTCATTGAGCTTTGTAGACAGTTCTAAAGCAATCTCTCTGTCTTTTGCAGTTTGAGAGTCTTCCTCTTGTGTTAATTCAGCTTATAGCTTCTTGGCTAGCTCCTCATCCAGAGCTATTTGTTTCTGTTTCTTTATTAGTTTCTCAGACTCAACCACTTTCTCTTTTCCTTTCTTTTTGATCTCTGCCTCACTGATCTTCTTCTTTTTCTGTTCAGAACCACCTTCTTTTATTATTACTCCCTTAGCCTTTTGAGTAGCCTTGGGAGTGTCAGTCTTTGCCTTCACAAGTGTCTCTGCAATTTCTATTTCTTCTGCAGACATACCTGTTTCAGCTGCAACTTTCTCTGTTTCTACTGTTGTGGTTACTACTTCTGGTGTAGTTATTGTTGTTGGCTCAGTTACTGCTTCTTTCACACTTGTTTCTGTTGCTTGATCTGTTTATGCTTCTTTCACACTTGTAGCACCAATCTCCCTTTCTTTCTCAATACTGGTCTCCCCTCAAAATGAGATTCCAGGCCAACAGGGTTTTGCTTTTCACCTTCAGCTTGACTCTCCCCATTGTTGAAAGCATTATTTACGTCTCCCCGTTTCTTCAATACATACTGCTTTCTCTTCTTTTTCTGCACCAACCTCAGAACCTTCTTCTTTAATTTGCTTATCTACACTTGTTGTGAAAGAATCACCAGTTTCATCTCCTCTATTTCTGCACCCTGTTTGAGTACATCCAGATTGATATTTCCCAATGTTTCCATCAATTCCTCATAGTTATATATGTCCTCACCTCCTTTGGGTGTGTTGACCACCCTTGAAGGATCGTTGGATCTTTTAGTAGAGGTCTTCTGCCTAGTAGAAGCACCTTCTACCCCCTTGGTTTCTTGGCACCTGGGACCTTTGGATGATTGTTCACCCAAAGTTATCGTGGGGAAGGTCTTAAGGATGTTCACACTCTTCTGTCCTGTACTTTGTGCAGAATCAGTAGTGTGAGCCTTGCTGCCCACATGCTCTGCCTTCTCCTTAGAGAGCACCTTCATGGGGTTGGGAGACACCCCAGGGGATTCCCTTTCAATATTCTCTAATGGAGAATGCTCCATCAGAGGGCTTTTAGGCTGTGGGGGTGAAGATACTAGAAGGGAAAGAACCTTCTGTACCTTTTTCCTTGTGTATGTATGAGTAATGGGTGATGTTGGCTTCTTTAGAAGGGACTGGGGGATATGCTTTGTAGTGGAAGGTGTGGGTAGGTCATCAGTGGGTTGGTCTAATATGGGCTTTGACCCTGATGCATCACCTTGAGGGTGGGACACAACCATCATTGTAGAAAACAATGGTGTGTCTATACCAGAGAAGTCCTTACTGGACCTCTTCATATTTTAGAACACTTTCCCTTTTGGGAGTTTTGGTACATATACCTCTTTGAAGGTAGGTAAATCCGTCAATTCCTTATCAAGTACTTCTTGTACAAACCTTGGATACATAAAAAAGCTTTTTGATTTGGTATCCAGGTTTGACATTAAATCGTTTAAGATCATTTGAGAGAAATTAAACTTTCTAGAGGTCGCTAAGCAGACCAAAGCATAGGCTATGGTGCTGCTGAACTCACTCCAGCCAGTTGTTTTTCTTGAAATGCAGTGTTGTAGGGTATGAACAAAGAATCGCCACTGAGGTGAAAATCTGTTCTTGAAGAACTTGAATACCTCTGTGGGACCTTCATACCCCATTCGATTTAGAACTTCGAAGAGATCTTCCTTAGGAAGAGAGGTAATACATGAGGCATCATCTAAGTGTAGATGGATGCGAATACACTCTTCTGAGATGGTCAGGGGTTTATCACACACCCTTGTTTTGATGACCTGAGTGCCCTCTTCAGTGTGAATGGTAGCATTTGCCCAAAATTGTCGTAGATGTTCCACATAGATTGTGGGATTGACAGTGAGGGCATAGGCAATGTGTGACGATTTGAGGAAATCCACAATCTAATGAAAACCTTCAGCCTGATTGGGTTTTTGCAGCATAGCAACCTCATTGTGTTCATCAAAGAATTCTAGTCCTGCCATCGTTCTGATTGATTCTAGGGTTACACTGGTAAGCAAGAAATCGAGAGATAGAGAAAGAGTAGCAATGGAAGTTCAAAGAGTCGTTTGTATTTTGGCGGTCACAAAGGGTATTTATAGGTGGAGGGTTTCAGTTAGAAGCAGTACTAAGTACCCTAGCAGTATTAACCAACTCGCAGTATTAACTCATATTAGCAGTAGTAACACATACTGGCAGTACTAACACAAACTAGCAGTATTAACACAGACTAGCAGTATTAAAACCTACTAGCAGTAGTAACACTAATTAGCAGTATAACAAAAGCAATCAGTAGTAACTTTGCACTGGCAGTATAAACTACCTAGCAGTAGTAACCATACTTAACCCTTTTTGAACTGTTATCATGAGTAATATAGAGAGCAGTATTAACTGAACTAGAAGTACCAAGTATTCAATTTAAGCAATCTGAAACACTTAAACACACAAGGTTAGCAGCACCATGCACAATACAATATGAGAAAGTAGACAGGAAGGAATCTATACAGAAATGGTACATAAAGCAGATCAAAGGAGGCTTATTCAGTGTTTATCATGCCCACACTTGTGACCAAGAATGTGAATCTACCCACATCAAAAGCTTTGGTGAATAGATCAGCAAATTGGTTACTTGTATGGACTTTCACAACCTGAATGAGCTTCTTTTCATTACAGTCTCTGATAAAGTGGTACCTGATTTCTATATGCTTTGTTTTGAAGTGCTTGACTGGATTATTAACAATGCTAATAACACTGTTATTGTCTATGAAGATTGGAGTGTGAAGAAAAGTCATACCATAGTCCATCATTTGATTCTGAATCCAGAGTACTTGTGAACAGCAGCTTGCAGCAGCTATATACTCTGCTTCTGTTGTAGAGGTGGACACTGTGGTTTGTTTCTTGCACTGCCATGACACTAGTCTTGCACCCAAAAACTGACATCCCCCTGAAGTTGACTTTCTATCCAAATTTGCACCACCCAAGTCACTGTCTGAATAAGCAAGTAGGTCAAATGGTGATTCGTGAGGATACCAAAGACCTAATATAGGTTGGCCTTTGAGATATCTGAATATCCTCTTGACTGCTTGAAAGTGTGACTACTTAGGCCTTACTTGAAATCTTGCACACACACAAACAGGAAACATGGTATCTGGTCTTGAAGCAGTGAGATACATGAGGGAGCTAATCATGGATCTATAGTGATGAACATCCACATCCTCCCCCTCAAGATCTGCAGTGATCTGTTTGTGTGTCTCCATGGGTGTGCTTGCAGGCTTTGAATATGAGAATCCAAACTTAGTAAGAATGTCCTGCACATACTTGGATTGGCTTTGAAATATCCCATCTTTCTTCTGCTTAACTTGTAGCCAAAGGAAGAAACTAAGTTCACCCATAGAACTCATCTTGAATCTCTTGTGCATCAAATCTTCAAAATCTCTGCACATTTGATCTTTTGTGGATCCAAAGATAATATCATCCACATAGATTTGCACTATTAGGATATCCTTCTTCTTCCTCTGAATGAACAGAGTCTTGACTATGATTCTCTTTGAAAACCATTTTCCAAGAGATAGGTAGACAAAGTGTCATACCATGCCTTTGGTGCTTGATGTAGCCTATAGAGTGCCTTCTTCAATTTGTTTACTCTGTCAAGATAATTTGGATTCTCAAACCCTGGAGGCTGACAGACATACACTTCTTCTTCAATTCTCCCATACAGGAAAGCACTCTTTACATCCATCTGGTAGACCCTGAACTTCATGAAAGAAGCATAGGCTAAGAATAGCCTGATTTCCTCAATCCTGGACACTGGTGCAAATACCTCTTCATAATCAATTCTCTCTTCTTGAGTATACCCTTGTGCCACTAATCTGGCCTTGTTCTTTATTACTATTCCTCTCTCATCTTTTTTGTTCCTGAAGATCCATTTAGTGCCTATAGCTCTGTGTCCTTTTGGAAGGTCAACCAAATCCCATACATCCTGCAGCACAAACTGCAGTAGCTCCTCTTGCATTGCTTCTATCCAGCTTGGATCCTTCATTGCATCATATGCCTTTTTGGGTTCAACCTGTGATAGAAAACAAGATAGTAATCCTGATTGTATGTCCTTCAATTCTCCCAACTTGCTTTCATTCCTTGTGACTATAGGAGAATTGATGTCACCAATCATCAATTGAGGAGGATGATTTTTCTGAACTCTTGTTTTATGAACAACCTCTTCATTAATATCTGTTTCCAGATTAGGGTCATTCTTTTCAGGAGTGCTGCCACCAAAAACTGAAGAGTTGTCATCATCTTTGTCATCTTCTTCCAAACATGGCATCTCAGGACCTTTGATTCCTGAATCTGAGGGTTGATCTTCCTTTTCACCTCTGTCCTCTTCATTCTGAGCTGGTTCAGTGTCCTTTGAATATGAAGTATCTTTCTTATCTTGGTCACATAATTCAACAGGATCAGCGGTAGGTGTTGGGAACAGCACAAACTCTTGTCTTTGTACTTGTACCTTTTCTGTCCCTGTTCCTGCATTATGCTCATTACTGAAACTCAAAGAATTAGACAGTGAATCAATGTGAAATAGCCAATCAGGACCTGAACCTAGTTGATTTGGTGTTTTCTCATTGCATTTGATATTGTCACTTTCCTTAATAATCCTAGAAGAGGTGTTGAAAACTCTGTAAGCCTTACTTTGAGATGAATATCCAACAAGAAACCCATCCTCAGATTTGCTATCAAACTTGCCTAGGTGAGTTTTGGTATTGAGAATTGTGCAAGGACACCCAAATGGTTTGAAAAAACTAATGAAAGGTTTCTTCTTTTTAAAAAGCTCATAAGGTGTCTTGTCTTGGGATTTCACTACTAGAACTCTGTTTTGAACATAGCAGGCAGTATTAACTGCTTCTGCCCAGAAAGTAATTGGAAGTTTTGAATCTGCCAACAGAGATCTAGCAGCTTCTATCAGAGTCCTATTTCTCCTTTCAGCAACACCATTCTGTTGAGGAGTCCTAGGAGCACTGTATTGTCTCTCAATGCCTTTTTCCTCACATAAGCCGTTTAGGTCATTGTTTTTAAATTCAGTTCCATTATCAGACCTGATGACTTTAACTTTTAGATTTGTTTGGTTTTCAACTCTAAGAACAAAGGATTTGATCAGTCCAATTGTCTCATCCTTAGTCCTCAGAAAATAGACCCAAGTGAATCTAGAGAAATCATCAACAATAACCAAGCAGTAGAATTTCTTACCAATACTCATCACATTTGTAGGACCAAACAGATCCATATGCAGTAAATTAAGAGGTGAAGAGATTGTATTTATATCTTTGGACTTATGAGAAGTTTTGTGTTGTTTTCCTTTAAGACATGCAACACAATGATCATCACATGAAAATACCTTTTGTGGCAAACCTCTTACAAGTTTGTTTTTCACAAGTTTGTTCATTGTTTTAAATTTCATGTGACACATCCTTCTGTGCCAAAGAGATGATTCATCCAATGAAGCTTTTGAAAATAAACAATTTAAAGATGAATCAGAAGCTACACTCTCCAAGTCTAAGCAATAAACAATGTCCTTTCTAGAAGTTCTAAGTAGTATCATACTTTCATGAACTACCTTGAACCCTAGAGCAAGGATAATACATTCAGTATCATTGAATAATATGATATGTTTCTTGTCACAGACCTGTGATACACTTAACAGGTTGTATCTCAATTGCTCAACATAGTATACATCCTCAAAGGTCATCTTACCTTTTGACACATTACCTTTTCCACTTATCTTTCCACCTGTTGGATTATCACCAAAAGCAACATGTCCTCCATCAATTCTTTTGAAGTTTTGAAGGCAGACCATGTTACTTGTCATGTGCCTGGAACAACCACTATGAACATGCCAAATGCTCCTTCCCTTGAGCTGTTGGTTGCCCTGCACATATAATAAAGCAGTTAGTTTTTAATAGGAACCCAAGCCAAAGTGGTCTTAGGTTTCCCATTCTCATCAACATATTCATATTCAGACTTGATGAGGCTATCAAACTGAGGAACCATATTGCTTGAATACTTTGTCAGAAGAAAAGGGCTTGTCACTGGAAGCAGTACTAACTTGATTGGCAGTACTAACTTTGTTAGCAGTACTAACATCATTAGCAGTACTAATTGGGTTAGCAGTACTAATTTTGTTAGCAGTACTAACTGGGTTAGCAGTAGTATTGCTTGCAGCAACACTATTTCTGTCAGCAGTACTATTTGAAGTAGCAGTACTAACAGATTTCTTTACTTTTGGAACCCAAACCTGGACAAAGTTGTTTGCTTTCTTTTTCTTTAAGTTATTCCTTGGCTTATTTGGAGTATTTTTCTTTGAATTAGCAAACTTATTCTGAACATGAGATTTTATAGGTGCCCTTCTCACATTCTCAGCCATATGATTCCTTATTTGCTTCCTATAACCAACAGGATTTTGTATATTTCTTTGAAAAGTGATCCTTTGATTAATAGGATTGAAATAACAGTGTTTGGCTAGATGATTTAACTTGCCACAGATAAAACAAGGCTTTGGTTTGTTAATTTTTCTCAGATCAATTCCTTGTTTTAAAGCCCACTGATTATTTCTGTTTATTTGATTTCCCCTTGTTTTATCATGTTGTTGGGGCTGATTCTGTTTACAAATACAGGGATTAACAACAGTGTTTTGCATGTAATGGACTCCCTGTACCTTTCCCTTCCCTCTCTTAGAACTTTCAGCCTTCTCACTCTTTGCAAAAGGTTTACCCCCCCTTTCATTATTAATAATATGATTTTCTAACGGGATTTCTTTAAGGTCATCCTTATTCTTACCCTTAGTGGTCTCTTCTTCAGCCTCTTCCTCAATCACTACACTGTCAAGAGGATCTACATATGTGGCTCCTGTAGGTAAGTCTATTTTCTCTTGTCTTTCTAAGAGGTCTGAAGTGGGAGGGATATAGTTATTGTTATAGGGTGGAGGGGTACTGTTGTATCCTAAACCTCTTTTCAGGTTGTCATGGACTTGAGATTTTAGAAGTGAGTCCATTACTTTAGAGGCATTGGAAAGCTTTTCAATGTCCAACTTGGCTTTCTCAAAATCACTCCTTATCTTCTCACATTTCTCTTCAGACTTTTTAAGCTTAATTTCTAACTGATTATTTTCCCACTTCTAGTAGTTAGTATCGTATGTGTGTTGAAGTTCATTGGATTTGTATGCCTTAATTTGTTCTTCCAAATTCTCAACAATCACAACATACTCTCTTCTATCTTTCTCTAACCATTTTAGGTCATCACACATGCTTTGATTGTGATCCCTGTACTTTTTAACAGTTTCTATGCAACATTTTGAGCAAAGGTTAGATTTTACCTTTGTGGGAGTATCAGTGCTTGCTGACTCTGAAAGTTTAGCCATTAAAGCTTGATTTTGAACTGCTTCTTCTGCTTGGCCACTCCAATCAAATCCCATTCCTTCTTGGGAAACAAGAGCTTGAGAAGAGTTCCTGTTGTTGAAGCTAGTGGACTGTGATGGTTGATGGTTGCTAGTATGTTGTTGAGGCATTCCACTTCTGCATTCTCTTGCAAAGTGCCCCAACTTGTGACACTTGTAACATTCAACCTTGGATTTATCAAATCCAACCCCATCTTCTCTTTTCTAAGCAAAGTTGTTCCTTCCAGTCCTTTTGATGAACCTTTTTACCCTCATTGTGAGCATAGCCATCTTCCACTTGATAACCATCTCTTCCAGATCATCAACATTTATCTGTTCTAAGTCATCATTAATTAGAGTGGAATTAGCATGACTGGCTAGAAAAGCATCTAAAACTGAGTCATTAGATCCATCTTGCTTTGATCCATAGGCAGTACTAACTGATTCTGTATTAGCAGTAGAATCAGTAGAGGATGATAAAAGAGTAGCATTGTATGAGTATCCAGATGGCCTCTTCTTTGATTCTACCTCTGCTTCAAACACCCTAAGGTCATTATAGAGGTCATCCAGTTCCTTGTCCTCCAGTTGGTCATTCTGTCTGAAGGAGACAGTGTACATAGTCCATTCATCACCAAGAGATCTTATAAATTTTCTGTTGACATCATCTTGATCTATCTAGACACCAACAGTAGCCAATTCACCAATTAACTTATTAAATCTATCAAAAGTTTGAGTCATGGACTCATTCTTTGTAGACATGAAGTTTTCATATTGCTGCTTCAGGATGGCCTTCTGATTTCTCTTGGTACTTTTGGTACCAATAAATCTTTTCTCCAGTGCATTCCATAAAATTTGTGCATCCGTGCAGTTGCAGAACTGGTGTTGGTACTCATTAGGTATAGCCAAGAGCAGAGTGCTCAAGGCTTTCATCTCTGTCCGCCTAATCTTTCTTTCTCTATCAGTCTTTGGTGGAGGTCTCTTGCCATCTGCATCCATCTTTCCTCCATCAGAGGGACCATTCTCAATGATATCCCACATTCAGAAGTCTGTGAGAAGAATATATTGCTTGATTATGATCTTCCACATGTCAAACTCATTGGGTTTGAGCATGGGAACCTTTGATACCAAAACGTTGTCGCTTAAACTGTCCATGATTATAGGTTTCTGAGTTTTCTAGCTCTGATACCACTTGTCAAGATCGAAAAAGTCTAATGAAGAATTTAATTAATACACTCAGAAACAATGTTAAAGAAGTTGCGGAAAAACACTTTAACACTCAATCAATGAAACAGTACTTGAATGCAAATCACAAGTTATATTGGTTAACTTAATGATTACAAACTCAACCTCAATCTGTTGAACAGGCTCAACAGACGTTCAATACTTCTCTATTGAAAGGACTTATAAGAACCTTGAGGTTAATTCTCTAACCAAACGTATATGAAAAACTTGTTAAACTTGTCTTTCTTATGCTAAACATCTAGACTATATATACAGAGTTGATTACAAGATAATTATCAAAATAAGCTTGTTCTTCAGCATCAATACCATAATTATCTTCATCATTATCTCCAAATCCTAGTCTTTCTCTTCCAGACATTATCTTCATAAGTAGCATTAACTTCATCCTTATCCAGCAGCATTAGCATCCTCAGCAGTATTAATCATGCTTGCAGTATTAACTCTTCACTTACAGTAGTAATCTTCAAGCAGTACTAACTCTCCAAGCAGTACTAACTATTCAAGTAGCAGCACTAACTCTTCAAGCAGTATTAATTCTACTAGCAGTAGTAATATTTTACCTTGCAGTAGTAATACCTTTCAAGTAGCAGCAATATTCATCCTAAGCACATTCAGACCCAACAGGTTTTTTAGCTATAGACCCGGAAAGGTTGATGTTAACGAGTGTTTTATCCCTAAGTGATGCTCATATAACATTGATAAGTGGCTTAACTTTGTGTGCCCGTCACTTTCGATAGAATTTGGGTATCCCCCGTCACCGAGAGGTGTTGTTTTGGGTATTGAGTTTTATTATCCAAGTTTTCGGTGGCGTTTGTATAATTGGGTTTTATCCTCGGTTTATGGGTTGAGTATTATGGCCCACCCGCGTATTGGGTGTTTTGGGATATAAAGTTTTAACTGTATATTCATAAATGGAGAGTTCAATTTCTATCCACGTTTTGAGTGAGTTTTGTGTTAAACCAAATTTATGAATGGGCGGTTTATTTTGGTATATTCGTACTTGAAGTAGTTTGGATTGAAAAACGTTTAAATTGGTGTCTTTTGCCTAAATTGCATACTATTGGAAAATGAGTCGTTTCCATATGTAAGACGTAACGAATTGAAAGATTATGATTTTAACCGTATTTCTGCTTTTAAAAGGTTAATTTTATATGTTGAAAACTCTTGAGCTCACTAGGCGTTAAGCCTAACCTTTTTATTTGTCGGCATGTGCATCAGGTTTCAGTTGGGGTTTGTTCTAGCAGCTATGGAGAGTTGAGCCTTAGCCTTGTACAAGTGTAAGTAGCTGGTGAAGTCTTCCGCAATTTGGAGATAGTTACTATTGGGTTTTAGTAGCACCCGTCCTTATTATAGAATGTCTGTATAGAATGAATGTGTGTATTGAGGTTAAATCTTGAATTGTATTTGTAGATGAATCATTTATTGGTGTATTTAGAAGATTTTAAATTAGTTGCTATTTCCAGATTTGAGGGTGTTACAAGTTGGTATCAGAGCTTAAGTTTGAGAGAATTAGGTATTGATTTTTTGGATGCCTAGACTCAAACTGGCGTACTTATAAGTGATTGTAAGTGAAGTTGCACATTAGGAACCTTAAGATGAGATATTTTGGAGTTGATCGAGTCGTTAGAAACGGGAAACGTGTCGAGGGTCTCAAAGATGAGCTTGTACGGTACGTTCATAATGGCACCTGACCAGTGCTATGGTGAACCTACATGCTACATGTGTATACTTGAACTAACTTGGTATGATTACCGTTGGGGTAGTGAGAAAGTTTCTAAGCGAGTGATCTGAGGAAGGGTTGATGTTTATAACAATGTCACTTTGGAAAGATATTTAAGTGCGATGAATGCATTAAGTTGATTCTCTTGAGTCAGAATTATTGGTTGTATTAGAACTGCAAGTGTAAGTAGTTGGTGAAGTCTTCCGCAATTTGGAGATAGTTACTATTGTGTTTTAGTAGCACCCGTTCTTATTATAGACTGTCTGTATAGAATGAATGTATGTATTGAGGTTAAATCTTGAATTGTATTTGTAAATGAATCATTTATTGGTGTATTTAGAAGATTTTAAATTAGTTGTTATTTCCAGATTTGAGGGTGTTACAGTAGACCCCTCCAAGATTGAAGCAATGATGAATTGGGAACCTCCCAAGAGTCCGTCCGAAATCCGAAGTTTCTTGGGTTTGGCGGGCTACTATCGGAGATTCATACAAGACTTCTCCAAGATCGCTTCTTCCATGTCGGCCTTGACTAGGAAGAATGTGAAGTTCGTTTGGACCGAAACGCAAGAGAAGGCGTTCCGGACTTTGCAGAAGAAGTTGTGTGAAGCTCCAATCTTGTCACTACCCGAAGGGTCGGAAGACTTCATGGTTTATTGTGACGCTTCGAAAATGGGTTTGGGATGTGTGTTAGTGCAAAGAGGAAAAGTAATCACTTACGCATCGAGACAACTCAAGATTCACGAAAAGAATTACCCTACCCATGATCTTGAGTTGGCGGCGGTGGTGTTCGCTTTGAAGCTTTGGCGACACTACCTCTATGGCACGAAATGTACACTCTACACGGATAATAAGAGTTTGAAGTACGTTTTTGATCAAAAGGAGTTGAACATGAGGCAAAGGCGGTGGCTCGAGTTACTCAAAGATTACGATTGTGAATTCTTTACCATCCCGGTAAGGCAAACGTAGTGGTCGATGCTTTGAGTAGGAAGGACTATAGCGGGAGCATTCGAGCTACCCTATCGAGAATCGAGATTGTGTTAAGTCTTATTGAGAAGATCAAGGCATCTCAAGTGGAAGCTTTGTGGGAATAAAATCTGAAGGAAGAAGTCATGATAAAACAACGGTTACTCTTAACGGAGGATAGTCGTGGAGTTAAATTGTTCAACGGTCGTGTGTGGGTGCCCAAGGTTGGGGGCAATCAGGAACTTCTTCTTGAGGATGCTCACAAGTCCAAGTATTCCATTCATCCGGGAAGTACAAAGATGTATCGGGACTTGAAGCTACATTATTGGTGGCCGCTGATTAAACTTGACGTGGCACGTTACGTAGAGCGTTGTGTGACATGTTTGCAAGTAAAGGCCGAGCACCAACGACCGTACGAGAGTCTTCAGTCCTTGGAGATCCCCGAGTGGAAGTGGGAACATATTACCATGGATTTCGTGACTAAGTTGCCAAAGACTCTTCGAGGTCACGATACCATATGGGTAATAGTTGATCGGTTGACCAAGAACGCTCATTTCTTGGCCATGCGTGAGACACTACCGATGAACAATTTAGCGAAGCTTTACATCGATGAGGTGGTTTCGAGGCATGGAATGCCCTTGTCCATTGTTTCGGATCATGACAGTCGGTTCACTTAAAACTTTTGGGATGGCCTACAGAAAGAACTTGGTACGCGCGTGAAGTTGAGTACGACCTACCATCCTCAAATCGACGACCAAAGTGAAAGAACGATCCAAATGCTAGAAGACATGTTAAGGTCTTGCGTTATCGACTTCGGGGGTAGTTGAGACTCTCACTTACCTTTGGTGGAGTTTGCTTACAATAATAGCTACCACTCGAGTATCGGAATGACTCCGTTCGAGGTCTTATACGGGCGGAAGTGTAGAACTCCCGTATGTTGGCTTGAAGCGGGAGAGAAGCAACTCGTCGGACCTAAAATCGTGCAAGAGACGACCGATAAGGTCAAAGGCATTCGGGAGAGATTGAAAGCGGCTCAATATCAGCAAAAGAGCTATGCCGATAAGAAGAGCCGACCGATGGAATTCCAAGTGGGTGATCGTATGATGCTTAAGGTGTCGCCATGGAAGGGAATTATCAGGTTCAGAAAACGCGGGAAGTTGAGTCCCCGTTTCCTTGGACCATTTAAAGTTCTTAAGCGTGTGGGCTTGCAAGCGTATCAGTTGGAACTTCCTCCAGAAATAAACGGGATCCACAACACATTCCATATTTGTTATCTTCGGAAATGTTTGGCGGAAGAGGAAAGTGTTATCCCTCTTTCTGAGATTAGAGTGGACGAGGGTAACCATTGTGTTGAAGAACCCGAAGCTATTTTGGAAAAAAAGTCAAATAAACTTCGCCACAAAGAAGTCACTATGGTCAAAGTGCAATGGAAGTATCATCGAGGTGCCAATGTGACGTGGGAAGCCGAGGAAGATATGAAGCGAAGATATCCTAATCTGTTCGAGTAGTTGGTATTTCAGAGACGAAATCAATTCCAAGTTGGGGAGGATTGTAACACCCGGTAATTTTCAATGTAAGTTTACGTGCTTCTTAAGCCTCATAATCGTCATTTATCTAACTTTATGGTTGGGTTGCTTAATTCTTTTGAACCCCTATCTGATCCATGTGAAGAACTCGAGTTTTGGGGTGAAATTTGGGCTCGGTACCGTCTCCGCGAGAATGACTCGCAAGAGTGACAAGTGTCACTTTCGCTTGCCACTATCGCCCGCACCGCAGTTGGCATTCGCGGTAAATTTTCCGCGGAAGTGCCCCACGGAAGTGACCCTTTTGTCACTTTCGTTGGCACTCTCGCCGGTGAAGGTCTGACCAATTAAAAACAGGATTTTGGCTCTATTTATCTGAACACTTCTTTTATCTCATTTAAATTCCCTCAACTCTCTTCTCCTTTTCCCAAAACCGAACCTAGGGTTTGGTAAGGGCATTCAAGCCTCATTTATTGCAAGGGATCATCTCCACCAACCAAGTTTAAAGAATCTAGGGTTTTTCTCCTTTCTCCCCTACTTGTCATCTTCTTCAAGGGATCAACTAGGATTTCTAGGGTTTTGGTGTTTAACCCATTGTGAGTATATATTTCCTTTTTATTAAACTTTATACAAATCAAAATGCATTTCTAACTTCTAAATATCTCCTTGTTTACATTTCCATTGTTGATGAGATTTTGACCTAACTTGATGTTTTGGAAGATTTTAGGGTTTCTTACCATTTTGTCAAATATAGATACAACCCATATCTTGGAACTACAAATATGATTGTTGTCACATTTGGATGAGTAAATGTTCAACTTATGGCTTGTTAGCTAATTTTATGTTTTAAACATATTATGGGTATTTTGGTTAAAAGTGGTACGGGAAAAGGAAATAAATGGTTTAAAATGAGGTAGTCCATGTTTACATTAAAATGGTTTTACACATATTTGGAAATGAGAAAATAGCTTATGATTCATGTTTGAGCTTTGTATTTTCTTATCAGTAGTAAACAATGAAAATGTGATTTGGGAACTAAATGGTATTATGAACTATATGTTTGATTATAGTTGGTCACAAGTGTTATTGTGACAAGTCTAGACTATTACTAGTGGATCCATAGGTATAGAGTCGACTTATTATTTGGGGGTAATTCCCGTATGTAGTTAGTTGAGACATTGGACCCTAGAGGGCAACTTGGTACGGTTATGTGGGACTGGATATTAGCCGTGGGTCGTAGTTGTAAATCCTAGTGAATGAGCATGACTAGGGATCATTGGGTGCCCTCCCCACATCTTAGTATGAGCCGGAGTGTTTGTGGCCATGATCCTAGTATGGTGAGATCAAAACTTGGAAAGTGGCTTACTATGTGTTTTGCCACAATCCTTGGAATTCGGGTTTTTCCTGTCATCGCAAGATGAAGTCTGGGCCGGAAGGTCAGTATGTGCTTATCAAACCATTTATAAAGACGATTGTCGAAGCAGTTTATTTATGTTGCATTTAATTTTTCTTAATATCTTACATATAAACTGTATATTCTCACTAGGCTTTAAGTCTAACACTTTTTCTCAAATGATGTGTATAACAGGTTCCCTTAGCGACTGGTCGTCAAGGGGTTGAGAGAAGTGCGTGGAAGATAGATATTTTGGAAGCTTTAGCATTTAAAACAATTGTTCTTTTTGGTATTGGGTTGACAACCTATGTAATCTAGCTAGATGTGGTTTAGATTAGTTTGTTGTCGTTTCCCCATACATTATTGCAGGTTTTGTAAATGCTCACGCTTTTAACCCATTATGGGTGGTTTACCCCATTTATAAACGTTATATTGCCAATTTTAACTTTTCAAAATTTCCCGAATTATTAAGGTGTTACAAAACAACACTCTTTATATACATTATTTAAAAAACGATATATTTAGTAATTGACCGTCCACACGAGTTCGAGTCATTTTCTTTGATACAATATGATTTGTATTACTTTTAAGTAAATATATAACATTAAAATAATATTATCATTTAAAATTAATATATAAATATAAATGAATTTTTAACCTTTATATATATAATTAGAACCAATATCTAACTAAGTACTTATTATTAACCCTCACTAAAAATGCAATAGTTATTACATTTAATGTCATTAATTATAATCAATATACAATTAAATGCTTATTATTAACTATCTCACTAATAAAGAGAATACTTATTACATTTAATATCATCAATACGTAAAATAAAAAAATATTTTATTTAATATCACTAATTATGATCAATACATAAAATAAAATAAAAAGAATCTAGAATCAATATATATATATATATATATATATATAATTATAATTATAATTATAATTATAATTATAATTATAATTATAATTATAATTATAATCAGAACGAAACTTTATTAGAATCAATATGTATAAAAGAAGAGGAAAAAATAATATATAAAGATTACATTAGAATAACCAAATATATAAAATTAGAAATAATAGCTTACTACAATTATTAATATATATTATTTCGATTTCAATTTTTAATTTAAATTGAAATCAAACTATTATACGAAACTTTATTAGAATCAATATGTATAAAAGAAGAGGAAAAAACAATATATAAAGATTACATTAGAATAACCAAATATATAAAATTAGAAATAATAGCTTACTACAATTATTAATATATATTATTTCGATTTCAATTTTTAATTTAAATTGAAATCAAACTATTAATATAAAGTTAAATTAGAATCAATATAATACCTTTCATTTTACATAAAATGATTAGACACTATTTTTTTAAAATAAAATTACCGAGAAACCAAACTATGAAGAAAGAGTCTCAAGTAGAAGAAAGAGTCTCAAGTAGAACTCGAACAGATGAATTGAAAATTTAACAACTCAATCGGATTTACCTAGAGTCAAAGTGGTGACAATACTGACGACTACTCTTACTCTTCGTGCAATCATAGGTTTGGGAAGGGAGGGCTTCGAGGAGGGTTTTTGGCCAAATTTGCAAACGAGTACATGACAACAAATGTAAGGAAATTATCAAAATGCCTCGCGATTATGCAAAACTTGGTAACAACATTACATTTGCATGGTAAATCAAATATATACTATGGGAATATATTTAGAGGATATAAATCGATATATTATGAGTTGTGACAAAACAATTCTTATTATACACCTCATGATTATAATCCTCAATCTCACACATTTCTTTTATCATTTTGAGCCAATTACAAAGTTTGATGATATAGAACATAAATTATTTATATATATCAAACGAAACAATCCCGGATGATGAAACAACATCATATCAAGCGTAATATCGATTCATATTAGTTTAATATTTGATATGTCATTATCGCCCTTTTTTTTGGAAATGTGTCTTAGGTTATGCCTAGACTAATCTCTTGGCAAATTATGACTGTAAGACATCAGCCCTGATTTAACCTCAGTGGCCGCAATTGTTGTGTACGTCTAGATTCGAACCCTAGGCAGATGAGATATTACACCACATCCCCCAAAGCCTTAATCATTACGTCACAACCCTTGTGGTTGTCATTATCGCCCATTTAACTTCAATATTTAAAAAAAAATTATCGTCACCGTGCAACCCGCGGTGGAACACTAGTAAATATAATATTTAGGGGTGTGAACTAGAATAGACGGTTTGTGGTATCTTAAAGTTATAATGGGGTTTTCTAAACGACTAGAACATAACAGTTGCAAATATAAAAGAAATGTGTTGCAAGAATTGTGCGTTTACTGAGAGTTGGTTCGTTAAAAAGTTTTGCATGTTGCGGTAAGCTAAATTAGCATGTTTGATAATCAAATGTTAGTTTTCTAATGACGCACTACAACAAAAAAGAGTTTATAGGACACTTTTTTGGGACACTTTTCGAGACTCGTCCTATAAAAAGCCTAATACGACACATTAAATTGTGAGTCCTATTTGATTTAATCTAATACGACTCTTACTTTGATGTCTTATTAGCATACTTTAATAGGACACTTTTGATTGTTGCATTAGAGTTAAAAACTAATACGACACCTTTAAGTGTCCTATTAGAGTGTAAAAATGTCATTATATAAAAAAGGCCCAATATTAATTAACATTGATTTACTAAGTAAAGCCCAACTGAAAAAAATTCTATTAATTACTGGGCTCTTAAAGTTGGGCCTCGATCTCTAGCTAAATGTTAGTACCGATTGATTTAGTCTCAAACAAACCCAGATTGCTCATCGCTCATTGCTCATCGGTACCGATTGGAAACCAAAAAATCAACGATTTCGAAATCCAATCGTGAACTTCACCACTGTTTGCTCATCGATTGCTCATTTCTCATCGCTTTCCTCACTTTTTTTTCATATACTAGATGCTCTCGCGTGTACTCATGCTCCGCTCACGCTAGGGTTCATTTTTCTAGCTAATCAAGCAATCGACATCAGGTTCTATATTCAAATTGATTATTTTCTTAGTTTTTACAATTGATTAACCGATCAGTGTTATATTATTAATTGATTTTTGGTTTGGTTTGAAATACGTCCAAGTCGTTTTGTGGATTCCAAAGGATGATTGCTGATTCCAAGTTGTAACTCTATTTCTCTCTGATCGATCTCCATGGTGTTATATTGAGGTAAATCTCTACATAAATATGTGTAGATATTAGTATAAAATCATAATTATCGATGTTATGCATATATCACGAAATCATACTCAGGGAATTCGAAGGGACAAAACATAAGCTGTTAGTGGCATATATCTACATTAGGCATGATTTAGACTGATTTATTTCTCATCGTTAGTGGTGGAACCTGCAAGTAGATTAACTAGATTTATTTTTTATCATCAAATGTTAGAAGCAAAATCCATAGTGAATAGACAGCTGATATGATGTGCACAAATAACAAATATGATGGATGATGTGCATATAAAAGGTAGCAAATAATGTGGCTGGGAAAAGCAGTAGGCATCAAACAGAAGACAATTGGTATCCTCTGTTTTTTTTTGAAAAGCCACTCATTCTATTTGGAATCGTGTAGTACATGTCATTGTACGAGTTCCATCACTGCACAAAATTTGTGCAGCAAGCATCCAGATGATGCCCTTAAGACATGTATTTCAGGCGATCTTAACACCTTGTCTTAATGATCTTAACACCATGTCTTAATGCACCATTCAAACACCTGCACATCAAGTTTGTGCAATTTATGTCATCCAAATGATCATCACTAATTACACTTCAACAAATGCATGAAGGATAAGAAATTGACTTAATTGATTTGTGTTTATTCTGATCATTCTGGTGGTTTAAGATTCTAAATATAGTTTTTTTATTCTTTATTCTTTATCCTTTGGTCTATAATTCTTATCTTCTTCTTCTGGTATAATTAAATAAATATGGCCTGCCATGGACTCTATTTTTACTTTTTCAATTCACCATGTTTGGATATTACAGGGGATGGTTTTTAGTTTTGAATATTTAGTTGAACATGCCAAAAATACCATCTAATTAGTGAGAGATGTTATGCATTTTTCCTCTGTACATCTTTGTGGTTTGCTGGAACGTATTTAGTGTGCCTCCTTCTTGGTCAATTTAGTTGTTTTTTGGATATAAAATAACCCCAACAGATGCCGGCTGGTCCAAGGTAGTTGGTAGTTTCAGCCCTTTTTCGGTAAGTATTCTATCTCAAATTTTGTCATTGATTAACTATTCTATCATATGGTAAACTTCATTATTTAATGAACAACTTAAGAACCAAATTACATTATATATCATGGATTTGGTTGTTTTACTCACACTCAGACTTGGTGGAAAGTGGCTGGAAATTTCATTTGTTCGCTTAAACAACTTTAAGAGCAGGATTTTGTTTATTTCTAAGTCATTGTCAACTCGAAATGGAGAAATATCTTATCCATTACATTTTGCAACTTCAAGACGATATGGCTATGAAGAAATATCTTCTGTTATTCCCAGATTCAAGTTCTAATTGCTAACAAACAATCAAGATGAGAAATCCATATGTCATTGATGAATTCAAATTACAATCTTACAACTTTCTCTCACTACATTCTCTTTATAGAATAATATACAATGACTTCTTCTATCATAAGCTCTCTCAATCACAATGACTTACAATCTTACGTACCCCTGAATTACAAAGACATCAAAGGTATTTATACCCTTGACAATTACAAAGGAAAAACAAAATACAATTACATTGACTTTGACTTTATTAACAAATGACTTTGACTTTGCTTGAGAGTTGACTTTTCCAGCTTTGACTTCTTGACCTTTTGTCTTCAATCTTTATGATCTTGAATCCAACAATTATGTGCTCTAACATTCTCCCCCTTTGGATCAAGATCATTACTAAAAGATTTAGCAATGCGATCTTCTCTAATTAAGCTCGATTGAAGTAACTCCCCCTTTTAACAATCTTTATCTTCTCATGAAATCTCCCCTTTGATACAAACATAATTTCCAAACTCCCCCTTAACACAATGAAATTTCTTCTTTGATAAGCTTTGTCTTCAAAAACATTCATCAACCTTCTAAACGTCTGATCTCTAAGAATATCAACATTCTCCCTCAAGGTTGTACACAAACCTCTTTCAGAAACAAATCTAACTGCTTCAGCAAATTATCTTCAACAAACTGAAATCTTTGAACTCTTTTCGTCTTTGAACAAAAATCTTCCTTTAACAATAAATTCTTGAACATTTTCTCTCAACCTTTAAAATCTGACTCAAAACATTTCTTTAACTCTTCTCCCCCTTTTTGATGATTTGAGCATCTGTATCATCAAAACTTTCACCAAGAAATGTCTTTGAAATTCTTTCTGACCACTAATCTTTCCAACCGAGCCTCTGATTCTTTGCCAATTCGAACAATGTATTCATCCAGATCTTTTCAAATCTAGATAAAATAGGAATGTAACACCTGAATCAACAAATGAATCAGTTAAAATGCCTGTCAGTGACACAAAGTCACTGTGTGTAACGGATACACAATATAAAGGAGCTTTTTGATGTTCACTCCCCCAGGACTTCCATCCAATCATCGAAATACCACAAAGGCAATTTCTATGAATGTTATGACAAAGAAACAAATTCTTTGTGTTTTCGTGCAAGTGTAGAAAGAATTAAGCACAAATAATTGCTTTTAAGGCTCAACATTGTGTTAACCACTGAGACAACAGTAGATAAACACAGACTCAATGTGCATGATTGAAGTGCGAAGGTGGGGCAGACTTCCTTCTTTTTCAATATCCAGATTTTCCAAATGAAAACCAGATAGATTATATGCTGCGTCCCCAGAAAAATATGAAACACTTTCTTTTTTAGAAGAAAATGAGTGGATGGTGGGTTTTTGTCCAGAGTTGGCATGGGCTAGTTGCCTGTTTCAATAACGTTCACCAAAGTATTGTGAAACGCTAGTAATGTGGTTGCCCGACTCAGAAAGTATTTGGTGCAGAGTTTGATATTCTTTTACTCTGATCTCTCACCCTCTTTCTTTTTAATCATTTAAGCTCACTTCTAACCAAACTCTCTTTTCCATTTTACCTCATCACACCCACACTCATTTCTTTTTGACTCCTCACACTCAATCTCTATGGATTAACTTCTTGGGTAGAAATCACTGGTTAACGTGATTCCATAGAAGTTCATTTAAATCCTAGCACAAAAAACCCATGTAATCCTAGAAAGCATTTGTTGCTCAACTGGTTTAACTATAGCAGTTAAAGCTCATATACAAATGTCAGATGTAAATATGCTCAGAAATATAATCATGAAGATATGAGCATTTTAAAACATGGAAGATATTTCAAACAAGTTAATTGAATGAATGAACATGAATGCAAGAAACTTGTTTGAAAATCTGACATTGTATGAAAATGATCAGAAATGAATTATATAACAATAAAAGGTTATGGTCAAGAATAATGGATATTGTCTATACGAAACAAAAAATATAGACATTCTTGAAATGAAACGCTTCGAAAGAAATTACGCTAAAAAATTCTTTGAAGTACAAGCGAAGTGTCTTACCATCGAAAAATTGGTTACAATATGAGACATGGTAAGAACGATTTGAACAAAAATTCAAACCGGTGTGTGTGAATACTTGAAAGTATATAGAAAAGACAATACGTAAGTATTTATCTTTGGAAACACACGGTTTGTAATTATTGAAGCTCAAAATGAAAATTGAAAACATTTAAAATCACACTCCCAATTCATGAAATCTGTTTAAGAATCGGGAAGTGGTTTGAACATTTAAGAACTTGTTTTCTATATCTGAAAGTTGTCCTTCTGTCAGATATATTTGAGATTAAGATAAGAAATTTACCTTTTCGCACAATCTTAAATCTCATGAAGTCAGCTGAAGTCATAAAAAGATGATCTTGATAGCTTCTTCTCATCCTGCACAAGTCTCAAAGTCTAGTCAAAGCAACTTTACTCACAAAATTTATTCAAAATTAAAAGACATAAAGCAGTAAAACAATTAAAGTACGAGTTCTGATCTGATATAATCATAAATCATAATCCTTTTACTCCCCCTGAAATTATGCATCTAAAATATGTTAAGTATAAAGCACATGATAGAGATCTACAACTCCTTTTGGAATGTAGTTCGTCATATCTATCGGATGCAAAAATTTCAGAAAAAATATGTACTCCCCCTTGAAGGTTGATATCTTCTTCTAAGTATATGAGTACACTCTCTTATCAGCCCGGAAGTAGCATTTCTTTTTCATCATTGAAGAGTGAGTCCTAAACTGTTGTGTTTAGAAGTCAAACTTCGTTGAAGTACGGGTCCTAAGCTGATTTACTTAGAAACCTTCGCTCATCGGTTCTCTTACTCCCCTTTGACTGTAGATGCCTGCAACACAGAATCAACTTTCGACTTTGGTACCCACTGGTATTTGGGTCCATGAATGTAAGTTGCAGTTCGAATGGGAGTAACTGAATAAGAACCATACCAGTAATGATCACTAGCTTTATGAATAAAATCATATGCATGACAGTAAGAACAATACCTCTTTTTAGATAACCTAATCAATTGATCTCTCGAGTAAGCAAGATCAGGTTTACCTTTAAGCACTTTGTTCTTCTTGGTTGTTGATGCATGTACAAATGATTTGTTACTTTTCTTCTCTTCCTTCTTTCCTTTCTTTTCTTCCTTCTTCTCATCATTCGTCTCATTTTCAACCACTGGTGTCACTCTCCATACCAGTTTTTCTTCTTTATATCTCCATCTTCTATGTATACCTGAACCATCTATTTTGCTATCATAGAAAAGATTAGTATTACGAATCTGATTGGAAGATTTAAATGACTTTTTTGTAGAAACAGTTTGCTGATGTGAGCTTCATGCTGGCTTATTAGAACCAACTGAACTATTTCTAGGTGAGTGGATTTTTGACTCTGGAGTCGTTTACTCAGTCACCACTACCTTTGAAACAATATTTTCAAGCTCTTTTACCTTTGAAGAGTAACTGTCTCTTTCTGTTAAAAGAAGGTCAATATTCGTCTTGAATTCAGACTTCGTTTGCTGCTCTATAAGCACACAAGTAGATAGCTCAGATAACTTTGCAGTTAGCTTCTTTATCTCTGCTTCAAATAAGCTTCTTTCTTCCTCAAAGCCCATTTCAACATTTATCCTCTGACCAGATATTTCTTTGAATATCCCAACATTCTTTTGCTCTATGGTCTTTCTTTCCTTTGCAAACTTTTCTCTTTCCAGAATAATTACTTTCTCAAATTCAGAAATCTGTTGAGAAAGCTTTAAACATTTCAGCTCAACTGTTTTCTTCTCGTCAGCACATTTTCTTGAAAACTCTGAGAATTTCTTAGCAAATTCTTTCTTTTCTTTCTCAAAAACTGATCTTTCTTCAACAATTTGCAATTCTAATTCAAAGATCTTCCTTTCATTAGCACACCCTGTTTGCTGAAACTTGACAATGTGATCTTCTAATTCTGAGATCTTGCTCTTTAACTCAGTGTTTTCATCTTCCAAAAACAAGACCTTTTCTTCATTAAGCCCATAAGTCTGTTTCAGAAGATCTTCATTAATAGTCTTTAAAGTAATAACTTCTTCTCTTAGTATCTTCCTTTCATCATTATATCGTTTTGACCTCTTTAAGTAGTAATCAACTGAAGAAGCAAGATTTTTGTTCTCTAATTTGAGCTTTTCAATCTTCGTTTCATCATCATCAGAAAAATATTCCATCTTGAATATTTGTTACAAAAAAAACTTGAACTTGATCGTTAATCCAAATGAAATCTCAAAAATACAGAAAAAACTTGAAATAAAAATTCAGAGATTTTGATCACAAAAAGAACTATATCCCCCTCCGCAGACTTAGCACGGGGGTCCCGCCCCTAGAGAAAAAAAAATTCACTATTAAAGGCCATATTACTATTTTGAAAATTTTGTCTAAGTCCTCCACACTTTGCGCTTCAAGTGCGATGCGCAAACTTTTACTTTGCTGTCAGGATCTGATTCTTATCAAGAATAAACACTCAGAAACAATATTAAAGGAGTTTGCGGAATAACACTTTAATATTCAGAATATCAATGAAACAGTGAATATGAATCACAACTTGTAAACTTTATTGAATGATTTAAAGCTACAAGATTTCACACACAACCTCAATATTGATGAACAAGCTCACCAATACGAATTCTACTTCTCTAGAATTAGGATTATAAACCTTGAGGTTAATTCTCCCTATGAAAACAAAAACTCAGAATCAAAAATTAAATTCTAAACTATTCTGACTAAGTCTATACATATACTAAAGATAAAAGATAATTACAAAATATAAAAGATCCTCAGTATAATCTTCCATAGTTATCTCCAAGCTTTCCATGAATATCTTCAATCAATACAGCTGTCTTCATTGCCATACGAAGTCTTCACCTCATAAGCAGTACTAACCATGTTCAGAAGCATTAACCATGTTCAACAGTATTAATGAAGTTGGCAGTAGTAACCCTTAGCAGTACTAACTACTAGCAGTACTAACTATGCTCAGCAGTAGTAACTTCATCAAGCAGTATTAATCTTGTTTAGCAGTATTAATCTGTTTCAAAAGTACTAACCATGTTCTGCTAGCAGCATTAACCATACTTGTGCAAATTCTGAATTCCCAATCCAAGTGCGATGCGCAAACCTTTACTTTGCGTTTCAAGTGCGAAGCGCAAACTTTTACTTTACGTTTCAACAGGCGTACGCAAAGTATACTTGTCTGATTCCAACTTTCAGCTTTTCATTTCACTTTGAATACGCAAATCTTTCTTCTCGTTTCTTGTTGAAGACGCAAACATCACTTTGCGTTTCTCATTGAAGACGCGAACCTTGATGAATGAAACACAAACCTTGATGAATGAAATGCAAACCTCGATGAATGAAACGCAAACCTCTAAAACAAACAAATTTTCACCAAAAAGACATCTAGACCTCGAAATCTAACTCGAAACTTTGACAATTTGATCGTTTAATCATCTAGAACACAATCTTAACAACTAATTTCGATCAAATACACAAAAATGTATAAATCGACTCAATTACAGTGCACAGGACTCGTGAACTTTGAACTCAACTAAAATCAAAATTAACGATCGATTACAATGCAAATTGATCTAAAACTTATACAAAATCGATCGATAACACTTTTCTAACAAAACCTAATCATTTACAACTCCAAAAACACACTAAAACTCAAAATCAACATGGGCATCGAAGAACACATATACGAACATTCTGATTTTTTTTGATTTTCTATTTGGATCTGCTCTGATACCAATTGTTATTCCCAAATTCAACTTCTAATTGCTAACAAACAATCAAGATGAGAAATCCATATGTCATTGATGAATTCAAATTACAATCTTACAACTTTCTCTCACTACATTCTCTTTCTAGAATGATATACAATGACTTCTTCTCTCATAAGCTCTCTCAATCACAATGACTTACAATCTTACGTACCCCTGAATTACAAAGACATCAAAGGTATTTATACCCTTGACAATTAAAGAGGAAAAACAAAATACAATTACTTTGACTTTGACTTTATTAACAAATGACTTTGACTTTGCTTGAGAGTTGACTTTTCCAGCTTTGACTTCTTGATCTTTTGTCTTCAATCTTTATGATCTTGAATCCAACAATTATGTGCTCTAACATCTTCATAGCCATTATGTTTTACACTCACACTCGTATCAACGTTGAGTTTCAATACCAATACATGTTGGTTCAACATGGGTCGGGTCATATATAGCTCACTAACTTGGTTGATTGTTTGTTTGGAAATCGGTTTTTTTAGAGAAGTAAAAGGGGAAACTTAATGAAACGATAAAATAAGTAGTATTCTACATTTTGTGTTGAAGGTGATTGACAAGTGATGCTGCAGTCTCAAAAGTCTTATGTATTTTAGCCAAGAAAAATAAAATAAAATTTTAGTCCTCCAAAAGGTATCGTATGCAACAATTTTCCCGGTAAGTGCTAACCGTGGTAAGAATCTTCGCCCTCACCTAGTAAGATTCTCGGTCCTTGCCTTAGCTCTTACCGGGTAAGATTCTTAGGGGTCGTTTATCAAACGCTTACCAGGGTAAGCACTTACCAAGCTTACCAAGTTATATTACCTTAACCAATAAATATGACAATGACCAATAATTTTACCCGGTAAGAGCGAAAGCAATGGTCGAGAGTCTTACCCGGTAAGTGAGAGCGACGACTCTTACCCGGTTAGCGCTTACCAGGTAATTCACGATCACGTTCTTGAGGTATGCAATTTATTTATATATATACATATAGGTATTAACTACTTTTCCTGTTTTAAGATTACTTAATTCCTCCTTCAATTGTCTTGATAGGAATCAGGTATTAACAAAGCAATTTATGTAGCTTGTAATTTGTAATAGTTGTCCACTTTGGATTTGTGTTCCTTCATTCATCACTATCATCTACTTTGACTACAATGTTGTTATTATATGTATATCTTTTATTTATTTAGACTTGCATAAACCATAAGTGAAGAGGCCTGCAACTTGTATATCTTTTATGTATTTAGACTAAAATTTATATATGGTTTATACGAATGTTGTTCGATATGGATCTTTTGACTCAGGCAGTTTAGTTATTATTTTGTCTACAAAAGAAAGGCTTACAACCATTGGGATTGTGTTATATTTTACCTTGTTTCACTATTACTATTATTTCTGTCAAGAATATGGTAATTGCTACATAATCCAATTTTTAAGATTACTTCTTTATTTTTATTGGAACTTTTTTCCTCCCTTGTAAATATTATAGTGAATAATTTATTGGAGCTCTTACCTTTTGTATTTAATTAGGGGCCAAGATGGATAACGGTTGGATGTCGTTACCAAGAATGACTATTTAGTACCAAAAAGCCTTGGAAGAACTTCTTGGTCTTATGTTTTCTAATTAGTGTTTAGGTGGGCAAATATTATGCCCATGCATTAAATGCGGTAATGAGGCATGGGTTAATCATGAAGAGGCTAGAATGCATTTGATATGTGATGGATTTTTAAGAGGTTATAGATTTGAACCTTCTACTTCCCAACCCTCTCGTCCTACGTTGGATACACTCGATGACATGCAAGGATTGGTGCACGATGCCTTTGGTATCTTAGATAAAAACATATTTGAAGATGAAAACATATTTGAAGATGAAATAGACATAGAAGAGGAAGAACCAGATGATTCGAATGCAGAAGCAAAATTTTTTTATAAACTATTGGAAGATGTAGAGAAAGAATTATATCCCGAGTGTGAAAAGTTCTCTGTACTTTCATTTATCGTAAGACTATTTCATAGCAAGTGCATAGGAAAATGCAATGATCAAGGTTTCACCATGATGCTTGATACATTGAGGTAGGCATTCCCACATGCTTCTATTCCTAAGTCCTTGTATGAAATGAAGAAGATTATAAAGGATTTGGGTCTTAGTTATGAGAGAATTGATGCATGCCCTAATGACTGTATGTTGTACCGAAACGAAAACAATAAGAAGACTGAATGTGATATTTGTCACACATCAAGGTATCAACAAGGCGAAAATGAAGTCGAGGATAAGTCGACTACATCCCATCAGTTTAAGAAGATTGCGACAAAAGTTTTACGCTATTTTCCCCTCAAACCAAGGTTGCAAAGGTTATATATTTCTTCCAAAACTGTTGTCTCCATGAGATGGCATGAGGAGGGTCGCACTAAAGATGGTTGCTTGAGACATCCCGCAGATTCTCCGGCTTGGAAAACATTTGATTTCCAATATCCTGTTTTTGCCAAGGAGCCTCGCAATGTTAGACTTGGTTTAGCAAGTGATGGGTTTAATCCTTTTAGGACTATGAGTGTTTCTCATAGTACATGGTCTGTGGTTTTAATGCGATATAACTTGCCACCGTGGATGTGCATGAAACAACCTTATTTTATGTTATCTTTGCTCATACCTGGCCCCTCTTACTTGATGAGTTAAATGGGTATGAAATTAAATTTGGAAAACTAGTGAAGGATAACCCAAATCTTCCATTTAACTGGAAGAAGAAAAGCATCTTCTTTGAGTTACCATATTGGAAAGATAATTTGCTATGCCACAATCTTGATGTGATGCATGTCGAAAAGAATGTTTGTGATAGTGTGATTGGAACCTTGATGAATCTGGATGGAAAGACTAAAGATCATATAAAGGCACGTCTTGATTTACAAGAAATGGGTATTAGACCATAACTTCATCCTAAAGTTCATGATAATGATAAAGTGTACTTACCCCAGCTTGTTTCTCGATGGATAAGAAAGAGAAGGAAATATTTTGTAATGTCTTAAAAAGGGTGAAAGTGCCAGATGGATATGCAGCTAACATATCAAGATGCGTTCAACTAAAACCTCCAAAAATATTTGGGCTTAAAAGTCATGATAATCATATTTTGATGCAGCAGTTGCTTCCACTAGCCTTGCGAAAAGTTTTACCTAAGCATGTGCGCTTTCCTTTGATGAAATTATGTCGTTACTATAGACAACTTTGCTCAAAAGTTCTTAGACCTCAAGATTTGGTTGAACTAGAAAACGAGATCGGAAAAACTCTTTGCGATCTGGAGAGGATTTTCCCACCATCATTCTTCGATGTCATGGTTCATCTTTCAGTTCACCTTGCTTCAGAGGCCAAAATAGGTGGTCCAGTTCATTAATCGTTGGATGTATCCTATCGAGAGGTATGTTTTTTTATAATTAGTTAATATTACTAATACAATTGTTATTATTATAATCAAAATGAAAATTAAAAATAGTTTTTCATTTTATGATTTTTTAGGTATTTGTCCACTTTGAAATCTTATGTTCGAAATAGAAGTAGACCCGAGGGTTCAATTGCAGAAGGATATTTAGCTGAAGAGTGTCTTTCCTTTTGTTCATTGTATTTATCTGAAGATATTGGGTCTAGACATAATAGGACAAGACGCAATTATGATAACGGTGGTTGTCAGGGTGTTTTACCTCTCTTCTCGATGTGGGGTCGTCCATTGGGAGCCGTAGAGACAAAAACATTGGACCTTGAAACCTTGGCTAAAGCACACTCATATGTCTTGTTTAATTGCAACAAAGTCGATGAATTCATCATGTAAGTCAAAAATTATATATCATTAAGTTTATTATGATTAATGTTCGGATCTTTAAACACTATAAACTTATACAGTGAACATCTGAGGATTTGTGATCAAAATCGGCGATTACGTGAGCATGAATTGCAACGTATTCATTGTGAAACTTTTGCATTATGGTTCCAAAATCATGTAAGTAATAATTAGAAATGGTATAATGTTACATTTTATAATTTATGCAAAGTGTCTTTAAATTATAATATTTTATGTACTCATACTCAGGTTGAGGAATTGCATACTTTAGGGGATCAAAGAATCACAAAGGAACTAAGGGCTTTGGCAGGTGGCCCTATTGATATCGTGAGAAAGTATAAGGGATATATTATAAATGGTTTTATGTTTCACACAAAAGAGCTGGAGCAGAAAAGAAAAACACAAAATAGTGGAGTTGTGCTTGATGCAAGGACACATAGCTTCTCGAGCGTTAAAGATAACAATCCTATTGTGGGAGATGTAACCTACTATGGGGTCTTGAGAGATATTATTGAACTAGAGTATTCGATCGACAAAAAAGTAGTGTTGTTTGATTGTGATTGGATCTCAAATGGTAAAAGGAAAAGGGAAGATGAGAATGGGTTTACTCTACTTAATTTTAAAGGCTTGAAGCCTTATAACGAGCCTTTTATACTATCTTGTCAAGCTCAACAAGTTTTCTATGTTGCCGACTCTGTTGACAAAGAGTGGCAAGTTATGATCAAGACAACAGCTAGAGATGTTTATGACATGAATGAACAACCAAGTCTTTAGTCGTCCTCAAACTGATGAAAATATAGAAATTGACTTGACTAGAGAAGGTTTTAGTGGAGTTATTGTTGATAAAGATATCCCAATTTTAGATGGAGACGAAGATCAATTTGATGCTTTGTCATGACTTTTGTTATTATGTGTAAGAACTAATTATTTGCATTGCATTTCTGATTTGTGTTTTGTTCAATTTATTTATTAATCGTTTGATTTTTGCTAGCAATGTCTTCTAGGTTGAACACCGGAGAGAACTTGGTTCATGGTAATAATGGCCAACAAGTTCAAGAAGACATAGTTAACATAGACTTCAACCAGTTTATTGATGATCCAGGTATGTAGATATGTGTCATATTTTGGGGATTTGTATAATTCTTTTTTCATTGATAAATTTATTTATTTTTTTAATCCATTTTGCTTATTTGTAGTTGCTGATGGAAGCTTGCACAAAAGAGTTAGAGGGCCAACATAAATGCCAAGTATTTGGGCTCTACAAGAAGGGGATCGTATTCCGGTTCAGTTCAATGAATATGGCCAACCTGTTCACAAGGAAACTACTAATAGTTTAAGCCATTTCATGGGATCTTTGGCAAGGAGCGGAAAGTATTGTCCGGTTAATATATCATGGCATCAACTAAAGACAACTAAGAAAGGAATGTTGCTAAACCTTATAGAGGTAAACTTGAAGTAAGCTAAAATTAAATAAGTAATGGTGGTATGTTGCCTTATTTAAATAGTTTAAGCCAATATTGATAAGCCTCTTTTTGTGCTTCATCAGATTTTAATCTGATTCTGCCCATGATTAATATGACTGTTAGGGATCTCAAATTGGGTTTTTGAACCCGTGACTGTTAATAGGACTGTTAATAAGACATGTGACTGTTAATTGGGTTTTGGTTCTCTGTGTTTGGCTTGAATAGATCCCGGTTTGGTCCCATTAGGATCATTTTATTTCTGTTACCTTTATGTTGTTGCTATACTTTTCTGGTTTACTACGTTGGAGTTGTTGTCTCAACTGTATCAATTCTATGCAGACCACATCTGCTTCTTATCATTTGGGAATCTTTATCAAGGAGAAAGGTTGCAGATTATGGTTTAATTTTTTTTAAATTGAGCTAGATACAAGTAAATCAAACAGATAAAGTGCAATTTACCAAACCCAAATACATTAAAACAAACAACCCTTAGCTATTTTATAAAATATAGACGCTCATAAGATACAGATAGAAGCTTTGCTTAGGTTCTTGATTCAAAAATTGGTGGGTCAAATGTGCAGGTCATAATATCTCCGTAAAACTTCTGAATATTGTTCATTCCTTACAAACCTATGGGGGACACGAATGCAACTCTCACTCTATCCTAAGGTCCAACTCTCATCTCTCTCAATCTCTCTGTATTTCACTGGCGGTTGAAGTAGGCTCAGGGCACTACAGATGTTGGGATGTTTGTATGTCCAATATGTTAAGTGGGTAGGGACATTGACATAATAAAAACACAGGCTTGAAGTTATGATATACAGGAAGAAATGGATACAAAAATGAAGTGGCAAATATAATAGATAAAAGCTTAAGAAACAAAAAAATTGAGATAGATTCTTTTTGGTTAAACTAATAGTAGGCAAGGCTTTTCTGAAAGTCATTAATGTATGTTTAGTAGATATACCAATACTAATAGATCCTGAAAGAGTTTTATTAAAAAAACAACAGACAATGAAGTTGGCCTACTTTCGAGAGATGGGCTTTTCTACATGATGCTCAATAAAAAAGAAGATTGACAAGTATTCCTTTAACGTGTCCACATATGCTATTATAGATATGATATTTGAATATTGAATTGGTACTTGCACCAAAATTATTAGTACAAGTCACATGTTTGTATCTTTGAAATCCTATTTTGTTGAATTTGATGGAATAAAGTTTAAATAAGGAAAATATGGTTGTACATGAATTAATGTTCGAATTTAAGAAATTGGAGATATATAAATAATTTATAAATGATTATTTTGTTGCAATTTGTGTTTGGTTTGGTGTTTAGATTGTGTCATATATAGCTTGTTCTTAGAACCTTGTTTTTCAATCACGTTTTTGTAGGTTGGGGATGTTGTTCATCTTACGAGTATCATAAATTCCATGGAGATTGTGGCAAGAGGACGAGTCAGGGGCTTAGATCCAGATGAATTGGTTGGTGGCGAGGAGATTGGTCCAAATTGGTGTGAGGTACATGTTCTAGTTGCTATTAAAAAGCGGGAACGTTTGGTCAGGCCATATGGATTGTTTATTACTGTTGAAGATGCTATTGGAGCAACGATCGCATGGCCCTGTCCTTTCACTGTGGTATGTTAATCTTTTAAAACTTGTGAGATTTAATATTTATAGAAATTTTTTATCATACAACTTTAAGCTCATATACGTGTTATTTAATTGTAGGTGATTCATGACGAAGATTGATATCTTTCTTTCATAGGAGACAATAAGATTTTTTGTATTTCAATAATTGTTGATTGGTACTTAATTTTGTAATGATACAACTTTGTGGTGGGATACGTAGCTTAATTGGTAGTAGGTACTCATATAAGTACTTGTACGACATTGAATTTTGTCCTATCGAATCAATTCGTAAAACTTTCATATATGCTTTTAATTGCAATATTATAGAAAGATTTTATAATTGCATCAAGCATCCCATATTATAGTCTTTTAGGATGCTTTTAGTGTTGCTTATTATAGTCTATTAGGACACTTTTTAGTGTTATTTAATTCATTTATTAGGACACGTATTTTGGTACTATATAAATGTTTTGGCGACATCGAATTTCGTCCTATAAAACCAATTTTTGGGACGCTCATATTTGTTCTTAAATCTAAATATTTTGTGACGACATAAAGCGTCCTATATTATAGTCTGTTAGGACACTTTTTAGTGTTACTTAATCCATTTTATAGGACTACGGAATTTGTATTATAATCGTAAAACTTATTAGGACGCTCAAATTCATCCTACTAACCTAATACAACGCCTTTAGAGGAGATACATATGCTTTTTGTCCTATAAACTTAAAAGTCCTATTAAGTACCCTATTAGGACACTAATGAGGGTCCTATAAACCCCTTTTTGTTGTAGTGACGTGTTTTATGCATAGGACGAGATGAGACATAAAAGTTTTATCTAATGTTTGACAAGCCTTAGATTTGCAATTAAGTCGATTTTGTGGTTTTTTTATCCACCAAAAATCCTAGAAAAAAGGTTAAAAAAAGACAATTGTATATCTGAAACCTCCGGCGCTTTATGCTTCTCACCTTATTTTACACTCCTCCATCTCCTCGTTCTTCAAATCACGACCTATTTCGACTGTCACCATGGTTCACACTCGAACAGTCTCCCTCCCTTTCATAATTGAGGAAACCCTAATTTAAATCCATCTTATACCCACAACCCTTCCATAGTTTTGAAACTTTTATGTTTTAAAAATCTATTTAATTAATTTGAGTAACTAAATTATTATTTTGGCCTAATTAACCAACCTATTGGTTATTTAAATTCTTCATCCAGGAGTATTATAGCATACGACTTTTGTCATGTTCACAATAATAATAAATTCATTTATTATTAAAAGCAACATTATTACTACCCAAATCATCGACAACAATACCAATCAACCATTTGTGATCATTATTAGTATATACATTACATTCCTTTGTCTATGATGTCTAGATTGAATTTGAGACATGTGTCATTCACATTATGGTCCATCTCTAGTTCTTGATTGCTAAATGTATTGACAAAACAAATCCTGAAATCTTATATCGACTATTTGAGCATGTATGTGCTTCCTTAATACCATTCTATCAGGGGGTGAGATATATCGCTTCTATCATACATGAGTGACAAATCATATCTTGATCCATGTTGGTATTATTATTACAATACATGGTATGCCCAACACCATTTTGTCACTTAGTTAAATCATTATTAGAGTTAGGGGTTGTTCAGTAACGACTTAATTGGCTATATGGAATGTATGGCTTATTTGGTAAGTCATATGGAGTTGTTCGATTATTGCTTAATGACTCATATTATGACTTAATCGTTAAGCTAGTTGAGGGGTGTTGTTTACATTTTGTTCTCAATATTCCATTTGTGCCCTTCACAAAAAGATGCTTTAACCAAACAAATGTCAGAGATCCTTCGTCTGGTTCATCGTGAAAACCCCTTCTACTTCCTTGTGAAACCATAGCGTAGGCGAATATCGCCCAAAGTTTTACCTTCTTCGCTCCCGGAAGGAAACCCTACTTTACTTCCTTTCCCCAACAGTTATAAGAGATAGCTTGATCAGATATCTCTATCTCGTTAATGTCATAGTTATATTCCAAATCAACCAAAATTTGTTGTTTCCTACTTCTCTGGTTAGCCGAGCAAAACCCTCTCGAACTCGATGCTTCCTTTTATGGTTCATGGTTAAAAAGCCTCTAGATCTTGCTTCCTTCTCTGGTTCATTATGAAAACCCTTCTCGATCTCCCTGCTTTCTTCTCCGGTTCACCTGCAAAACCCTTGCAAAACCCTCCCAATCTCCTTGCTTCATTTTGTGGTTCACCTTGGAAGAAACGCTCTCTAGTTCGCCGTTGAAAAACTTTGATTTGTGGTGGATTTCACTGTGATGAAACCCTCTCTTAATTGATTTGGTGGTGAAAAAAAACCCTCCATATGTTGTCCCGTGGAAAACCCCTTCTTACTTCCTTCTATAAATTTCACCGTTGATTTTTTTTTAATGTAAAAAATTCTCTAAAAAAATATTGTTGCTATAATGATGTTTGATCAACAAAAATTTGTTTATTTATTTTTAGAGTTTGTCGATGCTATTTCTTGCTATTTGTTGACGAACATATGAGGTATTTCTTTGCAAGTGTTGTTGTGATTATATCATTGCCGAGTTGTTTTTATTTTAAAAAATCGTTTAATTAGTGTTTAATACAGATAAAGGAGTAAAATAGTCATTTATGTCATTTAGATTATTTATTCAGCACAACAACTAAAAAAAAATTTAGTCTAATTTTTACAGGCAACTTAATCCATAAGGTCAACTTTATCCGTACATAACTTAATGAAAAAATAACCTAACAGCCGCTTAGTGTTAAGGCATATCACTCTAGTACAAAATACTCCATGATTAAGTCAAAAGGTCTCGTATACAATAACCATATGAAAAGATACTTATGATGCTTATATGATATCCAATGCAGTATTTTCATGGTGAGTCCGTCGAGTACATTAATTGTCCAACTTGTACCCATATATGGATTATTTATCTTACATGGACCCTATATTCAACAATTGTTATCATATCATTACAACTCAACTCCAAAGTAGTACTTCAACATATACGTTTAAAAATACAAATTATTATGTTTAAATGTATACAAAACATAAGGTACACATAACGAATTAAATAATACCTTTTATTAACATATTTCATGAATCAATATTCAAAATTCGAACCATCACACGATTAACTTTTAGGCATATATTAATAAACTTTTACGAAGGACCGGGATGGGTTGAGGTTGTGCATCATTGGATTGATATAGGACATGTCGGGACTGAGTCAACCGAACACCAAAAACTATTGAGATCGTAGAAGGACTGATTAGGCCTGTTTAATAGCTAATGAGATACAACTTTTACTTAGGAACTTGTCTTAACTGAAACTGGTGAGGGTTAGCAGTCTTGAACATGGCTTCATTATTAGACCAATGAGTAACTAAAACTAGAACATACTAACCTAGAAACAATTATTACTAGCATATATTAAGGACTAGTCTTTAAATTAGAAGACTATTACCAAATTCTGAGGCCCTAATCCTTTTCTATATGATCTTTAATCCCATCACTATAATGATCATTACACCAAGGTCCAAATTAGAACTTTATGCATGAGTTGATTAATTGTATATTTTTTCTTTATTTCTAATACAAAAAGTTGTAGACCTTGAACCAACATCTTTGATTCCAAGTTTAGATCCAAAGTTGACCATAACTTGATAGATCTAGATTCAAGATCAACATTATAATCCCACTCATAGGCATTTTTGAGATGGGGTTAATTGGTTATTTCCTTTAAATGAATAAGTATATAAAGTTCAAAATAACATAAAGGTTTATATAGAATTATTATTGTATGAAAAACTTATTTGCAAGAGCCAAGAAGAAACAAAGTCTTGATCAAGACACACATTCAATATGCTCTGTTCTGGGCTTCCTTTGTAAATATTTTTGCACTCAGTATGCTTAATTCGTTCCCATTAGGGTTATAGATATATGGGGGGACCTTCTTTTAATAACCAATGAAATTATGATAACCTTGAGAACTAGTGCATCATGTGTAACACCCCAAAGCCCAAAGCAACAAGTTGCCCAGTAACTTTAAATCCAACTTAAAACTATGGTGGAAGTTATTAGTTACCCACAACTTAAGGCTTATAAGGAACTCATTAATCACATATTCTATCCATGTGGGATCAACTTAAACTCCTGACGTCTTCATCAGGTTTACCCATAATCTTCCTCCATTGTAATCAATGATGTGGGATTCGCCTAAGACGTTACAAACACCCCCCCTCGAGGACACATCATAGCTAATGAAGTTTTCCCCACCATCCCGATTGTACAAGAATCAACTATAATATTATTTGTAACATCCCAGGCCAACTGTACAAGATATTGTCCGCTTTTTTCACATACCTGGACTCACAGTTTTAAAACGCGTATGATAGAGGAGGTATCCAGTCCATTATATGACAACCTTAGTTCCCATCCCCAACTGATATGTGATCTTACAATCCACCCCCCTTAGGAGCCCAACGTTCTCCCTGGCACACTAGTCCCGTTCCCAGTTCTGATACCATTTGTAACACCCTCATTTTCACCATGAGAAATGACATGTCATTGCTAATATCTTTCCTATACATATCTTTAAAATAACGAGTAAATAAAAATCGTTTACAACGAAAGACTTTAAATCTCAATAAATAACATCTTAAATGCTAGCTCATCCCATACTGGTGTGAAAAACATATGGAAGCTAAATAAAAAGGTCAAGATACTCAAACTATAAGTAGATACAAGTAAAATATTTCTACGTATGTCCCTTGCCTTCATCGACTCCTAAAATATCCGCTCCTAAGATGTATATATAGTCAGCTAAATAGATCAGCGAGTTCACATTTTTCGTGCATTAACACCCATCCAATATCAGATATCACAATGCATTACATATAAAGGAAAACATCATATGCATTTTTAAAAGAAACAAAACTTTTACAAGGTCCCATTAATTGGCCGATAGGTTGCAAGCATTCCCTGGGTGTATAATGCTCTCTCTCAAATCTAGTAGCCCATTATGAGGTCATGTTGCTATGTCACAGGCATTCCATGGCGTGGACGGATCACACAGAGCCAAACATCCATTTCGGGGTCGTGCCTTCCCTTAAGTGTGATGTAACTTACTAACATCTCATTTCTCTCGATTATGTACCATTGGTACAATTTAAAACAACCATAAAACTTTAGCATGCGAAAAATGTTAACAACCCATAAACAATTCACATGCATACCCGTAAATCTCCATATACATGTAATCATAAATACGAGAACTTGTGATTAAACCATCTTATCATCCATAACGTGCACAATCATATAGACATACATGTAAAAAAAATACATTTTCATACATATGTATACATCTTAGTGAAATCTCGGTTAGCATCTCGGTCAGATCTCAGTCAGATCAGCGATTTGGTAAACACTCAGATTGCTAACCGAGTCAGCATTGCTGGTCGGTCAACGCCTAATAAACAACCCCTAAATTTCAAATATGTTTTTTTTTCATATTTCCATAACATGTATTCTATTTATCACCGATTCGTGGAAACCAAACAAAATTGTATCATATACAACCAAAATTTGCATTAAAATATACACTTCATAAAAGGCTAATTAATTCCGTGAGTTTGGTATATTAACATTCAGATAGATTGCGAGATTTATGGTGTATATACTAACATAATCTTTGATCTGGAAACAATTTACAACTATGATGAACTAATGAAACGATATCTCTTGTGGGAAGTTGATTCTTAAGCATAAACACAAAGAGTGCTTTGTCGAAATGAAACCAACGTGAAAGACATGATGATATATCTACGAATTTATTATAGAGTATAATTACTTAATCGTCTTCTCGAGTCAATTTGTATTCAATCTTTATTACCGGTAAGCTTTCTATGATCCTTCAATCTCCTATACTCAAAAGATTTGTGAACGTACTTTTAGAAAGAAAATAGCTACGATAAAATAATTTACATAAAGTAAAATGAAATAAATTTATACTATATATAAATTTTTAAACATTATACGTTGTTGGTAGAGAGTGTACATCGGTAATATAATGTATTTGAACAAAGCCAATCATATTCAATTACTTATTGGATGTTAGATTTTGAAAACCGATACAATGCAATTAACTTTAAATAAGATCTGTATCTATACTGAACATTGATGGTTTAAAACAAAATATCATAAGAGAATTTACATCGGACAAGGTGTGATGAATATGAAATATAATAATATACTCATATATTTATTTTAATATGGACTAAAATCCCATATTTTATACCTTTTACCCACATCAATATAGCAGGGATATATAAAAGAGAGTCTATTTAATGTCTCACATATACAAACTAGGATTTTTTAAATGGTTATGATTTTTAAAATGATTTTTGATTGTAACCCAAGTATTATAAGTTCGAATCCTACCTTTGATATGCCTGAGAAGTGCCAAATACATAAATTAGGTTTCCTTTATTTTTAGAGTAAACTCTGATTTTGGTCCATACAGTTTAGTGAAACTTTGAAAGTGGGACCTAAACTTTGATAAGTCTGGAAAGCATCCATATGATTTCCATTTTGCTCTCAAAGTAGTTCCTTGTCATTAATTCCATTCGTTTTATAGGCTAGAAGGAGGGACATTTTAGTCTATTTCATCTTTTTTTTTATCTTTCTATCTTTTTCACTTTTGTCTTTTTCTATTTTTCTAACAAACCTAAAACTATAGGGACTAACTCCATAATTAACTCATATATATATATATATATATATATATATAGAGAGAGAGAGAGAGAGAGAGAGAAATGCTCAAACGAGAAGGCAAACTATTTAAAAAAATACGAAAACGAAAAATCATGTGCAAAATCATATATGATTCGGCATTAATGGCAAAAAAAATGGACACGAGCGACTTAAGTCGCCTGCAATCATATATGATTTTGTATGCGATTCGTTGTTCACGTGTTTCTTAAATAGATATTGTTCTCATATGAGTGTATCCATCTCTCTCTCTCTATGTATATATATTTAAATATATATATATATACACACACACACACATATATATATATATATATATTATACACATACACACAAAATCACATATTTGGATGCTGAAAATTAAAACCAAATTTATTTCTTTTGTTCTTTTTATTTTTTGAAAATTAAAACCAAGCATTAAAACAAGGGAAATTGACCGAAATGGGCCAAACACGGGGATGGATTGGCCTCCTAGCCATCCCTCTCCCCGTTTTACCCAAATGTCCCATAGGACGCCAATGGAGCATAGGGACGCAATGCGCCCTAGGGCGCAATTTGCGCCGGACGCAAATTGCGTCTTGTTCCGCACCATTACCGTGCCTCGTGGGAACACCCGTCTAACAAAACCATTGGGCCTATTCTTATGCATCTTTGGGTCCGGTCCAAAACGAAGTGTTGTGATGAGACAGAACTCCTCACGGCCGAACCGAAGAGCGTGGCCACCAACCTCGAATAACATCTCATCATCCCGTATATTTTGCGGGAATACTTGGGTCTGTAAAAATATATGTACCAAGATAGGGTCGGCAGATGTATCGGTCAACTCTAACTAATGACCGAAACATGTCTCCCTGAATAGTGCTAATCGTATGCGGTTCAATTTATGGCGAATCAGCTCCACCATCGTCATCTTAGTCTTCAGGTTCAACTTTGTAGTATAGAAATTTCTTCCCTGCATAGTAATGATATAATACTTATGTAAAGGGATCTAAAGTGTCAGTTCCTTATGTAAAGGGACCTAAAGTGTCAGTTTCTAAAGTTAAGGGACCTAAAGTGTCAGTTTCTAAAGTTAAAGGACCAAAAGTGTCAGTTTTAAAAGTTAAGGGACCTAAAGTGTAAAGTTCTCAAGTTAAGGGACCTAAAGAGTAAAATTCAAAAGTAAAAAGACCAAAAGTGTCAGTTTCTAAAGTTAAGGGACCTAAAGTGTCAGTTTCTAAAGTAGAGGGACCTAAAGTGTCAGTTTCTAAAGTAAAGAGACCTAAAGTGTCAGTTTCTAAAGTAAAGGGACCTAAAGTGTAAATTTCTCAAGTTAAGGGACCTAAAGAGTAAAATTCAAAAGTAAAAAGACCTAAAGTGTTAGTTTCTAAAGTTAAGGGACCAAAAGTGTCAGTTTCTAAAGTAGAGGTACCTAAAGTGTCAGTTTCTAAAGTAAAGGGACCTAAAGTCTCAGTTTCTAAAGTAAAGGGACCTAAAGTGTAAAACTCTATAATGTGTGTAAAAAAAATTTAAAACATTAAATTTAAAACTATTAATAACTACATTAAATTTAAAAATTTGATAACTACAACCATCTACAACCATTTAATCTAATATTAAATTTAAAACTATGATAACTACAACCATTTAAAAATATAACACTAAAATTATATTATAGCCCTAAATATAAAATGATAATAGACAAAAAATTATCATCCACTCAAAAATGATAACTACAACCATTTAAAACCATACAACATACATAACAACAAAATCGATCAACACAAAAATATACAAAAAATTGTCATCCAAAATATACAACAAATTATCAACAAAAAATTATCATCCAAAAATATACAACTAATTATCAACAAAAATATACAACAAAAAATTATCATCCAGCCAATATACAACAAAAATATACAATTTATCAAAAATTGTCAAAACAAAAAATTTTTGGATGACAATTTTTTGAATAATTATTATTTTCAGTTAACAACTTTTTTATCGATTAACATTCTTTTTTTCTCTAAATACATATTTTCTGTTTTGAAATCCTAGATAATATAACAACAAAACAAAATATACAACAAAAGTAATATAACAATTGTATATTTTCAAAACAGAAAATTGTTATATATTTCTAGAAAATAACAAAACAAATTATCAATAAAAATATACAACAAAAAATTATCATCCAACCAATATACAACAAATTATCAACAAAAATATACAACAAAAAATATACAAAAAATCGATTAAAGAAATGGTAGAAGAGTTAGAGGAGAAATCACAAACCTCAGCCATTTGTAGTCCCAAATCGATTAAAAAAATGCAGAAATCGTCGGTGGTGGGGACTGGAAAATGACAGCTCCGACGGGTTCCTTCGATCGAGTTAATTAAAAATGGTAGGTGGGGGAAGTGTGTCGGTCGCCTTCAGTATAAAAGCACACAGGGACGCAATGCGCCCTAGGGCGCATTGCGTCCCTGGGCTCCATTGGCGTCCTTTTGGACATTTAGGTAAAACGTGGAGAGGGATGGCTAGGAGGCCAATCCATCCCCGTGTTTGGCCCATTTCGGTCAATTTCCCTTAAAACAATGACAAATTTATACATTATGAAAAAGATGTAAATTAAATAAGCAAGCAAAAAGTTTGATAACTAGACAAAATGAGTACCTTATTGGATTATATAATCTTTTGAACAATTGTCTTTACGACAACTTAAGCATACATCAGGAGATATGAATATTTGAAAATCTAGAGATCTTCAACAATGGGAAGTAGAGAATTTGAGGGAAGGTTTTGTATGTCTCATGACATTCTCTAAAGAAATAAAGATACGAAAAAATAACTCGTGTCGTCGATTGAAATCTTGAATCGTCTTATATAGGCATTTGATGAAGAATATCACCGACAACTGTCTTGAAAAAGAGTAATTATTGGAAAACTTTTGACTGAGAACCGGCTGCAGATTTGAAACTTCATTTCGATTGTCTTTCTTTCTTTTGAGGGAATCTTTTGACTATCTTGGCCGACACGCTTTTTGAAAAGGTAAAGCATCTTTTGACGTCTTTGCAAAGTATGTTGTCTTCATTGTTGTGGGCCATGTATCTTTTGAAAAGAGGAAGTACTCTCGTCATCTTGAATTATTGAACTCGCTTTGTCTTGAGTACCTGTAAATATTTTTGATAAACATTTGTTTTGAACAATATACCATCTGAAATACCAAAAAAGCGTATTTCATATGTTTGAACAATTTTTGTTTGATAAACAAAGAAATTTGTCTACAAAGACAAATCACCAAACTCACTCAACACTAATCATAAATATTTACATTTGGATAGGGGTCTTGGGCATCTTGGAACAAGAGTTTTGATGAGCTGCTTGAGTGGCGATTGAACCGGTTGGAGAACTTTGTTTGATTGAACTGGTTGGAGAACTTTGTTTGATCTCTTTGATAAGTCTTCGGATTTCTTCTATAGAATTTTCCGCCATAAATTGATCAATTTCTTCATTTTCATCAAGTTGAAGAGGACTTGGGGGTGGCACTATGGTAGCTGGAACACCGAAATTGATTGAGTAATAATTTGAGAAACCTTGAATCGTCATCTTTTCTATTTGTTCACTGGGAAGTTTATCCCACCATTTTACTCTAGCAGTCCGTTGAAGTAAAGGTGGAGAGAGGCCAGTTGTTGGAGAAATGGTAAAAGACCATGATAAAATCCATGGAATCTTGAACAAAATCATAAATTGAAGGAGATATTCAAACTCTGGAATATCTTGAACGAAAATTTCTTTGAAGTTGATAAATCCTTCCTTGACGTATTTGGGAAAAGTTTTGGAAATATTTCCCATGTATTTGAACCACTTGACAAACCATCGGGGATAGTTGCAGTTAAAATTCTTATAAAAAATATGAACCAAGAATGAGTATAACTTCTAAGATAGAGAAAGTTGAACCATGCATCGTGATAATTGTAGTAATTATAAGATATATATTGTGGAAAGTTTGAAAGGGTCTTATCAGTGTATGGGCGAGCTTTCCATTCTTGAATAGAAAGAATATGAAAAATATGAACCTTACTGAAATCAATCTGTGAAGAGTTTGCAGACTTTTGATTATGAATAACTTTGATCGATCCAATGTCGACTAAAATCGCTTGATAATAGTCTCTTGTTTTTTGAGTGTTTCTAATGAACAGTGATTTTTTTGGAAAGAGGAAATCAGTGAGAACATGAAATCCTTTTCTTTGGAGATGAATTTCGTGTTCCTTGATAATTTTGACTACTTGCATATTTCGGTTGAGTATATAAGAACTATGAGCAGATTTTGATGAAGAAGCATACGCTTTTTGATGAAAAGGGGTAATGTTTTGAGTGCTTGGAGAAACGATGGTAGTTTTGCTTGGAGTAGATGTACAAGAAACAACTACAAGGTTTTGTACTAGAGACGAATAAGTTCGATAAATTGGAGGAGGAGTAATTTGATAAACTGGAGGAGGAGTAAGTGGAGTATATCTATTTTGAGTAGAAGATGTGGAGGTTGAATCTTTGAATGGTGAGAGTACTATCCTTTTCTTTTGATCAGGAGTTTGAGGAGAATTATTTTGAGAACTCATTTTCCCTATAAAAATTCTCTTGATTAGAAATCTGGTAAGGAATTATCTTTGCCTTTTATAAATTCAATTTGAAAATCAAAATTGTTGAGCAAGGCTTGCCATCTTGCAAAAATTTGTTTTAAAATTATATTTTTGATGTCGTTTTCAAGAATTGGTTTTGCAGATTGATAATCAATTCTTAATAAAAAAGGTTTCATATATAAATCATCTTCAAACTTTTTAATACATAAAACAATACTTAAAACTTCGTTTTTAACAGATGAATAGTTTTTTTGAGTATCACTCCTGAGAAGAATCTAACTAATTCCTCTTTAGATTGATCATTAAGCCTTTGTTTGAGGATTCCTCCGAAACCTAGATCACTAGCATCGGTTTCTACAATTATTTAAGCATTATGTTGAGGTATATGGAGGTATGGTAAATATCTAATCTTTTGTTTGATATGTTTAATAATATTAGTTTGTTCTTGAGTCCATGGTTCAGGATTCTTTTTCAGTCATTGATAAAGAGGTTTGCAGATTATTCCTAAATCTTGGAAGAAGTCATGAACATAATTTAAGCATCCTAAAAATCTTTGAAGTTGAGTTTATCTTTAATTTCAACTGGAAATTTGTTAGCAAATTCTAAACTTCTTTGAATGAGTTTTATTGTTCCTTTAACAATTTCATGTCCTAGAAATCTAATATGTGTTTCAAAAAGGCTCATCTTTGGAGTAGAAACTATGAGTCCATTTTTATGAATTAGATTATAAAATATATTTAAATGCTTGAAATGTTGATCTATTAATTTTGAAAAAACTAAGACATCATCAATGTAGACAATAGAGAAATTACTTATAGGCATAATAATGTCATTCATGATATTTTAAAATTCAGAGGGAGCATTATTGAGTCAAAAGGGCATAACATTCCATTCATAATGTCCTAAAGGAACATTAAAACCAGTTTTATATTTGTCCTTGTTAGTTCCAAGTAAGCAAATCAAGTATTGTAGGGGGGGGGGGGGGTTGAATACATTACACAAAATTTTCACTTAATTTTAATTCTTTATAGATATGAAGATTAAGAATTACACTTAGTTTACAAAACGATTGTTGCGGAAAAGAATAGTTAAAACTATCCTAACAATCTAGCACTTAGAAACTTTTAAGAACACAACTTCAAAGAACATAAAGACAAAATTCTATGAAAGAGAGAAAACTATCAACTTGCTTGAATGCACTTAGATTTTTTTGAGCTGAAAGCGTTAGTTGCATGGAGAGGTCTTCACTCTTTATAGACTACCCCATGCATTAAATGCAAATGACACTTGTTATTTATTAGATGTGTAGTTGAGATATCTTCAATAAATTATGAGATATTTGAAGTGACTTATCAAAATACAAAAGGTGACTTTTGTACTATGATAAGACAATATCTCAATAAAGTATACATGGTACAAATCTTTTTGAGATCTTTTAAGAAGAATGTCTTAATCAAATCAGAACTCAAGTGAATATCCTCTGTGCAATAGAAGTTTCATTCCTTTTAACATAAGAACATTGGAAATGAGGAAGTATAGACAGATCGTGAGGATTTGCCATAAATGTATTACCGAATAAGAGATATTCGGCAATAGGTAGTTCTACCGAAGGATCGGCAGAGAAGTAATCGGCAGGGATATCCTTTGCCAAACATGAGAGAAATCGGCAGAGAGAAGGTCTTCCGAAAATGTTACATATTTTCGGCAGATGTAGCTTGTTTCTCTTGAAGTTTATCTTGATCAGCATCTGTAGACTTACTTCATGTTAAATTCGGTTGGTCTTCGATTCACCGATCTTTTAAAACACAACTAAGCTATTACAAAGAACCATAAGATATCCTAAGTATGAAAGTGTACAACATTTTACAAATATACAATTACAAGACGAAAAGGGGAGGTCATCTTCAAATCTTAGATGACTCAACAATCTCCCCCTATTTGATGATGACATCCCATACTTAGATAACAAAGAGATATATGAATAATACATTTTGACCCTGTTCTTACTTTTTTTTTGGGTTCTTCTTCATATAGACCATTCTTTTGTTTCTTTTTGGATTTTTTTAAAGAATCCGACATTTACAAGTATAAAAGAATGAAATAATGAACTATACAAGATATTACTTCAAAACTAAAATTGTACTTTGTATTAATCTTGTGAGAAGATTACAATACAAGACAAAATAAAATACAAGTACAATAAAAGTAAAGATAGAAAAATAGAATTATTCAAAGGGAAGACGAGGAGTGGCATCTCTTCTGTTGAGTTCATCTGTGACAACCTTATAGAGATCCATTGCGCCCGTTGGGATGATTTAAATAATCCCACTCAGAAAGATAGTATCGACAAGAGGAATTTGTCTTGCTCTGAAGAAGCAAATCTGGCCGAAGCCATCGTTGACAAAGATTCCATGGATAGGCTCATGAAGAACTGTGGTAGAAGGTTGAGGCACCAAAGTCGATAAGGATAAGTCATGATTGGAAATATTTGGAATTTTCCCTTGCTTGGCCATTTGAGAGAACACTTCCTCCTTTTTGGAGGACTTTGACTTCGGCTTAGAGGGAGGATGTTAGTGCATAAATATGTTGGATGCAAGATCATAGAAGATTGAAGATCAAAGTCAAAGCTCAAAAGTCAACTTTCAAGCAAAGTCATAGTCAAGTGTAATAAAGTCAAAGTCAAGGTCTTTGTAATAGTTTGTAAGCGTGTGTTGTTTGTTTGTTTTTATTTTTAATAGATAGGTGGTTAGGAGAACTTGTAACTTTCAGAGAAACAAGATTGTAGTTAGAGAGAGAAAGTTGTGGTTAGAGAGAGAAAGTAGTTCAAATCAATTTGTAATTGAATCTTGTGATTAATCAAAACAGGTACTTTGTTTAATCTTGTTTGTAATCGATTTTAGTAGTAAGAACTTGATAAATCTGGGAATAATAATTGGTATAAGAGCATTTCCAGATTGAAATCAAGAAAATCAGAGTTCGTTATTGTTCCATTGAGTCTAGGATCGAATTTCTTGTTTTTGTGTGTTTTTCGAATTGTAATTGTTTGAGTTGTATTCAAATTGTGTTTTAGATTGAGTTTGTATAGGTTAATTCGAATATTGCACTGTATTTGATCATCAAGTTGATGATTTTATGAGTTTTGTTTTCACAAGTTCGAAAAGCACTGTTCTATATCGATTTGTATTTCTATGTGTATTCTGTTGAAATTCGTAGGTAGAATTAGGTTCTAGAAGTGTAGAAGATCGAATTGTCAAAGTTTCGAATCGAAATTCGAAGTATTGATAGGTTTTGAGTGGATCAGAGGGATTTTTCATTCGATATCCCAAGAACTCGCAAGAATCGTCAAGAACTCGCAAGGATCACGAAGAACTCGCAGATTGTTCAAGAATTCGTAGAATTTTCATAGATTTCGCATAGTGTTGAAGTCTGAAATTTTCATAAGTGTAGAATTCTCAGGTTTCTTGTCTGCGAAAAGAATAGGATTCGCAAGCTAGTGTTATACGAATTTTATAGAATTTACATAACATTGTTGGTTTACGAAAAGTGTTGTGAAATTTTTTGAAGGAAAGGATTCGCAGATCTTTAATTTGTGAAAAGTTGTTCAAAATAATTCAAGGATAGAATTCGCAGAGGTGTCTTGCGAATTTCACAGGATTCACATATATTTTTTGTGCGAAAAGTTTTAAATTTTTTGTTAAGTACAGGATTCGCAGGTGTGTCTCTTGCGAAAAGTTTAGAATTCGTGTTACTCTTGTATGCGAATTCTCAGTTTCTTTCACTTGCGAATTCTGAAGGTTGATTTCATAGGAATTCTGTGTGCGAATTTTGCGTGTATCACAGTGTTGTGCGAATTCCTTATACTTCTGTGCAGTCTGCGAATTCCATACTTAGGGAATTTTGGAAATTCTCATTTCAGATCTTCTGTCTAAGTTTCTCTAATTTAATTGATTTATTTTGGACTAACGATCAATTTGTCAAGTTCTTATTGTAATATTTTCAAAATAGGATGTCATCAAGGGAAGCTCTCGCGATAGGAACCGATGTAAAGCCACCAGTACTCTTCAAGGGAGAGTATGAGCAGTGGAAAGATCGCTTCTTAGATTTCATTGACCGAAATGAATTAGGAGATTACATCCGATTATCTCTAAAGGAAGGAATCATGAAACCTACGACAAAGACACTCAATGTTGCTGGAGATAATAGAGAAGATGAACAGATAGAGTATCCTCTACCTTTGAAGGAGTACTCAGATGAGCAAAGAAGAAGACATAAGGCTGATAGACTAGCAAGATCTTTCATTCTCCAAGGCATACCCAATGAGATATATGTCAAGATTGATAGCTACAACGCTACGTGCAAGCAAATGTGGGATCAATTGGAGAAAATGATGCTAGGGTCAAATATTGGAAATCAGCTTAAAGTCTCCAATTGTCTTAACAATTATGAAGAATTCAAGTCCAAAGAGGGATAATCTCTTGAGGCAACTTATGATAGATTCGTGACTTTATGAATGAGCTTAGCAAGAACAAAGTAAAGAAGTCACAAATTGAGCTTAATGTCAAGTTCCTCAACATACTTCAACCAGAGTGGAAAAGATTCACTAGACAAATGAAGCAGATGAAAGATCTGAATGAAATTCCACTTCATGAGGTCTATGAAACTCTCAGACAGAATGAAGAAGAGGTTGATCAGATTAAAGAGGAAAAGAAGAAGACAGAGAAGGCAGTTGTTGATCCTATTGCCTTGGTAGTGAAGAAAAAGTCTGTAAGTTTAAAGAAGAAGAAGAAAGTGATAGTTTCAGAGTCCGAAGAGGCTGAAAGTGATTAAAACTCTGATTCTGATGATTGTGAGAATTTGAAGCAGGCAATGCTCATGCTAACTAAAGCTTTTCAGAAAAAATTCTATAAAAATCCTGGTTCAAACAGTCAGAGGTATTCGTCAGGTTCACGAAACTATGAACACAAGGAGAGGATCGAAGGAAAAAAATAGAGGAGAAAAGATCTGATGAGAAGTAGTATAGAGCTGAAGAGAAGAAACAGCCAGAACCGATGAAGTGCTACAACTGTGGCAAACTCGGACATTTTGCTAAGGACCGCCGAAAGCCCAAAGTCCGAAACTCCGCGTACTACAAGAACAAAATGCTCTTGGCCAAGCAACAAGAGACTGGCAAGGCACTCATGGCGGACGATGAGTTCTGGCTCGACCATTCAGACGAGGAAGAAGAGATAGAAGAGAAAGCTCATCTATGCTTTATGGACTAGACAGAGTTGGAAGTTGAAGTTGAGTTTGATGAAGAAGACAATGAAGAGGTATGTGATATGTCTAAATATGATTTTCTTAATGTTATGCAAGCTATGATGATTGAACTCCAGGAAGTAAAGTCTAAACATAACCGTGAAAAAGGTATCATGAAAGAAAACAATCAATTAATACAAAAACTTAGCAAGGATCTTGTTCAGAAGAATGTATTAATTGAAGCTTTACATAAAAATATTGATACTAGCGTGAAAGAGAAGACTATACTTCATAATGAATTAGTTGAAACTACTTCAAAGTATAAACTGTGCCAATTTGAATCAAAAGAGATTGCTAAAAAGTGTTAATCTATTTCAAAAGATAATAAATCTTTAACTGACAAGGTGAATGTTTTGCAGGAAAAGCTTTACAGCCTAGGTCAAACGGAACACACTATTCATTTGAACAAACCTAAAAAGAGTAGTGAGTGTTGGGGACCTGGTTACGAGAAACCACACTACCTCAAAAAGGGTATTTCAAAAGGGCCTGCGTTTTATGACTTTGGATTTTTAAAACTGGCACCATAATACCCTGAACTTAAAGTTAAGTGGACCAAATTGTCTGATGAAGATGAAGCTAAAGTAAAAGATAGAAGGAAAAAACACAACTAAAATGAAACTTCCATTTCGTTATGAGAGGTTGAATAACAGTTATAGTTCTGATAAATCGAAATTTCTTTCAAATGACTATTTTGAGAGTTATTATTCAAAAGAGTTGGAGGCTAAATCTATCGATGGTAAGCTTTACGTACCTCCTCTCGTGTTGGAAAGTAAAATTTCTGAACTCGAGAATACTCTAGCTGAAGAAAGAATTTTGATGGACTTAAAACAAAATGTGTTTTTCACTGGGTTTAAAACATCTGATTTAACTAAATCTTCAAAAGCTTCAAAATCTGATGATATGTTTGATTTACTTGATGGAGAGCTTGATTTTTTAAACTCTGAATGTGAGTTAGATGATTGTGTTGGTAAATTTGACTTTAATGCTACACTTCCTGATCATACTTCTTTCATAATAAATTCTTTTGGGTTACCCAGTGTATATGAAAAAGATGAAACTTCAACAAAAGTTGAGAAATCAGTTTCTGTGAATTCTAAGAATGTCAAAGATAAAAAGAAGAAATCTAAGTATTCACAGAAACAGAACATCAATGGTAAATCAAAGAAAAGGCAATCTTTCACAAATCACAATACTAATTCTAAAGTTTCAACTGTTTCAGATGTGAAAAAGAAACGGAATGGAGTGAAATCAGAATGGCGACCGAAACAGAAGATTGACGAGAAAGCTAAATCATGTTCGGATTTGAATTGTAATAGAGGATTGACTAGTAAAACAGATGTAGTTGAGAATATTGCTTTTTCAAAACCAACATTTGTATCTTCGTACAAGAGATATTCAATAAAGCAATTGTTCCAATTATCTCCGTCTTCTAGAAAGTCTTCTAATTATAAATGAAATGATTCTGCTTCTCGTAAATATTTTGATGTTTGGTTTGGCACATATCATGTATATTCTTATCATTCTGTTACTTCAAATGTTTTTCAAAAGGTCAAAGGGTCCATATATAAATGGAGGCCAAAATCTTGTGCTAACACTATAGGACCCAAATTTAAATGGGTACCTAAATCTATTGTTCCTTGATTTCTCATGTGCAGACCCGTCATATGTGGTACTTGGATAGCAGGTGTTCCAAGCATATGACCGGGCAAAAAGATATTTTATTTAATTATACATAGAAATATTGTGGGACAATTAGATTCGACAACGACCAGTTTTCACCAATTCTGGGTTATGGTGATGTGCTTCATGAAAATGTGACGATTACGAAGGTGAGCTATGTAGAAGGTTTAGGGCATAACCTATTTAGCATTGTCCAGTTCTGCGACAAAGGATTAGAGGTGAATTTTAAAGCCAAAATTTGCTCTGTGCGTACTGAAGATGGCAAGGAACTTTTGGTCGGGACTAGAAAATCCAACCTCTACACTATTAATCTTTCAAAGGTTCAGACTGACAATGAGGTTTGCTTACTGACAAAAGCTTCGATGCAGCAAAGTTGGCTTTGGCACCGAAGGCTTTGGCACCTGAATTTTCGTTACATAAAGAAATTGGTCAAAGGCAGATTGGTGAAAGGTCTTCCTGAGCTGAGATATGAAAAAGAACATCTGTGTGCAACATGTGAAAAGGGTAAAATGAAGAGGGAAACTCATAAGCCAAAACCCGAACCGAGTACAAGCTCTTCACTGGAATTGCTTCACATGGATCTCTATTGTCCGATGAGAACTCAAAGCATAGGAGGAAAGAAGTATGTGTTGGTAATAGTGGACGATTATTCGCGTTATACATGAGTAAAGTTTCTAAGGACAAAAGATGAGACGTCCGAAGTACTCATCAAATTTTTGAAGACTACCCAAGTGAACTTGCAGAAGACAGTTAAGCTTCTTAGGACTGATAACGGCACATAAATTAAAAACAAGACTGTAGAAGAGTATCTCCAATCGGTCGGGATTACTCATCAATATTCTGCTGCTAGGACACCAGAACAGAATGGAGTAGTAGAAAGACGCAACCGAACGCTAGTCGAGGCCGCTCACACTATGCTTATCCAGTCGGATCTACCTCTGTTTCTGTGGGCAAAAGTTGTCTCAACTGCATGTTATACGCAGAATCGCTCCATTATTCATAGATGGTTTGGTAAAACTCCTTATGCATTAATTAATATTGTACACCTAGAATTAAGCATTTTCATATTTTTGGTTGCAGGTGTTTCGTACTAAATAATAAAGAGAGCTTGAATAAATTTGAACTGAAGGCTGATGAGGGAATCTTCATTGGTTACTCCCAGACATCTGCTGCATACATAATTTTTCTGAAGAAGTCAAAGACAGTAATTGAGAACGTTAACGTAACATTTGACGAGGAAATGGCTTCTGAACAAAGCAGTTCAGAACCCGTACATACTGGAATTTTAGCTTCTGGGCAGATTAGTCGAGAAACCGTATCTACTGTTACTAAATCAGATGAAGCGTCATCGTCAAATTCTCATTTATCTGATTTAGATTTGTTATTTGAACTGTTTTACGATGAATTTCTTGGATCTAAAGTGACTAAACCTTTTGTGGTTGACAGGATAATCGATTTAATGCATGATCATCCGACCATTTCAGAGTTTTCTACTGAACCAAATTCTCTGGTTCAACAAGAAATTCCAGTTCAAATACCTACTCCAACAGTTGAAGCTGTGAACATTAACGATGCGACAGAAGTTGCTGCATCAGTTGGGTGTACTGTAACAACAAATCAACAGTCAGAAACTGTTGTTCCAACTGACACTTATGCACAAGACACTTCAACTGTACCCGCATTAATTCCTGACCAAACTGATGAAGCTGACAGTGGATATCTAGATGATAACCATGATCAATCTATATCGAATCCACTCCCTCACGAACATAAATGGACCAAAGAGCACCCGATAAGCCAAATTATTGGAAATCCAAATTTACCGGTGCAAACTAGGTCTGCGACTTTGAACATGTGTAAGCATGATTTCTTTCTGAGTAAGATAGAGCCAACTCGAGTTTTAGAGGCTCTCGCTGACTCAGATTGGGTAACTGCCATGCAAGAGGAGCTAAATCAGTTTGAACTTTAAAGGTCTGGAGACTTGTGCCAAAACCGGAAGGAAAATCTATTATCGGCACCAAATGGGTATTCAAAAATAAAAAGGATGAAGATGGTATCGTAATTCGAAACAAAGCAAGACTTGTTGCCAAAGGCTACCGGCAAGAGGAAGGCATCGATTACGATGAGAATTATGCTCCAGTGGCACGTATAGAAGCAATCCGAATGTTTCTAGCGTACGCTGCTCATAAAAACTTCACTATCTACCAGATGGACGTGAAGACTGCCTTTCTAAATGTCATTCTTAAGGAGGAAGTCTACGTATTGCAACCTGAAGGCTTTGTGAATCCAGATAAACCAGATTATTTTTACATCTTGGATAAAGCACTTTATGGACTTAAACAAGCGCCTCGAGCCTGGTACGATGTTTTATCAAAGTTTTTGGTCAAGTCGGGCTTCACTAAAGGTAAAATCGATACAACTTTGTTCATTAAGAAAGAAAAAGCCGATATCATTCTTATTCAAATATATGTGGACGATATAATATTTGGCTCTACAAATCCTAAATACTGTAAGAACTTTTCTAATCTAATTGTGTCAAGATTTCAAATGAGTATGATGGGAGAGATGAACTTGTTTCTCGGATTACAAGTAAAACAATTTTCAATGGGGATTTTTATAAATCAAGCTAAGTACATTTTTGATATTCTTCGGAAATTCAAAATGGAAACTTGTAAACCAATTGGAACCACGATGGCACCGGGAACTAAGATCGGCATGGATCCTTCGGGAAAACCTGTTGATGTTAGAACCTATAGAGGAATGATTGGTTTTTTGATGTATCTTACTTCAAGTAGGCCAAATATTATGTTTTCTACATGTTTATGCGCAAGATATCAGGCTAACCCTAAAGAATCCCATTTGTCCGCAGTCAAACGGATCTTTAGATATCAGAAGGGGACTGCAGATCTTGGTCTGTGGTATCCTAAAGATACTGGTTTTGAACTGACGGCTTCCTCAGATGCAAATCATGCTGGATGTAAGTTAGACAGGAAGAGCACATCGAGTCATATACAATTCCTTGGAGATAAACTCGTTAGTTGGGCATCAAAGAAACAACTGTGTGTTTTCACATCAACGGCTGAGGCCGAGTATGTTGCTGCTGCAAGCTGCTGCTCTCAGGTGTTGTGGATGAGGACACAACTATGAGATTATGGCTTCAAATTTGACAAAATCCCGATTTACTATGACTCTAAGAGCGCCATTGCCATATCAGCAAATCCTGTAAAACATACAAAGACCAAACACATTGATGTCCAATATCATTTTATAAAAGACAATGTTGAAAAGGGTACAATAGAACTTTATTTTGTAAACACTGATTATCAGCTTGCAGATTTATTCACCAAGCCTTTAGACGAAAAGAGATTTAATTTTCTTATATCTAAATTTGGTATGTTAAATCTTAAGACATAATCAGTGATTACCTATTAAAGTTTTCTTTATTGTTATTTTTCTTCATTTCTTTATCTTTATTCTGAAAAAATATCTGCACTTTAAGGTATGTTCCTGATTTCAGGGGGAGTGAGAGAAGATGAAAAGTTGATCTACAATCATTTGAGGGGGAGTTCATATTTCTGCATTTGTTTATCTTTGTTAAGTTTTTCTGATGCATCAATGTAGGGGGAGTATGAATGAGGAGTATGGAATATGATTTCTGATTATTTCAGATCAGAACTCGTACAATCAATGTTTTACTGCCTTATGTCATTAAATTTCAATAAAGTTTTTGTGAATAAACTTTGTACTTTGATGACTTTGTGACTTTTGCAAAAATGAGAGTGAGCTTACATGATCATATCTTTTATGACCTAGAGTTGACTTGATGAGATTTAAGACTGAGCGGAAAAGGTTTATTTCTAATCTTGATCTCATATGTATCTGAAAAGAAGAACAACTTTCAGGTATGAAAACATGTTTTTATTTGTTCAAACCACTTCTGATTCTTAAAAGATTTCATGGATATAGAAGTATGATTTTAAATGTTTTCATTTTCTTTGTGCTTAAATGTCTATAAACCGTGTGTTTCCAAAGATTAATACTTATGTATTATCTTTTCCATGTACTTTCAAGTATTCATACACACCGGTTTAATTTTTGTTGATATTGTTCTTATCATGTCTCTAAATTGAGCGTTGATTTCATTTCAAAATGTTCTTTCAAGACTTGTCTATATTTTGGTTCATATAGACAACATCCAATTTTTGCTGACCTAAGCCTTATTTGATAAATCATTCATATTATGATCTTTTAATACAATGTCAGATATTCAAACAAATTTCTTGTATTCATTTCATTCATTCAATATCCTTGTTTGAAATATCTTCAATGTTTAAAATGCTCAAATCTTCATGATTATCTTATTGAGCATACATACACCTGACTTGTATCTTTTGTGCTTTAACTGAAAAGTTAAACTATTTTGAGCAACATTGATTTTTATAGGAAAATATGGGTTCATTGTGTAGGAATTAAATGAAACTTCCATGGATTCACGTTAACCAGTATTTCCTACCCAAGAAGTTAATCCTTAGTGATCTAGTGTGAAGAGTCAAACAGAAATGAGTGGGGTTGAGTGATGAGGTAAAATGTGAATGAGAGTTTGGTTAGAAGCGAGCTCAATGATTAAAACACTAGAACAAAAAGTCACTTTGGCCACGGTAAAAAACCGTGGTCGTAGGTCTTTTGCCACGGTTTTTTTTTCCAGCCAAAACATAGCCTATTCTTGCGTGATTTTTGGTACCCTTATGGCCACGTTTAAATTGTGTCACTATATCACATGAAAAAACGTATCCATAACATAAAAACCGTAGCCATAACGTTATCAAACAAATTGGTAGTTTAGTATTTTTCATATAACCGTGGCCATAAACTATGTATAGTCACGTTAATTCATCTTTACTGTGGCCATTTCATGACATATAGTTACGCTTATTTTGTAGAACCATGGACATTGGTTATCTTTTTGCTACATAAAATAGTTGAAACTGTGGCTATTGCTTATCATTTTCCTACAAAAAATAGTTAAAACCGTGGCGATACGCTACTTATGGCAACACAATTTGTTTTTGTGATAGCCATTAATTATTTTATAGCCACACAAGTGTTTACTGTGACTAGTTTATTTTAACCATGCAGAGTGTTGGGATTGAACCCCATACCTCCAACTAAGGGAAACTTTAACTTAACCACCACAAACCATCCCACCAATTGCTTATTTGTGTTATAAATTCAAATTTAAAATATTTGAGGGTACCCTTAAAATCAAGTGGGTTACCTTGTGGACACATATGTTGGTTATACTTTTGGCGACAAAAATGATAAAAACCGTGACTAATTCATGACATATAGTTACAATTAAATTTGAGAACCGTGACTATTGGTTAATAGTTGATCACATACAATAATAAAAACCGTGACGATAAATTACTTATTAGTTTCATGAACTGAATTGTTAGAAACATGACTATTGGTTACCTTTTAGCCATCGACTTATTTTAAACGTGGCCTTAACTATATACTTTTAGCTATAAAAATTTCGTACTAACCGTTGCCAATTCATGACCTATAGTTACGCTTAATTTGTAATTGTTGATCCCAATGAATGATGTTCTTAACTTGATTTGACCTTTCACTACACACAGATTAATTAAATAGAGTGCGAAAGCGGTTATATAGTGTATGAAAGGTAAAACATGCAAAGGTAGTAGACACATAATGTAATCAATAAACAGAATAGTAAAGTATTGCAAGAAATTACTCAAAGATCTGTTTCATTGATTACTGAAGAACACCAAGAACATGCACAAGTGTGTGCAAAATGCTCAGGGAAAATACAAATCTCTAATTCAGACTGTGTGTGCTCGCATGCATAAAAATCAAAGGTGGTGCTCCCATAATATACAAGAAGGATGCACCCCTTCGTACAAGACAATGGCTGACATCTCATATACAAGAAGGTGCCACCTGGAAAGTAAAACCATCGTGCGCCGCTCCAAGGTGATCTGAAAATCTTCGTACAACAGGCATCACATGATTTGCATGTGATCTTGTCTTGAACTGAGTTTGCACATCTTCGAACTGTCTCTAGAGGTTAGCCATCACAGAGGCTTTGTGAGTGATCACAGAGGCTTTGTGATCTGATGATCATTATCAGGTGTGTCCTCTAGTAGTGTTGACAGATGTCTTCTGATACTTTAACTTCTGCGGTGTACTTGGATGTTCTGTGATAGACTTCTGCGGTTCCTATACTTAGTCTATTTTTCAATACTTCTATACAATGTGATTGAAGCTAACAATCTCCCCCTAAGTATTGAAAAATAAAGAAATGGAAATATGAGTTTGGCTTAGTTAGGAACACAAAGAGGTGAAAGGAACTCATCCTCTGTCTACTTACTTTCATTTAAGAGAAGTGCCAGAAGGCAATTACATTTGATTACAATAATGAAAGTAAAATTGAAAATACAATTCTTCAGAGCCTATACTTTGGCGTCTGGAAAGTCATTTATTTTTCTTCCAAATCCTCCTTCCTTCTTCAGCTCTCTGTAATAGAACACGCACAAGTCCCTGAAGTATAGACTCGCACGTATATTTTTCAGGAGGACATTTGCAGGTTTTGTGGGGACGAGTGGTGTTCCTTTGTGCTAGATGACGAGTTCTTGGATGAGCAACAGTTACTGAGTCGGGTACTATTGGCTTTCAATCCCCATAAATAATTTCTTTTTGCCCTTGGGATTTATGTACACAAAGCCAAAGTAAGGTGAGTTGATTATTGAGTTTGGAAGTATTGTGGCAGAGGGTGATAAACTGTCCTCTAGTGCAGGAAAGTTCACCTTTTTGACCCCGAGGTCAAGTGCCACCTGAAATTCCACCACGCTGTAGAAGAGTAACTTTTCCCTCATAATTCTTTTAATCATTTGGTGGGCTTCTTGGTACTCCCTCTTCCACCCGTACTTGCCTTCTGTCCATTTGAGCAGCTCTGGAGATCGTGGGGATGGAGAGTAGTTAGATCTGCATCTGTGAATGTTCATATATTCCCATCCTCTCTCCTCACAGCATACACGCAGAACCAGAAGTTTTTGCATTTTGTGTGGCTCAGCTTGATTGACAGAACCTCTGCGATTTTGAACATAGAGAAGACTTGGTCCCTTGGTTTGGATTTATCTTTGTAGAATCTCCTCCTCTCCTCTAAGATGATTTCCTCTGAGAGCTTGACCAAAAGCTGATCATGGACCCCGCGACTATAGAGGTACTTGTAGACGTCTTCTTCTAGGTTCTTCTTCTGAGGAACGGGGAAGGGTCTTCTCAAGCTCTCAAAGCCTTGTATTACCTCTGCCACTCTGTCCTCTGATGGTTTTTCAATGGGGTCAAGGACGGGGAGTTCAGAGAGGGGTTGTAGATCAAAAGCCCAGTCTTCCTCTTTAGGTTTAATGCCTCTCAGAGCCTCACTTCTGATGGCATCCATAGAGCTTTGGAGGAGCTTCTCTGCGCTAGGAGGGGACTTCTTCTTCAGAGGTTCTGTGGCAATAGATTTTCCTTTTTCTTTCGCGGTGGGTGGTGCTTTCATTTGGATTTTTGGGATTTGGACTTTGGGGGATGATAGAGCTGCAGAGGCCTGTTTCTGTTCTGGCTTTTGTGGTCCAGGCTCTGAACTTGTAAGGACTTGGTTCAGGGGTTTAGCTGCTGGAAAGATTACTTCTGATGGCATGATCTCCCCCTCATGAGGACCAGAGGCATCAGGATCTTGGTCCTCATGCCTAGCTCTCTTCTGCGAAGCCTCCGCTTGGCAAGTTGCAGGTGCCTTCCTCTTTCTTCTCTTGCAGAGATGCTCGTCAACATGCCTGGAGATCTTCTTCAGAACATCCTCTATAGCCAACGATAGTCTGTTTACTTCCAGATCAAACTTGAACCTAATCGTGGCTACAGTTTTCTTCAGATCTTCTGCTATTTTCTTGCCTTGTTGAGAAATGTCAGATCCAATGAGGTTGAGGTAGCTTAGAACCATTCTCCCCATTGTTTCTAATTCCTTCTTGGTTGCTAAGGCAGAGATGTCAGTGGCAGAGGTTGATGGTGGGGGTGCAGAAGTGGACGCCTGTGGTTGGAAAGGCACAATAACACTGCAAGTTATGTACTTTATTTCGTCTCGAAGCTTGGTCAGGTAATCCACCCCTGACTGAACAACTTTGGCTATAAACATACCCATTTCCTCCATGCAGATATCCCCCAAAACTTTAACTGCATCAGTCTGGATGTTGATCGATCGTCCGTATTCCTGAAGGTCAGCTCGAGTTACAGAGTTCTCTGTTAGCTTCTTGATCTCTGTAGTATGTTGTACTGAAGACTGATGAAGATCTTTCAGAGCCTTTGTTTTTGCTTGGAGAGCCTCTGCAAGGATGTTGGAGTTGGCAGAGCTTTTCAACTCGTCAAATTTTTGGAGCACCAAGTCAACAAAGGCTTTAAACTCTCCCTTTGTGACGAAGGTGTCCGAGGTGACCTCTGGAACAACACATGTTCCGGATTTAGCCAACGAGTATTTGGCACCTTCAGAGCCTGTTATGAGGTTGAGCTTGGAAGGATTTCCTTCCAATCCTCGATGTTCCACAGAGGAATCATCTATGGAAGTTCTGTCAGTAGGCTTCTTGAGGAAGGGTTCAGAGGCTTCCCCAAGGGTCCTAGTGATTAAGTTTTGTGGTTGTTCTAGTACCACAGAACTGGTGTGAACTCTCACTGCCATCTCTGAAGCAGTTTGGTGGTCACTCATGTACGTGACAGAGGCAACAAATGCCTCTGTGTGTGGAGGAGTTGTGTCCTGGGGCGAATGGACATGAAAAACAACACTTTCACCCTTTTGAGAGGGTGAGGTGGATTTGGTTTCCCCGAAAGGTGGTAAAGAGGATGAAGGGATATCCTCTGTCCGGATGGCTTGGGTAGGGAACAGACTGTGCGGTCCTTCTTCAATACCTTTCTGCACTAGAACTGCAGAGGTAGTGATGTGGGTTGCACGTGGAGTTGGTTTTGGTTGTGTGCCCAAGGCATCTTTTATACCTCTCTCCTCCTTCGATTTTTTATCCTCTCCTTCCTCTTCTTTACTCTGTGACCTTCCTGTCACATCCTCCATCTCTATATTCACGGTTTCACCTAGGTCCCCTGAGTACCTAAGAATGACCTCTCTTGCTATGGCAGAGGCCATTTTTAGTGGGCTTTGAGGTCTATCCTCAGGGGATTCTTCAAAGACTAGTGTTCTTTTTGTCTTCTGCAGAGGTTTTTCGCTACCCTCTGCAGGTTCGGTTCTAGCAATGAGATCCTTTACCAGGTCTTTCTTTCTTTGCCAGATGGCTTCCACATATTTTTCTTTTTCTGCAAGGGTCCTCAATTTTCTCCTTTTCTTTTTCTCGGATGATTTGATCTCTGTAGTCTCTTCTGCAGCTTTCTCTTTTCGTACCTCTTCTTCTGTGGTCCTCCTTTTCTTGGATTTCTTAGAGGACTTTGGAACCTCTACGTCTTCGGTTCTCTTTTTCTAACTTTTCTTTTTCGCCTTTTTCTCACTCCCCTCCCCTCTAACTAACGCTCTCTCTCTCTCACTCACTTCAGCCTCTGCGGCTCCAACTTCTGTCACCTTTTCTCCCTCATCTCTAATGTAAATCACTACATCACCTACTTGGAATCCTACGCGAGGGGGGGGGGGGGTTGCAGGACTCGGTTCAAGAGTCCTGTACCCTCAGATGTAATCCCTAGTTCCCTCTTCATTACCCAAGTAAATCAACATTCTAGTTGACAGAGGTCTTGCAGATGGGTAACCGGTCTGGAGAGTGGTAGGTTTGTGAGACTTCATCTCATGTAGCTTTATCATCTTCCCCTCTGTAGGCAGCTTGCCTTCCCCGATCAAGTCATCACCCAGAAATAAGCCTAGGAAACGTCCAAAGGCTATGTTTTTGGGCTCTGTGTCCCTATCCTGATCTTGCTGCTTGGTGATCACAGCATTTTGGATTTCCCTGGAAATGAGACCCGCATAGTCTAATGGGAGATCGTAGTAGATCCCATACGTGATGGCCAGAATGGTGTGGCTAGACTGGTCTGGGCTCCCTACCTTTGACGTTAGGTACCTGTTCAGTACTGAGAAGAGCACATTCTACAGAGGAGGCAGGTTCTGTCTTCTAAAGTTTGTGCGTTTGGTGATTGGAACGGCGTAGCCAATGAACTTCAGAAATTCCAGTATTTCTTCTTCTGTGGGCTCTTCTGAGAATTTTCGTAGATTGAGATCTGCCTTAGTGGGGAGTTCAAAAACTTCAGACAGTTTTCTTCGTTTAATGACTAAGTCCAGAATTTTTGATGTCGAAGGATGGGTTGCATAACCAATGATGCAATTACCATATTTCTCCATTTTGGCATGACGGGCACTCAGCTAGAACTGCTGAATGTAGGATTCAGGGATGTCACTTCGTTTCAGAGTTAGGGCTTTGAATAGAAAATGGTTCTTGAGGATGGTTATCAGGGGAGTTGCTTCAGCAGGGAATCCAGAAGGAGTGAGAGTGACAAAGTGATTGTTTGGCTTGTTATTCATCTGAAGCATGTGATAATCATGCCTAGTAAAGGAGAGCATTCTTCTCGTAAGCACCTGTTCCTGTCCAATGGAGGTTGAATCAGCATGTTGAGCTGCAGAGTGATGGGTTTGGTTTGATTTCTTAGACCCATTAGAGTTCTTTGAATAGCTTGAGTGGGAGGCCATTGTAGAGAAAATGAAGAGTTATTTGTGAAGGGGTTCTTGAGAGCAAAGTTTCAGGTAAAAAGGAAAAAGAGGGCGTAGAGGGGATTATATACTGGGGGGGGGGTTAGAAAGAATTAGCGGTAAAAGATAAAAAATTGAAATCCGTAATGAGTGCTAACGGATAAGTAGTCGTTTTCAAAAGCGACGGTACAGATACGAACCAATAGGAATATGCCACGTCAGGATAGGCGGTGCACGATCGAGTACGTGCGCCTCCCTCTATTCTCACACGTGTGACAATTACTATTCCCATATGACATTGATTTTGGTAAATAACCCGCACATAATGACCATGGTAAATAAATATTGAAGTGAAAAATTGGTATAAGCTCTGTGGGACAAGAGCTTCTGAGATCATTAGGAGGTTTCAGGATACTTAAGATGACCAAGACTTTCGAAAGAGCATACGAGATGATCGAATACAGATTCAATTTAGTGAGTAATGGACGAAAGACCCCTTTGTGTGGTACAGAGGCTCTGTGAAGGATCACAGAGGCTCTGTGGAGGACCTCAGAGGCTCTGAGATCCAAAACTTCTAATTTAAGAAATAATCTGAATTGGTGATCACTTGATAGCTGTTAAAGCATTTTTGAGGGGCAGAGCGACATGTTTGACAAAATATGTCAAGCTCCCCCTTGATCTGTGCTTGGGTTTAAAAATGAACGATTTGAGCAAGACACAGAGCACGAAGGCTATTGTCCCATGCTCCACATGATGTTTCAAAAAGTGATACCTCATATCGATATGCTTCGTTTTAGAGGGCTAAACTGGATGGGCAGAGATCACAATGGCGCTTTTTGAGTCACAGAGGATGGGGATTTTCTCGATGTCAAATCCATAGTCTCTAAGTTGGGTTCTCATCCACAGAACTTGCGAACAACAACTAGCAGCAGCAACGTATTCCGCTTCTGCTGTGGATGTCGAGACACAATTCTACTTCTTCGAAGTCCAACTTACTAGTTTCCCTCCAAGGAATTGACAACTCCCAGAGGTACTTTTTCTATCTACCTTGCATCCTCTGTAATCTGAATCTGTGTACGCCACTAAATCAAATCCAGAGTTCTCCGGATACCAGAGGCCAAGAAACTTGGTCCCTTTTAGGTATCTAAAGATCCTCTTGACAGCATGAAGATGAGATTCTTTGGGGTTAGCTTGAAATATTGCACAGAGGCATGTGGCGAACATTATATTGGGTCGACTCGCAGTTAAGTACAATAGAGACCCTATCATACCTCTGTAGAGTTTACACTCCACAGACTTGGCCTCTGGGTCTGCATGAAGCTTTGATCCAGTGGCCATAGGGGTTTTCATTGATGAAGAGTCAGAGAGCTTGTATTTTTCAAGTATGTCGGAAACATATTTAGATTGGTTTATAAAGATGCCCTCTTTGGTTTGTTTGACTTGCAATCTTAAGAAGAAGGTAAGTTCTCCCATCATGATCATCTCAAACTCACTCTAAATCAAAGACTCAAACTTTTTGCAATAAGATTCATTTGTAGACCCAAAGATAATATCATCAACATAAATCTGTACAAGTAGAATCTCACCTTTTCTCTTTTTATAGAATAAAGTTGTATCAGTTGTACCTCTTTCGAAACCATTTGCAAGAAGGAAGTTTGAAAGTCTGTCGTACCATGCTCTGGGGGCTTGCTTGAGTCCGTATAGAGCCTTGTCCAAAAAATATACATGATTTGGGTACTTGGAACTTTCAAACCCTGGTGGCTGCTGAACGTATACTTCTTCTTCAATTTGACCATTTAGAAAGGCCGACTTAACATCCATTTGATACACTTTGAAACCTCTGTGGGCTGTGAAGGCAAGAAATATTCTTATTACTTTGAGCCTAGCCACAAGGGAAAAGTTTCTTCGTAGTCAATCCCTTCTTCTTGGCAGTATCCCTTGGCCACCAGCCTTGCTTTGTTTCTGATCACCACGCCATCCTTGTCATTTTTGTTCCGAAAGACCCATTTGGTCCCTATTGCGGTTTTGCCTTTCGGCAGAGGCACTTGGGTCCACATTTCGTTTCTTTCAAACTGAAGAAGCTCATCTTGCATAGCCTCTACCCAGTTTGGGTCTTCAAGAGCTTCAGAGTTCTTTTTGGGCTCGATGAGACTCACAAAATTTGTATAGTAACAAAAAATTGCGGTACTGGATTGAGTTTGGACCTTGTCAGATGGGTCACCAATAATTTGGCTCTGTGGGTGACTTCTGGTCCACTTGGTCATTCGAGGTAGGTGATCATTTGAACCTTCTTGGAATACTTCTGGAGCATGTTCATTTTCTTGAACCTGATCTTCCTCTGTGGGAGGGAGATCATTTGTACTTGTCACTGGACTTTGGTCATTCTGAGTCGATGTCCTGAGCTCTGTCGTGCCTTGTTCAGAGGTCTCCGATTGCTCTGGTGTTGACCCTTCAGAGATGTTTGGAAGTTGACCATGTTCTTGATTGAGTGTGGAGCCTTGATCAATGTTACCCTCTGAGTGCTCCACCTCCACATTTTCACCTGCAAAAGTGTTGGAAGAGGGTCAAGTATTGCTAGGACCAGGCAAGGATGTACCTGATTGGTCTGCAGAGGTTTCAGCTCCAGAGGCTCTGTGGTCATCCTCTGAGGGTCCATCATCATTGAACATCTCTTCAAATAGATGATGAAGTTCATTTGTTCTTGATGAGTCACCAGTTTCCTTATCTTGGAGCTTGAGTCCTGAGCTAATTTGCTCAGAAGTCACCTGAAACGAGTCATCAAATGAAACATTAATACTCACAAGTATATGTTTTGATTTAAGCACATACACTTGATAAGCCTTTGAGTTTGATGAGTATCCGACAAATTTGGCCTCATCAGCTTTGGGACTGAATTTCCCTATCTGCTCTCTGTCGTTCAACACAAAGCATGTGCACCCAAAGACGTGGAAGAACTTGATGTTTGGATTTCTTTGATTGAGTAGGGGGTAAGGGGTCTTTTCATGTCTTTTCACCACCAACGATCGATTTTGTGTGAAGCATGCCGTTGAGATGGCTTCTGCCCAAAAGGAAATTGGAAGTCCTGAGGCAGTGAGCATAGTTCTTGCGACTTCCACAAGCGTTCGGTTCTTGCGTTCAACAACACCGTTTTGTTGTGGAGTCCTTGTAGCAGAGAAGTTCTGTGAGATTCCCTCTGTCGTGGGATAGGCCTCGATTGTCGAGTTCTTGAACTCTGTCCCATTGTCACTTCGAACTCTCTATACCCTGCAATCATAAAGAACTTGTATCCTCTTAAAGAGATTGATTAATACCTCAGGAACATCTGATTTCTTTCGAACGAACTCTACCGAAGTATATCTTGAGAATTCATCTATGAGTACAAGGATGTACTTCTTGCCACCTAGACTCTGCACAGATATAGGACCACAAAGGTCTATATGAAGCATCTGCAGAGGTCTGGTGCAAGACATGTCTGTTTTGGTCTTATGGGCCGCTCTTTTGAGTTTGCCCATTTCACATGCAGAACATAGATGATCTCTGTTGAATTTGACATTTGGTAGCCCCTTTACTAGGTCTAACCTCACAAGTTTATCTAAAGAATGAAATATTTAGATTGGTTTATAAAGATGCTCTCTTTGGTTTGTTTGACTTGCAATCCTAAGAAGACGGTAAGTTCTCCCATCATGCTCATCTCAAACTCACTCTTCATCAAAGACTCAAACTTTTTGCAATAAGATTCATTTGTAGACCCAAAGATAATATCATCAACATAAATATGTACAAGTAGAATCTCACCTTTTCTCTTTTTATAGAATAAAGTTGTATCAGTTGTACCTCTTTCGAAACCATTTGCAAGATGGAAGTTTGAAAGTCTGTCGTACCATGCTCTGGGGGCTTGCTTGAGTCTGTATAGAGCCTTGTCCAAAAAATATACATGATTTGGGTACTTGGAACTTTCAAACCCTAGTGGCTGCTGGACGTATACTTCTTCTTCAATTTGACCATTCAGAAAGGCCGACTTAACATCCATTTGAAACACTTTGAAACCTCTGTAGGCTGTGAAGGTAAGAAATATTCTTATTACTTCGAGCCTAGCAACAGGGGAAAAGTTTCTTCGTAGTCAATCCCTTCTTCTTGGCAGTATCCCTTGGCCACCAGCCTTGCTTTGTTTCTGATCACCACGCCATCCTCGTCATTTTTGTTCCTAAAGACCCATTTAGTCCCTATTGCGGTTTTGCCTTTCGGCAGAGGCACTAGGGTCCACACTTCGTTTCTTTCAAACTGCAGAAGCTCATCTTGCATAGCCTCTACCCAGTTTGGGTCTTCAAGAGCTTCAGAGATCTTTTTGGGCTGGATTAGACTCACAAAATTTGTATAGTAACAAAAATTTGCGGTACTGGATTGAGTTTGTACCTTGTCAGATGGGTCACCAATAATTTGGATCTGTGGGTGACTTCTGGTCCACTTGGTCATTCGAGGTAGGTGATCATTTGAACCTTCTTGGAATACTTCTGGAGCATGTTCATTTTCTTGAACCTGATCTTCCTCTGTGGGAGGGAGATCATTTGTACTTGTCACTGGACTTTGGTCATTCTAAGTCGATGTCCTGAGCTCTGTCGTGCCTTGTTCAGATTTCTCTGATTGCTCTGGTGTTGACCCTTCAGAGATGTTTGGAAGTTGACCATGTTCTTGATTGAGTGTGGAGCCTTGATCAATGTTACCCTCTGAGTGCTCCCCCTCCACATTTTCACCTGCAAAAGTGTTGGAAGAGGGTGAAGTATTGCTAGGACCAGGCAAGGATGTACCTGATTGGTCTGCAGAGGTTTCAGCTCCAGAGGCTCTGTGGTCAACCTCTGAGGGTCCATCATCATTGAACATCTCTTCAAATAGATGATGAAGTTCATTTGTTCTTGATGAGTCACCAGTTTCCTTATCTTGGAGCTTGAGTCCTGAGCTGATTTGCTCAGAAGTCACCTGAAACGAGTCATCAAATGAAACATTAATACTCTCAAGTATATGTTTTGATTTAAGCACATAGACTCGATAAGCCTTTGAGTTTGATGAGTATCCGACAAATTTGGCCTCATCAGCCTTGGGACTGAATTTCCCTATCTGCTCTCTGTCGTTCAACACAAAGCATGAGCAGCCAAAGACGTGGAAGAACTTGATGTTTGGATTTCTTTGATTGAGTAGGTGGTAGGGGGTCTTTTCATGTCTTTTCACCACCAATGATCGATTTTGTGTGAAGCATGCCATTGAGATGGCTTCTGCCCAAAAGGAAATTGGAAGTCCTGAGGCAGTGAGCATAGTTCTTGCGACTTCCACAAGCGTTCGGTTCTTGCGTTCAACAACACCGTTTTGTTGTGGAGTCCTTGCAGCTGAGAAGTTCTGTGAGATTCCCTCTGTCGTGAGATAGGCCTCGATTGTCGAGTTCTTGAACTTTGTCCCATTGTCACATTGAACTCTCTGTACCCTACAATCATAAAGAACTTGTATCCTCTTAAGGAGATTGATTAATACCTCAGGAACATCTGATTTTTTTCGAACGAACTCTACCCAAGTATATCTTGAGAATTCATCTATGAGTACAAGGATGTACTTCTTGCCACCTAGACTCTGCACAGATATAGGACCACAGAGGTCTATATGAAGCATCTGCAAAGGTCTGGTGCAAGACATGTCTGTTTTGGTCTTATGGGTCGCTCTTTTTGAGTTTGCCCATTTCACATGCAGAGCATAGATGATCTCTGTTGAATTTGACATTTGGTAGCCCTTTTACTAGGTCTAACCTCACAAGTTTATCTAAAGAATGAAAATTTAAGTGACAGAACCTGTTGTGCCAAAGCTAAGCTTCTTCGTTCTTACTTGAGACCAGACAGAGCGTTTCGTCTCTGTTGATGGACTGGAAGTCCATGAGGTACAGGTCACCTCGTCTTTTGGCCTGCAGAAGCTCTATGGTTGTGTCTTCTCTAAACAATGAGCAGTATTTCTTTTTGAACATTACATCGAGTCCATTATCACAGAGTTGGCTAACACTTAGCAGGTTGTGCTTAAGGCCATCTGTTAGACCACAGTCTCATTGGATTCAAGATCAACCAAACTGAAGATCTCAATCTGAAGCTAAAGCCGAAACGTCGACTCTCGATATTAAAGTCTATGTGGTTTGTAATAAATGTCAATGTAATTGTTTGTTATTGTAATAGTTAAGTTAATATCTAGTTAGTTAGTTATTAGTTTGGTTAGTTTATTATAGTTAGTTATTAGTTAGATATAATATCTATTAGTTAGATATTATTTAGATATAATAGTTTTATATTGCAACTTGTTGTTGCAAGTTGTTGGTTGATAGAGTGTCTTAGAAGCTAGAGATATTATCTGATATCTCAACAACTCTCTCAGATTAGAAAAGATCAGATAACATAAGAACACACAGAGAACACACACAACCAAGGTGTAAAACACAGAGAGAATATCAGAGCTTCAAAGTTAACATCAATCCTGTAATCGTTATTTTTATATATCAAACAGGTTGGTAAATCGTTTATCTGTTGTTATAGATAAAACTTGAGAGTATTGTGGACCGACAATTGGTATCAGAGCCTGATTAAGATCAAAATCAAGTTTTTCAGAAAACGACTCTGTGTTCTATTTGAAAAAGTGATTTCGAGTGTTAAAGTGTTTTAGGTGTTAAAATCGATCAGGTTGTGATCGATTAGCATGCTAGATCGAGTTGTTGTTGTTTGATTTCACTTTTAAGCTTTAATCGAGTTCCATTTTGTGATTTTAGTGAGAAAACAGTCGAGAACATAAAGGTACTGTACGATCAAATTTTTCTTCAAAAAGTGTGTTTTATTGAGATCGAGTGCTCACATTCAGTTCTAGAAGTGTTTCTAGACATAAGGGTAGAGTTTGGTATTGCTAATCGTTTCAGGAACAAGTTTTTAGACAATTTTCGAAGTACAGGACGAACTTGCGCAAACCAGAAGACGAACAAACGCAAAGTCCAACTTTGCGCTTCCAACCTGAAACGCAAAGTCCAACTTTGCACGTCCAACATCATACGCAAAGTCCAACTTTGCGCGTCCAACATCATACGAAAAGGTCACTTTGTGCTCCCCAAGTGAAACGCAAAGTCCAACTTTGCGCGTCCAACCTGAAACGCAAACTCAACTTTGCACATCTCAAGCCATACGCAAAGCATACTTCTCGGATCCAAGAGCATACGCAAACCTCGACCTCACTTCTCGCAACAAGAAAGAAACGCAAACCTCAGCTCACGTGTTCACTCTCTTCTCGAAAAGATCAAGTCAAGTTTGTGCAACCCTCTCGAAACGCAAACTCAACTTTGCGCTTCCCACGTGAAACGCAAACCTTACTTTGCGCATCCCACGTGAAACGCAAACCTCACTTTGCGCACTGTGCTTGACATGCAAACCTTGAAATGCAAACGTCTTTGCTCCAATCCAGACTTAGAATTTTCTTCAAAATGACATCCAGAGAAGCCCTTGCAATAGGAACTGACACCAAGCCACCAGTTCTCTTTAAAGGAGAATACGAACAGTGGAAAGATAGGTTTCTGAACTTTATTGACAGACATGAGCTGGGTGATTTCATCAGGAAATCTATAGAAGAAGGGGTTATGAAACCAGTTAAGACGACTCGCTTGATTGGAAATGTGCCAACTGAGGTTGATCTTAAGTTTCATGAGCTAGAAGATGTTAATCTCAGAAGAGCTAAAGGCGATAGATTAGCTAAGTCATACATACTACAAGGAATTCCAAATGAAATCTATGTAAAGATTGACAGCTACAAAGCCTCCGGCAAAGAAATGTAGGATCAACTTGAAAAGATGATGCTAGGTTCGAAGGTTGGAAATCAGGTGAAAATCTCCAACTGCCTAAATAATTATGAAGAATTTAGAGGCAGGGTGGGAGAAACATTAGAAGAAACCTATGACAGGTTTGTGACTTTGCTGAACGAATTGAGATGAACGTCAAATTTCTGAGTATTCTTCAACCGGAATGGAAAAGATTTTCTAGGTAGATGAAGCAGATCAAAGATCTGAATGAGATTCCACTTCATGAGGTGTATGAAACCCTCAGACAAAATGAAGAAGAGGTGGATGAAATTCTAGAAGAAAAGAGACAGAAAGGAAAGACAGTTGACGACACAATCGCTCTTGTAGTAAGGAAGAAGAAGAACAAGACGATTGTGTATGAATCAGAAGAAGATGAAGGTTATGCAAACCCTGACATGGAGGAAAATTAACAACTGAAGCAAGCAATGATTCTGCTGTCAAATGCTTTTCAGAAAAAGTTCTACACGAATCCAAGTTCAAACAGTCAGAGATATTCTTCTGGTCCAAACAACTACATCCACAAGGAAAGGGTTGAAGGAAGAAGATATGAAGGAAAGAGATCTGAAGGGAAAGGACAGAGGAAAGGAAGCCTGAAGAGAGAAGATATCAGTATGAAGGAAAAATAATAGAGGAAAGGAAACCAGAAGAAAGAAAGTTCAAAGCTGAAGGATCCAGTCAGACAGAACCACCAACGTGCTACAACTGTGGCAAAACAGGTCACTATGCTAGAGACTGTCGAAGGCCAAAAGTCAGAAACTCCGATTATTACAAGAACAAGATGCTTCTTGCAAAGCAACAGGAGGCTGGTAAGGAACTGATGGCTGAATATGAATATTGGCTTGATCATTTAGATGATGAAGAAGAGGATAAAGAGAGAGATGAAGTCGTCAACATGTGTTTGATGGGACAGATAGAATCAGATGCTGAAGCTGATTCAGATAATGAAGACGAGGAGGTATGTAATTTATCAGATTCAAATTTCATGAATAAAATGCATGCCATGAGTTTAAAACAAAAAGAGTTAGAATCTAATCTTGAGCAAGAAAATGGTGTCATAACTGACAAAAACCAATTGATACAGAAACTTAGCAATGAAATTGCTGAGAAAAAAAGTATTAGTTGAGGTTTTACATAAAGATAATGACACCAACGCTAAGGAAAAAAAATAATTCTAAAAGAGAATTCTGAACTCACGTCTCAACTGCTAAAAAGTGGGATTGACTTATATGAGCTTAAAGAATTGCATTCTTCATGTATCAAAGAAAACTTTTCATTACTAGGAAAATTAAAAAGTTTGGAAGGGAAGTTATATAAATTGGGTCAAACTGAACAGACTATTCATCTGAACAAACCCAAAGATGAAATAGAGAGATTGGGAATCGGTTATAAGAATCCTCACTGTCTACAAAAAGGGATGTCTGAAGTGCCAGGACTTTATGATCATCTTTCTATGCAATTAGCTCGCAGAATCCCTGAGTTTAAAACTTTCTAGACTAAACTATCTGAAAAGGATGAAGCCAACGAAACTGAAAAACTTTTGAAATCATCTAAAGTTCATCTTCCATTTTATTATGCGAAATTGAATAATAGTTATGATGAAAATCCAATATATGAAACGAAGATAACTCTTTCAAGTGATTTCTTTCAAAGTTATACTGAAAAGGAAATGGAGGCGAAGCCTATTGTAGTTAAACTATATGTCCCTCCTCTCGTTTTAGAAAGTAAAATTTCTGAACTCGAGAATTCTTTATCAGATGAAAGACTTTTGATGAATATTGAGCAAAAAGTTTTTTCAACTGTGTTTTCAAATTCTGTTATTTCTAAAGCTTCAAACTCTGAGGACATGTCTGGTCTAGCTAATAAAGAGCTTGATTTTCTGAACTCTAACGATGGTTTAGATGATTGTTCTGAACAATTTGATTTCAATTCAATACTTCCTAACCATTCATCTTTTGTTAAGAAATCTTTGAACAAAACCAATATGCCTGTTAATAGTGCAAAATCAACGAATGTTGATAACTCAATCTCTGTGAAAGCTAAACATGCTAAAGGTAAGAAAATATCTCATGCATTCACAGAAACCGAACACTACTGGTAATTCTAAGAAGAAGCAATCGCTTGTTGCTCAAAGGTCTAACTCACCAGTTTCACATGTTTCAGATCTGAGCAAGCAAAGGCCAGAAGTAAATTCTCAATGGCAACCTAAACGGAAGCTTGACAAGACCGTTTTATCGTTTAGTAGTGTTAATTGTAATAAGACTTCGCTTAGTAAAGATGTCCTAATTGCTGATATTGCTGTTTTGAACTCAAAACTTGCTGTTTCTCGTAAACAATATACAATGAAGCAATTATTTCAGTTATCTTTATCTGCTAGAAAGTCTTCTATGTATGATAAACATGTTTCTATCTCTTGTCAAGATTCTGGAGATTGGTTTGGCAATTACCATGTGCATTCATCTCATACTAATTCTTCCAATGCATTTCAAAAGAAAAAAGGACCCAATTTGAAATGGGTACCAAAATCTTGTGCTAACACAGCAGGACCCAAATTCCAGTGGGTACCTAAGGCTAAATCTGTGTTGCAGGCACACAAAGCTTGAAGAGAAATCGACTTCTGATTATGTACAGATCAGGACTCGTTCTTCAATGTCAAAATAGGTTTTTGTATAATGCAGCTCAAAACCCGAACATCAAAATTAAAATAGGCTTTTGAACAAATCAGTTCAAGACCCGCAGTTCTATAATCAAAGTGAAAATTCCAAAGTTGTCGTATAAATATCTAAATTTGTAATTTCTCTTATGTAGACTAGTCATACATGGTTCTTGGACAGCGGATGTTCCAAGCACATGACAGGGCAAAAAGAGATACTGTCCAATTTTAAAGACAAATATTGCGGAACAGTCAGATTCGGCAACGACCAGTTTTCTCCAATCATGGGATATGGTGATGTACAACATGACAATGTCACGATCAAGAAGGTGAGCTATGTAGAAGGCTAACGACACAACTTCTTCAGCATAGGCCAGTTATGTGACAAAGACTTAGAGGTCAACTTCAAAGCCAAGAGATGTTCAGTTCGCAATGAAGAAGTAGAAGAACTCTTGGTCGGTACTCGAGAATCAGACCTCTACACAATTAATTTATCAAATGTCCAGACTGACAAGCAAGTTTATCTACTGACGAAAGCCTCGATGCAACAAAGTTGGTTATGGCATCGAAGGCTCTCTCACCTCAACTTCAGGTACATCAATAATCTGGTCAGTGGAAAGCTCGTCAAAGGACTTCCAGAGCTCAAATATGAAAGAGAACATCTTTGTGCAGCTTGTGAAAAGGGCAAGATGAAGAGGGTACCTCATAAACCAAAGCCTGAACCAAGTACAAGCGCTCCGTTAGAGTTATTGCATATGGACTTCTGCGGTCCGATGCGAACTCAGAGTCTAGGCAGAAAGAAGTACATACTCGTGATCGTGGACGATTACTCGCGATACACATGGGTCAAGTTTCTACGTTCAAAGGTTGCGACACCAGATGTTCTCATCTCATTCCTGAAGACGACCCAGGTGAATCTGCAGAAATCGGTCAAGTTTCTAAGAACAGACAACGGCACAGAGTTCAAGAACAATAAAGTTGAAGAATATCTCGAATCTGTCAGGATTTCACATCAATACTCTGCTGCTCGTACGCCTCAACAAAATGGAGTGGTCGAAAGAAGAAATCAAACGCTAGTCGAGGCTGCTCGTACTATGCTAAGTCAATCAGACTTACCTCTATTTTTGTGGGCAGAAGTTGTATCGACTGCATGCTACACACAGAATCGCTCCATGGTACATCGAAGATTCAAGAAGACTCCTTATGCGTTAATCAACAACCGAACACCGACAATCAAATACTTCCATATATTTGGGTGTAAGTGTTTCGTTCTAAACGATAGGGGGAGTCTAAATAAGTTCAGTGCTAAGGCAGATGAAGGAATTTTCATTGGCTATTCCTCGACATCAACTGCATTCTGTGTTTATCTAAAGAAGTCAAAGACGGTGATTGAAAGCATCAACGTCTCGTTTGATGAAGAAATGGCTTCCGAACAACAACGTTCAGAACCAGTTATAACCGGAGTACTAGCTTCTGGGCAACTCAGTCCAGAACCTGCGTCTCAACAGAATAAATCAGATGAAGCATCAACTTCTACTAACCATTTATCTGATTTAGATCTATTATTTGAATTGTTTTATGATGAATTTCTTGGATCTAATGTAAAGAAATCTGTTGTGGTTGACAGGATGGAAGACTTAACGACTACACATCCAACTACTTCAGATATTCCTATTGAATCCAACGCCCTGATTCAACAAGAGATTCCAATTCAAATGCCGACTCCAACAGTTGAAGAAGTGACAAATGATAAAGAGACAGAAGTAGCTGAAACAGTAGGAGATACTATTTAGATCCATCTACAGCCAGATCAAGTTGTACCTGCTGAGCCTTCTGAACCTTCCCCTTCAACTGAAATCATAGTTCCTCCTGAACAAGCAGAAGAAGGTACAAGTGGATTTGTAGATGATACAACCGACATAAAATCATCTAATCCACTGCCTCATGAAAATAAAAGGACCAAAGAGCACCCGCTAAGCCAGATTATTGGCGATCCATCAAAACCGGTGCAAACTAGGTCAACATCTATGAATATGTGCATGCATGACTCCTTTCTGAGAAAGTTCGAGCCAACACGTGTATCAGAGGCACTTGCTGATCCAAAATGGGTGATCTCAATACAAGAAGAGCTGAATCAGTTCGATGCACTTCAAGTCTGGAGACTCGTACCAAAGCCTAAAGGTAAAACAATTATAGGTACGAAGTGGGTTTTCAAGATAAAGAAAGACGAAGATGGTACCGTTATCCGAAACAAGGCAAGAATAGTAGCCAAAGGATACATACAAGAGGAAGGAATCGACTATGATGAGACATATGCTCCTATGGGGCTATTAGAGGCAATCAGAATGTTTCTAGCCTACGCAGCCCACAAGAACTTCACGGTCTTTCAAATGGACGTGAAGACAACATTTCTGAATGGAATTCTGAAGGAGGAAGTCTACGTCTCTCAGCCAGAAGGTTTTGTCAATCAAGAGAATCCGAATCACGTTTACATTCTCGACAAAGCACTTTACGGTCTGAAACAAGCACCTCGAGTCTGGTATGATGTCCTTTCCACTTTTCTAGTCAAGTCTGGTTTTTCAAAAGGAACGGTGGATACCAATTTGTTTATCAAAAAGGAAAAAGGCTATATCATTTTAATTCAAATCTATGTAGATGATATTATCTTTAGTTCTACAAATCCAAAATACTGTAAGAATTTTGCAAACCTTATGGTGTCTAGATTTCAGATAAATTTGATGGGAGAGATGAATTTCTTTCTCGGTTTACAAGTAAAACAATTTTCATCGGGTATTTTTATCAATCAATGAAAATACATTATGGATATTCTTCGGAAGATCCAAATGGAAAATTCAAAACCGATTGGTACCCCAATGGCACCAGGTACTAAGATTGGCATCGATCCTTCGGGAAAGGCTGTTGATGTTAGGACTTATCGAGGAATGATAGGTTCTTTAATGTATCTTACTTCTAGTAGGCCAGATATAATGTTCTCAACATGCTTATGTGCACGATATCAGGCCAATCCTAAAGAAATCCATATGTCTGCTGTGAAGTTCATATTTAGGTATCTAAAGGGCACTGCAGATCTTGGTCTGTGGTATCCTAAAGATACTAGTTTTGAACTAACAACCTACACAGATGCAGATCATGCAGGTTGTATGTTAGACAAGAAGAGCACGTCAGGACACGTACAGTTCCTCGGTGACAAACTCGTCAGTTGGGCATCAAATAAGCAACTTTGTGTTTCAACTTCCACGACCGAAGCAGAATATGTAGCTGCTGCTAGCTGCTGTTCTCAGGTCTTATGGATAAGAACTCAATTGCGCGACTACGGTTTCCACTTCAACAAGATCCCGATATACTGTGACTCCAAGAGCGCCATCGCAATATCAGCGAATCCTGTTCAACACACCAAGACCAAGCACATAGATGTCAGGTTTCATTTTATTAAATATCATGTTGAAAAGGGAACAATTGAACTTTTCTTTGTAAAAACTGATTATCAACTTGCCGATTTGTTCACCAAACCCTTAGACGAAAAGAGGTTTAACTTTCTTGTCTCTAAGCTTGGTATGCTGTTGGGAAATTCAGAAATGATCAAGTATGGTTAATGCTGCTACAACAGAATTACTACTGCCAGTACATCATGATTACTACTGCTAGTAGATTTTACTACTGCTAGTAGTTAGTACTGCTGGAGTTAGTACTGCTAGAACAAAGTTAATACTGCTGAGCATGGTTAGTACTGCTGAACTTAATACTGCTCAGAGTATTAATACTGCTTAAGAATAATGCTCCTTATAAGATGAAGATCTGTATGGCAAGGATGACAGCTGGATTATTTGAAGATAATATGGAAAGCTTGAAGATAAATATGGAAGACTATTTTGAAGATCTTTTATTATTTGTAATTATCTTTTAATCTTCAGTATATATAGAATTAGTCAGAATAGTTTAAGAGAACTTTTAGAACAAATAATTCTGAGTTTTAGCTTTTATAGAGAGAATCAACCTCAAGGTTAGAACCCTAATTCTAGAGAAGTAGAATTCGTATTGGTGAGTCTGTTCATCAATATTGAGGTTGTGTGTTTAATCTTGTAACTTCAATCTGTCAATAGAAGTTTACAAGTTGTGATTTCGATTCACTATTTCATTGTTTTTCTGAATATTAAAGTGCTATTCTGCAACTTCTTTAATATTGTTTTCTGAGAGTTTATTCTTGTTAAGAATTTAAGATCCTGACAAATGTTATGAGTATAGGTAAGAAATCATATTGCCTAGTTATTGTTGATGATTACTCTAGATTTACTTGGGTATATTTTCTATGGACTAAGGATGAGACAAGTGGACTGATCAAATCCTTTATTCTAAGAATTGAAAACCAAACAAATCAAAAAGTAAAAGTCATTAGGTCTGACAATGGTACTGAATTTAAAAATATTGACCTAAACACCTTTTGTGAGGAAAAAGGAATTGAGGGACAATACAGTGCTCCTAGGACTCCACAACAAAATGGTGTTGCTGAGAGATGGAATAGGACACTGATTTAAGCTGCTAGATCTCTGTTAGCTGATTCTAAACTTCCAATAACTTTCTGGGCAGAAGCAGTTAATACTGCTTGCTATGTCCAAAACAGAGTACTAGTAGTCAAGCCTAAGAACAAGACACCTTATGAGTTTTTTAATAAAAGAAAACCCTTGGGAAAGTTTGGGAAAGTTTTATAGCAAGGCAGATGATGGATTTCTTGTTGGTTACTCATCTCAGAGTAAGGCTTACAGAGTTTTTAATACTTCTTCTAGAATAATTGAGGAAAGTGACAATGTCAAATGCAATGAGAACACACCAAATCCTATTGGGTCTGGTCCTCAGTGGTTGTTTGACATTGATTCACTAACTAACTCTTTTGGTTTCATTAGTGACAATTATGCAGGGTCAGGAAGTGGAGGATCAGGGGCTACACAAGTTCAAGACAGTATACCTCAGTCTGTGATCTTTCTTATGCCTATAAAAGAACCTGTTGAATTCTGTGAAAAAGAGACTATATCTGAGCCAATTCAGAGTGAAGAAGAAAGAAGAGAAGAGGAATCTTCAGTGCATAAAGAGGTAGAAGTAGCTGAGGTGATACCCTCCGCTGACTTAAATGATTCCAATCTAGAGGTGAGAATTAATGAAGAACCTAGTTTTCAGACTATAACACAAAAGAATCATCGTCCAGAGCTGGTAATAGGAGATATCTCTTCTCCCATGATTACAAGGAATCAAAGCAGACTTCAAGAGCTATAGGATCAACAACACACAGTACTCTCTTGCTTTCTATCCTAGATTGAGCCTAAGAAAGCCTATGATGCAATGAAGGATTCAAGTTGGATAGAAGCCATTCAAGAAGAGTTACTTCAGTTCAAACTACAAGATGTTTGGGACTTGGTGGACCTTCCAAAAGGTCATAGAGCTATAGGCACCAAGTGGATCTTCAGGAACAAAAATGATGAGAGAGGCATTGTGATAAGGAACAAAGCAAGGCTTGTGGCACAAGGGTACACTCAAGAAGAGGGCATAGATTATGATGAAGTGTTTGCTCCAGTGGCAAGGGTAGAGGCAATTAGGCTGTTCCTAGCCTATGCCTCATACATGAAGTTCAAGGTCTATCAAATGGATGTAAAGAGTGTATTTCTATATGGTACAATTGATGAAGAAGTATATGTTTGTCAACCACCTGGTTTTGAAAATCCTTCATATCCTGGCAGAGTATACAAGCTGAAGAAAGCACTCTATGGTCTACATCAAGCCCCAAGAGCATGGTATGACACTTTGTCTACCTATCTCTTGGAGAATGGGTTTGAAAGGGGCATCATTGACAAGACCCTTTTCATTAAAAGAAGTAAGAAGGACATCCTACTAGTTCAGATCTATGTGGATGATATCATCTTTGGATCCACAAAAGATGAGATGTGTACAGACTTTGAAGAGTTGATGCACAAGAGCTTTAAAATGAGTTCAATGGGTGAACTTACCTTCTTCCTTGGAATTCAGGTGAAACAGCAGTCAGATGGGATCTTTATCAGTCAATCAAAGTATGTGCAAGACATCCTGGAGAAATATGGTTTAAAAGACTCAAAGCCAGCAAACACACCAATGGAAACTCACAAACAGATCACTGCTGATCTTGAGGGGGAGGATGTTGATGTCCATCTATACAGATCAATGATTGGATCTCTCATGTATCTCACAGCCTCAAGACCATACATAATGTTTCCAGTATGTGTATGTGCCAGATTACAAGTCAAGCCAAAACAATCACATCTTCAAGCTGTGAAGAGGATTTTCAGATACTTAAGAGGGCAACCTAGATTAGGTCTTTGGTATCCATATGAATCTGCATTCGACTTGATTGCTTATTCAGATAGTGACTTGGGTGGTGCTAACATGGACAGAAAGTCTACTTCAGGGGGATGTCAACTTTTGGGTGCAAGACTAGTATCTTGGCAGTGCAAGAAACAAACCACAGTGTCCTTATCAACAACAGAAGCTGAGTATATTGCTGCTGCAAGTTGCTGCTCTCAGGTTCTATGGATTCAAAATCAGATGCTGGACTATGGGGTAACCTTTATGCACACTCCAATCTTTATTGACAATAGCAGTGCTATAAGCATTGTTAACAATCCAGTCAAGCACTCCAAAACAAAGCACATTGAGATTAGGTATCACTTTATCAGAGATTGCAATGAAAAGAAGCTCATTCAAGTTGCTAAAGTTCATACTGACAACCAGTTAGCAGATCTATTCACTAAAGCTCTTGATGTGGGTAGATTCACTTTCTTGGTCTCAAGTGTGGGGATGATCAACTCTGAATGAGCTCATGTTTTTAACAAGGTGGTTATATACCTGTTATTTTGGTTACTTGTGTACTGCTAATCATCTTTCACAGGAAGTTATTGCCTTGATCAGACCTTCTTAAGCTTCAAAAAGAGTAAGTATATTTAATACTGCCAGTGCACAGTTAATACTGCTAGTAGTTAATACTGCTAGTTAGTTAATACTTCTAGTTAGTTAATACTGCTCTCAGTTAATACTACTAGTTAATTAATACTGCTAGTAGTTAATACTGCTAGTGGTTAATACTGCTCTCAGTTAACACTGCTAGATAGTTAATACTGCTCTAGGTTAATACTGCTTATGTCCCATACACTATAAATACTCTTTGCCCGTCTGAAAGATCATAACGACTCTTTGCATACTGTTCACTTTCTCTCTTATTGTTGGGAAATTCAGAAATGATCAAGTATGGTTAATGCTGCTACAACAGAATTACTACTGCCAGTACATCATGATTGCTACTGCTAGTAGATTTTACTACTGCTAGTAGTTAGTACTGCTGGAGTTAGTACTGCTAAAACAAAGTTAATACTGCTGAGCATGGTTAGTACTGCTGAACTTAATACTGCTCAGAGTATTAATACTGCTGAAGATTAATGCTGCTTATAAGATGAAGATCTGTATGGCAAGGATGAAAGCTGGATTATTTGAAGATAATATGGAAAGCTTGAAGATAAATATGGAAGACTATTTTGAAGATCTTTTATTATTTGTAATTATCTTTTAATCTTCAGTATATATAGAATTAGTTAGAATAGTTTAAGAGAACTTTTAGAACAAATAATTCTGAGTTTTAGCTTTTATAGAGAGAATCAACCTCAAGGTTAGAACCCTAATTCTAGAGAAGTAGAATTCGTATTGGTGAGTTTGTTCATCAATATTGAGGTTGTGTGTTTAATCTTGTAACTTCAATCTGTCAATACAAGTTTACAAGTTGTGATTTCGATTCACTGTTTCATTGTTTTTCTGAATATTAAAGTGCTATTCCGCAACTTCTTTAATATTGTTTTCTGAGAGTTTATTCTTGTTAAGAATTTAAGATCCTGAAATATGCTAAATCTTAAAATCTAATCAGTAGTTACCTATCAAAGTTTTCTAATTGTATACTTTTTCATCATTTCTTCATTCTTAACTCTGATTGATATTTGCACCTCTATATTCTATTCATAATCCAAGGGGGAGAATGAGAAGAAATTGACAAGTGGTTAATATTACTTCGAGGGGGAGCTCATAAAATTTTGCATGTACCTTTTAATGCCAGTTTTTTTTTGTAATACAAGATTTTAGGGAGAGCTCTTCAAGACAAAGGTGTTTGGAGATGATTTCTGATTATTTCTGATCAGAACTCGTACTTTAAAAAGTTTTACTGCTTTTTGTCTTTTCAATTTAAGTGAATAAATTTTACTTTGACTTTGACTTAAGACTTTTGCAGAATTTTTGAGAGAAGTTTACAAGTTCATATGTTTATGACTTAAAGCTTAGCTTCATGAGATGTAAGATCGCACGTTAAGGTATAATCCTTTATCTTAATCTCATATATGGTTGAAAGAAGGACAACTTTCAATCATTGGAAAACATTGTTTTTAATGTTCAAACCACTTCCCGATTTTTCATAAAATTTTATATTTTCGGAGTGTATTTTAAATGTTTTCATGATCTAAATTGTGCTTTAACTGCAATAGTTAAACCAATCTGAGCATTACGTGCATCATAGGAAAACAAGCATCATTGTGCTAGGAATTAGCACAACTTCTATGGAATCACCTTAACCAGTGATTTCTACCCACGAAGTTAATCCATAGTGATTGAGTGTAAAAATTCGAAAAGAATTGAGTGATGAGATATAACAGAAAAAGAAAGTTTGATTAGAGTGAGCAAAATGTTTAAAAGAAAGAGCGTGTGAGAACAGAGTTGAAAGAATATCACAACTCTGCACCAACTTTTTCTGAGTCGGGTAGCCACATTACTAGTGTTTCATAATTCTTTGGTGAACATTATTGAAACAGGCAACTAACCCATGCCAACTCTTGATCAAACCTCACCATCTACTAATTTTCTTCTCAAATAGAAAGTGTTTCACATTTTCTAAAGGGATGCAGCACATTTGCTATCGATTTTCATTCGGAAAATCTGGATATTGAAAAGAAGGAAGTCTGCCCCACCTTCGCACTTCAATCATGCACATTGAGTCTGTGTTTAACTTACTGTTGTCTCAGTGGTTTACACAATTTTGAGCCTATAAGCGATCATCAAGTGCTTAATTCTTTCTATCACAAGCACAAACACACAAGGAATTTGTTTCTTTGTCATAACTTTTATAGAAATAACCTTTGTGGTGTTTCGATGATTAAATGGAAGCCCTGGGGGAGTCAACATCAAACAACTCCTTTCCAATGTGTATTCGTTACACACAGTGACTTAGTGTTACTGACTGGCATGTTAACTGATTCATTAGTTGATTCAGGTGTTACACGACTACTTTGTCTAGATTTGCAAAGATCTAGATGAATATCTTATGAATTGACGAATCAGAGGCTCTAACTGAAGGACATTTCTTACAAAAAGTTTTGATGAATTCGTTGCACTTATCATCAAAAAGGGGGAGAATGACTACACAAGAAATGGCAAAGATCACATGTTTCAAGAATCACATCCAAGATTGAAATCTTCAAAAGCAACTATTCTGAAGACATGATGATTTAAGAGCTAGAGAAAGAGATTGCATCTTCTGAGCTGAACAAGAAGACTGAATTGCTAAAATCATTTTCGTAATGATCTTGATCCAAAGGGGGAGATTGTTAGACCACAGTCTCATTGGATTCAATATCATTACAAAAATGATTTTACCAATTCAGTCTTCTTGTTCAGCTCAGAAGATGCAATCTTTTTCTCTAGCTCTTAAATCAGCATGTCTTCAGAATAGTTGCTTTTGAAGATTTCAAACTTGGACATGATTCTTGAAACATGTGATCTTTGCCATTTCTTGTGTAGTCACCATCCACATATGCAACTCTGTTGACATCGATGTCTCCATTTGCAATGACTCCATAGCCTTTGATTTGTCCCTTCTTGTTGTCTCCGAAGGTTACAGAACCACCTCCATATTTTTCTTTGTAGGCGGAGAGCAACCCTCTGTCGCCAATCATGTGCCTTGAACACCCGGAGTCTAGGTACCAAATGGGCACACACTGTCTGTTCTGTGGACAGATCAAGAAGATTTAGGTACCCATTTCCAAATGGGTCCAGTCTTGTTAGGAGTCTTAAAAGATGCCTTAACATCTTTGATTTTGGTTTTATCCTCTTTAATGGAGGTACCATTTTTTCCTTTCTCACCTTTGAATTTGGCATTCATTGGCTTTGGGTGAGATATAAGACAGGAGGGCCTAGAGAAGTGTTGATTTAATGCATGCACAAGATCAAAACATTTGCAATGAGGAACCTTGGAATCAAACTTCTTAAATATTTCATTGAAATTGTCAAAGAGGGGTACAGAGTAACTTTTACAACAACCCATTTTAGATTTGGGTTTCTTTTTACAGAAAACTTTGTCTAATCTAGGTTGCCTTTTGTCAAAAATTCCACTTAGATGGCTCTCTCTGTGAACTCTCCCTCGACGGCCATCCCTTTAATCTTTCACTGTCACAGAAGAGTTATTTTTGTTAATTTTGGGCCATTTTTCCTTCTGTTGCCAGGTGAGCTTTTCTTGAAAAGGTTTTGATGCAAAGACAGGTTTTGGAACTTTGGGAGTTTGAGTGATCTTTATCTTTTCACTTTTCAATTTTTCAACCTCAAGATAAGTCTTTGCTTGAAGACACATGTCCAAGAAGTCAGGGCAGATTGGTATTCCTGTGGTTCTCCTTTTGGAGCAAATATCCTGTTAAGGAAGCCAGAGGGTAGTTTATTATCCTCTGGACCACTGATGGCCATGTCAAGTTCCATAGAATTTGTCTCAGATTCGACAGAGGACTCAGATTCTGATTCAAAGTCTGTGTCAAGGAAGTCCCTGTGAATATGATCGTGACTTTCTAGAGATGCGTTCCTTTGTCCATACATAGTGTCCTTGGGATTGTTTAAATCTTTTGAAATGCAAGGAATGACCATAGGAACACTAAGACAATTTAGAAGATCTTGCTCAAAGATTTCTCTTATTTCAGAGGTTAGATCAGGATGGTTGAGAAAGTGATTTTCATAGGTTTTTCTCAAGTCACTTTCCAAGAATCATTTAAAGAGTTTTTCTTCCACAGAGGCGGGAACAAACTCTGGTGCATCAGAGGATAGTTCCTTTTCAGGGACCATCATGCACATAAAAGCCATTTGAGTTTGGGTTTCTGGGTGACCAAATCTGAAGACTCCTATCTGTTTTTGAGACAGATATTTCTTTGGAATAGATTTTCTCTTTGATGAGAGTGCAGATGGTAAATCATTGTTTTCATACCATACATTTGCCATCTGCAGAGGTTTCCTCAGATGTGATCCTTCAGAGGTTCTGCGCCTCTTAAATGTGGATAATAGGTTTGGAAGACTTGGTTTTAAAAATTGTCCAAGGCAGAAGATGTTTGATAAAGATTTGTTTCTTTTATTTCCTGTGTAAGGGTCAATATCCTCGAACCCTATTTCTTTTATTTGAGCATCCTGATACCTCTTAATTAGGAGATCTCTGTCGAACAAATCTTGATGAAGAACTTCTCTTTCTTTTTGGAAAAAGTTTTTCAAGGAAATGGCATTTAATCAATCACTCTCACTGTTCTTTAGCTCCTTTATCTTGTCTTTCAAGGCTTGATCAAGTTTGGAAATTTTCTCTTTTAATCCTTTCTTTTCAATAATATGTTCATAAACGAGAGTTTTTCTTTCTTGATAAAGGTTTTCCTTTTCTTGAGTGAGAAGCCTTGTTTCTCTCTCAAAGAAGGCCAATTTCTTCTCTAGTTCTGAGCACATGTTTTTGTAGGCAAGAAACTCATTTTGTATTGTAAGAAGTTTGTTCTTAGAGTCAGAATTAAAGGAGTTAGAAGTGGATACCTCACTCTTGTTGTCGAAAGAGTGGACTTCTTCCATTCCACAGAAGAGTGCATTGTTGTCCCCTTCATCAGAGGACTCATCAGTCTCAAGGTCTTGTTGTTCTGCCATTAGGGACCTCTGTGTGTAATACTCTGCCTTCTTTTTGTAGAAAGCAGTGTCTCTTATGGGCTTCCCTTTGATGGCAGAGGACCTGCACTCTGCGGCAAAGTGGCTTGGTTTACCTCATTTAAAGCAACCCTCAGTTTGCTTTGGGGCTTTATCATCACTTCTGCCGTCTGGTCTATGTCCGCTCCTCTTCTCTTCTTTTCTTTGCCCCTCGAACTCTTATCTTCCATACTTTCTCACCTCACCAAATCCTCTGCTTCTTTCATCTCTATCCTCTCTTCCTCTGTACTCTGGCTTTTTCTTGAGACCACGATTGAATTGTCGGGTCATTAGTTCAAGAGTCTTGGCCAAAGCAGCCATATCAATCTCCTCCTCCGATCCTTCCTCACTATCGCTTTCTGCCACTAGGACCTTTTTCTTCTTTTTCTTCCTTTGAGCATCTTCTGTCACTTTTTATTTTCCTCTGTCCTGACCCTCTGTGGTGCTTCCCACCAATGCTAGGGGACCACCGACAGGGGTCATCAGCTTTGATATCCTATTTTCTTGACTTTTCAAAGTCCCAAAGAGGTCTGAGTTGGACCAAACATCGAGATCCAGTGTTGCTTTCATGGACATGGTTAGATGGATCCATTCATCATTCAGACTTTGAAGAAATCTAACATTGTTTTCTTCATAAGTTCTGTGGATGCCATACCTTTTGCACTTGTTTAATAGGGAATTGTACCTATTATATGTGTTTTGAATGGATTCACTTGGCAGAGCCTTGAATGCAAAATATTCATTGATGGATATAGCCCTGTTGTTCTTGAGGGTTTTAGCACCACCTTCAAGCTGTTTCTCCAACTCCAACCATAAGTCCTTCGATGTTTCACAGGAATCAAGGGATTGGAAGATATTGTTTGGGATAGCCATAATGATTAATCTTTTGGCTTTCTTTGCAAGTTCATGTTGTGCCTTTTCTTCTTCAGTCCATTCAATGACAGGTTTGGGATGCTGGTACTCATGAACTTCAGGAGTGTTTGCAGTGGCAGGAACACGAGGAACGATTGTCATTGGGATGAAAGGAGGATTGTGAAGAAACTCAACCAGACCAGGATCCACACCTTCGAGAAAGTGCACCATCCTGATCTTTCACTGAGGATATTCATCCGTTAGTAGAGTGGGAGGTTTTGATTGAGATCCTGCACTGAAATAGTTAACAGGGTTCGCCATTTTTTAAATGAAGAGTAAAACAGAGTATGAGGAGTTCTTTTAAGAAAGATAGGGAATGTGTCAAGCAGGAATGAATTTCTGGTATGAGGAAGGTGATAACTAACTAACTGAGCTTTGAATATGTCTTCAAAGAGTTAAACACACTTGCCTTTTGATCTACGTCAAACTAGTTGAAGTAGCTCCAGAAAACAGAGTATGTTTATGAGTGGGGATTGAGATGAAGAAACAGACTTCAAACTACTACCTGGAGCGTGGGAATCAAGTATAAAACAGGATCCTTTGATATTGAGAATCAAAGTCTTCTCTGATACGAATTGTTGATCCCAATGAATGATATTCTTAACTTGATTTGACCTTTCACTACACACAGATTAATTAAATAGAGTGCGGAAGCGGTTATATAGTGTATGAAAGGTAGAACATGCAAAGGTAGTAGACATACAATGTAATCAATAAACAGAATAGTAAAGTATTGCAAGAAATTACTCAAAGAACTGTTTCATTGATTACTGAAGAACACCAAGAACATGCACAAGTGTGTGCAAAATGCTTAGGGAAAATACAAATCTCTAATTCAGACTGTTTGTGCTCGCATGCATAAAACTCAAAGGTGGTGCTCCCATAATATACAAGAAGGATGCACCCCTTAGTACAATACAATGGCTGACATCCCATAAACGGAGTGCCACCTGGAAAGTAAAACCATCTTGCGCCGCTCCAAGGTGATTTGGAAATCTTCGTACAGCAGGCATCACGTGATTTGCATGTGATCTTGTCTTGAACTGAGTTTGAACATCTTCAAACTGTCTCTAGAGGTTAGCCATCATAGAGGCTCTGTGAGTGATCACAGAGGCTCTGTGATCTGATGATCATTATCAGGTGTGTCCTCAGGTAGTGTTGACAGATGTCTTCTGAGACTTTAACTTCTGCGGTGTACTTGGATGTTTTGTGATAGACTTTTGCGGTTCCTATACTTAGCCTATTTTTCAATACTTCTATACAATGTGATTGGAGCTAATAGTAAAACTGTAGCCATTTGTTACCTTTTGGTGACACAAGATAACAAAATCAGTGGACATAAACACCTTGTCTTTTGGCCATGTTTAATAAGGTTTCGTGACAATATATATTTTATTGTTAGCCACAGAAAATTGGCTTCATGTGTCCGTATGTCTATCTATAGTCACAGACTCTAACCGTCATAACATAAAGTCATGGTTAAAACAAAAACCTTGACTATATGTCTATATATGGCCATGGTTTTTTACTACTATTGGCCACAGTAAAAAAAGTGTCACCTCGAAGCATTTAGTCACAATTTTATTAAAACCGTGACATTATGTTTGGATGTGTTTGTTAATGGTCACAATTATTGAGTTAAGTCATGGCTAAAACTACACTCTAAGTTTATTTATGACTTTTGGCCACGGTTTAAAGCTTAACCGTGGCTGACCTGTATTTCCAAAACCGTGGCAAAAGGTCATTTTTGTACTATTGAAAAGAAAGAGGGTGAGAGATCAGAGTAAAAGAATATTAAACTCTGCACCATCTACTTTCTGAGCCGGGCAACCATATTACTAGTGTTTCACAATTCTTCGTGAACATTATTGAAACAGGCAACTAGCCCATGCCAACTCTTGATAAAAACCCCACCAGCCACTCATTTTCTTCTCAACAAGAAAATGTTTCAATATTTCAAGGGGACACAACACATAATCTATCTGATTTTCATTTGGATAATCTGGATATTGAAAAAGAAGGAAGTTTGCCCCACCTTCGCACTTCGATCATGCACAATCGAGTCTGTGTTGTACTATTGTTGTCTCAATGGTTTACACAATGTTGAGCCTCATTAAAAGAAATCATCATGTGTTTATTCTTTCTAACACTTGCACGAACACACAAGGAATTTGTTTTCTTGTCATAACGTTCATAGAAATATCTTTGTGGTGTTTCGATGATTGAATGGAAGCCCTGGGGAAGTGAACATCACAAAAGCTCCTTTCCATTGTGTATTCGTTACACACAGTGACTTCGTGTTACTGACAGGCATTATAACTGATTCATTTGTTGATTCAGGTGTTACATTCATCATTTGTCTGAATTTGCAAAGATTCGGATGAATATATTCGTTGGATCGACAGATAATTTGAGGCTCAGTGTTAAAAGATCAGTGGTCAGATACAGACATTTCTTGGTGGAAGTTTTGATGATCAATATGCTCTAATCATCAAAAAGGGGGAGATGTATACAATAAATGTTGGTTTGAGAAAGATTATTGAAAGCAGAAAGAGCAAATTTAAAGATTTCTGAAGACAAGCTAAATTTTACAGAAATTTTATTTGAAGATAATCTGCTTGAAGCAAACTAAGTGATTTTTGAAGATAATTTCTTTCCGAGGTCTGAAAGAGGTTTCTACTATCTTTGGGGGAGATTTTTACTATTTTTCAAAGACAGACTTGGAAGAGTACAAATTTTTTTTAAGGAAGTATTGTCAAAGAAAGGGGAGATCTTCAGAGTATAAAAGAGGGAGTTTGTATCGCTAAATCTTTTTCAGATTATATTGAATCCAAAGGGGGAGATTGTTAGTGCATAAATATGTTGGATGCAAGATCATAGAAGATTGAAGATCAAAGTCAAAGCTCAAAAGTCAACTCTCAAGCAAAGTCATAGTCAAGTGTAATAAAGTCAAAGTCAAGGTCTTTGTAATAGTTTGTAAGCGTGTGTTGTTTGTTTGTTTTTGTTTTTAATAGATAGGTGGTTAGGAGAACTTGTAACTTTCAGAGAAACAAGATTGTAGTTAGAGAGAGAAAGTTGTGGTTAGAGAGAGAAAGTAATTCAAATCAATTTGTAATTGAATCTTGTGATTAATCAAAATAGGTAGTTTGTTTAATCTTGTTTGTAATTGGCTTTAGTAGTAAGAACTTGATAAATCTGGGAATAATAGAGGAGGATTGTCGGCCATGAGTTTTGCAATAATCTTCTCTTCGGCAGGAGTGTGCATAATATGGTATCGCCTTCGGTAGAAGCCAAATTTCTTCTGAAGATCTTTAATGAACTTTTCAACTTCGGGTCTAAGAGCATTTCTACTCTTGTTCATGCAGTCAATAATCTCCATCCATTCGGTAATGCCATACCTTAGGAGAGAATCAAGTCTCTCAACATTCTTTGAAAGATCTTCCCTTGTGATATATAGCCGAGTAGTGTCGCATTCTCTAGATGGTTTGAGAATTTTTACATCAATAATTTTGGGAGAGGATCTTCGATTGGAGAGAGCATCATGATACCATTTGATGCACATAGCCTTGATTTCTTCATTTTCTTGGCTGATTTTTCCAAGGCACCCAGTTCCAGAAGTTGAGCATTAATAGCATCAGCCGAAACTTTTGCCTTTTCAGCCTCTTCCTCCGCCAATTTCTAAGCTAGCTCTTTATCTTTATCATGCGCAATTTAGGCTAGCTAAACCATCTTGAGCTCCTCAGCTGATAGCCCAAGATCAGAGGAGACAGTCTTAGGAGGAGGAACAAGCTTTATCCCACCACCATCGACAAACCTCTTGTTCCGAGCATCTTTAAGGCGTTTGGTTTCAACAGCTTCTTCCTCACGGGTACGTTTCTTCTTTCCTTTGTCTTTCTTCGGCTCGGGATCGCCCTTAGACTCTTCGACCTCTTTGGCAGAGTGATCGGTTCCCTTGCCTTTGGTAATATCGGCAGCGGTCGAATCACCGGTTCTTTCATTTTCTGCAGTAGCCGAAGTATCTTTTTCTTTTTCATCTTTTTCGGCAGAAGCCGAATGTTCTTTTTCTTTTTCATTAATTTTGGCAGCCGCCGACGTTTCTGTTTCTTTCGGTTGCTCCCCCTCAACCGATGGCCCTTTTTACCGATTGATTTGTTGAGGAGGAGTATTTTGAGGTTCTTCCCGATGCGCACTGGTAATATTGATGTGAGGGGTATTTTGCTCCTCCTCAGATGGTTTCTCCCCCTCAGTGTGTGCCGGAGAAGAAAGCCCAGCCTTGGCCGACACACGGCCTAGTCGGCCATCGATGCTACGAAGACAGACACGATCATCAGGACCGAAAGCAGCATCGGTCATATCATGATCCAGAGAATCAACACAATACTGAGCAACAGAGGCAGGCATACTGTCAAGCTTAGCATTGATCTTAGAAAGAGCCTCCAGAAGTTGAGCATTTATCTGATCCTGATTAGTGGCCCGTTGCCGAAGAGAAGTAAGCTCTTGATCCCAAGCATCAGAAGTATATTTGAGAGCGGCCACTGACACGTTAAGATCGGCATGACCCTTGATGATCTGCTCCAAATGCTTAATAACAGCATCCAAAGCATCGCCGAGAGAATTGGCCAGAGTCTGAATATCCTGCTCCATAGCGTCCATGCATTTAAAAAACTCAGTTTGAACTTTGAGGATCTCATCACTATGTTCTTTGAGAAGGTATGGTAATAAGAGACTTATTGTTGGCCTCCAAATTACCCATGATTTTAGTGTGCTGAATAGCACCCTTTTCTAGAAGGGTGAGACGATGACCGGTAGAGGCAAGAAACCGCTCATACTTCGCTCGTAAGTTGGCAAATTGAGTGCCAAGCATTCGGTGCTACCGATTAGTGTCAAGAATATCGGCAAGCACATGTGGAGGGATGGAAATATGAGGTTGAGGGATTCAGGAACATATGGTGTTGCGGATGGTCCCGCTCGTTCGGCAATGGGGGATGGTGTGTGATGAGGTAAGGTGCGGTGAGGTGCAATAGGTTGTCTTTTATGAGGGAAGTCAGGTGGGGAATCGGGTGAGGAAGAGGCAGAGTGTGGGGGTGAGTGTTTGGGAGTGGAAGAAGGTTCCGGTGGTGAGGATTGCTTTGGTGATTGTTTGGGTGAAGGTGATTTGTCGGCATTGTTCATGGCTTTCGAACCAATTTCCTTTGGAGAAGGGGGTTGTTATTCGGTGGCATCGTATGAGGTGGTGTCATGGAAGATCATTTCCAGAAAATCATTGTTACCCTTGGAACCGACCCTTGGAATGGCCGATTCTTCATCGAGTTATGCAGAATCATCGAGTATAACCCCGGGTGATAGGCTGTGATGTGGAGAAGAGGAACGTTGGTCCGGGGGAAGAGACTAACTCATCTTCATCCAACAATTGAAATGTTGGTGAAGGTTTAGTCGGGGTCCCCGCTTGTACAGCCAAACACTTTTGAGGGGGAATGGAGGAGGTAGGTTTGGGCCCAAATGGGAGAATTTCAACTTCAGTCGATTGTTGAGAATCGGTAGAAGGATTGTGTGGTTTGGCCATGAATGGTTTCCAAAGCCTCTTAGAATGAGACTTAGGAGGGGATTTAAAGCCCCGCCACTTTAGAGAAGAAGAGGATGTGACATGGGTAGTCTCCGAAGGCTTTTTCGGAGATAGTGTCATTACAGCAAGTGCAGCGACACCAGTAGCCTTTTTAGTTTTCTTTTTTTAGGCAACCATTTTGGCTCGGGAAAAAGTGGGAATAGGGGCCACCGAAATATCGTCGCCTAGTGATTGGTGAGGCCTTTCAGCTTCCACATCTACTGGAGCACCCCAAATCGGATTGGGAGAAGTAGCAAAAGAGATCATACCTGCAGTCAAGGGATTGTCGGTAGCCTTCGCACCTTTTCTCAAGACTTGTTTGCCAAGTTGATTAGGTTGCAAGTCATACACAATGGTAGGCTCTCGGAGATCAGCGTCGGCAACAAGGTGTTCCGCCAACTTATGTTTGATGATAAGTGAGAGGAATCGGGGAAGAGCCACGTGATTAGAGCGGGAAAGGGAGGTAACAGTAACAATCGAGTCAAAAATGACTTGAGCAAAGTCGATAGGCCGTGTAAACATAAGTGCATGGGCCAACCTAGTGACATGAGCCGAAGATTGATCCCACACGGAATTTTTGTGGGAAATGTAGTAAATGAGATGTGAGAAGAAGAAATTCCATACCCAGCCCATGTTTTTGCGAAGTAAAGTCCCGGTTCCTTTGCCCTTTCCGTCATGAACATAGTTCAGGGCCACGATAACCTCCTCTTGCTCCTGATTATTAGGGAAAGGATAAAAAGGTTGGAAGACAGGAAGTTAAAGGATTGATCGCACATCTTCAACCCCAAATGAAAGATCGGGATGTTCAGAGTCTGAGAGAATGGAGGCGGATACCTGGTGGATTTCTTCATTGTAGGAGCACGTCAGCTAGAAGATACCAAGGAGCATTTTGCTCATTTTGGTAGTAGTAGTAAGAGCATGGCGAAGAGGTGATGTTTGAAGGAAGATAGACACCTGGTTGAACTTCGGGTGATCGATATCAGCAGTGAGGCGAACAATGTGATTGCATGCGAGGAACACAAGGGAATCCCTAGTGAGTGGTGTGTTATTTCTAGACTTGGATGTCTTGGAGGATGCCATTGATGAATGCTTTGAGAAAATATTTGCAGGTTAGAGAGAGAGCTTGAGAGGTTGAAAATGGTGATAAAAGATAAAAAGTAAGAAGAGGTGAGATATATATATATATATACTTGGAGGGAAAGGACGAATTTAAAAATGGGATTAAAGGAAATTAATTAATCCCAAAAAAAATCATGATGATGGATAGGGGTGTAGGTCGTAGGTAGTGGAAGGGGCCGATAACGGCTATGTCAAATACGTGGGGGTTGCCAAACGTCGTGTCTCTGACACACGAGTCAATCCGTGACACGTGTAACTTCGAGATTGGGGAAATCAAAGGTAACGAAAGAGGTTCAACAATGAGAAGATAAGAACAAATACGTCAGCATCATAGGCATCGAACTATATTCGGCAAGATAAGAACAAATACGTCATCATCATAGGTGTCAAACTATATAAGAGGCTTGAGGATTACCGAAATGGTGTGTATTCGGTAGGCATGATGCTTGCCAAATTTGTAGGATAGTATTTCGGCAGGGGTTAGGTTTACCGAAAGGTTGAGGTTACAGAGGGTGGAGGAGAAGGACTCTTCGGCAAGCCTTTCTTCGGTAGTCGTGAGGCTTATCAAAAATAGAGATTTGGAAGAGTATAAAGTAGAAGTTTCGGTAGTGAGCTTTGCTACCGAAAAAGGCTTATATATATATATATATTTTTTTTTTTTATTCAAAATTTAACATACCTAGAGATCTAATAAGGAAGTTTAATCTTGTTTCATTGAGAGGCTTGGTAAAGAGATATGTCAACTGGAGATCTGTAGGGATGAAGTGTAACTCAATATCACCTTTAGACATATGATCTAAGATAAAGTGTATCTGATATCTATGTTCTTTGATCTGGAGTGAAGCACCAGGTTGTTGGTAATAGCCATTGCACTTGAATTGTCACATAGTATGAGGACTTGGGAGTAGAATTCATCATAGTCTTGTAGTTGATTCTTCATCCACAGGATCTGAGCACAGTAACTTCCAGCTGCAACATATTCAGCTTCAGCGGTAGAAGTGGAGACTGAATGTTGTTTCTTACTTGACCAGCTGACCAAGTTTCCACCTAGCAATTGGCAGCTTCTAATTGTACTCTTCCTGTCTACTTTCGATCCTACAAAGTCAGAATCTGAATAGCCAATTAGATCAAAACCTGAGTCTTTGGGATACACAAAGACCCAGATTCATGGTACCTTTTAGATACCGAAAGATGCATTTTATAGGATCCAAGTGTGATTCCTTAGGATTGGCTTGATAACGCACACATAGACAGGTATCATACATAATATCTGGTCTGCTAGCAGTAAGATAAATAAGAGAACCAATCATTCCTCTATAATTGGTGATGTCAACTGGTTTACTAGCTGAATCAGCATGAATTTTAAGAGGTGGTGCCATAGGAGTTTTCATTGGGGAGCAATTTTCAAAATTAAACTTCTTAAGAAGGTCACGAATGTATTTACTTTGGTTTATGAAAATCCCTTCAGAAGTTTGTTTGATTTGAAGACCAAGAAAGAATGTTGGCTCACCCATCATACTTATCTCATATTTACTCTTCATGAGAGAGGCAAACTCTTGACAAAGAGACTCGTCAGTAGCACCAAAAATGATATCGTCCACATAGATTTGAACAAGAATAATATTAACTTTGGTCTTCTTGAGATAGAGAGTGTTGTCAATCTTACCGCGGGTATATCTGTGGAGAGAATAAAGTCTGATAGAGTTTCATACCGGGCACGAGGAGCCTGTTTGAGACCATAGAGAGCTTTATCCAATTTGAACACATAGTCTGGATGAGTTGGATCTTCAAAACCAAGAGGTTGCTTCACATAAACTTCTTCAGCAAGTTCTCCATTGAGAAATGCACTTTGAACATCCATTTGAAAGATCCGAAAGTTCTTGTGTCATGATCTAGAAAGATTCTTATTGCCTCAAGTCTAGCAACAGGAGCAAAGGTTTCATCATAGTCAATTCCTTCCTCCTGTCGGTATCCTTAAGCAACAAGGCTAGCTTTGTTTCGAATGGCAGTGCCTTATTCATCCATCTTGTTTCTAAAGACCCACTTAGTACCAATGATGGTCTTTCCAGAAGGACGAGGAACAAGTCTCTAGACCTTGTTCCTTTCAATTTGAGAGAGCTCTTCTTGCATAACAGTGATCCAGCATGGATCGGCTAGAGCATCTTCAACTTTATTGGGTTCCATGACAGAGAGAAAATTCACATAGAGGCTAATATTTCCAATCCCTCTTCTTGTTTTAACACCAGCCTGTTGATCAACTATGATTTTTTCAATGGGGTGATCTTTGGTCCATTTAGTGGCTGGTGGAAGAGGAGCAACAAGTGGTTTTGGAGAGTATGAGGGGGAGGGTTCGGTAGGAAAGTTGTAGGTAGATTGAGAAGGAGTGGTTTGAAAAATAGGTTCGACAGGGAGTTTAGATACTACAATCTGATGGTTTGGTTCGGCAGGGGATGAGGATGAAGGTTGGTTATTTTAAGAAGGGAGATCTGCCGAAAATGGGACAGATGAGTATCCTGTCGAATTTGGATTATGAGTATCTTCTCCTACACACGAAGTTATCCATAAATACAATTCATTGTCATCATAAGAGAGAGAGAGGATGACTTATGGCATTAAACTTTACATGTATTGATTCATCAATACATTTCCTTCGAAGATTGTAGACTCTATAGGCTTTTGAAGTGAGAGAATATCCCATTAAGATTCCTTCATCAGCCTTAGGATCAAATTTCCCAAGATGCTCTCGGTCATTTAGAATGAAACACACATAGCCGAAAACATGAAGGAAGTTGATATTTGGCCATAAAAGACTTCATAGGAAGTCTTGTTGTGTCTTTTCACAATGATAGACCTATTTTGGGTGAAGCAAGCTGTGTTGATAGCTTCAGCCCAAAGATAAGTTGGAAGATTAGATTCACTTAGCATAGACCTAGCAGCTTCACATAGAGTTCTGTTCTTTCTTTCCACAATGCCATTTTATTTTGGTGTTCTGACAGCTGTAAAGATTTGGGAGATGCCTTTGTCATTAAAGAAAGCTTCCATGGTAGAATTTCTAAATTCTGTGTCGTTGTCACTTCTAACAGATTGTATAAGTTGACCATTAAGCACTTTAGACTTCTTGATAAAGTTGATGATTTCTTCAGAAGTGTCACCTTTGTACCTGGGAAAGGATACCCAAGTGTAACGTGTAAATTCATCAGCCATTACAAGAATATACCTTTTTCCACCTAGTCTTGGAGTGCTGATAGGGCCAAATAGATCCGTGTGCATCATTTGAAGAGGTGTGGTGATGGAAAAACACTGCTTGGTTTTGAAAGAGGACTTGGTCAGTTTCCCTTTCTCACACGCTGCACATAGCTTTTCTTTAGCAAATGAGAGTTTCGGAATTCCTACCACTAGCTCTTTGTTGGATAGAGCATTTAACGTCTTAAAGTTAAGATGAGAGAGACGTTTATGCCAGAGCCAGTTTTTCTTTTCAGAATATTCAGAGATGAAGCATATGCTTTCTTATTCTGCCGATTTGTAGCTCATGTTGAGGATATACACATTGTCTTTTCTAGAGCCAGATAGGATAGTGTGATAGTTTCTGTCCGTAATGAGACAGTCGTCTATTCTGAAGATCACATAGTAACCCAAATCACATAGTTGACTAATGCTTAGAAGATTATACATTAGTCCTTCCACATAGGCAACTTTATTGAAGGTGATGGAACCATTTGAGAGAGTTCCATAACCTTTAGTGGAACCACGAGAATTGTCACCAAAGGTCACAGTTGGTCCCTTTTTAATCACATAGTTTATTAGGAGAGATTTGTTGCCAGACATATGACACGAGCACCCACTATCGAGATACCATGTGTGTTGATGTCCAATGACCTGCAATCACAAAGAAATCAGTCCTTTGGTACCCATTTTGAGGTGGGTCCTTTAGGGTTAGAAGAGACAGAAGAAGAAACATCCTTATTATATCTTTCAATTCGTTCTTTTGGGCAATCTTTTGCCAGATAAAAAGTGTCACCACAGTTGTAGCATTTTCGATAAATGAACACCTTTTTAGATTCTTGACAAGTCACTTTCGTTTTTCCCTTGGATTTGACTTTGAGAGATTTGGAGGGAGTAGGAAGAATACTAGTCATGGTACCTAGAATTCCCTTCTCAGAAAAGGGAAGAGAAGAGATAGAAATTCCCTTGGATTTTGGCTTCTTCAAATTTACAGATATGGGAATAAACTCAATAGGTGGAGCATGAGATTTACCTTTGGAAAAAGGTTTTATCTTTCTTTTTAGAGGAAGGTCAATGATAACAAATTTTCCTTTATCAGGAGGAGTAGGTTTCTTAGACGAAGAGGAAGAAGAAGAGGCTTCATCAAGATTCATTGTTTTGAAAAGATCATTCACGGGTTTAACAATATCATTCGAATCTTGATCCTCCTCAGGTTGAGGTTTGGTTTGTTTAGCAGAAATAAAAATTTCAAACTTTCTAGAATCACGAAGATCTATAGAATACACAGAGCCAAAATCTCCTGAGTCAGAATCAGTACACTCGGGAGAGTAGGATGGTAGTTTAGAAGGAGAAGGATGGATCTGAGAATAAAAGGGAATCTGAGAAGAAGGATAATCAATATCCATTTTACCTTAGCCAAGACCAAATTTATCATCACCAGTTACCTGGTCTTGAAAAATCTTTTCAAGATTCTTAGAGGAGGTTTTCCATTTGCTAACAATTTCTTGTTCTTTCTGAAGACGTTTAAACAGTTTATTTTTCTCTTTTGCAAGGACAAAGTTGATGGTTTTCATATCTTCTAAATCAACTTTGGTTTTGTCAAAATGTTTTAACTGAGACAAACAGACTTGTAGTTGAGAGAAGAGAGACTTGATCTGAGCATTTGCTCTTTTCTTTGCATCTTTTTGATTATGATAAATAATAGTTAAAGAGTCATAGGCTTCGATCTTTTCATAATTTGAGAGAGAGTGAAAGGGATGTACCTGAGAAGAAGAGGAAGAATACGCAGCAGAGAAGTTCATTGTTGTATCAGTATCCTTGGCATAGACTGCATCATCTAGCTTTGCCATAAGACACTTGCTTGAAATCTCCTTTTCGCTTTCGGAAGTGGGTTCATCGACCTAGTCATGGGATTCGGCCATTAACCCCTTTCCTCTTCGGTGTGAGATTTCATTTCTCTCTTTTTCTCTTTTGTACATTGCTTTGTAGTTTTCAGCTTGATCAGAATTTTCTTTTATGGAAGAGGAAGAAGATTTTCGAGAGTGAGATCGACCTGTAGAGATAGATCTTAATCTTCTTCCTTTGGAAGAGTTGGAAGAGTTTGATTTGAATTTCCTTGGAGGATTGCTTCTGCACTCAGATGCAAAATGGCCTTTCTTGCCACATGCGTAGCATTCCTCTTGGGATTTATCCATAGAGTTCTTAGAGGAGAAGAAAGATTTTCTTTTAGTTCTAAAACGGTTAGAAGGGTGGTTGTTTCTGAACTTAGAAAACTTGGCCAACATGACCATTTTCTCAGTCATATGATCAACTGAAGTTTCTTCACCCTCATCATCGACCTCACTTAGATAGGCCTCTAAATGGTGATCTGAGTCATTATGAATCTCTCGATCAGAATCATCTGAAGGATAGGTGATGCGAGGGATACACATAGATCTTGGAGCTAGCACTAATAAGAGCCATATAAGGGGCTTTTATCTCTTTTATGATAGTCTTCCTTTGAATTCGGGTTTGCTCATAATTAAAGAGAGTTCCATAAAGCACAGTAAGAGGAAGATGATCAAGATCCTTGGTCATCTTCATGCAAGTACAGATTTTCTGCCAAAAATCTGGGAGTCCATCCATAAATTTGCATGGGACTTCCTCATTATCATATAATCTCCCTAGTAACTTGAGATCATTAAGAAGACTGTTGAAACGGTTGTAGTAGTCAGAAATAGATTCTCCCTTTTCATGGGAGAATAGTTCGTACTTGCGTACGAGAGAAATCTTTTTGCTTTTCTTTACTTGGCAGTAGAGAGGTTGACCAAGGACTTATAAACTTCATCGAGAAGGGAAAGAGCAATGATTGCTCGAACTCTAGAGTCAAGAACTTAAGGCGCTTGTCTTCCCCAGTGTATTCTTTGGGCTTTTTGACAATATATCGCCCAGTGGCAGAAGTTCTTTCCTCATCCGAAGAGTCATCGGAATCTTGTAACACAATATCCTTGTCTTTGTCCTTTTCTTTTTCCTTGTCCTTGGAAGATTTTTGAAATCTGTCAAAGACTTTAGGAATGATAGGACCATCACGAAGAACAGTAAGAAAGCGAGTGTTAACACCCTCTAGAAACAACATCATTTGACTTTTCCACAGGGAAAAGTTGTTTGGGTTGAATCTTGGAGGTTTGGTTATGGAGTCATTGTCAACAGAAAAAGGGTTTGGGAAGAAGAATCAACTTTAGCATTGGACGGTGATGCCATTGCAGGTCTGGTTTATTAGATTAAACCAACCGCTATGATACTACTTGTTAGTCCCAAGTAAGCAAAACAAGTGTTGTAGAAGGGGGGGGGGTTTGATTACAATACACAAAATTTTTACTTAATTTTAATTCGTTATAGATATTAAATATCAAGAATTACACTTAGTTTACAAAACGATTGTTGCGGAAAAGAATACTTAAAACTATCCTAACAATCTAGCACTTTGAAACTTTTAGGAACACAACTTTAAAGAACACAAAGACAAAAATCTATGCATGAGAGAAAACTATCAACTTGCTTGAATGCACTTAGATTTTCTTGAGCTTAAAGCGTTAGTTGCATGGAGAGGTCTTCACCCTTTATATACTACCCCATGCATTAAATGCAAAGGAAACTTTTCATTTATTGGATGGGTAGTTGAGATTTCTTCAATAAATTATGAGATATTTGAAGTGACATATCAAAATACAAAAGGTGACATTTGTACTATGATAAGACAATATCTCAATAAAATATACCTGGTACAAATCTTTTTAAGATCTTTTAGGAAGAATGTCTTAATCAAATCAGAACTCAAGTGAATATCCTCTATGCAATAGAAATTTCCCTTCCTTTTGTTAGAAGAACATTAGAAATGAGGAAGTATATTCAAATCGTGAGGATTTGCCATAAATGTATTACCGAATAAGAGATATTCAGAAATAGGTAGTTCTACCGAAGGATCAGCAGAGGATGCCAATAGAGAAGTAATCGACAGGGATATCCTCTGCCGAACATGAGAGCAATCGGCAGAGAGAAGGTCTGTCGAAAATGTTACATATTTTCGGCAGATGTAGCTTGTTTCTCTTGATGTTTATCTTGATCCACATCAGTAGACTTACTTCATGTTGAATTCGGTTGTTCTTCGATTCACCGATCTTTTAAAACACATTTAAGCTATTACAAAGAACCATAAGATATCCTAAGAATGAAAGTGTACAACATTTTACAGATATACAATTACAAGCCAAAAAGGGGAGGTCATCTTCAAATCTTAGATGACAACAATCTCCTCCTATTTGATGATGACATCCCATACTTAGATAATAGAGAGATATATGAATAATACATTTTGACCCTGTTCTTACTTTTTTTTGGGTTATTTTTCACATAAACCATTCTTTTTGTTTCTTTTTGGATTTTCTTAAAGTATCCGACATTTACATATACAAAAGAATGAAATAATGAACTATACAAGATATTTACTTCAAAACTAAAATTGTACTTTGTATTAATCTTGTGCGAAGATTACAATAAAAAACCAATGAAAAGACAAGTACAATAAAAGTGAAGATAGAAAAATAGAATTATTCAAAGGGAAGACGAGGAGTGACATCTCTTCTTTTAAGTTCATCTGTGACAGCCTTGTAGAGATCCATTACGCCCATTGGGATGATTTGAAGAATCCCACTCAGAAAGATAGTATCAGCAAGAGGAATCTGTCTTGATCTAAAGAAGAAAATCTGGCTGAAGCCATCGTTGACGAAGATTCCATGGATAGGCTCATAAAGAACTGTGGTAGAAGGTTGAGGCACCAAAGTCGGTAAGGATAAGTCAAGATTGGAAATATTTGAAAATTTCCCTTGCTTGGCCATTTGAAAGAACACTTCCTCCTTTTTGGAGGACTTCGACTTCGACTTGGATGGAGAGGATTGTCAAGCATGAGTTTTGCAATAATCATCTCTTCGGCAGGAGTGTGCACAATATAGTATCGCCTTCGGTAGGAGTTGAATTTCTTCTGAAGACCTTTAATGAACTTTTCAACTTCGGATCTAAGAGCATTTCTACTCTTGTTCATGTAGTCCATAATCTCCATCCATTCAGTAATGTCATACCTTAGGAGAGAATCAAGTCTCTCAACATTCTTTGAAAGATCTTCCCTTCTGATATATAGTCTAGTAGTGTCGCATTCTTTAGAAGGTTTGAGAATTTTTACATCAATAATTTTGGGAGAGGATCTTCAGTTGGAAAGAGCATCATGATACCATTTGACGCACATAGCCTTAATTTATTCATTTATCTTGGCTAATTCCTCCAAGCCAGTGAGTTCCAGAAGTTGAGCATTAACAACATCAGCCGAAACTTTTGCCTTTTCAACCTCTTCCTCCGCCAATTTCTGAGCTAGCTCTTTATCTTTATCTTTATCGTGCGCAATTTGGGCTAGCTCATCCTTCATGAGCTCCTCGGCCGATAGCCTAGGATCCGAGGAGACAGTCTTAGGAGGAGGAGCAAGATTTATCCCACCACCATCGGCAAACCTCTTGTTCTGAGCATCTTTAAGACTCTTGGCTTCAGCATCTTCTTCATCAGGGGTACGTTTCTTCTTTCCTTTATCTTTCTTCGGCTCGGGCTCCCCATTAGACTCTTCGACCACTTTGTCAGAGTGATCGGTTCCCTTGTCTTCGGTAATATCGGCAGCGGCCGAATCACCGATTCTTTCATTTTCGGCAGGAGCCGAAGTATCTTTTTATTTTTCATCTTTTTTGGCAGAAGCCGAATGTTCTATTTCTTTTTCTTTAATTTCGGCAGTCGTCGACGTTTCTGTTTCTTTCGGTTGCTCCCCCTCAACCGATGGCCCTTCTTGCTAAATGATTTGTTGAGGAGGAGGATTTTGAGGTTCTTCCCAATGCGCACTGGTAATATTGATGTGAGGGATATTTTGCTCCCCCTCATATGATTTCTCCCCTTCAGTGCATGTCAGAGAAGAAAGCCCAGCCTTGGCCAACACACGGCCTAGTCGGCGATCGATGTGACGAAGACAAACATGATCATCAGGACCTAAAGTAGCATCGGTGATATCAAGATCCAGAGAATCAGCACAATATTGAGCAACAGAGGCAGGCATACTGTCAAGCTTGACATTGATCTTAGAAAGGGCCTCTAGAAGTTGAGCATTTATCTGATCCTGATTAGTGGCCCATTGCCAAAGTGAAGCAAGCTCCTGATCCCGAGCATCAAAAGCATCTTTGAGAGCGGCACTAACACGGTAAGATCGGTATGACCCTTGATGAGCTGCTCCAAATGCTTAATAACAACATCCAAAGCATCGCCGAGAGGGTTGTCCAGAGTCTGAATATCGTGCTCCATAGCGTTCGTGCATTTAAAGAACTCAATTTGAAATTTTTATTTTGGACAATTTGATTTTGTAATTGGTCAGAAATTTTTAAACTACTTATTTCATTGAGTAAGTATTTTGCTTGATTAACTTTATTATTCAGATTATTTAATTCTGAAAAAGAGATTGGATTGGTAAATTTGAAAAATATTTCTTTATCTAAAACTTTTGTACAAATTCCATCTTCATTAATTGTAAAAAGGTATAATAGAGAAATGAATGGGGTTCCTAATATCAAAGTAGAAGTTAGGTTTTTTGTTAAAATTAAAGAGGTTTTATAACAATAGTCATTGTTACATATATGAACATCTGTAACTTCATATTTGATATATAATGAAGATCTACTTGTTGTTGACAAGCGATTAGCAGTTTTTTCATAGTATTTGGTAGGGATGATTCCTTCTTGAATGCAGTTCATATCTGCACCACTATCTATTAAAACTAAAATTGTTATTTTGAAATCATTTGCAATACAAAGATTTACATATGTATTCCATCTTTCAAATGATATAATTTTTGAAATTTTTACTATTTCTCTTGGTTCTGTATTATTAATTTTATTAATCTTTTGATTATTGTTTTTATTAATGTCTTCTGTATTAACAATAATTTCTTTATTTTTCTCTACTCTAGATAATCTCTCTTTTATTAGTCTAATTTCGGTTTTAACAGATTTTAATTCTTCTTGTAAGTCTTGAACAGACACTGGGGTATTTGTTTTAGAGAATATTTTATATATTTCTTGAAGGTTAAAAGGTTCATTTGAAATTATAGGTTCATTTTTATTATAATTAAAAAATTTATTAGAAACTTCCTCTGTAAGTGCTTTGTCTTGAATTTTTTCTAAAAGGTCTAAGACTTCTCTATCTTCATTAGTAATGACATTTATCTTATTAGAGGTGCAATTTCCTATACATCCACAATCTGATTCTGACTCATCTGTTGTTGAATAAATTTTGACAACTGTTAGATATTAGTTTCAATCAATTTGTAATGTAATGTTGACTTTTGTAAGTTGATGTTTGACCTTTTGTATCCTTGTGTTTGTATAAGGTTATGGCTTGTATAACCCATATAAATACCTTTTGTCTCTTGTAAGCTTGTAAGTACGAAGTGTAAGCACCTTGTCTAAGTCTTGTAACAATTCTGTGAGACATATGAATACAAAGACTTGTGACAAATTCTCTCTCTAGAATCTTTATTTAATCTTGTTCTTTGATTGTCAAATATGCTTGAAATCTAGAACAACAATTGGTATCAGAGCTGAATCAGATTGAATTGGAAGAATCAACAACATCAATTTTTGCAGAAAAATCGATTTCCATAATGGGAAGTTTACTGTTCACGAGTTTACTGTTCCATTGATCAAATCTTGATTTTGTAATGTTTTGAATGTAAATTTCATTGCACTGTAATCGCCTAGTGACATAGAACACATTCTATTCACACTTTAATCACAAAATCACAATGTTTCAAAGTCAATTTGATCAAACTTGTAATTTTTAGAATGTTGTTGCTTTCGCACTGTTCATGATCAAATTCATTTGATTGTGATTGTTCTTGGAAGAATTGATGCACAAGAGTTGTTTTCGATCATATTGTGATCAAATAGTCAAATTTTGGTGATCTAGTTCCAAGATTTGGGTTGAAATCAGTGGAAAATTTGAAGAAAACATTCAAGATCCAGAGAATTCGCATAGAAATGAAGAACTCGCATGTTGAGGAATTCGCATGAAACTTTGATTGAAAGTTTCTAGGGACAGAGTTCTCATAAAGGCTCATACGAAAAGTTCAGATTTCGCAAAAAGCCTTATACGAAAAGCTCAGAAATTCGCATCTAGAAGTTGGAATTTTTTCCAAGACAAGAATTCGCATCGATACGAATTGTTCAAGCCTGGGAAAGTTTCTAAGGAAGGAATTCGCGTCACAGTGGAAGACTTATGCGAAAAGTGAAGAATTCGTACATAGCTTCATACGAAAAGTGCATAATTCGCACATAACTACATGCGAAAAGTGAGGAATTCGCATATAGTTACATGCGAAAAGTGAAGCATTCTTATCCTTTGATATATGAATTCTTGTGTGTGCGAATTATGTTGTGAGTGTTGTGCGAATTCCATACTTAGTTTAATTTTGAGTGATTTTTATGTGATTCTTAAAGGTTGATTCTTCTGATTATCTGACTAACGATCTTTTCAAATATTATTTTCTGATATATTTTCACAATGCTTTACACAGATGAAAAAGGAAACACCGTTTTGACAAAAAGAGACTGTGCAGTGGCATACATGCCTGAGATACCTCTGCTAGAAGAAGAGAATGCAAAGCTTAAACTTCAGAACTCAAAACTGAAAGCTGAGATTGAGAGTCTGAATGTCAAACTGAAGAAAGCTGAGATTCAAGTATCTACATATCAAGAAAAAGGAAAAGATTGGTTAAAGAAGGTTGATGAGAGAAGTAAGGAAGAGAAAGTTGAACTAGAGAAATCTTTCAACCAAAGATTATATGATCTTTCAAGAAATGATGAAAAGGAAAAGAAATATCTAGAAATCAGATGTACTAAACTTTCCGAACAAGTTTCTGAATTTGAGAAAATTGTTATATTTGAAAGAGATATTTTTGAAAAGGAAAAGAAAAATACTGAAAGAAAAAATATTTCTCTTTTCAAAGAAATTTCTGAGAAAAATCAGAACTTGGAAAAAGATTTTGAATCTGAAAGGAAATTTTTTGAAGATGAAATTTCTAAACTGACAAACAAGTTAGCTACTTTATCTACAGATATTTTGAAAGGACAGAAGAGTAGATCTGATCTGCAAAGCAAGTTTGATAAACTTTGTAATGAAAAATCCAAGTTGAATGACAAGATCAAACCACTTGAGATAGCTAATGCTGATTTGTCAAACAAAATAACAGCTGATATAACTGATTTACCCTTTTATGATGATTCAACAGAATCAGTATGTTCTTTTCAATCAATTTCAAGCTTATTTCAAAAGATGATTTTCAAGAAAAAGAATGTTAAATCAGAAATCTTGACACCAGATCAGATTAAATCTCCTAGTTCCTTTTATGTTAAATCTGTTGATAAACATGCTGCTTATTTTTCAAAATTTGGATTTAGAGCATCTGAGAAAGATAAGATGATCTAGGTTGTAAAGGGATCTCCTGAATCAGTCAAATACCAGGAATCATCTGCACAAGCTTCAAAGACAAACAAGAACAAAGTTGCAAAAGGTAAATCTTTTACTCCTGATTACATCAAGTCTACAAAGCATCTGATTAGGTTAGCTAAAAGAAAACTTTGATGTTCTTACTGTTGTACTGATGATTTGTACACAAAGAACACATAAGTAACTACTAGTATGGTTCTTACAAGAATTATTCTAACACTGCATATCATATAGGTGGAAACCACTCAACGAAGTTTTCACATACTAACAAAGATGGACCCAAATTCATATAGGGTACCAAAACCTATTCAACCTGTGTTGCATGAATCCACACTCAAGAAGGAGTGAAAGGACAATGACTTCTAAGTAAAGCAGCTTAGGACTCAATCCTCAATGTGAAAGGATAATGGTTTCTGATTACAACAGATTAGGACCCGATCTTCAATGTCAAGAGATGACTTCTGAACACAGCAGTTCAGGACAGTCTTCAAAGAATTGTACTGAAAGAATCTTTGAATGTCAAATTTGTTTTAAGGGAGTATTTCTTATCTCTAATGAGTTACTAGGAAGATTGTGCTTACATTAGGATTTTAGGGAGATTGGATTTTCAAAGAATATTTTTCTAAGGGAGAAACAGATTTAATATGATATATTTTTTTGAAAAGGGAGAAACAGAGTTACATTGTTATATCTTTTATTTCAAAAGGAGAAACAACTTTAAAGGAAGAAAGAAATTCATATTGTTATATTTTGTTTTGTATGCAGATATGAAGGGGGAGCATATATCTACATGTACTAAAAGATCCATCTCATGTTCAGGGGGAGCAACAAGATATTAAACAAACAATTGTTGTGATAAGGGAGAAACAAATCAACGAGAACAAACCAGAGATCAAGTCAAGGGGGAGCATAGACAAGAAAATCATGTCAAGTCAAGGGGGAGCACTTTACAGAAATATTTTCAAAAAGGGTTGTAAGTTCAAGAGAGTAAGGGGCCGTTTACCAAAAACTTACCCGGGTAAGCGCTTACCGGTAAAACTCAACACTAGCACCTACTTATCGGGTAAGATTTTAGTCCAAGAAAACAATATCTTATGCAACAACTTTTCAGTAAGTGCTAATCGTGGTAAGAGTCTTCGTCATCACTTACCGGGTAAGACTCTCTGTGTTTGCTATAACTCTTACCAGGTAAGATCTTTGGTCCTTGCGTTATTTATCCACTAAGGTAATATGACTTGATAAGCGCTTACCCAAGTAAGTGTTTTGTAAACGACCCCTAAGTGTGTTTGTGTGTGTAAATTTTTTTTGGAAATTAAAATGAGTTTAAAATGTCAATTTTGGAAGGTTTCCATTATTGGAAAGTTTCTATTTTTGGCAAGTTTTGAAAAAGTTTCCATTTGTAGCAAGTTTCCATGTTTAGAATGTTTTTCAAAAGTTGGAAATGTTGCTAAGTCCATAATTCGCATACAGTGCCATGCGAATTCTGAGGATTTCGCACATTGTATCATGCGAATTGTTGGATTTCGCATAACATGGCATACGAATTCTAACTTTTCGCATCTCTCTATATGCGAGAAGTGAGTAATTCGCACCTAATGTCATGTGAATTGCTTGTTTTGCACAGAATTCGCATATAGCTTCATGTGAATTCTCACACACCATTGTCTTATCTCTTTGCAAGCCAATTCGCATCCCTGTGTCATGCGAAAAGTGATTCGTTAATCAAATCGTGCCACGTGTCTATTCATTCTTTGAGTATAAATATGTCACTTATCATTTTTTTTTCACCATCACTTTTCGAAGTATCAATCTTACACGAATTCTTCAGAGCACTGAGCCCTTAAACCCTATTCTATGAATCCTTCGATTTTCAAACTTCGATCTTCTTTGTTCATCGTTTCAAGGTTAATTCTTGTTGTATTTTTATTTTGTTTGTTATCTTTTTGTTGTTTGGTGTTTAATTCTTGTTGTATTTTTATTTTGTTTGTTATCTTTTTGTTGTTTGGTGTTTAATTCTTGTAGGGTACCCCGACTGGATTAGATTTTAGGGTTTTTGATTCTTCGTTGGACTGTTCATATTCATATTCGAATGGACTTTGAATATTCAAATATTGGACCTTGAATCTGTTCTATAATGTTCATTTGGATTTTTAGGAACATTAATATGTTATAGTTGAACTTTGTTAAACATAAATTGTTAGGTCATGAATTCGCAATTAATCAATGTAGAAAGATTGAACAATAGGTAGATTGGTTTTAGATTCTTCGTTGGACTGTTCATATTCATATTCGAATGGACTTTGAATATTCAAATATTGGACCTTGAATCTGTTCTATAGTGTTGATTTGGATTTTTAGGAACATTAATATGTTATAATTGAACTTTGTTAAACATAAATTGTTAGGTCATGAATTCGCAATTAATCAATGTAGAAAGATTGAACAATAGGTAGATTGGGTTGGATAATGAATGTATTATTCACACCCTAGAGAGAGAAAGAGTTTCTCTCTCTAAAAACACTTACAAACTTGAATGTCTACATTTTAAATGAAAGTTACAAACAAACTACAAAACATCTCCTATTTATACCCCAATCACCCATGTTACACATTTTAGCCCAACCCATTATGCTAATGACAAAGCCTTTTTCACTAAGGATGACTTGACAAAACTTTCTAAATACAGTACATTAACATTCTCCCCCTAAATGGACTTTGAGTAAATGTGGACAGTAACCTAAACTGAGTGCACATAAAGAAAACTTTTAACTTTAGTAAACCCAACACATTCCTTAATGCCCACAAGAATGATATGTGTGGATTATGACATGACATCCAAAATGCATCTTTAGTATATAACATCAAATTTGTCTTTGACCGCGACTTGAATAGGAATACAGCTTAAGAACTTAATCTGGTATGTTTGTCGGAGGATGCAACTTGTAGCAAACACTACTGGGCAGGGTAGAAGATTTATCTGAGGAAAAATTTGACAATTAAATCTCACAAGGCAACTTGTCACAAAAATGGGTGTGAACAGTAACTTGTCGCAAAAACTCAGAACTCGCAGAACAAGTAAACTCGCAAAACAATAAACTCGCAAAGAACTATTCACGTTCTTTTGCGCTAAACATGATGTGCGTGTTCTTGAAACTCGCAGGCCTTGACGTGCGCGTTTTATGCCTTAGAAAATATTTGACAGTATCAAAACTCGCTAAGCATCGAACTCGCAGACTGAAGGAAGTTAATCGCCCATACTCGCATGCTACGTCTTGCGCGTTTTCCAAACTCGCACGCCTCACCTTGCGCGTTTACTCAAACTCGCTATTAATGCCTTGTGCATTCACTAAACTCACACACTTCAACTTGCGCGTTTTAGGACTTAGATGAATTTGACAGTGTCAAAACTCGCAGACGACATATGCGCGTTTCTCTCTATCCTTGCGCGTTCTTCAGCTTGCGCGTTCTTCAGTTGAAGCTTGTGTGTTCTTCAGTTGAAGCTTGCGCATTTTTGAGATCTTGCGAGAGTCGAGTCTGAAATCTTAAAATCAACAAATCTTCCACATTTCTTCGAATTTTGAGATGAAACTTTCAGAGAATGTTCGAAATACACTTCTGAACAACTTTGTAGTTGATGATCTTGTCTAAAAACATCTAGATACAAGAATTCGATCACAACACAGTGAAAAAAAAATTCGAACAAAAAATTTCAAAATCGAACAATTCTTCTGAATTGATTGAAATTACACAATGTGATTGATTACAATTAATTCGACTCTAATCACATAATCAATCTATCATCAAATCTTGATCAATTAAGCTCCAAAATGAAGAATTTTGAAATCACAAATACTGTTCATGCGACCAGAACACTGTTCCATCCAAAAATTGCGAATTCGATCGTTTCGATGAAAGATTTCTTCGATTAGGCTCTGATACCACATGTTAGGTCATGAATTCGCAATTAATCAATGTAGAAAGATTGAACAATAGGTAGATTGGGTAGGAAAATGAATGTATTATTCACAACCTAGAGAGAGAAAGAGTTTCTCTCTCTAGAAACACTTACAAACTTGAATGTCTACATTTTGAAATGAAAGTTACAAACAAACTACAAAACATCTCCTATTTATACCCCAATCACCCATGTTACACATTTTAGCCCAACCCATTATTCTAATGACAAAGCCTTTTTCACTAAGGATGACTTTACAAAACTTTCTAAATACAGTACATTAACATAAATTTTAACTTAAATCTTTTAATTTGGGATTTGATTTGAACCTTGACTCTTCGACTGTTCTTGATGAATAATCGTCAATTAAGGGTCGAAATGTGTTTTAATGTCAAAGACTATTGATTAAAGTTGTTCATTATCATAAATCGATCATAAATGATTCAAATTTTTAGGTTAAAATTCAAAATTCACATTTTTGTAATATGGGTTCATATGAATGTTATGGGGTTTTGAATATTCTCATGAAGATGTTCTTGGTGTTCATATTTTTCACTTCGAAAAATTTCAAATAATTTTTTTTGAATTTTTTAAAGGTTCATACGAATTCTTGATGATAACAGTGCCATACGAGTTCTTGAAATTAGTTGCCAAATTTTTCTAAGTTCAGAATTCGTATATTGTATCATACGAATTCCTTGTGTCTTTGGTTCTTAAATGTCAAACTCTTTCTAAGTAAAGAATTTGTATACTCGAGTCATACGAATTCTTTGTCCATTTCACTTCATTTTATTCCTAAGTGAGGAATTCGCATACTTGATTCATGCGGATTCTATACTTAGTGAATTTCAAAAATGGTTTTTCACTGGTTGTTGATATTCTAAAGAATCATTCTTTAAGGAATGCTCTAATAGCGCAAGCAGCTGTTCCAGAGTTATATGTTCAGCAAGCATGGAAAACTATCAGGTTTAGTCACATGAGGGTAGAAGGTGAAAGGATTCCCATATTCAAGCTGGAGATAGATCACTTTACATCTGTGCTGAATCTTGAAAGACTCATGTTTATGCTAAGTCTACCTGTTGTAAATTGTTAAACCCAGATTAATAGTTGATAAACAATCACACACAATAACGAACAAGATATAAATAAATCAGACCAACATACCACAGGTCTCTTGATTAATCAATGAATACGTGTGTGTGTGTGTGTGTTCTTGGTGTACCTTGTGTGATGCGTACAATACAGAGAGAATACGGCTCCCTCTATTCACCAATATTGTTCACTCCCTAAAACTAATAAAATAAAACTATTTATACTTAGGTCAACATGACCTAAACATTATTAACAATTAGCTAAAATACCCCCTAGGGTATTAAACACTATTACAAACTAGACCCCTTATTTAATTTAATCTTGAATACAATTTATGATCCAACAATCTCCCCCTTTTGATTCAAGATTAAAAAAAATTTGGCAGTTTGTCTTCGGGTCTTCACTTTTCTTGAAAACTGTATCTGATATGACATTGACAGCATCAAAACTTGTAGCTTTACACAATCTTCATCTTCCTCTTTCTTTTAAATGAAGTGTCCTTCTGACAATCATCTTCAGTCAGACTTTTAACAGATCAAATTAGCTCAGACACTTTGATATCTTTGAATTCTTCAGCAGTCTTCAGTAATTCTTGAAAATTCTTGTATCTTTTTTCTCTTTGTATTCTCGCCCTTTTTGATGAGTGGTGAGAATCAGCATCATCAAAACATAGAAAAAAAAGGTAGGAATTTCTCCCCTAAAGCATCAATTAAGTGCAGTCTTCATGTATAGACCCCTGTGTGGAAATAAGAGCAGTCTCCCCAAATGGAAAGAGTGATTATTTCAATCTTTGCAGATTCAAATAGATAAAAAGTGGTAACTGTCGGTCCACAATATATCAAGTTCTTATTAAAAAACAACCACATTTACGATTACCAACCTGTTTGATTAATAATCAATGGATTACAAGGATTGATGTTTGTTCGGTTTAAAGCTCTCGATGTTCTCTCTGTTTTCACCGTTAGTGTGTGTGTTGTTTTTAATCTATTGTTGTCAACTTGATTAACACACTAAACAATCAACTTGCAAACAAAAACTAATATTAAACTAAATATCCTAAAACTAATATATAAATAATATCTAGATATTTAGGATTAATAATAAAATACTAAAAACAATACTTTGACATTTTATTACAAACGACATTAGACTTATATTAAGAGTTGACTTTCCGGCTTTAGCTTCAGATTGCGATCTTCAGATTGGATGATCTTGAATCCAATAGATCTGTGCGCTAACAATCTCCCCTTTGGATCAAGATCATTACTAAAAAGATTTTAGCAATTCGGTCTTCTTTTTCAGCTCAGAAGATGCAATCTCCTTCTCTGTCTTCCATATGTAATAATCTCCAAGTTTTAGCTCAGAATGCTTTAGCAAAGTATCTTCAAAGAAAATTTCTATAAAATCAGCATGTCTTCAGAATACTTTGATCTTTCGCATTTCTTGGTTAGCTCTTCTCTTTTTCAATCTTGTAATGCAATGGACATTTCTTCAAGCTTTAGGTTCTCCTCCTTTTTGATAAAAAGAGAAACGATTTCATCAAAACTCTGAGTAAGAAATGTCTTTCATTTGTAGCCTTTGATCCGTCAATTCAAAAGATATTCATCCAGATCTTTGCAAATCTAGACAAAATAATCGTGTAACACCTGATTCAACAAATGAATCAGTTAAAATGCCTGTTAGTAACACTAAGTCACTGTGTGTAACGAATACACATTGGAAAGGATCTTTGTGATGTTCACTCCCCCAGGGCTTCCATTCAATCATCGAAACACCACAAAGGCAATTTTTATGAACGTTATGACAAAGAAACAAATTCCTTGTGTGTTCGTGCATGTGTTTAGTAAGAATTTAGCACGGATGATTGCTTATAGGCTCAAATTTTTGTAAACCACTGAGACAACAGTAAGTTAAACACAAACTCAATGTGCATGATTGAAGTGCGAAGGTGGGGCATACTTCCTTCTTTTTAATATCCAAATTTTCCAAATGAAAATCAAATAGCAAATGTGTTGCGTCCCCTTTGAAAATGTGAAACACTTTCTTGTGAAGAAGAAAGTGAGTAGTTGGTGAGGTTTGATCAAGAGTTGGCATGGGCTAGTTGCCTGTTTCAATAATGTTCACCAAAAAGTTGTGAAACACTAGAATTGTGGTTGCCCGACTCAGAAAAAGTTGGTGCAGAGTTCTGATATTTTTTTAACTCTGTTCTCACACCCTCTTTCTTTTAAACATTAAGCTTACTCTAACCACACTTATTTTTTTCGACTTCTCACACTCAATCACTATGGATTAACTTCTTGGGTAGAAATCACTGGTTAAGGTGATTCCATAGAAGTTGTGTTAAGTCCTAGCACAATGAAACCATGTTTTCCTATGATGCATATGATGCTCAATTTGGTTTAACTAAAGCTCAAATAGATCTTGAAAACATTTAAAATCACACTTCCAATTCATGAAATCGGTTTGAGATTCAGGAAGTGGTTTGAACATTTAAGAACAATGTGTTCTATGATTGAAAGTTATCCACTTTTCAACCATATATGAGATTAAGATAAAGGATTATACCTTTACGTGCAATCTTACATCTCATGAAGCTAAGCTTAAAGTCATAAAGATATGATCTTGTAAGCATCTCTCAAAAACTGCAAAAGTCTTATGTCATAGTCAAAGCAAATTTATTCACTTAAATTAAAATGACAAAAAGCAAAAAAACAAATTAAAGTACGAGTTCTGATCTGAAATAATCAAAAGTCATATCCATACTCCTTTGACTTGAAGAGCTCCCCCTAAAATCATGCATTACAAAAATTTGACATAAAAGGTAAATGCAGAAATTTTATGAGCTCCCCCTCAAAATAACAATGATTATCTTTGGAGTTCTTCTCACACTCCCCCTTTGATCATGAACGGATTGTTAATGTGCAGATATCTTGCGGAAATGAAGAAAAATGATGAAAAAATTACAATAAGAAACTTTAATAGGTAACCACAGATTATGTCTTAAGATTTAGAATACCAAGCTTAGAGACAAGAAAATTGAATCTCTTTTCGTCTAAGGGTTTGGTAAACAAATCTGCAAGTTGATAATCAGTTTTTACAAAGTAAAGTTCAATTGTTCCTTTTTTGACATGATCTTTTATAAAGTGATACCTGACATCGATGTGTTTGGTCTTTGTATGTTGAATATGATTAGCTGTTATTGCGATTGCGCTCTTCGAGTCACAGTATATCGGGATATGGTTGAAGTTAAAGCATAGTCTCGCAGTTGAGTTCTCATCCACAAGACCTGAGAACAACAGCTAGCAGCAACTACATATTCTTCTTCGGCCGTTGAAGTTGAGACACATAATTGTTTCTTTGATATCCAACTTACGAGTTTATCACCGAGGAACTGTATATGACCTGACGTGTTCTTCCTGTCTAACATGCAACAAGCATGATCTGCGTCTGTATATGCTGTTAGTTCAACACTAGTATCTTTAGGATACCGCAGACCAAGATCTTTAGTCCCCTTCAGATACCTAAAAATGCACTTAACGGCAGACACATGGGATTCTTTGGGATTTGCCTGATATCTAGCACATAATCATGTAGTGAACATTATATCTGGCCTACTAGAAGTAAGATACATCAAAGAACCTATCATTCCTCTGTAACTTCTAACATCAACAACCTTTATAGAAGGATCGGTGCCAATCTTAGTACCTGGTGCCATTGGGGTACCAATCAGTTTAGAATTTTCCATTTTGAACTTCCGAAGAATATCAAGAATGTATTTTGATTGATTGATAAAAATCCCCGATGAAAATTGTTTGACTTGTAATCCGAGAAAGAAATTCATCTCTCCCATCATATTCATCTGAAATCTTGACACCATAAGGTTTGAAAAATTCTTACAGTACTTAGGATTTGTAGAGCCAAAAATAATATCATCCACATAGATTTGAATAAGAATGATATCGGCTTTCTCCTTTTTAATAAACAAAGTGGTATCTACCGTACCTTTTATAAAACCAGACTTGACTAAAATTTGAGATAGGACATCATACCAGGCGCGAGGAGCTTGTTTCAGTCCATAGAGTGCTTTGTCGAGAATGTAGACATGATTCGGTTTCTCTTGATTGACAAAACCTTCTGGCTGTGAGACGTAGACTTCTTCCTTTAGAATGCCATTCAGAAAGGCGGTCTTCACGTCCATTTGAAAGACAGTGAAGTTCTTTAGAGCTGCGTAGGCCAAAAACATACGAATTGCCTCTAAACGCGCCACAGGAGCATAAGTCTTGTCGTAGTGTATTCCTTCCTCTTGTCTGTATCCTTTGACTACAAGTCTTGCTTTATTTCTAATAACGGTACCATCTTCATCTTTCTTGATCTTGAAAACCAATTTCGTACCTATAATGGTTTTACGTTGAGGTTTGGGTACGAGTCTCCAGACTTTAAGTGCGTCGAACTGATTCAGCTCTTCTTGCATTGCAGTCACCCAGTCTGAATCGGGAAGAGCCTCTGATACGCGAGTAGGCTCGATCTTGCTCAGAAAGGATTCATGCAAACACATATTCATTGACGCTGACTTAGTTTGCACCGGTTTGGTTGGATCACCAATGATCTGGCTTATCGGGTGCTCTTGGGTCCATTTAAGTTCATGAGGTAGTGGATTATATGAATATATATCAATATTATCATCTATGAATCCACTGTTACCTTGTTCTGGTTGTTCAGGAGGAATTATGGTTGCAGTTGAAGTAGTAGGTGCAGAAGGTTCAGATGGTACAGCTTGTTCAACAACTCCTGTCTCTTCATTATTTGTCACAACTTCAACTGTTGGAGTCGGCATTTGAACTGGAATTTCTTGTTCAATCGAGGAGTTATATTCAATAGGGATATCTGAACTGGTTGGATGAGTAGTCGTTGAGTCTTCCATCCTGTCAACCACAACAGATTTCTTCATATTAGATCCAAGAAATTCATCATAAAACAGTTCAAATAATAAATCTAAATCAGATAAATGATTAGTAGGCGTTGATGCTTCATCTGATTTGTTCGCTTGAGATGCAGGTTCTGGACTGATTTGCCCAGAAGCTAGTACTCTGGTTATCACGGTTTCTGAACTGAGTTGTTCATAAGCCATTTCTTCAACAAACGTAACGTTGACACTTTCAATAACTGTCTTTGACTTCTTTAGATATACACGGTATGCAGTTGATGTAGAGGAATAACCAATGAAGATGCCTTCGTCTGCCTTGGCACTGAACTTGTTCAGACTCTCTCTATCGTTTTGAACATAACACTTACACCCAAATATATGGAAATATTTGATTGTCGGTGTTCGGTTTTTGATTAACGCATAAGGAGTCTTCTTGAATCTGCGGTGTATCATGGAGCGATTCTGAGTGTAGCACGCAGTCACTATAGCTTCAACCCACAGAAATAGAGGTAAGTCAGATTGACTTAGCATAGGACGAGCAGCCTCGACTAGCATACGATTTCTTCTTTCGACCACTCCATTCTGTTGAGGCGTACGAGCAGCAGAGTATTGATGTGATATCCCGACCGATTCGAGATATTCTTGAACTGTTTTGTTCTTGAACTCTGTGTCGTTGTCTGTTCTTAGAAGCTTGACCGGTTTCTATAGATTTACCTGGGTCGTCTTCAGAAATGTAATGAGAACATCTGGTGTCTCATCTTTTGAATGTAGAAATTTGACCCAAGTGTATCGCGAGTAATTCTCCATGATAACTAGTATATACTTCTTTCCGCCTAGACTTTGCGTTCGCATCGGACCGCATAAGTCCATATGCAACAACTCTAACGGAGCACTTGTACTTTCTTCAGGCTTTGGTTTATGTGGATCCCTCTTCATCTTTCCCTTTTCACACGCTGCACAAAGGTGCTCTTTTTCATACTTCAGCTCTGGAAGTCCTTTTACTAACTTTCCACTGACCAGTTTCTTGATGTACCTAAAGTTGAGTTGAGAGAATCGTCGATGCCATTGCCATCTTTGCTACATCGAGGCTTTAGATAGTAGACAAACCTTCTTGTCAGTCTGGACGTTTGACAAATGGATTGTGTAGAGGTCGGACTTTCGAGTGCCAACCAAGAGTTCGTTGCCTTCTTCAGTGCGAACAGAACACCTCTTGGCTTTGAAATTGACCTCTAAGACTTTGTCACATAACTGGCCTATATTGAACAGGTTGTGTCCTAAGCCTTCAATATAGCTCACCTTCTTGATCGTGACTTTGTCGTGTACCATATCACCATATCCTAGTATTGGTGAAAACTGGTCGTTGCCGAATCTAACTGTTCCGCAATACTTCTCTGTAAAGTTGGTCAACATACCTTTTTGTCCAGTCATATGCTTGGAACATCCGTTATCCAAGTACCACATATGACGGATCTGCACAAGAGAAATTGTGAAACAAGAGATTTAGATATTCATAAAACAAAATTTGAAGTAAAGACTTTTGAGCATTGAAGTGCGGGTCTTGAACTGATTTATTCAAGAGCCATTGTTCTTTGAGGTACGAGTCCTAGACTGTTTTGTCTAGAAGTCATACTTCGTTTGAAGTACGGGTTCTAAGCTGAATTGCTTAGAAGCCTCCATCTTGACATTTAAGTCCGGGTTTTGAACTGATTGTTCAAAAGCCTAAGTTCTATGTTCCCTCTTAAACTTTGAGTTCCTGCAACACAGATTTAGCTTTTGGTACCCATTGGCATTTGGGTCCAACTGTGTTAGCATAAGATTTTGGTACCCATTGAAATTTGGGTCCTTTTTTCATTTGAAATTCATTGTAAGCATTAGAATGATAAGAGTGCACATGATAAGTTCCAAACCAAACATCAGAATCTTTACGAGAAGCATAAGCATGTCTATCATAATTGGAAAACTTTCTAGCAGATAAATATAACTCGAATAATTGCTTCATAGAATATTTCTTGCGATAAACGACAAGTTTTGGTTTCAAAATAGTAGGACATTCGCATTCAAAACATCTTTACTAGACATAGTCTTATTACAATTAACACTTGAAAAAGATTTTGCATTCTCGTCTATCTTCGGTTTTGGTTTCCATTCAGACTTAACTCCCTGCCTTTTCTGGCTCAAATCTGAAACATTTGAAACTTGTAAGTTAGACTTTTGAGCAACAACTGAATGCATCTTCTTTGGGTTACCTGTAGAGATCGGTTTCTGTGAATGCTGAGACTTCTTCTTACCTTTCGCATTCTTAGCTTTCACAGAAGCTGATTTATCAACTTTCGTTGATGAATTACCTTTTTCAGACATACTGGTTGATCCAAAGGATTTTACAACAAAATATGAATGGTTAGGAAGTTTGGCATGAAAATCAAATTGATCAAAACAATCATCCAAACCACCGTCGGAGTTTAGAAAATCAAACCCTCCATTAGTTAAACCAAACAGATCATCAGATTTTGAAGCCTTTGATGATTTAGAAAGAACAGAACTCTTAAGCACAGCTGAAAAACTTTTTGTTCAATATCAATCAAAAGTCTTTCATCTGTTAAAGAAGTCTCAAGTTCAGAAATTTTACTTTCCAACACGAGAGGAGGGACGTAAATTTTACCTTTAATAGGATTCGCCTCCATTTCTTTTACAGAATAACTTTGAAAGAAGTCATTTGAAAGAGATTTCTTTTGATATATTGGATCATCATTATAACTATTATTCAACTTCGCATAACGAAATGGAAGTTGAACATTAGATGTGTTCTTTCGTTTTTCTGTTTCCTTGGCTTCATCCTCTTTTGACAGTCCAGTCCAGAAAACTTTAAGCTTAGGGATTCGACGAGCTAGTTTCATAAAAGTAAAATCATAAAGTGCAGGCACTTCAGATTTAGCATTTTTAAGGTAATGAGGATTCTCGTAACCGACTCCCCAACTCTCTATTTCCTCTTTGGGTTTGTTCAAATGAATGGTTTGTTCAGTTTGACCCATTTTGTATAACTTCTCTTCCAAAGCTTTTAATTTTGCAAGTAAAGATTCATTTTCTTTAGAACACGAACAATACATTTTCGTAAGCTCTTTGAAATCAAACACACTTTTTCTCAATTTAGAATTTGTTTCAGTTATTTCTTCGAGAATTATTGTCTTTTCTTTAGCGCAGTTATCAAAGTTTTTATGCATTGTCTCAATCAACACATTCTTCTCAGCAATATCCTCGCTATGTTTCTGTATTGATTGGTTTTTGTCATTGATAACACCTTTTTCTCGCTTAAGCTTTGACTCTAACTCTTCGAGTTTGGTCAACATGGCATGCATTTGATTTAAGAAATCTGAATGAGTTAAATCACATACCTCATTTTCCTCATCATCAGAATCAGCTTCAGCTTCTGATTCCTTCTTGCCCATTAAGCACATGTGAGTTGTTTCATCCTTCTCTTCATTCTCATCTTCTGATTTATCAATCCAGTACTCATCTTCTGCCATTAATTCCTTTCCAGTCTCCTGTTGCTTGGCTAGAAGCATTTTATTCTTGTACTAGTCTGAGTTTCTGACTTTGGGTCTTCGGTAGTCTCTGGCAAAGTGACCTATTTTGACACAGTTGTAGCACGTTGGAGGTTCTGACTGTCTAGATCCTTCATCTTGATACCATCTCTCTTCCGGCTTCCTTTCCTCTACTCTCTTTCCTTCAAATCTCTTTCCTTCAACCCTCTCCTTGTGAACATAGTTGCTCGGACCAGAAGAATACCTCTGACTGTTTGAACTTGGCTTCTTGTAGAACTTCTTCTGAAAAACCTTTGTTAGCATAAGCATAGCCTGCTTTAGCTGTTCACAGTCGTCCGAGTCAGAGTTCGCTTCATTTTCAACCTCATCTGATTCAGACATAGGCATCTTCTTTTTCTTCTTTTTCACAACAAGAGCAACTGAGTCAGCAACTGTCTTCTCACCCTTTCTCTTTTCATCCAGTATTTCATCCACCTCTTCTTCATTTTGTTTGAGGGTTTCATATACCTCATGAAGTGGAATCTTGTTTAGATCCTTGATTTGCTTCATTTGTCTGGCAAACCTTTTCCATTCAAGCTGGAGAATGCTGAGGAATTTGACATTCAACTCTCTTTGCGATTTATTGACCTTGTTCTTGCTTAGTTTATTCAGCAAGGTCACAAACCTGTCATAAGTTTCTGCTAGTGTTTCTCCAACTCTGCCTTTGAATTCTTCATAGTTGTTTAGGCAGTTGGATATCTTGAGCTAGTTCCCAACTTTTGATCCTAGCATCATCTTCTCTAGCTGATCCCACATCTGTTTGCCTGAAGCCTTATAGCTGTCTATCTTCACGTGTATTTCATTTGGAATGCCTTGAAGAATATAAGACTTTGCTAATCTATCACCTTTTGCTCTTCTAAGGTTATCACCTTCTAGTTCATGATACTTAAGTTCAAACTCTGTTGCCACGGTTCCCTCCGTACGAGTCTCATAAACTGGTGTCATAACTCCCTCTTCTATCGATTTCCTGATGAATTCTCCCAACTCATGTCTTTCAATGAAGTCCATGAACCGATCTTTCCACTGTTCATACTCTCCCCTGAAGAATACTGGTGGCTTTGAGTCAGTTCCGATCGCTAGAGCTTCTCTTAAAGTCATTCTGATTTAAAAAGACTAAGTCTGGTACTGGCGCAAAAAGAAAACTTTGTGCTTTAAAAGGTGGCGCAAAAATCAAGTTTGGGCTATAGGAAGGTAGCGCAAATGACAACTTGCGCGATGAGAGGCTGGCGCAAAAGAAGGACTTGAGACTTCAGATCGTATTGCGCGAGGTTTGAGTGGCGCGAAGTAACACTTTGCGCTAGTAGAGGTTGGCGCAAAAGATCAATTTTGCGTTATGATGTGTTGGCGCAAAAGTGAACTTTAGATCAACTTTTCGTTATGAACTTTGCGTGAGATATAGGTGACGCAATCTGAGTTTTTCATGAGTCAAAGGTTGCGCAAATTAACTTTTGCGCGAGATGTTGATAGCGTAAAAGCGAACTTTGCGTGAAAAGTTGTTGGCGAAAAGTGGAGATGCTCGTCTAGTGTAAATGGCGCAATGAAGTTTTGCGCGAGACGTGGGTGGCGCAAACAGGGGTTTGCGCGAGTCGTTGGTAGCGCGAAGGGAATTTTGCGCGAAAAGTTGATCACGAAAGGACGTTTTGCGTGACTTGTTGATGGCGAAAATGTGACTATGAACTGGCGCGAAATTGAACTTTGCGCTAGTTCGTCCCTGTTCTTCGAAAATCGATCTGATTTGCTGAAATAACCTTGATTTGCAACAATTAGTAGTCCCAAATTCTAACAAATTGACCTCTAACACTTCTAGAACAGATTGTAACCACTTGATCTCAATAAAAATCACTTTTTGAAATTTAATACGATGGAACAGTAAGTTAAAGACGTGAACTGTTTGATAATAAAATCCCAAAATTTGAATCGATAGAAGTTCTATAATGAAATTAAACAACACCACAACGATCTAATACACCTATCGATCACAACCTGATCGATTTCAACACCTAAAACACACTAAAACTCGAAAAAGATTTTGAGAAGAAGAACACAGAGTCGAGTTTTATAACTTGATTTGAATCTGTTTTTCAGGCTTTGATACCAATTGTCGGTCCATAATATATCAAGTTCTTATCAAAAAACAACAACATATACGATTATCAACCTGTTTGATTAATAATCAATGGATTACAAGGATTGATGTTTGTTCGGTTTAAAGCTCTCGATGTTCTCTCTGTTTTCACCGTTAGTGTGTGTGTTGTTTTTAATCTGATTGTTGTCAACTTGCTTAACACACTAAACAATCAACTTGCAAACAAAAACTAATATTAAACTAAATATCCTAAAACTAATATCTAAATAATATCTAGATATATAGGATTAATAATAAAATACTAAAAACAATACTTTGACATTTTATTACAAACGACATTAGACTTATGTTAAGAGTTGACTTTCCGGCTTTAGCTTCAGATTGCGATCTTCAGATTGGATGATCTTGAATCCAATATATCTGTGCGCTAACAGTAACCCTGAATCAACAAATGACTTAGTTTGGAATGCCTGTCAGTAACACACAGTCACTGAGTAACACAAAGTTACTATATAAGGAGCTGGTTTTGATGTTGGCTCCCCAGGACTTCCATTCAATCATCGAATAACACATAGTTATCTATGAACGTTCTGACAGAAAACAAATTTCTATGTGCTCATGCATGTGTATGAAAGAATTAAGCACCGATGATTGCTTTTAAATGTAGGCTCAAAGTATGTAAACTTGTTGAGACAACAACAAATTATACAAAGACTCAATGTGCATGAGAAAGGGTCGAAGGTGGGGCAACTTTCCTTCGTTTTCAATATTAGTATCTTCCAAATGAATAACCAATAGCGTATGTACTGCGTCCCCAGAAAATGTGAAACATTCTCTTTTTGAGAAAAGAATAAGTAGCTAATGGGGTTGTATGCAAGAGATGGCATGGGCTAGGTGCCTTTTTCAATGTCGTTCACGAAGAAATGTGAATCAACAGATAATGTGGCTGCCCGACTCAAAAATAATTTGGTGGAGAGTTTGATATTCTTTTAGTCTTTTCTCTCACCCTCTTTCTTTTGATCTTTTAAATCTCACTTCTAACCAATCTCTCTTTTCCATTTTACCTCTTTACACACCAACACTCAAATCTTTTGACCCCTCTCCCCTCAAACACTCAGGGAATACTTCCTGGGTAGGAAACACTGGTTATCATGAATCCATGGAAGTTCTGTTAAGCTCACACATCAAATCCTCTGTATTTTCCTAAAAGAATGAGTTGTTCAACAACCTTGTGTACATGTAAGCACAAAGGAATACAAATAAACATGAAGAATAAAATATTGGAGAAGTGCAAACATTTGTGTGTTTGACAATGCAATTCTCCCCCTCAAACTAAAAGAGTTTGTCAATTAAGCTCCCCTTAACATAATAAAAGTTTTTTTTTAAACAAGTAAATAGAAAACAAATAGAGAACAAAGCACTGAAGTGCGGGTTCTAATCAGATGTGATTAGAAGCCATTGTCACTTGAACTATCCTACACAAATAAAATCATGGTAATCATTTGTGAAAATGATTCCTCTATCGTTAGCAACGGTTGGAGAATAAAACACAAGATTAAGATTCAGAATACTCCCCCTCGAATCATGAGTAAGGCTAAGAAGACATGTTCAACATACCAAGTTTGCTGATTAAAAACTGGAACCTCTTTTCATCCAACGTCTTGGTGAACAGATCAGCTAACTGGAAGTCACTTTGAACAAAGTGCATTTCGATATCACCTTTTTCTACATGATCTTTGATGAAGTGATAGCGTACATCTATATGCTTCGTCTTTGAATTCTGAACCGGGTTAGCTGTTATGGCAATTGCGCTCTTGGAATCACAATAAATAGGAACGTGCTTGTAGTTGTACCCAAAGTCCCTTAACTGTGTCTTTATCCAAAGGACTTGTGAACAGCAGCTAGCAGCAACTACATATTCAGCCTCAGCAGTTGATGTTGAAGCACAGTTTTGTTTCTTTGAGGTCCAACTTACAAGTTTTTCACCTATAAATTGACATGATCCAGAGGTGCTTTTCCGGTCTAGCTTACATCCTGCATGGTCAGCATATGTAAATTAGGAGTGCCTTTGAGATATCTAAGGATTCGCTTGACAACATTAAAGTGCGACTCTTTAGGATTAGACTGATATCTCACACAAAAACATGTGGCAAACATTATATCTGAGCGACTGGCAGTCTGATAAAGTAAAGAACCAATCATGCTACGATACACCTTTTGATCTGCAGGTTTACTAGAGGAATCTGCATCTAAGAGTGTACCAGTAGCCATTAGTGTTTTCATGACTGAACTATCTGACATATTGAACTTTCTTAACATGTCTTTTATGTATTTAGCTTTATTGATGAAAATGCCTTCGGGTAATTGCTTTACTTGTAAGCCAAGAAAGAACTTTAACTCACCCATCATCGACATTTCAAACTTTGTTTCCGTGATTTTAGAAAAGTTCTTGCAAAATTTCTGATTTGTCGACCCAAATATTATGTCGTCAACATAAATCTGAATGAGAATCAAGTCCTCACCTTGCCTTTTGATAAATAAGGTGGTGTCAACCGTACCTTTCTTCAAACCAGAAGCTAGGAGAAATTTAGTTAGAGTTTCATACCAAGCTTTTGGTGCTTGTTTAATACCATACAGTGGTTTGTCTAGCACGTAGAGATGATCAGGGTAATGAGGATCAATGAAACCTTCAGGTTATGCCACGTAGACCTCCTCATGCAGAACGCCATTTAGGAAAGCGGACTTTACGTCCATTTGATAAACTGTAAAGTTTTTGTGCGATGCATATGCTAAGAAGATTCTGATGGCTTCGATCCTTGCAACAGGGGCGAAGGTTTCGTCATAGTCAATACCCTCCTGTTGACAGTACCCTTTTGCAACCAGTCGAGCTTTGTTCCTCACAACTACTCCTGCCTCGTCTTTCTTATTTCTGAATACCCACTTAGTTCCAATAATAGTTTTACCTTTAGGTTGTGGGATCAATCGCCAAACCTTGTTCCGTTCGAATTGCAGAAGCTCGTCTTGCATAGCAGAAATCCAGAAGGGATCACGTAGAGCTTCTGATGCTTTCTTTGGTTCTAGGGAACTAAGGAAGCTTGAAAACATGCAGAAATTAGCTGACGCTGACCGTGTCATGACACCAGTTTGTACGTCACCTATCACGTTATGCAGGGGATGATCCTTAGTCCAACGATGTGTGCTTGGTAAGGATTCAACTATTTATTGCGTATTTGATGCATTATATTCATCATCCACTGCAGGTAGATCCACAGATGTACTCGGGACATCTTGTACAGGTTTTTCTGATGCTGAAGCTTCTGGAGTGGCAGCTGAAGTACTCGTGACCATTTCCAGAAGGAATATCTGCAGAGACAGATTCAGCATTAGTAGAGTTAGAAACTAACGGTTTAGTTGTACCTGATGGAGATGCATTTTCAGTGACATCTTCGGACGGTCCAGAGATGTCTACAGAAAAAGTAGGGACCTCCGAGCTTGGTGTTGATGTTGATATGCATTTGTCAAAGTCTGCACAAATATCATCGAAGGCATCAATAAACAACAAATCTAACTCAGAAGAAGTAGAGTTAGAGTTAGAAGAAGTAGATTCTTTACCCAATTTGTTATATTTAATTACCTATAGGTGTCTCAAACCCTCGACGAGATGATTGGTGTCTCGGTAAGGTGGTCTCGACCACCGGTCGTAGGCGACGTTCGAACCGGAACTACCAATTTTATCGTTGTATGTCCTCGGTACAAGCTTTTTGTTTGAGCCTGGAGGTATTCAACGGATATTTCGGTTCGTCAAGTTAGCGTTAAAATTTTTTTTTTGATTGAATTGAAGGAAGTGACTCTTATGACAGTAGAGAAAAAAATCCCTGGAAGAAAAAAAAAGAGAAGTTTTTCGGTACACGGGTTGTAAGGTTTGCCTAGAACTGAAATGCATGCATATATATATATATATATATATATATATATATATGTACATGATTTGGAAGGAATATATATAAGAGCTTTGAAACCCAGAAGATAATATAACAACTTTCATGAACCAGTGTGTATATATATGTATGTATCTATACAGAAAAGCATGGAGATGGTATTTGAGATTTCATTCGGCTACTGAAACCTATATTGGTTTCCATGAATATAAAAGTGCATATATATATATATATATATATAGCATGGGAGGAATCGTGGGTTGCATAAACCCATATGAGTTTCATGAAAATGTGTGCACATGCATATATTTAAATATATAATGTATATATATATGTGTGTGTGTACATATATATATATACACATTTAATTATTTACAAATCGGAAATTTATGTGAGGATTTCTAGAAGCGTTAGGTAAAGAGTAGCCTAGAAACGAAATCGATTAACTCGAAGTTTTGGGTGTTGCACTTTAGAATTAAATGTGATCGTAAAAATTGTAGGGAAGACGTGAGGAACTTCGAGATTGGTTTAGGCTACGGCTAGTAAGGTGAGTTATACGTGACTTTTTATAAATGGTTGCATGTGTTATTAAAAAGCTTATTGATATTTTTAAATGTCGTGATGCATGAAATGTGAAATATTTCCCTGATATATGTTTTGAATTTTGTGTGGCAACGGGGGTGTATTATGGTGTAGACCGTAAGGCGAGCATGCTGTGTGAGCTTGTCTAAGCCGTAAGTGCGAACATGCTGTGTGAGTTCGCCAAGAAAAGTTGTGTGAATAAAATACCTCCCAATATGCCGTTAGCTTTGTGAGTTAAATTATTTTACCGCATGCATGATAAACTATGATGCTTTGTAAAATTCGTTGTTTATATTTTTCATGCATAAAAACCGTGTAATCACTAGGCCCTAGGCTCACCCAACTCCTTTTCAAAATAATATTGCAACCAGGTCGACACTTAATCGGGACTAGTAGCAAAGGGAAGGAGAAAGTCTAGAGTCGGATCAGCGTTGGAATAAAGGCATGACGAAGAATGTCGTTCGAGATTTTAAGAGATTATGTTTTAGATACTTTTTCTTTAAGTTTTATAATCTTGAAATTTTCCGCTGTGTTGATCTATCTAGACATTGTGACTTTATTTATATATATGGATGTTTTATTTAAAAAAAAATGGGACGTTACAATAAATTGGTTTTGGAATATTTTGATTAAAATCTACATATTTTAGTTATTTAGATTTTGATATTGAAGGATTTCTTACATCAATTGTGGTACTAATTGAGCCTGTTAAAAATCTTGATGAGATAGATTGAGGGTTTTCAAAACTTATATCTACTGAACCATCTTCGTATTCAACTACTCTAGATATTTGACTAGAACTCACCTATAGGTTTTGGCATATTAATATCTTGTAAATTCTAATTGCAAGATTGAGTAATTTCATTCCGTTTGAGTCGTTTTGGAGTTTGAACTTTAGTATGTTGGGGGTTTGATTCTAATATTATAATTCTAGTTTTGGGCTATATTGTTGAAGACATAGTCTTATAACAAATTCTATATATTATAGCAACAGCTTTTGTATCTTCTTTAAATTCCAAATTCTTAGTTTTAATTGTTAAAACTAAAGTATCTAGAATATTTTGATCAAATGAACCTACCGAAAAGTTTGGATAACAAATATTGGTTTCTGTCATAGCTAATATTGAGTTTTGAAAGTTTGTATGCCTAAGATCCCTTAATATTAAAAGGACTGGAACATCAATTCCTAGTCTGAAGAGGGTTTTGATTGCTACTTGTACTAGACCAACATGTAAGAATTTATATATCTTTCTATGTTGTATGATTGAAGATTTTGATTAAAGATTTAAATTATCATAATCTTTATTAATTGATACAGTTTGTTCAGCTGCTTTGATTGAATACCCTTGTAAAAAATAAAAAGTTCCAATTTTATAAATTGTATTAAAATTTTGCTTTGGAATAGTCCAATTTGACAAACTCTGTTAAATATCTGAAATATGAACTTCAACAGAATTCATATGAAGATCATTTTCTTCATTGATTTCACTGTCTGAACTATGGCTTTTTAGAAAACAAATTTATCATCTAATCTATAAACTAAAACGTGTTTAGGAATAATTTGATTTGTGATAAAATTAGGTATTTCTAATGCTTGTTGATCTATTATCGGGACTACCTATTCACTGTCCGGGTCCGGCTAGGCGACTTATCTCCAACTGCGCCTACGCTACTCCAACGGACAAGGTACCAACGCCGACAATAATAGGCTGACCAACGCTAATATACAACCATCATTAGAAAACTATATGTTTTTACTATTCAAACTTATTACTAAATAACTTTCGTTTAAACAGATAGGATAAGATTTCATCATCCGAATATATTTAATACAATATGAATACAATAAAGAATATGATAACCATAACATCCTCTGAAAAACATGGCTCTGATACCAAAACTGGGATCATTTGTATATTCTAATAAAATAAAGAAAGATTTTTTTTTAAATATGCAAGCATTAAAACAATGACAAATTTATACATTATGGAAAAGATGTAAATTAAATAAGACAGTGAAAATGATCATATATATATATATATATATATATATATATATATGGGTTAAATCAAGTGAGAACCACAAGAAGATTGAGAACTATAAGAACCAATATCAACCACAATCAAGATTAATCAATGGTGATAGTTGGGAGGTAACATTTTGCATATATAGTGTCATTTACATACAAAGATAAGTCTTAAAACGGCATAAAAGTAAATTCATTCACTTTCTATCTCTTATTGAAATTATATAATCTAAAATAAACACCACCTCCTTTTTAAATCAAACTTATATTAATTACAATAAAATTTTAAATCAAAAAATTTATATAAAAGACGAACATTTTATTTTCTTTAATTTGAAACGAGTATCATTATATTTTTTTTATATTTTTCTTAATAATTGCAATTTTTACATAAAACAATAAAATTGATTTAACAACATTTTAGTACTCCGCATCAAATTTCACATCATTTTGGTTTCTTTTCACATTGTGAAACAACAGTACATTGTTTTACCATGTGAAACTGCATTAATTTGTTTCACCATGTGAAACAACATTAACAACATTGTGTTGTTTCACAATATGAAACAACACTTTAGCGTTTCACGTCAACTTTTGTTTTGTTTTCAAATTGTGAAACAACACTACATTATTTCACCTTGTGAAACAACAATTTATTGTTTTACTTTAGCGAAATTATATTATTTCACATTATGAAATAACATCACATTGTTTCACCATATGAAACAGCAGTACATTGTTTCACCATGTAAAACTGCACTACATATTTCACCATGTGAAACAACACTATTTTTTCACATTAACAACATCGTGTTGTTTCACAATATTAAACAACACTTTAGTGTTTCACATTACATTTCAAGTCAAATTTTGTTTTGTTCTGTTTTCAAATTGTGAAACAACATTACATTGTTTCACCATGTGAAATAAAAATTTGTTGTTTTCTTTTTAGCGACATTATATTATTTCACAATATGAAAGAATACTACATTGTTTCACATTAGCAACATTGTTTTGTTTCACAATATGAAACAACACTTTAGCGTTTTACATCACATTTCACGTCAACTTTTGTTTTCAAAATTGTGAAACAACACTACATTGTTTAACCTTGTGAAACAACATTATATTGTTTCACTTTAGCGACATTATATTGTTTAACAATATGAAGGAACACTTTAGTGTTTCACTTTCACATCACATTTTACATCAACTATGTTTTGTTTTCACAATCTCAAATAACAATAGATTTGTTTAACTTTAGCGACATTGTATTATTCATTTGTGAGATAAAACTTTGGTGTTTCCAGAATTTAATGTGATGTTTTAATTACAATATCTTTATATTTACTATATTTCTTTTCCCAGGTGATGTTTTTATTATTTAAAATAGTTAAATATATTTTATAAAAATGTATGTTTTTTTACATGTTACCATTAAATAATGTATATGTGAGAAAGTAAGCGAATAAAAACTAAATTAATAATACAATCAACTAATGAAATATAAAATATTATTATCAATTAATGAAAATTAAAAATATCTTATTATTACATATAAATTACATCGCATAAGATTGAATTAAAATAAAATAATAATTGATTCTACATTTTGATATCAATACAAAGGGGAAGTGGAAAATAATCAAGAAAGGGAAAAATTAACTTCATGTCCTTCTTTAATTATAAATGGAAAATTAATTAGATGGTTGAGATTGGTTCTCAACATTTTTGTGGTTCTCATTTGATTACCGTCATATATAGGGGTTAAATCTAGTGAGGACCAAAAAAAGGTTAAGGACTTGGGGACTAATCTAATCCATTAATCAGAATAAATCAAGGGTTATTAAAAAAGGTCTTTTTGTAATTAAAAGAAAAAAACAAGGGTAGTTTTGAGAATTTGAAAGCACATTAAAGGATATAATGGTCATTAATTTAACACATTCAAAGTGGCGTACTGTATAAGCAGTATCGGCCAACCTTCCCATGAAGCTGGAACTTACCCATAACCCTCACTATGTTCTCAACCTCCCTCGTCTTCTCCACTTCAATTTTTCTTATCATCCGAACTGTAAACACCACCCCTTTGCCGTCACCACCACCTCCCACCACCGCCTTATACACTAGGATTTCCCCGCAAGTTGTAAACAAGTCTCTGAATTCCTCGATTTTGAGAGCTCTGGTTTCTTTGGGTTTAGCTGTCGGGTCTTGATTCCTTTTCTTCTTCCGAAATTGGCAAGCGTAGAAGAAAAGAACAACGAGAAGCACCATGGCAACTACATCTCCGACCTATTGGCTGCTATTTTCCATGGCCTGACTTTCCGGCCGCCATGATTATTCGACTTTCTGGCGGGTTTAAGAATAACTGTAATTGTTACGGGTGGAAAACTTTATGAAGAAACATTAGGTTCGGTTGACATTCACCAAATCATTCCAACAAATTTCAACTCATAAATAAAGAATTTCATAATTTCATCCATATAAACTCCATTGTTGGAATCGAAGCCACATATGATGAGTTTAAGAAGATATTGATGATTTTGCTTAGTTGATTAATATCACAATTCTTATTTTTAGGTTTTTTTTCCAAGATTTGATGTATGTTCTTAGATTTGGGTTTTTTTGTGTTTGATTACCCATATCTTGTGAATCATTATGCTTTATTTGTTGAATTTTTGTGTTCCATGTGATGAATCCGGGTGTTTCATCTGGTGAAGTTATATGTTTCATATGGTGAAGTTATATGTTTCATCTGGTGAATCTATGTTGGATCAAATAATTATATTCAAGATTAAAGGGTTTAAACTGTATTTATTTGATAGTTAAAGTTAGAGGGTCTAATTAGTATTTATTCAATAGTTATTAAGCTATTGGGCCTCAAGCCCATTAAGCATTAGGAAGCCCATATGGCCTAAGTATTTAAAGTTTTAATTATTTAGTTTTAGGGTTAAGATACCTCATAATAATTGTTTTAAGAGATTATAGTAGCCGTACGTTTTCTCTGTATTCAAGGGTATCAAGAACACACAAGGGTTTCATTGTTTATTCAAGGGATTGGTATGTTATTCTTAATCTTTATATCTCTTGATCTATATGTGTTTGTGTGTTTAATTATCAACTAGATTAAACTGGGATAACAAGTGGTATCAGAGCCAAAAGAATCAAAAAAATTTTGATTTTACTATTCACGAAAGTTACTGTTCATCGAAATTTTTTTTGTTCATCTGATTTCGTGAATCTATGTGCTTTTATGCTTAAAGTTGATCTGATTAGTTGAGGTTCATGCTTCTGAATGCTATCTGATTGATTAATTGCATTGAGAATTAACAAAGTGATTGAATTTGTGATTTTGAGTTTTCTGGGTTCGACAAAATCAAGTAGCCGGTCGAACACTGTGGTTGGAAAATTGAGTAATCAAAAGTGTTCTTTAATCATTATTGTTAATTGGGTTGTGATCGATACGTATTTCTGAGTACAAAGGACTGATTTTTGCATCTGATTTTGAGTTCGTGATTGATTTATGGGTTGAGTATTCGTTCTGTTCATCGACAATCTGGGCTGGATTTAAGAACATATCGGTCGAATAATTGTATCGGTCTTTACCTTTTATCGGTCGAACACCATATAGGTCGAACACATTCTATCGGTCTATAGCATTCGACCGTTACACACACAGTCCACCCGGTCTAAGCACTATATCGGTCGAGTTCACCATATCGGTCCTTACATCAGTAACGGTCGAAGTAGATTCTTGGTCCAAACATCTCACCGGTCGAAAGGAATATCGTTCCAATTATGTTCCGGTCATAACAGTTTATCGGTCCTATCACAATCCCGGTTGAACACTATATCGGTCATATCTCAATACCGGTCTTTACAAGTTACCGGTCGAACTCTCTACCGGTCTTTACAAGTCCCCGGTCGACTCAATACCGGTCGAAGCACGTCCCCATACCCCCGCAAGGGCGTTGCCCCTTGACCCCACCCACTAACCGGGTAGCTGGACCCCCGTGCTAAGTCTGCGAAGGGGGACAAAAGTTTTGTGCTTGATCAAAATTTTCCTAATTTCATTCTTCAGTATTATTTCTTTGAGTTTTATACTGATTGAAAGAACTGCATTTAATTATTTTTGGAAATTTATTTTTCTGAAATTTTTTTAGTGTGGTTTTCATTTTGATTCTAACGATCTCATCTAGTTGGTTGTCATGGTACAGAAAAGTTTGATTACTAACCATACAGCTAAGATGTCGAATCAGCTTCTCTCAATGGGTTCACAAGTCAAACCTCCTGTCCTAATGGCAAAATGAGTATCAGTAATGGAAGATCAGAATTATCCAATTTCTGAATCACAAGAACAAAGACTTCATGAAAGCAATCATTGAAGGTCCACAAACTCCAATGATCACAGTAAAGGGTCAACCTGCTACAGATTCCTCTCCAGAAATCCCTGACAGAGAGATTCCTAAACCTTATCATTTCTTCAATGAAAAGCAGAAAGAACAGTGTAAGACAGAAGAAGAGGCTCTAATCTACCTGACAATGGCAATTCCAAACGACATCTACAATCGTGTCGACAGTCAGAGCACTGCTAAAGGCATCTGGGATGAACTATCAAGGCAGTTTGAAAGAAGTGAAGCCTCCATACAAGCTAAGCAAAATCTATGCATAAATGCATACGAGGGATTTCATGCAAAAGAAGGAGAGTTGCTATTAGATACCTACAACAGATATAACATCATCCTCAATGACTTGCGGAGGAACAATATCTCTAAATCTGCTTCTGAAATAAATTACAAGTTCATCAAGAATCTGAATCCAGAATGGAAGAACTTTGCTATCAACCTCCAGATGTCCAAGAATATGGCTCGAGAAAATGTCACTGATATCTTCTCTACTCTTGCTCAACATGAGGATGAGGTGAGATCAATTAACAATGAGTCTAATCATCTGAAGGATTCTGTGGCTCTCATAGCCGGCAAAGGTTCTGTATCCTCTGCAAGGTCAAAGAAAAAGGTGACTAAAGCTCTAGTTACCGAAGTTACTGACTCTGACTCTAATTCGAGCGATGAAGAACTGGAAGTTGATTCAGATCCTGATATTTAAAAGTTCTCTGAAGACTTGGCTCTCATTACACGACGATTCAAGAAGAGCTTTGGCAAGAAAAGATTCTACTCAAAGCCAAAGTATGTGGATACAAGAAAGAGAAGTCTGAGATGCGATACAAGCCGAGGCATGGAAAGAGAGAGGAAGGACGAGAAGACAGGAAGGAAGATAGAAGAGAAGGAAAGAGAGAGGAGAAGCGAGAAGAACGAAAGGATGAACCAGGAAGATGCTACAACTGTGGCAAATTTGGGCATTTCTCGAGGGACTGCAAGTTCAAGAAGGTAAAGAACTCAGAGTACTATGCAAGAAAGTCACTTATTGCCAAGAAAGTTGAAGAAGGAAAAGTGATAATGGCTGAAGAAGAAAACTGGTTGTATCAAAGTTCCGATGACGAGGAGCAAGCTCACTTCACCCAAGTATCTTATATAGCAAAGCTGGAAGGTGAGGATGAAGACTCTGAGACACAATCCGAAGATGCAAACTCTGAGGTAAGTGACAATTCTGAACTTATTGAATCTTTAATGGCCCAAATACATAGTATGAAAGATGAATTTGCTTTACTGAAGGCAAACTTAGCTCTGCACATCAATCTGCATTAAGCTTTCGTGATGAAAATGCTATTTTAAAAGTTGTTGTGGAAGAAAAAGAAAAGGAAAAAGACGATTTAAAATCTGAAAAAGTGTCTTTAAAAGAAAAAAATATCTGGTTTAGAAACAGATCTTGTGAATCTTAATGCTGAAAAGGGTGAGTTTCAAATAAAATTTGAAGTTTGTTATAAAGAAAGAAATGAAGCTTACACCAAAATCAAGCAACTGGAGGACATTAATATGAAACGAGGTCAGACTGAGCAAACATTAAATCTTTTGACCAATAAACTCCAAGACGAAAGGTTTTATAAACTAAAACCAGGTTTGGGTGTGCCAACTAATGAAATTTTCTCTACTTCTTCTCAACATGAGGATGAGGTGAGATCAATTAACATGAGGATGAGGTGAGATCAATTAACAATGAGTCTAATCATCTGAAGGATTCTGTGGCTCTCATAGCCGGCAAAGGTTCTGTATCCTCTGCAAGGTCAAAGAAAAAGGTGTCTAAAGCTCTAGTTACCGAAGTTACTGACTCTGACTCTGATTCGAGCGATGAAGAACTGGAAGTTGATTCAGATCCTGATATTCAAAAGTTCTCTGAAGACTTGGCTCTCATTACGCGACGATTCAAGAAGAGCTTTGGCAAGAAAAGATTCTACTCAAAGCCAAAGTATGATGGATACAAGAAAGAGAAGTCTGAGATGCGATACAAGTTGAGGCATGGAAAGAGAGAGGAAGGACGAGAAGACAAGAAGGAAGATAGAAGAGAAGGAAAGAGAGAGGAGAAGCGAGAAGAACGAAAGGATGAACCAGGAAGATGCTACAACTGTGGCAAATTTGGGCATTTCTCGAGGGACTGCAAGTACAAGAAGGTAAAGAACTCAGAGTACTATGCAAGAAAGTCACTTATTGCCAAGAAAGTTGAAGAAGGAAAAGTGCTAATGGCTGAAGAAGAAAACTGGCTGTATCAAAGTTCCGATGACGAGGAGCAAGCTCACTTCACCCAAGTATCTTATATAGCAAAGCTGGAAGGTGACGATGAAGACTCTGAGACACAATCCGAAGATGCAAACTCTGAGGTAAGTGACAATTCTGAACTTATTGAATCTTTAATGGCCCAAATACATAGTATGAAAGATGAATTTGCTTTATTGAAGGCAAACTTAGCTCTGCACATCAATCTGCATTAAGCTTTCGTGATGAAAATGCTATTTTAAAAGTTGCTGTGGAAGAAAAAGAAAAGGAAAAAGACGATTTAAAAGCTGAAAAAGTGTCTTTAAAAGAAAAAAAATATCTGGTTTAGAAACAGATCTTGTGAATCTTAATGCTGAAAAGGGTGAGTTTCAAATAAAATTTGAAGTTTGTTATAAAGAAAGAAATGAAGCTTACACCAAAATCAAGCAACTGGAGGACATTAATATGAAACGAGGTCAGACTGAGCAAACATTAAATCTGTTGACCAATAAACTCCAAGACGAAAGGTTTTATAAACTAAAACCACGTTTGGGTGTGCCAACTAATGAAATTTTGAAAAAGGCACCAGAGCATCTATATAATTTTGATAAATTTGGCTCCACAATCAGACCCATTCCTGACATTCTTGCAACTTTTGTTGAAGCAAGTACTCCTAAACCTTTTAAAGAGACCAAAGGTCGAGAAAAAATGGGAAAGAACAAGTCTGGTGACACTGATTCTCAAAATCTTTTTAAATCAGTTGGTTTTATATATGGTGATTTGAATAAAAGCTATGAGACTCGAAAGATCGAATTTAATGAATTTGAATCACTATTTACCACACCTTCCAAAGAATCAGTAAGCACCAACACAGTTCCACCTGAGACTGCATGCAAATATGATGAGTATGAATCGAATGTTGATCCATCTACTATACCATCAGTCTCAAATCCCATTGCTTCTAAACCTTTACTTGTTGAAGAGGTTGAAGAAGAAACTTGTCGGTCCAACAATACTTATCAAGTTTATAGAAACAACGACACAATAACGATTACCAACCTGTATTGAATATATCAAACGATTACAAGGTTGATCGATTAAGCTTTTGATGTGTTCTCTATGTTTTCTCTCAAATACACCTTGATGTGTGTGTTTGTGTGTGTGATCTATGATCTGATGTATGAGAGATTGAGAGATACACTTAGATAATATCTAGAATAGATATTATCTAAATCTAATCTACCTAACAACTTGCAAGAGCAAGTTGTAGTATTAAACTAATATAACTACATAATATCTAACAAATAGATATTATGTCTAACTAAGTTAATATATAACTAACTAAGTTACCTAAGTTAACTAATATCTAACATACTAGATATTAAGTTAACTTTTACAATAATAAACAAATACATTGATTACATTGACATTTCTTACAAATAGACATAGACTTTTATATCGAGAGTCGACGTTCCGGCTTTAGATTCTGATTGCGATCTTTAGTTTGGATGATCTTGAATCTAATGAGACTGTGTCTTAACAATCTCCCCCTTTGGATCAAGATCATTACGAAAGTCATTTAGCAATACAATCTTCTCTTTCAGCACAGAAGAAGATGCAATCTCTTTCTCTAAAATCAGTATGTCTTCAATCTAACAATCTCCCCTTTTGAAGAGTAGACGTGATTCTTGAAACATGTGATCTTTGCCATTTCTTCTGTAGTCATTCTCCCCCTTTTTGATGTTAAGTGCAACGACTTCAACAAAATTTGTGGTAAGAAATGTCAATCTTGCGGTTAGAACCCCTGATTCGTCAATTCATAAGAGATTCATCTAGATCTTTGCAAATCCATACAAATGTGTCGTGTAACACCTGAAATCAACTAATGAATCAGTTAGAATGCCTGTTAGTAACAGTAGGTCACTGTGTGTAACGAATACACATGGGAAAGGAGTTGTTTGATGTTGACTCCCCCAGGGCTTCCATTTAATCATCGAAACACCACAAAGGTAATTTCTATAAACGTTATGACAAAGAAACTAATTCCTTGTGTGTTCGTGCTTGCGTTGAAAATAAATAAGCATAGATGATTGCTTTTTAATATAGGCTCAAAGTATGTAAACTTGTTGAGACAGCAACAAATTGTACAAAGACTCAATGTGCATGAGAAAGGGTTCGAAGGTGGGGCAACTTTCCTTCTTTTTCAATATTAGTATCTTCCAAATGAAGAACCAATAGCATATGTGTTGCGTCCCCAAAAAATGTGAAACATTCTCTTTTTGAGAAAAGAATGAGTAGCTGGTGGGGTTGTATGCAAGAGATGGCATGGGCTAGTTGCCTTTTTCAATGATGGTCACCAAAGAATGTGAACCAATCAGTTTATGTGGTTGCCCGGCTCCGAAAGAAGTTTGGTGCAGAGTTTTGATATTCTTTTAACTCTGTTCTCACACGCTCTTTCTTTTAAACTTTTTGCTTTCTCTAATCACACTCAATCACTAAGGATTAACTTCTTGGGTAGAAATCACTGGTTAAGGTGATTCCATAGAAGTTGTGTTAATACCTAGCACAATGATTCGTTGTTTTCCTATGATGCATGTGATGCTCAGATTGGTTTAACTATTTCAGTTAAAGCACAATTTAGATCATGAAAACATTTAAAATACACTCCCAAAATATAAAATGTGATGAAAAATCGGGAAGTGTTTTGAACATTAAAAACAATGTTTTCTTATGATTGAAAGTTGTCCTTCTTTCAACCATATGTGAGATGAAGATAAAGGTTTATACCTTAACGAGTGATCTTTCATCTCATGAAGCTAAGCGTAAAGTCATAAACATATGAACTTGTAAGCTTCTCTCAAAAATTCTGCAGAAGTCTAATGTCAAGTCAAAGTAATAATTATTCACTTATATTGAAAAGACAAAAAGCAGTAAAACTTTTAAAGTACGAGTTCTGATCAGAAGTAATCAGAAGTCATATCCGTACTCGCTTTTTGACTTGAAGAGCTCCCCCTAAAATCTTGCATTACAAAAAAATTTGACATTTTAAAAGGTATATGCAAATTTTATGAGCTCCCCCTCGAAGTAATATTGACCAGATGTCAATTTCTTCTCATACTCCCCCTTCTATCATGAACAAAATGTTAACTTGCAGATAGCAATCAGATTTAAGAATAAGATAAGGATGAAAAAGTATACAATTAGAAAACTTTTATAGGTAATTACTGGTTATACTTTGAGATTTAGCATACCAAGCTTCGAGACTAGAAAGGTAAACCTCTTTTCGTCTTAAGGTTTGGTGAACAAATCAGCAAGTTGATACTCAGTCTTTACAAAGAAAAGTTCAATTGTTCCTTTCTCTACATTATCCTTGATAAAATGATACCTGACGTCTATATGATTTATCTTCGTGTGTTGAACAGGATTCGCCGTTATTGCGATGGCGCTCTTGGAATCACAGTATATCGGGATCTTGTTGAAGTGGAAACCGTAGTCGCGTAATTGAGTTCTCATCCACAAGACCTGAGAACAGCAGCTAGCAGCAGCTACATATTCTGCTTCTGCCGTGGAAGTTGAAACACACAGTTGCTTCTTTGATCCCCAACTTACTAATTTGTCACCGAGGAACTGCACATGTCCTGACGTGCTCTTCCTGTCTAACATACAACCTGCATGATCTGCATCTGTGTAGGCTGTTAGTTCAAAACTAGTATCTTTAGGATACCACAGACCAAGATCTGCAGTGCCCTTTAGATACCTAAAGATGCGCTTCACAGCAGACAAATGGATTTCTTTAGGATTGGCCTGATATCTTGCACATAAGCATGTTGAAAACATTATATCTGGCCTACTCGACATAAGATACATTAAAGAACCTATCATCCCTCGATAAGTCCTAATATCAACAGCCTTTCCCGAAGGATCGTTGCCAATCTTAGTACCTGGTGCCATTGGGGTACCAATCGGTTTTGAATTTTCCATTTGGAACTTCCGAAGAATATCCCCAATGTACTTTGATTGATTGATAAAGATACCCGTAGAAAACTGTTTGACTTGCAATCCGAGAAAGAAATTCATCTCTTCCATCATGTTCATCTGAAATCTAGACACCATAAGGTTTGCGAAATTCTTACAGTACTTAGTATTTGTAGAACCAAAGATAATATCATCTACATAGATTTGAATTAAAATGATATCGCCTTTTTCCTTTTTAATAAACAAAGTGGTATCCACCGTACCTTTTGAAAACCCAAACTTGACTAGAAAATTAGAAAGGACATCATACCAGGCTCGAGGTGCTTGTTTCAGACCATAGAGTGCTTTGTCGAGAATGTATACGTGATTTGGCTTCTCTTGATTGACAAATCCCTCTGGCTGAGAGACATAGACTTCCTCCTTCAGAATTCCATTGAGGAATGCTGTCTTCACGTCCATTTGAAAGACCGTGAAGTTCTTGTGGGCTGCGTAGGCTAAAAACATTCTGATGGCCTCTAATCGTGCCACAGGAGCATATGTTTCGTCATAGTCTATTCCTTCCTCTTGTCTGTATCCTTTGGCTACTAGTCGTGCCTTGTTTCTGATGACGGTTCCATCTTCGTCTTTCTTTATTTTGAACACCCATTTCGTACCTATTATGGTTTTACCTTGAGGTTTCGGTACGAGTCTCCAGACTTTAAGTGCATAGAACTGATTTAGCTCTTCTTGCATTGAGATCACCCATTCTGGATCAGCAAGTGCTTCCGATACGCGTGTTGGCTCGAACTTGCTCAGAAAGGAGTCATGCATGCACAGGTTTATTGATGCTGACCTAGTTTGCACCGGTTTTGATGGATCGCCAATTATCTGGCTTATCGGGTGCTCTTTGGTCCATTTTTTTCATGAGGCAGTGGACTAGATGATTGTATGTCAGTTGTATCATCTACAAATCCACTTGTACCTTCTTCTGTTTGTTCTGAAGGAATGATTGTTTCAGTTGAAGTGGTAGGTTCAGAAGGCTCAGCAGGTACAGCTGGATCTGGCTGTAGATGGATCTGTACAGTATCTCCTACTGTTTCAGCTACTTTGTCTCTTTATCACATGGAACTTCTTCAACTGTTGGAGTCGTCATTTGAATTGTAATTTCATGTTGAATCGGGGGGTTTGATTCAATAGAGTCATCTGTACTGGTTGGATGAGTAGTCGTTAAGTCTTCCATCCTGTCAACCACAACAGATTTCTTTACATTAGATCCAAGAAATTCATCATAAAACAATTCAAATAATAAATCTAAATCAGATAAATGGTTAGTTGAAGTTGAAGCTTCGTCTGATTTAGTCTGTTGAGAGACAGGTTCTGGACTGAGTTGCCCAGAAGCTAGTACTCCGGTTATAACGGGTTCTGAACGTTGTTGTTCGGAAGCCATAACTTCATCAAAGGAGACGTTGACGCTTTCAATCACCGTCTTTGACTTCTTTAGGTAAACACGAAATGCAGTCGCTGTTGAGGAATATCCAATGAAGATTCCTTCATCTGCCTTAGCGCTGAACTTGTTAATATTCTCACTATCGTTTAGTACGAAACACTTACATCCAAATATATGGAAGTATTTGATTGTCGGTGTTCGGTTGTTGATTAACGCATAAGGAGTCTTCTTGAACCTTCGATGTACCATGGAACGATTTTGTGTGTAGCATGCGGTCGAAACAGCTTCTGCCCACAAAAACAGAGGTAAGTCTGATTGACTTAGCATAGTACGAGCAGCCTTGACTAGTGTTCGGTTTCTTCTTTCAACCACTCCATTTTGTTGAGGCGTACGAGCAGCAGAGTATTGATGTGAAATCCCGACAGATTCGAGATATTCTTCAACTTTGTTGTTCTTGAACTCTGTGCCGTTGTCTGTTCTTAGAATCTTGACCGGTTTCTGCATATTCACCTGGGTCGTCTTCAGGAATGTAATGAGGACATCTGGTGTCTCATCCTTTGAACATAGAAACTTGACCCATGTGTATCGCGAATAATCGTCCACGATCACGAGTATGTACTTCTTTCCGCCTAAGCTTTGAGTTCGCATCGGACCGCATAGATCCATATGCAATAACTCTAATGGAGCTTTTCTACTTGGTTCAGGCTTTGGTTTATGAGGTGCCCTCTTCATCTTCCCTTTTTCACAAGCTGCACAAAGATGTTCTCTTTCGTATTTCAGTTCTGGAAGTCCTTTGACGAGCTTTCCACTGACCAGATCGTTGATGTACCGAAAGTTGAGGTGAGAAAGACGTCGATGCCATAACCAACTTTGGTGCATCGAAGCTTTCGATAGTAGACAAACTTGCTTGTCAGTCTGGACATCAGATAAATTGATTGTGTAGAAGTTTGATTCTCGTTTACCGACCAAAAGTTCTTCTCCTTCTTCATTGCGAACGGAACATCTTTTGGCTTTGAAGCTGACCTCTAAGTCTTCGTCACAGAACTGGCCTATGATGAACAAGTTGTGTCGTAAGCCTTCTACATAGCCACCTTCTTGATAGTGACATTGTCATGTTGTACATCACCGTATCCCATGATTGGAGAAAACTAGTCGTTGCCAAATCTTACTGTTCCACAATATTTTTCTTTAAAGTTGGACAGTATCTCCTTTTGCCCTGTCATGTGCTTGGAACAACCGCTGTCCAAGAACCACGTATGACTGGTCTGCATAAGAGAAATAAGAAAAATTAGATTTGTATATGACAACATTGGAATCTACACTTTGATCATCGAAGTGCGGGTTTTGAACTGATTTGTTCAATAGCCTATTTTGTCTTTGATGTTCGGGTTTTGAACTGCATTATCCAAAAACCTATTTTGACTTTGAAGAACGAGTCCTGATCTGTACATAATTAGAAGTCGCTTTCTCTTTAAGCTTTATGTGCCTGCAACACAGATTTCCCCTTAGGTACCCATTGGAATTTGGGTCCTTCTGTGTTAGCACAAGATTTTGGTATCCATTTCAAATTGGATCCTATTTTCTTTTGAAAAGTATGTGAAGAATGGGTATGAGGTGAATGCACATGGTAATTTCCAAACCAATCTTCAGAATCTTGACAAGAGATAGATATATGTTTATCATAAAAAGAAGACTTTCCAGCAGATAAAGATAACTGAAATAATTGCTTCATTGTATATTGTTTACGAGAAACAACAAGTTTTGGGTTCAAAACAGCAATATCAGCAATTACAACATCTTTAGTAAGCGAAGTCTTATTACAATTAACACTACTACACGTTAAGACGGTCTTGTCAAGGTTCTGTTTGGGTTGCCACAGAGAATTTGCTTCTGGCCTTTGATTGCTCATATCTGAAACATGTAAAGCTGGTGAGTTAGACCTTGGAGCAATAAACGAATGCTTCTTCTTGGAATTACCAGTAGTGGTCGGTTTCTGTGAATGCTGAGATAAATTCTTACCTTTAGCACTCTTAGCGTTCACAGAGACTGATTTATCAACGAAAGCTTTCGTTGATTTTGCACTGTTCACAGGCTTACTGGTTTTTCTTAAAGTTTTCTTCACAAATGATGAATGGTTGGGAAGTTTTGTATTAAAGTCAAAGAGATTGGAACCATCATCTAAACTACCGTCAGAGTTCAAAAAATCAATTCCTTTATTTGATGAACCAGACATCTCCTTAGAGTTTGAAGCTTTTGAAAGAACAGTATTTGAAAACACGGTTGTAAAAACGCTTTGTTCAATATTTATCAAAAGTTTTGCATCTGATAAAGAAGTCTCGAGTTCAGAAATTTTACGTTCTAAAACGAGAGGAGGGACATATAATTTACCTTTGATAGGCTTCGCCTCCATTTCCTTTTCAGTATAACTTAGAAAGAAATCACTTGAAAGAGTTTCCTTCTTTTTGTATATTGGGTTTTCATCATAACTATTATTCAACTTCGCATAATAAAATGGAAGATGAACTTTAGCTGATTTCATCCGTTTTTCCGTTTCATTGGCTTCATCCTCTTTTGATAGCTTAGTCCAAAAAGTTTTAAGCGCGGGGAGTCTGCGGGCTAATTGCATATTAAGATGATCATAAAGTTCTGGAACTTCAGACATCCCCTTTTGTAGACAGTGAGGATTCTTATAACCGATTCCCCGTCTCTCTATCTCCTCTTTAGGTTTGTTCAGAAAAATAGTTTGTTCAGTTTGACCCATTTTATACAACTTCTCTTCCAAACTTTTTAGTTTTCCGAGTAAAGAAAAGTTTTCTTTTGTACAAGAAGCATGCAACTTTTTAAGCTCATAAATATCTATCTCACTCTTTAGAAGTTGAGACTTAAGATCAGAAATCTCTTTTAGAATTATTGTCTTTTCCTTAGCGTTGGTGTCATTATCTTTATGTAAAACCTCAATTAATACTTTCTTCTCAGCAATTTCATTGCTAAGTTTCTGTATCAACTGGTTTTTGTCTGTCATGACACCATTATCTTGCTTAAGATTAGATTCTAACTCTCTTTGTTTCATACTCATGGCATGCATTTTATTCATGAATGCTAAATCAAATAGATTACATACCTCCTTTTCTTCATTGTCAGAATCAGCTTCAGCATCTGATTCTATCTTGCCCATCAAGCACATGTTGACGACTTCTTCTCTATTTTCATCATCTTCTTCATCATCATTTGAGTGATCGAGCCAGTATTCGTCCTCAGCCATCAATGCCTTGCCTGCCTCTTGTTGTTTTGCAAGAAGCATCTTGTTCTTGTAATAGTCTGAATTTCTGACTTTAGATCTGCGGCAGTCTTTGGCAAAGTGACCTGGTTTGCCACAGTTGTAGCATGTAGGCGGTTCTGGCTGACTTGATCCTTCAGCTTTGAATTTCCTTTCTTCTGGCCTCCTCTCCTCAATCCTTTTTCCTTCCGACTGAAACCTTCTCTCTTACGGTTTCCTCTCCTCTGATCTTCTCCCATCAAATCTCTTCCCTTCGTATCTGCTACCTTCAATCCTTTCTTTATGAATGTAGTTGTTCGGACCAGATGAATATCTCTGATTATTTGATGTTGGCTTAGTGTAGAACCTTTTCTGAAAGGCATTAGTCAGCATCATCATTGCTTGTTTCAGCTGATCATTTTCATCTGATCCTGAGTTTGCACAACCTTCATTTTCTTCATCTGATTCATATACAGTCGCCTTGTTCTTCTTCTTTCTGACTACAAGGGCAATTGTGTCTTCAACTACCTTTCCTCTCTGTCTCTTCTCATCCAAAATTTCATCCACCTCTTCTTCATTCTGACGGAGGGTTTCATACACCTCGTGAAGTGGAATCTCATTCAGGTCTTTAATCTGCTTCATCTGACGAGCAAATCTTTTCCATTCAGGTTGAAGAATACTAAGGAATTTGACATTCAGCTCATTTTGAGATTTGTGAACTTTGTTCTTGCTAAGTTCATTCAGCAATGTCACAAACCTGTCATAGGTTTCTTCTAAGGTTTCTCCCACCCTGCCTCTAAATTCTTCATAGTTATTTAGACAGTTGGAGATCTTCAGCTGATTTCCAATTTTTGAACCCAACATCATTTTCTCGAGCTGATCCCACATTTCTTTACCTGAAGCCTTGTAACTGTCAATCTTGACGTATATTTCATTTGGGATCCCCTGTAAGATGTATGACTTTGATAATTTGTCGCCTTTGGCTCTTCTGAGGTTATCATCTTGTAGCTCGTGATACTTCAGTTCAACCTGAGTGGCACGTTATCAATTACACGAGTCGTCATTGGTGGTGTCATAATCCCTTCTTCAATAGATGTTCTGATATAATCACCCAGCTCGTGTCTATCAATGAAGTTTAGAAACCTATCCTTCCACTGTTCGTATTCTCCTTTGAAGAGAACTGGTGGCTTGGTGTCAGTTCCTATTGCAAGGGCTTCTCTGGATGTCATCCTGTATTGAATAAGAGAAAAAAACTTGACAGATATGATCGTTAACTTAGGTAAAATTTGATCACACAAGAAATTTTGTCCCTCTAGGCAGACTTAGCACGGGGGTCACACAAGAAATTTTCGTGTCAAATGGGGTGCGCAAACTGAGGTTTGCGTGTCTAGTGGGAAGCGCAAGGTTGAGGTTTGCGGGTCTGACTTGGAACGAGGTGTGCGTCTCTGAGCTTTGAACCGAAAAGTTGAGGAATGCGGGTGCTTTGGGACCCGAGTTTGAGGAATGCGGGTGCTTGAGGACCCGAGTTTGAGGAATGCGGGTGCTTGAGGACCCGAGTTTGAGGAATGCGGGTGCTTGAGGACCCGAGTAGTTGAGGAATGCGGGTGCTTGAGGACCCGAGTAGTTGAGGAATGCGGGTGCTTGAGGACCCGAGTTTGAGGAATGCGGGTGCTTCTTCCTCTGGAATGCGGGTGTTCGTCCTGAACTTGCAAAATTCGTCTAAATCTTTGTTCCTGTAACGATTAGCACAACCAAACACTACCAATGTGTCTAGAATCACTTCTAGAACTGAATGTAAGCACTCGATCTCACTAAAACACTCTTTTTTGAAATAAGATCGATGGCACAGTAACTTACCCACTTCGACTGTTTTCACTTAAAATCACCAAATTGGAACTCGATTTAAGCTTAATAATGAAATCAAATAGCAACAACTCGATCTAGCATGTAGTACGATCACAACCTGATCGATTTTAACACCTAAAACAGTCAAAATCACAAAATCGAATTTTGTTCAAGAACACAGAGTCGATTTTCTCTAAAACTTGTTTTGATCTTAATCAGGCTCTGATACCAATTGTCGGTCCAACAATACTTATCAAGTTTATAGAAACAACGACACAATAACGATTACCAACCTGTATTGAATATATCAAACGATTACAAGGTTGATCGATTAAGCTTTTTATGTGTTCTCTATGTTTTCTCTCAAATACACCTTGATGTGTGTGTTTGTGTGTGTGATCTATGATCTGATGTATGAGAGATTGGGAGATACACTTAGATAATATCTAGAATACATATTATCTAAATCTAATCTACCTAACAACTTGCAAGAGCAAGTTGTAGTATTAAACTAATATAACTACATAATATCTAACAAATAGATATTATGTCTAACTAAGTTAATATATAACTAACTAAGTTACCTAAGTTAACTAATATCTAACATACTAGATATTAAGTTAACTTTTACAATAATAAACAAATACATTGATTACATTGACATTTATTACAAATAGACATAGACTTTTATATCGAGAGTCGACGTTCCGGCTTTAGCTTCAGATTGCGATCTTTAGTTTGGATGATCTTGAATCCAATGAGACTGTGTCTTAACAGTCCAATGATCTTGTTGAAGAGGTTGAAGAAGAAACTGCTATCACGAATGAATCTTGTGTTGAAAATGATAAAACGGAGTTTATTGAGTCCATGACAGAAGAATTATTTTCTGAAATGATGAATACTTCAGACTCTGATATTGTTTCTATTCCAAAGGAGTCAAATTATGTGAATGATAATACATCTGAATTGGTGAAGCAAATTGATATGTTGATACAGTCTCTTGATGAGGTTGAAGATGAAAACTTTGATCTCAAACATAAACTTGAAAAGTCTTTCAAAGTAAATCAAGAGCTTTGCACTGAGATCAATGATTTGAAAATTACTTTGTTTAAAAATGCTTCAAATGATAAACAGATGTTCAATGATCCAAGATGGAAGGTAAGAACCAATCCAGAATTTGATGCTCCCACAAAACCTTCAGTTGTTTACTCTGATTGCCCTGAATATCCACTGAGTATTTTTGAAAAGGGTGAGACTTCAAAGAGCACTAGAAAAGAACCACCTTCTAAGTTAGAGACTAACAAGGTTCCTGTTTTTGTTTCAGATATAAAAGGAAATGGAGTTGGGAGGAGTAAGAAGAATAAAGACAATAGTTTGAGTAAGAATGATAGGCTATCTAGTGAACCTTTTATTCCAAATAGTTGTACTTCTGACAGTGTTACTTTGAAAAGTAATTCCTATGATAAACATGAATGTAAGGTTTGTTCTGATAAATCTACGTTTATGAATTTTGTTCGAAAGAATCTATATTGCAAACACTGCTGGGATAACTCATTCAAATACTACTCCCCTCCAAAGTCCAAACAGAATAAGAGAAAAGCTAAACTGAACTTTAAGTCTAATTCTAATTCTAATTCTTCCGCACAACCCAAAGTGTATCGAGCTAAGGTTGCCAATCCTACTTCTAAAAAGCACTTTCAGGAAATAAATGTTAATATGGTTTGGAAATGGGTTCCAAAACCGCGTTATGAATGGAGAGTGAAAGTCAAACCAGATGTTATTCCTGAGTTGCTTGATGCTAACTGCGAAGGACCCATCCTGATATGGGTGCCTAAGCAAAACTAATTGTCTCTTTTGAAGGCCTGTCGATTGTGGGTAATAGATTCCGGATGTTCACGCCACATGACATGATTCAAGCACCTCTTGCATAACTATGTGGAGGAGCCTTCCGGAGCAGTTAGATTTGCCAATTCTAAAGCCGAAGGCCAGGTCAGGGGATATGGAATGCTCGATAATGGTGTTGTGAAGATTCAAAGAGTATTATATGTAGAAGGGCTTGATCACAATCTGTTTAGTACCAGTCACTTCTGTGACATGAAATATCAAGTCCGCTTCACAACCACTCATTGCTATCTAGAGGATCCCGATGGTTACGAAGTCTTCAAAGCTGAGCGCCATGGAAATCTATACTATGTAGATTTTCCTACACTATCTGCCACACGTCCAGTATGTCTACTATCCAAAGCTTCTAAAGCACAATCGTGGACGTGGCATCGACGCTTGTCTCATTAGAATTTCCGATCTATAGCGAAGCTACAGAGACAAGGTCTGGTCAAAGGTCTACCAAAAATGAGGTTTGAAAAAGACTCACTATGTCCCGCATATGAGTTGGGCAAAATGAAGCGTAGCTCATTCAAGTCCAAATCTGAATCATCAACCTCATCTGCACTGGAACTCCTTCATATGGACCTTTGTGGCCCAATGCGAACCGCATCTATCAACGGAAAGAAATACGTGTTGGTAATGATAGATGACTACTCATGGTATACATGGCTCGAGTTTCTTAGCAACAAGTCAGATGCGCCAGAATTGATCATCGCTTTTATCAAGCGCATCCAAGTACGTCTTCAGCTGCCAGTTCGAACCATTCACAGCGATAATGGCACGGAGTTGAAGAATGACACCCTGAAGAGTTATCTTACTTATGTGGGGATTTCACATAACTTCTCCGCAGCCTACACTCCACAGCAGAACGACATTGTTGAACGGAAGAATCGCACGCTTGTTGAAGCAGCTCGTACTATGCTTGCTTACTCGAATCTACCCATGTACCTTTGGGCTGAGGCAGTCGCTACAGCATGTTTTACTCAGAACCATACCATTGTGGTCAAGCGATTTAATAAAACAGCATATGAGTTAATCAACAATCGTACACCTAACATCAAATTCCTTCGTGTTTTCGGTTGCAGGTGTTACATTCTTAAAGAGCGTCAAGGATTATCAAATTTTGATAAGAAAGCAGATGAAGGATATCTCGTTGGATACTCTCTGACATCCAAAGCTTATCGAATTTACATTATTCGAATTAAGACGGTTGTTAAGAGCACGAATGTCTGCTTTGATGAGAATTCTACAAGGACTTCTGGACACAACAGTTCAAAACTCGTACTTAAGGACAAAACTTCTATTCAATCCCGAATATAACCAGCTACCAAAGGATCCACTTCTACACACTCTAACTCTACTTCATCTGAGTTAGATTTATTGTTTATTGATGCCTTTGATGATATATGTGCAAATTTTGAAAAAGGCATATCCACATCAATAACAAGTGGTACAGGCTCGGAGGTCCCTACTATATCTGAAGACATGTCTGGACCTTCCGAAGAAGTCACTGACACTTCATCTCCATCAGGTACGAGTACAAAGTTAGTTTCTGACTATACTAATGCTGAATCTGTCTCTACAGATAATTCTTCTGGAAACGAAGTCCCGAGAACTTCAACTGTTAGTAAAGAAGCTTCAGTATTAGAAACACCAGTACAAGATGTCCCGAGTACATCTATGGAGCAACCTGCCGTACAAGATGACAACGATGCGTCAAATACGCAACACACAGTTGAAGCCTTACCAAGCACACATCGTTGGACTAAGGATCATCCCCTGGAAAACGTGATAGGTGACGTACAATCTGGTGTCACAACAAGATTTGCAACAACCAACTTCTGCATGTTTTCAAGCTTCCTTAGTTCCCTAGAACCGAAGAAAGTGTCTGAAGCTCTACGTGATCCCTTCTGAATTTCTGCTATGCTAGATGAACTTCTCCAATTCGAAAGGAACAAGGTATGGCGCTTGATCCCACTACCTAAAGGTAAATCCGTTATTGGAACAAAGTGGGTGTTCAGAAATAAGAAAGACGAAGCTGGAGTAGTCGTGAGAAACAAAGCTCGATTGGTCGCAAAAGGGTATTGTCAACAACAGGGCATTGACTATGATGAAACATTCGCCCCGGTTGCAAGGATCGAAGCCATCAGAATCTTCCAAGCCTATGCAGCGCACAAAAACTTTACAGTCTATCAAATGGATGTAAAGTCGGCTTTCCTGAATGGCGTTCTGCATGAGGAGGTCTACGTGGCTCAACCTGAAGGTTTCGTTGATCCTCATCACCCTGATCATGTCTATGTTTTAGACAAAGCGCTTTATGGTCTTAAACAAGCACCGCGAGCCTGGTATGAAACTCTCACTAAATTCCTCTTAGCTTCTGGTTTCAAGAAAGGTACAGTTGATACTACCTTATTTCTTAAAAGGCAAGGTGAGGACTTGATTCTCATTCAGATTTATGTTAACGACATAATATTTGGGTCGTCAAATCCGAAATTTTGTAAGAACTTTTCAAAGATAATGGAAACAAAGTTTGAAATGTCGATGATGGGTGAATTGAATTTCTTTCTTGGTTTACAAATAAAGCAATTACCCGACGGCATATTTATTAATCAAGCTAAATATATAAAAGATATTTTGAAAAAGTTCAATATGTCAGACAGTTTAGTCATGAAAACACCAATGGCTACTGGTACACTCTTAGACGCGGATCCCTCCGGGAAATCTGTTGATCAAAAGGTGTATCGCAGCATGATTGGTTCTTTACTTTATCTGACTGCCAGTCGCTCGGATATAATGTTTGCCACATGTTTTTGTGCGAGATATCAGTCTAATCCTAAAGAGTCGCACTTATCTGCTGTTAAGCGAATCCTTAGATATCTCAAAGGTTCTCCTAATCTAGGCCTTTGGTATCCAAAGGATTCTCGTTTTGAACTAACTGCCTTTACAGATGCTAATCATGCAGGATGTAAGCTAGACCGGAAGAGCACCTCTGGATCATGTCAATTCATAGGTGACAAACTTGTGAGTTGGACTTCAAAGAAACAAAACTGTGTTTCAACATCTGCCGAGGCTGAGTATGTAGCTGTTGCTAGCTGTTGTTCTCAAATCCTCTGGATAACGACACAGTTAAGGGACTTTGGATACAACTACAAGCGTGTTCCTATTTATTGTGATTCCAAGAGCGCAATATCTATAACTGCTAACCCGGTACAACATTCGAAGACAAAGCATATCGATATACGCTATCACTTCATTAAGGATCATGTAGAAAAAGGTAATATTGAAATGCACTTTGTTCAAACTGACTTCCAGTTAGCTGATCTTTTCAACAAGCCATTGGATGAAAAGCGATTTCAATTTCTCATCAGCAAACTTGGTATGTTGAAAATGTGTTAGACCTTACTCATGATTCTAGGGGGAGTATTCTATGTTTTTATCTTGTGTGTTATTTTTAAACTTTCGCTAACGAGAGAGGAATCATTTTCATAAATGATTACCCTTATTTCTTTTATTTATGCAGGTTTGGTCAAGTGACAATGGTTTCTAATCACATCAGATTAGAACCCGCACTTCAGTGCCTTATTTATTTTTTCTGCTTTATGTTAAAAAAAAATTATCAGTTAAGGGGGAGAATATCTGTGATCTTAAATGCTTATCTGACCGTGTGTTCTTAAAGATAAATACTTGTGTTTTATCTTGTAAATATACTTTGTCAAGTATTCATATACACATAACGGTTCAGAACATTCTATTTGACTTTGTTATTACCATGTATCAAAAGTGAAATCTTTCTGTGGTAATACTCACGTTATTTGTATTCACTGTTGATTGAATTAAACGTCATTTCATGTGCTTTCATTGAAAATATGTTTATATATTGTTCATATAAACAACATTCGTTTTTTATTCTCCAAAATATTATTCTTCATGATAAAATGATATGAGGTTAATTGTCAAACTCCTTTAGTTTTAGGGGGAGAATTGCATCGTCAAACACAACTGTTTTGACTTCTCCAAAAAATTTTATGCTTCATGTAACAAGTGGTATTTGTGCTTACATGTACAAAACGCTTGTTGAACAACATGTTCTTTTAGGAAAATACATGGGATTCAGTGTGAGTACTTAACATAACTTCCATGGATTCACGATAACCAGTGTTTCCTACCCAGGAAGTATTCCCTGAGTGATTGAGGGGAGAGGGGTCAAAAGATTTGAGTGTTGGTGTGTGAAGAGGTAAAATGGAAAAGAGAGATTGGTTAGAAGTGAGAATTAAAAGAAAGAGGGTGAAAGAACAGAGTAAAAGAATACTAAACTCTGCACCAAACTTCTTTCTGAGTCGGGCAACCACATAATCTGATTGGTTCACATTCTTTGGTGACCATCATTGAAATAGGCAACTAGCCCATGCCATCTCTTGCATACAACCCCACCAGCTAGTCATTCTTTTCTCAAAAAGAGAATGTTTCACATTTTCTGGGGAAGCAGCACATACGCTATTGGTTCTTCATTTGGAAGATACTAATATTGAAAAAGAAGGAAAGTTGCCCCACCTTCGAACCCTTTCTCATGCACATTGAGTCTTTGTATAAGTTGTTGTTGTCTCAACAAGTTTATATACTTTGAGCCTATATGAAAAGCAATCATCTGTGCTTACTTTTTTCATACACATGCACATGCACACAGAAATTTGTTTTCTGTCAGAACATTCATAGATAACCATGTGTTATTCGATGATTGAATGGAAGACCAGGGGAGTCAACATTAAACCAACTCCTTATATAGTAACTTTGTGTTACTGACAGGCATTCTAACTGAGTCATTTGTTGATTCAGGGTTACAACTCTTAAACTGTTTGAATTTGCAAAGATTTAAACGGTTACAATTGACTATTTTTATCTGAAAAGATTGAAATAATCACTCTTTCCATCTGGGAAGACTGCTCTTATTTCCATACAGGGCTCGTTACATGAAGACTGTGCTTACGTGATCAAACACAATGGGGGAGATTGTCTTGAAAAGGGGGAGATTGTTTTGCAAAGTTTTGATGATGATGATTCTCACCACTCATCAAAAAGGGGGAGAAGATACAAAAAGGGAGAATTATCAAAGAAGGAGAATATAATATGAAGATTGCTGAAGTTTTGAAGCTATCAACGACATATCTGAAGAAAAGTGAAGACAAGTGAAGACCCGAAGACAATTGATTTTTTTTTTTAATCTTGAATCCAAAGGGGGAGATTGTTGGATCAAATAATTGTATTCGAGATTAAAGGGTTTAAACTGTATTTATTTGATAGTTAAAGTTAGAGGGTCTAATTAGTTTATTCAATAGTTATTAAGCTATTGGGCCTCAAGCCCATTAAGCATTAGGAAGCCCATATGGCCTAAGTATTTAAAGTTTTAATTATTTAGTTTTAGGGTTAAGATTCCTCATAATAATTGTTTTAAGAGATTATAGTAGTCGTACGTTTTCTCTGTATTCAAGGGTATCAAGAACACACAAGGGTTTCATTGTTTATTCAAGGGATTGGTGTGTTATTCTTAATCTTTATATCTCTTGATCTATATGTGTTTGTGTGTTTAATTATCAACTAGATTAAACTGGGATAACAATCTACGTGTTTCATTTGGTTCATATGGTTAATTGTGCGTTTCATCTGGTGAAATAGCATAAAAATGAAACACTATCAATATTAACCTTATAAAAAATAATAATTTTCATTATGATTCAATTGGTGAGTATGTGTTTCATATGGTGAATATTTGTTACCAGAATGACAATTATGCCTTTTTAAGTGGACCCCTCGAGGCCAACGACATTGAACTCCACGATCAAGGACCATTATACAAGAGACCATTCCGGCTCAAGCCAGGCTTTTCCTTGCAGGATTTCCAAGCAAAACCAAAACATAGGGATATCTCCCAATTCTCTAGATTCACACCTAGAACGACCACTGATTTCAGCTTAGATTTCGCTCTGACAAGCTACAAGGAAGACCACTACACTAACGTACAACTTTAGTTTCAAACGTAAGGCATAATACTCAACACAAAACATTGACAAAATGATGGGGTCTTCCAATCCTTCTTAAAGTCCACGATCCTACAACATCTACAACTTTATTCCTATTTTCTTGCCTAGAAGGTCATACTAGGCTCTTAATCGACTCCACATCAACCTATTATTTGGTCATACCCGAACGAGCATTGGTTCCGTTTAAGAAATGGTTCAAAGTCATCACGCTTGAGGATGTCTCTTCTTCCATTCCATTAAAATCATAAGCCTAGGATTTGGTTGGATCAACAACTTCACAATAACCTCGAGTTGCCTGATATAGATGTTACAAGGAATCTCTATCATCGAAAGTCTCCAAAGTGACATCTAAATCGCTTTTTGAGAGGCACAACAAATCATCCCCTACTATAATCTTACTATCTCCTTAGGAAGGCACAACAATTTCCTTGACGGTCGAATACTAACGCCAGGTCTCTACAACACCCGATACCAAACCTCTCACAGTTCCCTCTACGAGCATGGGTGGAAACATTCTCTTTGTTTCCCTTAAGCATACCGACTCGTTTCATGAAACCTGCTTTAAGACGTATCCACACTTCCTAACATCGATTACCAAAATTCATCAATTACAATTCTCCTATTAAAATCTCAAGCTAAAACGGACCATATCGAACAATCACCAACCTCTGAAACTTGTCTTTTAAGAAGAAATTCCAATGTTGCCTAATGTTACTTATAACTTTGTCCTTGAAACTTGTCTCCCAAGGTTTCTTATCGGAATCTCTAAGATCCCCCGGAACGCTAAAAACATCGAACCCTAGCATCAATTTTCTAAAAGGTGATGGTATTTCTATTATTAATCGGGTAATGGCAAGAGACACTGACCGCAACTCGTACACAACCATCAGCACTAACCATTTGAATATAAACTACGGGGGGACGTACCTGTTGTTACAGGCATTCCACTCTAGCCTTGGCATGATTACCTGCTATCAGACCTTTCACCAGCTCCTGCATGTGTGAAATCCTTTTCCTTTTTAACATGAACTGGTTCCTTGCACATAAAGTAGAAGGTGCCCTTGATGGAACAATCACGGTGGGATTAACCCGACCTCCCACACTTGAGACATGTCAAAAGGTTGGGGTTGCACCTACCCGCATGTTTGACTCGGCACTCCCGACACCACTTTGATTTCCTTTGGTGGCCAACTTCTTTTACATCTCCATGATCAATGTGTCCTTGGGGTGGACTCCACCGGTCCTCCCGTTCCCTCTTTTCTTTAATCTGCTCCTCTTCTTCATTACTCCGAGTATAAAAATCCTCCATGAATTGTGATTCTTCTATTGCTTCTCGGAGGGTGGAGACTTTAGAAATTCAGATCATCGCCTTCATATCGGCCGGCAGCCCTTTCAGATACGCCTTGACTCTATCCTTCTCATACGGGACAACATGTCCCACTAGATCCAGTTTCTCCATGAAGAGGTTGGAGTATTCTCTCACTTACATGTTTCCCTTCTTGAGGGCTCGGAACTCCTCTTCTATTATGTCGATCGCCCTTTCATTGCAATATTCATCCATTACTTTCTTTTTGAAAACATCACATGTTAGTGACAAAATGATAGCAGTTCCAAGAGTGGTCTTGGTGACGTTCCACCAATTAAGAGCTCGCCCCCTCATCATGTGGGAGGTGAATTTCACTTTTTGTCCCTACTCACACTCGCTAGCATCAAAGGCTTGTTCCATCTCTTGGATCCAATTCATGCACACCACCGGGTAGCCAGTTCCTGAAAACTCTAGCGGCTTGCTGCACTGAAAATTCTTGTACGAGCAGGTTCTCCTACCATGTCTCATATTAACAGAAATCATGTCCTCCATCCAGATTATATTTCTGGTTTGGCGGGATCCCTTACTTCGTGCCCAACAACTGCTTCATGCCTCCGGTCATTGGCATTTCTGTCTTCTAGAAACTTCATTAACCTTTCTTCTTGTCGCTCCATGGCTGAACTCATTAGTTGAACCACACTAGTCAACAATCCAGAGTGAGGGTTTCCTTTTTGAACATTTGGCTTTATGAGATTTAAATTCACTCTTTACGCATGCTACAATCCATCATTTGTGTAACACCCTAAAAATAGGGATAACAAAAATTCGAAAACGAACATAAGGTATACTAAAATTGCCATAGCAAGAGCCTCCCAAAAAGGGGGAAATGTATAAACAACCTATCTGATTACATTTGTAATCTAATGGACAATAAATAACAACCAACTAATCTAATTTCTACGACTAGAAAAGAGATTACAAAAGGGTTGTTATCTATAAACCCAAACAGTTCATATCCAAAAGTATAATGCGTCCATGTGCAAAATCCCCAAGCTCTCACCCCAAAGCAACTAAACCTTCTTAGGATTGGCGCCGCTAGAACATGAGATACACATCGACACCAAACAAGTGTTAGGCCAAAAATCCTAGTGAGTTGAACAATAATAAGCATGCATGAACAGTTACAAATCTTATCAACAGTTAACCAGAGTTCAATATATGTGGAGTCAATAGGGGAGACACATAGCACCAATCAAGTCCCACCCAAGAGTCGATATACCTTGATGCCCTTAACAAGGAACACCCGAAAGGCCCAGCACACCCGAAGACTATCGCTAAGAAAATTCCCCGAATGGCGGTGGTCTAGGGACATACCATCACAGTGGTGCCTAAGACTACATCCTCCTAGTGTACTGACTTGGTTCGTCCAACATAACACATATAGGAAGTCCTTTAGGTGTCTTTCAACCCAACATATTTTAATACCAACTACGGGTACAATATTACCATTCTATCCTCATGAAGTCTAATAAAAGACCCAAATGACAATTATGCTCATCTTGCATATAAATATGTCACCAAAATGGTGTTCCAACTAGAATCATCAGAATACCCACATATGCATACATTTAACATATCAAGGTACCCACATTATGTATATATGAGAAAAGCCCCAAATAATGATACATATAACATAAATCATGGCATATCACCCATATTTACATTTCTAGCTATTTTCATAAAGAAATCCCAAACACTTGAACATATAGAGATAAAGTAACAAATAGAAGATTATGATGTGTATCTAGTTTTAACAAAGGTTTAGTAAACTCACAATCTAGGTTTTTGACCAAAACCTAGAAAAGATGAAACCCTAGAAGTTGGAGGATGAACTTGGAGATGAGAAGTTGAGCCTTGAGAAGAGTTATTGCAAGCAATCAATACCTAACCACCAAGAGGATTTGCATTTAAGAGGATTAGGGTTTGATGAGGGAAGAAATCAGTTTTCTTGGGAGAAAAATCGCAAAAGTGAGAGAGAGATATGAGAGTTATGAGAGAAAAACGTATAAAATGGGTTTTGGAGACCAGCAGGTGCTCCCGCGGCTTATGCCACGGCTTGCAACCCGCGGCATAAGTCGCCCGCGTGCCACAAAGGGTCGACTCCAGTGGCTTAAGCAGCTTGTGCCGCGATTTCCACCCGCGACATAAGTCGCGCGGTTCCTTAAGTGTGCACAAACCAGTGTGCGGCATAAGTCGCATGACTCACTGCCAACGCAGACTGGTCTAAGCTTCCAAGCAACACTAAACAACTAAATCAAACATAATTAGCAATTAAGCATATAATCTCTACTTTGATAAACGCATAACCATAAGATTTACGAAACCTTATACTTACCTGAAATTACGGATGTTACAATTTGGCAATGGCGGCAACGGAGAAGGTAAGTCACAGTTGACTCCCACAGCTTGACTTGGATCCACCATACCGATATCGTACTTGTACCTTTGAGCTTGTGCTTCTCTCCACACATCTAGCATTATTGTCTGGCACACAAGAAGGGGGTTAAGGGATTGCACCAACACTAGATAACAATGAAGACGTACTATTGCACATACCAAGCATTGTAATAATGGCGTAATCAAGCATTCTCACGTAACATTATATTTATAATAGCAGTAGCTAAGTAAATTATGAACATAACCTATATAAGAATTCTCGTCACCATAGTCACAACTCCTAATTAGTGCACTTCTGTCGACCACTACCACCTACTCATCCCCTAAAAGTTCTACTTATAACGATCTAGTCAAAACTTAAAGTCTCAACTTAAGTCTAGACATCTATGGTTCATACCTAGTTCACTTATACTAGAGCTCTGATACCAACTTGTAAAACCCCTAAAATTGGAAAATAGCAGACAAATTAAAACTTCCCAAAATCCTTTAAATACATAGCTTGAAGCAACAAGTATCTAAAGTTTACAAGGGATGAAATACTACAACATGTATCAGAGTTCTAATGAAACTATCTAGTCCCACAAACGGAGACAAAGCCGATCGGGTGTTACTAAAACCACCAAATCTTCAATCTTCTCAAGACCGGATGATGTCTCTAATGGCATCCTACCTGAACTTCTACCAAGCTCCACTCGCCACTCAAATCCATCTAAGACCTGATATAAATGTCGAAAAGAAAAAGTGTTAGGATTAACGCCTAGTGAGTTAAAGCAGTTTTTATCATATAAATCATAAAACGTTTAGACGAATATTTCACTCTAAAAACACTCGTTATTGAAATATAAGTTATAAAAAGGCTTTATTTACAAACCACACTTCTACCAACCCACCCACACCTTTTTAAATAATTATTCGCCATCCAATTTCCCCAAATGCACCCAAGAGGTATTTCGTAACACCTCGAATTTTCGATATATAATTTCAATTATTTAGACTTCTAGTCTTCCTTATTTTGTATTGTATTTATTTTGCGTTTACTGTTAATCGTATGTCTCGCGTGAAGTTGCCAAGCTTGAATCTTAAGATTTAGTTTTGGAAAGTAAAACTAAGTGACTTACGCGGGCTACGTCGCGTCCACATGTCGCGGCCAAAGCCGCGTAACTCACTGTTTGTTCTACTTATCGTAGACACGCGCGGGCTATGCCGCAGCTTCATGTCGTGGCCAAAGCCGCGGGAAATAACCTGCAGGTCTTATAGACGGGTTTTCCCCTCTTTCCTCATTTATTTCTCATCTTCCTCCCTTGATACTCTCTCAAAAACCCCTCCCCCTTCAAAGAACCGAAATTAGGGTTTTACCAAACCCTATATACCTTATTTATTGCTAAGAGTTAGGTGCATCATCCAAGGAGTCAAGATTGAAGCATAAAACCATCATCTCCATTGTCATCTTCTCCAAGAAATCAAACTAAGGTTTTGGGTTTTCACAAAACCCACTTGGTGAGTTCATACTTATTTCTAAAACTTTATACATGTCAAAACTAACCTTTTGACTTCTAATCATCTCCTTGTATATTACTTATCTATGAAAATGATATTTGACCTAACTTGTGATTTTGGAGATTTTTAGGGTTTCTCAACCATTTTGAGATATGGTGAAATACTAAGTGTTGGAATTATAAAATATGTTTGTACTTATAGACTTGTGATGAAATATGGGAATACAGGCATTTTAGGTCATGTTTATGGTTCTCTTATGTGATGTAATTGTTTACTAAAGTTGTTTTGGAAGAAAGGGTAGAAAATGTTTTGGGTAAGAACACTAAATTGTCTTTTGGCAAGTTTTAGCAAATGATGAGCCTATCTTGAGAAGGCGACAACATAATGTTGTGAGAACATCGATGTAATCCATATGTATGATTATGGTGGAGTTACCAATGAAATGGTGACAAGCTTTAGACTAATACTAGTGGATCCATAGGTATAGAGTCGACTTAATTTTGGGATAACTCCTATTTGTAGCTGGTTGAGACATTGGACCCTAGGGTGTCAACTTGGTACGGTTATGTGGGACCGGATACTAGTCGTGGGTCGTAAATGTAAATCCTAGCGAATGAGCATGATTAGGATCATTGGGTGCCCTCCCTCACATCTGAGTACGAGTCGGCGAGCTTGTGGCCTTGATCCTAGTATGGTGAGCTCAGCAACTTGGAAAGTGGCCTACTTTTGTGTTCCGCCACAATCCTTGGAAAATCGGGTCTCCCCCGTCAACGTAAGATGCATTTTAGACCGAAAGTTCATTACGTGGTTACTCTTACTATTGCAAAACCAACTCTTTAAATGGTTGTTTATCGTCTAGTTTAAATTATTCCAAATCATTTATATAAACTGTATGTGCTCACTAGGTGTTAAGCCTAATACTTTTTCTCAAATGACATGTATAACAGGTTCCCTTAGCAGTGGGTTGCCGAAGGTTTGAGTGGTGAGCGTGGTGCTCTAGACATTTTTTAGGACAATAGATATGTGGAGTCTTGGCGTTAAATGGATTTAGATATTTTTTGGGATTTGGATTGACAACCATTGTTATCTAGATATAACTTACTTAGATTAGGTCGTTGTCAATTACTATATTCTTCTACCGGTTTTTGTAAATGCTATATTGCATTATCCCCTTTTGGGTGGTTTACTCCATTTATGAATGTCATTTTGCCAAATTTTCAATTTTTAGATTTACTCTAAATTTTAGGGTGTTACAAGTTGGTATCAGAGCTCTAGTTTAAGTAAGTAGGCATGAATGTAAGATGTCTAGACTTAGACGGAGTATGTTAGGTGATTATTGGTGATTTTGGGTAGAATTTCTAACATAGGACGGTCTTAGAAGTCGACGGAAGTGCATTAATTGAAAATTATAACGATGGTAACGAGACTTTTTGTGTAAAATATGTTCATAATTTCACTTAGCTAATGCTATTATGAATATATTGTTATGTGAGCATGCTTGATATACTATCGTTACGATGATTAATGAATGTATTAGTACGTTTCCTTGTGTTTAATTCATATAACCTATTCTTACCTCCCTTTTCGTGCGTGTGTGACAGATTAAGGATGGTTAGTACGCGCGGTAGGCCGCGTACACGTGTGGATGGTGGGGAGGCGACCGCTTCAACGACTGATCAACCGGAGAGGGTTGAGACCGCTATACGCCCATCTGCCTAACCATTGCTAGGCGGAGGGCCTGAGATCGTTCCACGGGTGGACCTGGCTTCGTCCAACCCCGTTATTCGGGATGTAACACCCTAATCCAAGATGATGGCCAGCATGATGTTGATGATGAATGAAGCCTTGACCAAACAACAAGAGTTCCTTCTGAAGTTGATCGAGGATCAGGATGTGAGTAACTGGAGAAATGAGACGGTTGCGGAGAATATTGAAGTGACTAGATCCGGTGGTATGGGTCATGTGAACCGAACTGAGGAACCAATAAATGTTGATGCGAGGCAAGGCAATAAATCTTGCTCGTACAAGTCCTTTCTATGTTGTAAGCCACCGGAGTTCTCTGGTTCTGAAGACCCAGTTGCTTGCATGAAGTGGAATCAGGGGACCGAATAGGAATTCGACTCGTCTGAGTGCGGGGAAGATTAGAGGGTGAAGTTCGGTTCCCAAATGCTTCGAGACACGGCACTCACGTGGTGGAATTTCGCTAAGTCCACCATCTCTCCTACTATTATGGCCCAACTAACCTAGGCTGAGTTCAAGAAGAAGATTTTGGAAGAATTCTGCAATGAGAGGACCTTGCACCGTATTGATGATGAGTTCCGGTCTCTCAAGAAGGAAAACTTGATGGTAAGAGAGTACACCCGACAATTCATGGAAAAATTAGGGTTAGTGGGGCATGTGGCCCCAACGGAGAAAGAGAAAATAAAGGGCTACCTCAAGGGCCTACCGGCGGATATGATGTCGAGGGTCTGCAACTCTAAGGCCACTAATCTTCGTAAGACCATAGAAGAGGCGCAACTCATGGAAGAGGTCTATGCTACAGACGAGGTAGAGAAATCTATTGTGGTGGTGGAGAAACGTAAGTGGGAAGGCAATTCCGGACCTCCTAGGAGGAATCAACCTTTCATCAAAAATCGACATTTTGAGAACCGCCAAGAAGCTAGATGGTTCCCTAGATGCCGAAGCACGAACCACGACAGTTGTAATTACAACCCCACTCCTTGTGCTAAGTATGGGAAACCCAATAATACTACTAAAGATTTTCCGATCAAAGGAGTTGTATGCTTTAAATGTAAGTTTCCGGGACATTTCCGAAATGATTGCCCGTAATGGAAGACGGGGAGTGCCCCGGAGAAGAAGGAGAACCCTCCAAGGGTTCCTGGCCGAGCTTTCTAGATGACGGCCGCTGAGGCCAAGGCATCCACCGACGTGGTATCGGGTACGTTTCTCATAAACTCCGTACCTACTCATGTACTTTTCGATTCGGGTGCCAGTTTCTCTTTTATATCTGATTCATTTCGTGAAAAGCTTTCCATACCCACTAATAGTCTAGAGTATTCTTTAGTGGTTAAGATAGAAAATGGTAGTCAAGTGTTAATTCGTGACGTTTTGAAGGATTGAATTCTCGGAATTGAAGGGAAGGAATTCCCGATTAATTTGATGTCGATGGTCGTTGGTGGTTTTGATGTGATTGTCGGCATGGATTGGTTGGCTAACAATTGTGCCGAGATTGTATGTTCCAAGAAACTAATCCGACTCTCTAATCCTAGTGGCGATGTTGTGGTGATTTACGGCGAGAAGAGGAAGGGTGATATGGAAATCATCACCATGGCTAAGGCATGCAAATGCTTAGTGAAGGGATGTTCATCTTTCCTCGCATATGTGATCGACGCCAAGATCGACAAGAAGAAGCTTGAAGACGTGAAGGTGGTGCGTGAGTTTCCCGACGTCTTTCCGGATGACTTGCCTGGGTTACCACCCAACCGTCAAGTAGAGTTTCGTATTGATCTTGTACCGGGGGCAGCTCCTATTGCTCAAGCCCTTTACCAGTTGGCGCCATCGAAGATGCAAGAGATGATGGATCAACTCCAAGAGCTTTTGGAGAAAGGTTTCATAAGACCGAGCTCGTCGCCTTGGGGAGCTCCGGTCTTGTTAGTCAAAAAGAAGGATGGCACGATGAGAATGTGAATCGATTATCGTGAATTGAACAAGCCAACAGTGAAGAACAAGTATCCGCTTCTGAGGATCGACGACTTGTTAGATCAACTCCAAGGAGCGGGTTGCTTCTCAAAAATTGATTTGCGTTCAGTATATCATCAAGTGAAGGTGAGAGGAGAGTATATCCCGAAAACGGCCTTTAGAACGCGCTACGGTCATTACGAATTTCTCGTGATGCTGTTCAGCCTAACTAACGCACCGACGATGTTTATGGATTTGATGAATAGAGCGTGTCGACCATTCCTTGACAAGTCGGTCATTGTATTTATTGATTACATACTCTTATATTCCAAGAGTGAGCCGAAACACGAGCAACACCTCCGTGAAGTCCTAGAGGTGCTGAGGAAGGAGAAGTTGTATGCCAAAATTTCCAAGTGCGACTTTTGGCTTGAAGAGGTTCAATTCTTGGGTCACGTTGTCACTCGAGACGAAGTGAAGGCGGACCCCTCCAAGATTGAAGCTATGATGAATTAGGACCCTCCCAAGAGTCTGTTGGAGATCCGAAGTTTCTTGGGTTTGGTGGGCTTCCATCGGAGATTCATCCAAGACTTCTCTAAGATTGCTTCTTCCTTGACGGCTTTGACTCGGAAGAATGTGAAGTTCTTTTGGTTCGAAGCACAAGAGAAAGCGTTCCGGATTTTGCAAACGAAGTTGTGTGAGGCTCCAATTTTGTCACTACCCGAAGGATCAGAAGGCTTCATGGTCTATAACGACGCTTCAAAAATGGGATTGGGTTGTGTATTGATACAGAGAGGCAAAGTAATCACTTACGCATCGAGGCAACTCAAGGTTCACGAGAAGAACTATCCTACTCATGATCTAGAGTTGGCGGCGGTGGTGTTCGCCTTGAAGCTTTGGCGACATTACCTCTATGGCACGAAATGTACACTCTACATGAATCACAAGAGCTTAGTGTTTGATCAAAACGAGTTGAACATGAGGCAGAGGCGGTGGCTTAAACTACTCAAGGATTATGATTGTGAATTGCTTCACCACCCTGGTAAGGCAAACGTGGTAGATGATTCACTAAGTCAGAAGGACTATAGTGGAAGCATACGGGTTACCCTCTCAAGAATAGAGTTGGTGTCGAGTCTCATTAAGAAGATCAAGACATCTCAAAAAGAAGCCTTGTTGGAGGAGAACCTCAAAGAAGAAGTCATGACAAAACAACATTTGCTTTTAATGGAGGATAGTTATGAGGTGAAATTGTTCAACGGACGTATTTGGTTGCCCAAAGTTGGGGGCAATTGGGAACTACTTCTTGAGGATACCGATAAGTCCAAATTCTCCATCCATCCGAGGAGTACAAAGATGTATCGGGACTTGAAGCTACATTATTGGTGGTCGGTAATGAAACTTGATGTGGCGCATTATGTAGAGCATTGTTTGACGTGTTTACAAGTGAAAGTCGAGCATCAACGACCGTATGGGAGCCTTCAATCCTTAGAGATTCCCGAGTGGAAGTAGGAGCATATTATTGTGGACTTCGTGACCATGTTCCCCAAAAATCTTCGAGGTCACGACACCATTTGGGTAATAGTTGATCGGTTGACCAAGAGTGCTCATTTCTTGGCCATGCGCGAAACGCTACCGATGGACAAGTTGGCAAAGATTTACATTGACGAGGTGGTTTTGAGTTATGGAGTGCCCCTGTCTATCGGGTCGGATAGTGATAGTCAGTTCACTTCAAATTTTTGGGATGGGTTGCAGAAAGAACTTGGTACACGAGTGAAGTTGAGTATGGCATACCATCCACAAACCGATGGACAAAGTGAAAGAATGATCCAAACGCTTGAAGACATGTCGAGGTCTTGCATTATCGACTTCGGGGGAAGTTGGGACTCTCACCTACCTTTGGTTGACTTTGCTTACAATAATAGCTACCACTCGAGTATCAGAATGGCACCGTTTGAGGTCTTGTATGGGCGGAAGTGCAGAACTCCAGTGTGTTGGCTTGAAGCGGGAGAGAAGCAATTTGCCAGACCCGAAATTGTGCAAGAGACGGCCGATAAAGTTAAGAGCATTCGGTAAAGGTTGAAAGCGGCTCAAGATCGGCAAAAGAGCTATGCTGATAAGAAGAGGCGGCCGATGGAGTTCCAAGTGGGCGACCGTGTGATGTTAAAGGTGTCGCCATGGAAGGGAATAATCCGGTTCGAAAAGCGCGGGAAGGTGAGTCCCCGTTTTCTTGGACCATTCACGGTGCTTAAACGTGTGGGCTTGCAAGCCTATCAGTTGGAACTTCCACCATAGATGAAAGGGATCCATAACACGTTTCATATTTGTTACCTTCGGAAGTGTTTGGCGGAAGAGGAAAGCGTCATCCTCTTTCCGAGATTAGAGTGGACGAGGGTAACCGTTGCGTGGAGGAACCCAACACCATCCTAGAAAGTATATCAAAGAAGTTGCATTGCAAGGAAGTCCCTATGGTCAAAGTGCAATGGAAGCATCATCGTGGTGCCAATGTGACGTGGGAAGCCGAGGAGGATATGAAGCGAATATATCCTCATATTTTCGAGTAATTGGGATTTTGGGGACGAAATCATTCCCATGTTGGGGAGGATTGTAACACCTCGAATTTTTCATATATAATTTCTATTATTTAGACTTCTAGTCTTCCTTATTTTGTATCGTATTTATTTTGCGTTTACCGTTAATCGTATATCTCGCGTGAAGTTGCCAAGCTTGAATGTTAAGATTTAGTTTTGGAAAGTAAAACTCAGTGACTACGTGGGCTACGTCGTGGCCTCATGTCGCGGTCAAAGCCGCGTAACTCACTGTTTGTTCTACTTCTCGTAGACACACGCAGGTTACGCCGCGGGAAAACACCTGCATGTCTTATAGACGGGTTTTCCTCTCTTTCCTCATTTATTTCTCATCTTCCTCCCTTGATACTCTCTCAAAAACCCCTCCCCCTTCAAAGAACCGAAATTAGGGTTTTACCAAACCCTATCTACCTCATTTATTGCTAAGAGTTAGGTGCATCATCCAAGGAGTCAAGCTTGAAGCATAAAACCGTCATCTCCATTGTCATCTTCTCCAAGAAATCAAACTAAGGTTTTGGGTTTTTATTAAAAACCCACTTGGTGAGTTCATACTTATTTCTAAAACTTTATGCATGTCAAAACTAACCTTTTGACTTCTAATCATCTCCTTGTGTATGATTTATCTATGAAAATGATATTTGACCTAACTTGTGATTTTGGAGATTTTTAGGGTTTCACAACCATTTTGAGATATGGTGAAATACTAAGTGTTGGAATTATGAAATATGTTTGAACTTACACTTGTGATGAAATATTGGAATACATGCATTTTAGGAAGAAAGGGAAGAGAATGTTTTGGGTAAGAAACTAAATTGTTTTTTGGCAAGTTTTAGCAAATGATGAGCCTATCTTGAGAAGGCAACAACATAATTTTGTGAGAACATTGATGTAATCCATATGTATGATTATGGTTGAGTCACCAATGAAATGGTGACAAGTTTTAGACTAATACTAGTGGATCCATAGGTATAGAGTTGGCTTAATTTTGGGATAACTCCCATTTGTAGCTGGTTGAGACATTGGACCCTAGGGTGGCAACTTGGTATGGTTATGTAGGACCGGATACTAGCCGTGGGTCGTAAATGTAAATCCTAGCGAATGAGCATGATTAGGATCATTGGGTGCCCTCCCCCACATCTGAGTACGAGTCGGCGAGCTCATGGCCTTGATCCTAGTATGGTGAGCTTAGGAACTTGGAAAGTGGCCTACTTTTGTGTTCCACCACAATCCTTGGAAAATCGGGTCTCCCCCGTGATCACAAGATGTATTTTAGATCGAAAGGTCATTATGTGGTTACTCTTACTATTGCAAACCCAACTCTTTAAATGGTTGTTTATTGTCTAGTTTAAATTATTCCAAATCATTTATATAAACTGTAACACCTTGAATTTTCAATCTTATGAATAACCCCTCGTATATCTCTATTTTCTATTATTGGGAATTAAGGTTCTTTGAGAGAAATCGAGGAAGTAGAAAAAAGGAAGAAAAAGGGGGCATGTATTCTGGTCTGTAGGGCGCACGGGTCGTGCTCACTTCTTCACAAAACTGGCACGGGTCGTGCTGGGCCACAGAAGAGTTGGCACGGGTCATGCCATATCCTTCACAAATTTAGCACGGGTCGTGCTTGTCGTCAGAAACAACAACACGGGTTAAAATGAAATTTTCCCCCAAATTTCATTATTCCACATTACTATCTTCCAAGTCTTTTCTCTTAAAACCCTCCCTCTTCATTTACTCCACTTAGCTTTTGGTCCAACCACCATTCCTTCCATTGATTTCTAGAGTTAAGAGCATCATCCAAGTTGTCGATTTGGAAACTTCATCTCCATCTCCATCTTCATCTTCTCTAAAGGTCAAAAACCTAGGGTTTTGGGTTTTCTTCAAAACCCACTTGGTGAGTTCATACACTCTTTACAAAACCTTATACATGTCAAATGTAGATTTTGAATACCTTAACATCTCCTCTTTCATATAATTGATTTATGAAATTTGTGCTAAACCTAACTTTTGGAGATATTAGGGTTTATAATAACTTTTGGAAAATGGGGGTTTATGAACCCCAATACAGTTCTTTAGCTTATTCATACTTAGGACATACATTTAAATGGATGACATTTACTATGTAAGATTTATGGATTTGGAATATTGAACTTGTGGTTAACTGCTGATAAGTTTGCATATTAGCTTGCATCATATTTTGGGATTTGAGAAATGCAAAAAGGGGTCATTTATATTTTGACTAGTGATCTTTTGGTAAATAATGGGAAATGGTTTTGGTGGGAATCACCCTTCATGTCATTTATGCATAATATCCATTGTTGGGAATATTTGTTGGGAATATTCGTTGGGCCTTATGAGCATTATTTGGCTTAATTGTTGCATTTGGGAGTCATGACCCCGTAATTTGTTATATTGTTGTTCCGACGTTGGGACGACTAGTTTCCCCGTCGAGGCACGTTAGGCATCGGATTGGGTTATAAGTCCTTCGTACTCAAGTATTACGATATTGGATGAGGAGCTCGACATAAGGACCCTTCGGGGTTGAACTTGAGTTTCCGTGGGTGTAAGTTTAAAGCCACTGAGCCTGACATCCCTTGAGTGTACTTTATTTGTGTATTGGCTTTACTGACTCATCAAATGGCTTACTTTTGTGTTCCATCATTTGTGTTAGTAAGCGGGTCTCCCCCGTTAACCCTAGAGGTACTTGCTATATTTCAAGAGAATTATTATCATTTCTATTATTATTGTTGTCACAAATGAAACTCTTTTACTCACTTTTAAGTTTGATTATTTAAATGCAAATGTTTGATCTCACTAGGCTTTAGCCTAACACTTTTTCTTAAAATGACATGTATAACAGGTCAGGTTTCCGATGGGATTCGTCGGGACTAAGTGGATGGCCTTGTGGTCAAGAGCGGTCTTTTTGGGAGATATATAGACCGGTATTTTGGATAGCGGACACACTTTTGGCAGAATAGCAACACCCGATACTAATCTTTCTTATTTAAGTTAGATTATTAGGTTGTTAGTGTATTTTTCATTTGATCAATTGTAAAGGTCATAACTTGTTTCCCCGTTTTATCGGGATGATACTTTGGGATTGTTTATTCCAGGTTTGATATACCTAGGTTTACCGATTTATAGTCGTCATATTGCAAAATTTTCGAAATACTTTTTCTTTAAAATTAGGGTGTTACAAGTTGGTATCAGAGCATTAGTTTAAGTGAACTAGATATGGATGTAAGATACCTAGACTTAAGCTGTGAAGTTAGGCTATGATTGTGTGAGATTGGGTAGAACTCCTAAGATAGGATGGTCTTAGAGTCGGTGGAAACTACACAAATTGAGAGTTATGGTAATGAGAATGAAATTTTTTATGTATTACATGTTCATAATTTCTCCTAACTAATGTTATTATGAGGATGTTTACGTGATTATGCTTGTTTTCCATTGTTATGATAATTAATGAATGTGGTAGTACGTTTCCCTGTTATATCTGTATAGTTCTATCTCACCTATATTCTCACGTGTGTGGCAGACTATGGTAAATACGCGTAACCGGCCAGAAGGGCAGGACACGACGGGATCTACGGCTGATCAACCTAGAGTAACAAATGTGGACTTGCCCCTACCTTTTATAAACGTTTTGGGTAGAGGACCGGAACATATACCCCAACGTAACCTAGCTGCAACTCATCCGATTATGGAGGAGGTGACTCCGGAAACAAGAATGATGGAGCGGATGATGCAGGCAATGAATGCAGCAATGGCCCAGCAACAAGAAGTATTTCTATAACTCTTGGATGACCGAGATGCTAACCACCGCAGGCATGAGACGGTTGCGGAAAATGTGATAGTGGCAGGATCCGGAGGTATGGGACCGTCATCCCTTCTAATGAAACCCCAAACCCAGAAGTGAGGCAAGCGTCTAAGGCTTGTACCTTTAAGGCATTCCTCGGGTGTCGACCACCGGAATTCAAGGGCGCAGACAACCTGGTCGCGTGCATGAACTGGATTACAGAGATGGAGCAGTATTTCCAATCGAGCGAGTGTGGGGAAAGTCAGAAAGTTGTTTTCGGATCCCAAATGCTGAGAGGGGCCGCCCTCACATGGTGTAACGTATATTCCACTTCTATTGAGACCATTGTGTTGGCTAAACTGAGCTGGGAGACTTTCAAGAAGAAGGTTATGGAAGAATTCTGTAAGGAATGAGCTATGGATCGGATCATCGATGAGTTCCGGGGTTTGAAGAAAGGAAATTTGTCGGTGAAGGAGTACAACAAGTTGTTTATGGACAAACTGGGTTTGGTGGGACATCTGGTCCCCACCGAAAGAGAGAAGATCAAGGAATACATCAAAGGTTTGCCTACAGAGATGATGAATATGGTTCGGGTGTCAAGGTCCTCTACTCTTCGAGAGGCAATAGAAGAAGCGTAAGAAGACTCTTATGGCTCGAGTCAAGTGGAGAGGGGCGGAGTAGTCTAGAAAAGAAGGTGGGAAGGGGGTCCCACACCTTCAAAGAGGTCAAAACACTTCAACAACAATCAAAGAGGAAATGGTCCTAGACGTGATTCTCCGTGGTGTTCAAGGTGCCGGAGCAAGCACATCGGCCCGTGCAATTCGGGGTCCGAACCATGTTTCAAATGTAGTAAGCCCGGCCACAATTTCCATGATTGTCCAGTCAAGGGGCGAATTTGTTTCGAGTGCAAGGAGTCAGGCCATATCCGGAGTGAATGCCCGAAGGCAAAGGCAAGATTTAGCGGAGGTAAGAAGGTGGATACTCCGAAAGCGACGAGGAGAGCCTTTCAGATGAGCACCGAGGAGGCGAAAGCATCGACGGACGTAGTGTCGGGTACGTTTCTCCTAAACTCCATACCTACACATGTATTATTTGACTCGGGAGCTAGTTTTTCATTTGTATCAAGTTTGTTTTGCCCAAAACTATCCATGCCCACTACTAGTTTAGAAGATGCGTTAGTGGTAGAGCTAGCGGATGGTGATCAAGTAGTGGTTCGGGACGTTCTAAAAAATTGCAAGCTCGAAATCGAAGGGAGAGAATTCTCGATTGATCTAATGCCTATGGTTATCGAAGGATTTGATGTTGTAGTCGGTATGGATTGGTTGTCGACCAAGCACGCGGAGATCCTGTGTTCTAAAAAGTTGATCCGAATTCCGATTGCGGATGGTGATGGTGATGCGGTGACCGTGTATGGTGAAAGGTGGAAGGGTGAAGTTGCAATCATTAGCATGGCGAAGGCACGAAAGTGCTTGTGAAAAGGATGCTCATCCTTTTTGGCATATGTTATAGATGTCAAATTCGAAAAGAGGAAGCTAGAAGATGTTGAGGTGGTAAGGGAGTTTCCCGATGTATTTCCGGACGACTTGCCTGGTTCACCACCCGACCATCAAGTAGAATTCAAGATTGACTTGACACCGGGAGAGACTCCAATAGCCAGAGCTCCATACCTCTTGACCCCGTCAGAGATGAAGGAAATGATGGGCCAATTGCAAGATCTTTTAGAAAAAGGGTTTGTGAGACCAAGTTCCTCGCCTTGGGGAGCTCCGGTCTTATTTGTGAAGAAGAATGACGGCACCATGCGAATGTGTATCGATTATAGGGAGTTGAATAAGGTGACCGTGAAGAACAAATACCCACTCCCTAGAATTGATGATTTATTCGACCAACTTCAAGGAGCGGGTTCCTTTTCGAAGATCGATCTCCGTTCAGGTTATCATCAGGTGAAAGTCAAAGAGGAACACATTTCGAATACCGCTTTTAGGACGCGTTGTGGCCACTACGAATTCTTAGTGATTCCCTTCGGGTTGACGAACGCTTCAGCAGTGTTTATGGACTTAATGAACCGCGTGTGCCGACCCTTCCTAGACAAGTCGGTCATCGTGCTCATTGACGACATTCTTATCTACTCGAGGGATGAGGCCGATCATGCGCGTCACCTTCGGGACGTCTTGGAAATCTTGAGGAAGGACAAACTTTATGCAAAGTTTTCTAAGTGTGAGTTTTGGTTGAAGGAAGTGCAGTTCTTGGGGCACGTTGTTACGAAAGACGGAGTGAAGGTGGATCCGGCCAAGATTGAAGCAATGATGAATTGGGAACCTCCCAAGAGTCCATCCGAGATTCGAAGCTTCCTAGGCTTGGCGAGGTATTATCGAAGGTTCATACAAGACTTCTCCAAGGTTGCTTCTTCGTTAACGATGTTGACCAAGAAGAATGTAAAATTCGTATGGACTAAAGAGCAAGAAAGAGCATTTCAGACATTGCAAAGGAAGTTATGCAAGACTCCGGTCTTATCCTTGCCGGAGGGATCGGAGGATTTTGTGGTCTATAATGATGCATCCAAAATGGGACTTGGATGTGTACTCATGCAAAGAGGAAAAGTGATCGCTTACGCATCCAGACAATTGAAGGTGCACGAGAAGAACTACCCCACTCACGACTTGGAGTTGGCGGCAGTAGTGTTCGCACTAAAGTTATGGAGACATTATCTCTACGGCACAAAGTGTACCTTGTACACTGATCACAAGAGCTTGAAGTATGTTTTTGATCAGAAGGAACTCAACATGAGGCAAAGGAGGTGGTTGGAACTCCTTAAGGATTACGACTGTGAACTACTCTACCACCGGGGTAAAGCAAATGTAGTGGCCGATGCCTTGAGTCGAAAGGAGTATAGTGGGAGGCTTCAAGCCAAGATTGCAAGGATCGAGTTGGTGTCAAGTCTTATGGAAAAGATTAAAGGGTCGCAAACCGAAGCATTGAAAGAATAGAATCTCAAGGACGAGGTGATAACCAAGCAACGGTTACTTTTGACCGAAGATAGCCGACGAATAGAATACTTCAATGGGCGAGTTTGGGTGCCAAAGGCTGGTGGCTGCCGAGAGCTACTTTTAGAGGACGCGTATAAGTCCAAGTATTCTATCCATCCGGGGAGCACCAAGATGTACCGAGATTTGAAACTGCATTTTTAGTGGCCAATTATGAAGTTGGACGTGGCACATTACGTCGAGCATCAACGACCCTATGGGAGTCTTCAATCGCTAGAAATACCAGAGTGGAAATGGGACAAGATTACCATGGACTTCGTGACTAAACTACAGAAGACCTTAAGAGGGAATGACACTATTTGGGTTATTGTCGACCGTTTGACGAAGAGTGCGCATTTTCTGGCGATGCGGGAAACTTTGCCAATGGATAAGTTGGCAAAGCTTTATATTGATGAAATTGTATCCAGACACGGTATACCCTTGTCGATAGTTTTCGATCGTGATAGTCTGTTTACATCGAGATTTTGGGGAGCTTTACATCAAGAGTTGGGCACGCAGGTAAATTTGAGCACGACATATCACCCACAAACATACAAACAAAGTGAAAGAACGATTCAAACTCTTGAAGACATGCTTAGGTCATGCGTGATCCAGTCTCGGGATGGCGCCATTTGAGGCCTTGTATGGGCGGAAGTGTAGAACCCCTGTGTGTTGGCTAGAGGCGGGGGAGAAGCAATTTGCCGGCCTGGAAATTGTGCAAGAGACGACCGACAAAGTCAAATCAACTCGGGAACGGTTTAAAGCGGCACAAGATCGCCAGAAGAGTTACGCCGACAAAAAGAGAAGACCGGTGGAGTTCCAAGTAGGGGATCGTGTAATGTTAAAAGTATCTCCTTGGAAAGGCTTGATCCGATTTGGGAAGCGTGGGAAGCTAAGTCCTCGTTTCCTTGGACCATTTACTATTCTCGAGCGCATCGGACTCCAAGCTTATAAGTTGGACTTACCGCCGGAGATGGACGGGATTCATCCCACTTTCCACGTGTGCTATCTACGGAAGTGCTTAGCGGAAGAAGAAAGCGTTATTCATTTGTCCAAAATTCGAGTGGATGATAATAGTTGTATCGAAGACCCCGAGGCTATTTTGGAAAGGACAATCAAGAAGCTCCGATATAAAGCGATGGTAAAAGTGCAGTGGAAGCACCACCGTGGCGCCAACGTGACGTGGGAAGCCGAGGAGGATATGAAGCGGAGATATCCTCATCTGTTCGTGTAGTTGAGATTTCGAGGACGAAATCATTTCTAAGAAGGGGAGGATTGTAACACCTTGAATTTTCAATCTTATGAATAACCCCTCGTATATCTCTATTTTCTATTATTGGGAATTAAGGTTCTTTGAGAGAAATCGAGGAAGTAGAAGAAAGGAAGAAAAAGGGGGCATGTATTCTCGTCTGTAGGGCGCACGGGTCGTGCTCACTTCTTCACAAAAATGGCACGGATCATGCTGGGCCACAGAAGAGTTGGCACGGGTCATGCCATTTCCTTTACAAATTTAGCATGGGTCGTGCTCGTCGTCAGAAGCAACAGGACGGGTTAAAATGAGATTTTCCCCCAAATTTCATTATTCCTCATTTCTATCTTCCAAGTCTTTTCTCTCAAAACCCTCCCTCTTCATTTACTCCACTTAGGGTTTGGTCCAACCACCATTCCTTCCATTGATTTCTAGAGTTAAGAGCATCATTCAAGTTGTCGATTTGGAAGCTTCATCTCCATCTCCATCTTCATCTTCTCCAGGGGTCAAAAACCTAGGGTTTTGGGTTTTCTTCAAAACCCACTTGGTGAGTTCATAAACTCTTTACAAAACCTTATACATGTCAAAAGTAGATTTTGAATACCTAAACATCTCCTCTTTCATATAATTGATTTATGAAATTTGTGCTAAACCTAACTTTTGGAGATATTTGGGTCTATAATAACTTTTGGAAAATGGGGGTTTATGAACCCCAATACCGTTCTTTAGCTTATTCATCTTAGGACATACATTTAAATGGATGACATTTACTATGTAAGATTTATGGATTTGGAATATTGAACTTGTGGTTAACTGCTGATAAGTTTGCATATTAACTTACATCATATTTTGGGATTTGAGAAATGCAAAAGGGGGTCATTTATATTTTGACTAGTGATCTTTTGGTAAATAATGGGAAATGGTTTTGGTGGGAATCACCCTTCATGTCATTTATGCATAATATCCATTGTTGGGAATATTCGTTGGGAATATTCGTTGGGCCTTATGAGCATTATTTGGCTTAATTGTTGCATTTGGGAGTCATGACCCCGTAATTTGTTATATTGATGTTCTGACGTTCGGACGACTAGTTTCCCCGTCGAGGCACGTTAGGCATCGGATTGGGTTATAAGTCCTTTGTGCTCAAGTATTACGATATTGGATGAGGAGCTCGACGTAAGGACCCTTCGGGGTTGAACTTGAGTTTCTGTGGGTGTACGTTTAAAGCCACTGAGCCTGACATCCCTTCCGTGTACTTTATTTGTGTATTGGCTTTACTGACTCCTCAAATGGCTTACTTTTGTGTTCCGTCATTTGTGTTAGTAAACGGGTCTCCCCTGTTAACCCTAGAGGTACTTGCTATATTTCAAGAGCATTATTATCATTACTATTATTATTGTTGTCACAAATGAAACTCTTTTACTCACTTTTAAGTTCGATTATTTAACTGCAAATGTTTGATCTCACTAGCCTTTAGCCTAACACTTTTTCTTAAAATGACATGTATAACAGGTCAGGTTTTCGGTGGGATTCGTTGGGACTGAGTGGATGGACTTGTAGTCAAGAGCTGTCTTTTTGGGAGATGTATACACCGCTATTTTGGATAGAGGACACACTTTTGGAAGAATAGCAACACCCGATACTAATCTTTCTTATTTTAGTTAGATTATTAGGTTGTTAGTGTATTCTTCATTTGATCAATTATAAAGGTCCTAACTTGTTTCCCCGTTTTATCGGGATGATACTTTGGGATTGTTTATAACAGGTTTGATATACCCATGTTTACCGATTTATAGCCGTCATATTGCAAAATTTTCGAAATACTTTTTCTTTAAAATTAGGGTGTTACATAAACTGTATGTGCTCACTAGGCGTTAAGCCTAACACTTTTTCTCAAATGACATGTATTAGCAGTGGGTTGCCGAAGGTTTGAGTGGTGAACGTGGTGCTCGAGACATTTTTGAGGGTAATAGATATATGGAGTCTTGGCGTTAAATGGATTTAGATATTTTGGGATTTGGGTTGACAACCATTGTAATCTAGATATAATTTATTTAGATTAGGTCGCTGTCAATTACTATATTCTTCTACAGGTTTTTGTAAACACTATGTTGCATTATCCCCTTTTGTGTGGTTTACTCCGTTTATGAACGTCATTTTGTCAAATCTTCAATTTTTAAATTTACTCTAAATTTTAGGGTGTTACATATTTCATCAAAATACTATTTGTATAAATAAAATGGTACGTATCAACACTGAAAGTACGGGTAAGGGAATACCCGAAAATAACACCTTCCGATGACGGGGGAGACCTGATTCAATTGAATGTGGTGGAACACCAAGTTAAGCCACATATCAACGTTCACGAGATTTACTATGGTCATGGATCCCCGTATACGGCTCCATTAAGCAACCACCGCAAGATAGCCAAATGACCCTAGTCTACTCATCCTCTAGATGAGTGTCACCAGAAAAGTCACAAGTCTCCATATCCGGCTCACCATGGGCACCACCGCAAGACTTAGCTCCGTATATGGCTCTCCAAGAGCACCACTGCAAGCTTACATAACAACATACTTGGGGACCACTCACTAGAGTCAAACATGGACTTCAAAAACTCCATGATGAACATAACAACTCATATGCATATGGATCCAATGTATTACAGTCTAAACATTACATGAATCCATATGAATGAACTAATGCATCCAAAACATATAATAACCAACATTTATGCAACAATTACACTTCCATAAAACGCTCCATATTGAGCTAATTAAACCGGACAACGTCCCAAAACTCATTAGAGTATAAGTCAATCCATAAGGCATCATAAAACATTTGGCAATAACAATGAAGCCAATATGGCTACATGTGCCAAAGTATAACTTTCCCAAAATTGGTATTTCTCTAACGTATAATTGGCCAAAGGCCTAAACCGTAAGATTCAGAATTTTCCCAAAATACTCATCGTGTCAAAAATGACAGTTTTTCATTTACTCACACTATTAAAGCCGAAATAGTTTAAAGCACCAATATCCCAAAACTCATAAGTAGGGTAAAATCCCAAAATAACCATTTGTACACAACTTTTCGCAAAATAAAACCCAACACATTAGATTGCCTAAATTCTCTAATAAATCCAATGGAACTCCATTAGTTGGTTTAATTATCATTTTGAGGATGAAACACCCAAACACCCTGAGCCACCATTATATAGTTTTGACATCCCAAGTATATACAAATACCTATTTAACCATAAAACTCATCGATTGTAAAGTGTGCGTGTAACATACGTTTAAAATCCCCTTTCTGGTGACTCAACACCTCATAAAATATTTGTAAACCATTTTCAAAGGTTTTATAACGCAGATATGTGTAAGTGCACAAATATTCACAAAACTTATCAAAATGAAGTAATTCATGGATATACTTTCAAAACCCCAAAATATGTGCATTTTGACATGTATATAGACTAAATCTAGTTTTTTATCCCAAACTTGAGCTTCCTTGAAGAAGGCTTTAGATCCACAAACATCCACCACTAGAAACCTTATCTAGGTCACAAACAAACCAAAACACACCAAGAGTAACTCCCAAAAATCAGATCCACACTAGACTTTACCAAAATCCCAAATCTCCAAAATACCCAAAAATAGATCGAAACTCATAATACGAGAGATACATCAAGGGAGATGTTCTAAGAGATTAAGATGAAAGGTTTTAACAGTAACAAAGGTCTAGTAATGGTTAGAATGACTTACAAATTGGTTTATTGGAAAACTCCAAGATATGCCAACAATGGTGAAGATATGATGAACAAGATGAAGGTGATGATCTTAGGTTGATGATGAAGACTTTGAGGAAGAATAATGGTTGAACACTTCAATGAAGCCCCAAAATCGGACCTAACCCTAGTTTTCCTGTTGGAAGAGTTTTAGAAGAAGAGAATGAGAAGAAAATTAGGTTAAAGGCCGATTTTCCTCTTTTATTCGCACAGTGGTCGCGCGCGGTCGGCGGCGCGGTTTGATTTGCGCGGAGAGTCGCACCGAGTTCTGGAGTTGAGAAGGAACAGAGCTCCGCGCGGATGACGGCGTGGTTCTACTCGCGCGGAGAGTCGCGCGGAACACTGCCGACATTTTCCGTCTTCTTTTCCGCTACCTCATTCTACATCAAATTATGATAGAAATTCCCAAAATTCGGGGTGTTACACATTTTCTATTGGTTGTGCTATTAAAGTTAGTCATCAGCTTGTTGATTTTCGAGTTTCTTAATTTGATTCAAATCTCTAACTTGTCAATATGCACATTGGGTATTTATGCTACTGCACATAGGGTATTTATGCACTTATGAGCATTTTCATAAGTGAACCCGTGTATTATGCACATATGAGCATTTCCATGGTTCAAGAACACTTTCGCTTCTACATTTATGCACATTGGGTATTTATGCACAACTGCACAATGTGCACTTATGCACATATGAGCAATTACATAGTTATGAACCTGTGTATTGTGGACATATTGTGCACTTATTATGTGTTAACACAACACATAATAACACCCAAATTTAAAAGTTGGACATATACTCACTATGCCAACTGTGTATTAGTGGATTACTACGTAGGCACAATACAAACATTCAGATTTATGTTAACTATGAATAGGTGCATACCATCAGTTTTATCAAACGCATGTTTGATAATTTTTTATTATGATATAGTCAAACGCAGGTTTGATAAATTTTAAGATTTATATTGATCTATTAACTTATTTAGAAATCATACTTTCAAGATAATATATTTATATAACTACCAAATTTAAATGAGAAAAATATGGAAACCATTAATCAATATTATAATCATTGAAAATACCAATCATACCCCTAACAAATTTACTAGGCGTGAAAGTGGATATAAAAGTTTGGTGGAATTTGATTGGTTGGAATTTGGTTAACACAGTTAACACTAATAGAATGGTTAACAAAAGAATGTGGCTATATATATAGGACGATAATCAACTGAGAACCACAAAAATGTTACAAAACCTGTGAGAACCGATATAAAAAATATTTTTTACACGATTTACTTTTATCAAGAACTATGATTTAAGATGTTGTTTCACATATGTTTGTGTTGATCTTGTAATAGATTACATGTGAAAACCTTTTCTTTTGTTCACTTAGTGAAACGAAAAATACACGTAAAAAATATTCACATTGTGAAACTATCACATTATGCAACAAAAATATTCATACGGTGAAACAAATACATGTGAAACAATATTTTAAATTCTAGCATTTGATGAAATAAAATCACGTAATAAATATTTTAATCGGTTTTCACAAGTTTGTAACTTTTTTTGGTTATCATTTAATTTTCCCCCCACCCCCCCACCCACCCACCCATATATATATATATATAGAGAGAGAGAGGGGTGGTTTCAATTGGAAACCAAATTTCATTGGAAACTTTGGAAATCAAATTTCAACCATTGATCTTTTTAATCAATGGTTAAGATTCATTTGAATCATATATGGTAATAAATTATTAATAAAAGATAATAATAATATGTCAAAAGGGTAAATGTGTCTTTTTCTTTTGTGTTTCAAATTTGGCAACAAAGATGAAATATGGTAATAAATTAATTAATTTATTAATAAAAGATAATAATTATATATGGTAATAAATTAATTAATTTATTAATAAAAGATAATAACAATATATCAAGACTACCTTTTTATTACCTGTTCATCAATATGCAGTATGTAAAAACCCAATTAAGTTTCATCACCATTATTGTTTCATTACCTTTCCATTATGTTTCACTATATCAAATATGTTTCACTATATCAAATTTGTTTCATCAGGTTTCACTATATTAATATTTTGTTTCACTATATCGGGTTTCACTATATTAATATTTTGTTTCATTACCTTTCCATTATGTTTCACTATATCAAATTTGTTTCATCAGGTTTCACTATATTAACATTTTATGTTTCATCATATTTCACTATATTAATATTTTGTTTCACTATATCAAATCCATTATGTTTCACTATATTAATATTGTGCCTGGAGATAATTTCATATGAATACTTGAAAAATTAAATATTTTAATTTTATATTAATATTTTAATCAATCAATAATTCACCAGAATCAAAAATAGAGGATCCGTATGATTAAAATTTGTTTTCCTAAATTAAATATCTCATTTTTACATTAATAAATGACTAACATTACCATATATAAAATAAATTAAAAATAAATAATTATTAATATAATAGTAATAATAACAATTACTATATATATTATGAAATTATGTAAAAGACTAAAATAACCTTATCAATTAAAAATAAAATTAAAAAAATAAATTCAATGATTGGTTGATTTTGGTTTCCAAAGTTTCCAATGTAATATTGGTTTCCAATTGATCTCTCCCCTATATATATATACATATACATATATAGTATTTGGTTCATTTGAGAAACGGTAAATATATGAGAAATAGAGAAGTAATCCTAGACATTCATATGGTCAAGATCGGATTTGACAAGTCAAATATTGCGGCTTTGACCGGTCAAAAGTTGCGCCTTTGACTGGTCAAAAGTTGCGGCTATCCCAAAAATAGAAGAACAATTTCGTAAATTTTACAAAACACACGGGCTGTGTTCATATATGAACATGTATTATTCACATATGAACTATATGTTCATATATGAACCAGAGCAATTCACAACTGAACTCTTTTAACTGATTCATATATGAACCTTTGTGATTAATATATGAATCAGTTGAACTAACTAACAGATTCATATATGAACCTTTGTGATTCATATATGAATTTGTATGAATCACAAAGATTCATATATGAACCTTTGTGAATCACAAAGATTCATATATGAATCAGTTGAACTAATTAACAGATTCATATATGACCTCATCCCATGTATTTTACGAAATTACCCCTCTACCTTCTATAGACCACACAAGGAATTATCCGGTGCTTCGCGGTCAAAGCCGCAAATGTTGACCAGATGAATGGCTAAGATTACTTCTCTATTTCTCATATATTTACCATTTCTCAAATGAACCTCTCCCTACATATATATATATAGCCATAGGTTGAAATGGGCACTAAATATATAAGATATAGAAACAATCCTAGCCATTCCCCTAAAAAAATTAATGCTCAAGATTTGAGGGGCTAATTGTGCAGCACCAGGTAATTCGGTCACATGGTAACAATTATGCGGAAGATAAATGGGTAGTTCTGTAACTTTTACAACTACAAAAGAATAAGCTCTAAACATGTGCATATGTGAACCCGTGTGCTTCACATATGAACTATATGTACATATGTGAACCTATGTGTTTCACATATGAACTAGTTAACTGATTGACATATGAGTATACGTGCATATGTGAACCTGTGTGATTCACATATGAATTATTTAACTGATTCACGTATGAAATATATGTGCATATGTGAACCCATGTGATTCATATAGGAACTATTTAACTGATTCACATATGAAATCATAGATTCACATATAACATTATAGTTTTAGGATCAAAATTAACATCTTGCTCTAGATCGCTTTATGGATTCAATTCTTATCGAAAGAATATGAGGCTTGACCGAGAAAGAATTAAGAAATCTGATAATTTTGATAACTTAGAATTGCGATATATGACCGAGAAAGAATCGATGATATAACTTCCATAAACCGGATTTGATTTGTTAGAATCGTTAATGGGAACGATATCATATATGGTCGACCAGACTTCCGTTGTTGTCATTGACGACAATGGTGTATTTATCATATATCGCCAACACTTTCTGCTAATTACCATGTTACTCTCCATTTAATAAAATTTGATCATTTAATCTATGGACTATGATCATTTCTCTATTTCTCATATATTTGGTGCTTCTCATTTAAACCATCTCTCTCTCTCTCTATATATATATATATATATATAGGGAGAGGTTCATTTGAGAAATGGTAAATGTATGACAAATAGAGAAGTAATCTTAGCCATTTATCTGGTCAACATTTGCGGCTTTGACCGCGAAGCATCGGATAATTTCTTGCATGGTCTATAGAAGGTAGAGGGGTAGTTTCGTAAAATATATGAACCTATATGATATGCGGGATGAGTTCATATATGAACCTATATGATTCACATATGAATTATACGTTCAAATGTGAATCAGTTAATTAGTTCATATAAGAATCGGTTAATTAGTTCATATATGAATCACAAAATTTCATATATGAATCTGTTAATTAGTTCAACTGATTCATATATGAACTTACAGTTAATTAGTTCATATGTGAATCAGTTAATTAGTTCATATATGAATCAGTTAAAAGAGTTCAAATATGAACTACACTGATTCACATATGAACATATAGTTCATATTTGAATTATACAGGTTCATATATGAACACAACCCGTGTATTTTATAAAAATTACGAAAGTGTCCTTCTATTTTAGTCAAATCCGCAACTTTTGACCAGTCAAAGCCGAAATATTTGATCAGTTGTCAGGATCTAATTCTTAACAAGAATAATGAACTCAGAAACAATATTAAAGAAGTTGCGGAATAACACTTTAATATTCAACTATCAAAGTAACAGTGAATCAGAAATCACAACTTGTAAACTTTATTTAATTATTAAAGTTACAAGCTTTCAAACAAAACTTCAATCTTGATGAACAGGCTCACCAAGACGAATTCTACTTATCTAGAACTAGGATTGTAAACCTTGAGGTTAATTCTCTCTCTAAAAACTTATTAATGAAATGTTAATCAAAGACTTCTATACTATTTATACAAGAAATATTACAAGATAATTATCAAAATACAATTGATCTTCAGTCCATAATTATCTCCTTTACTTTAGTAAGTCTTCTATACAGCTTTCTTCATTCCATACTGAGTCTTCATCTCATAAGCAGCACTAACCTTCTTCAGAAGTATTAACCATGTTCAGCAGCATTAAAATCATCAGCAGTTTTAATCATGTTGGCAGTAGTAATCCCTTTGCAATACTAACTACTAGCAGTACTAACTCTCCAAGCAGTACTAACTATTGAAGTAGCAGTACTAACTCTCCAAGCAGTACTAACTATTGAAGTAGCAGTACTAACTTTTCAAGCAGTATTAAATATACTAGCAGTAGTAATCATGATATACTAGCAGCATTAACCATACTTGAACAAATCTTAAATTCCCAACAATCTCCCCCTAACTTGACTTTTAAGAAGAGAAGTCAAGTTCTTCAGATATAATCTTCAAGATGCTTTCAAAACTTCAGCTTAGTTGCCCAAATTTGGATCCAATCCCAGACTTTGATTGATTGTTCTTCTTATCACAGTTCTGGCCATTTCAGATCCTTTTGCACACACAAGCTTGGCTTTCAGCATTCCTTTCAGCTTCACCTTGCTATGATCATACACTTTGTCTACTAGAAAATACTCATGATAGCAGTTATCTACTGTGATCATGTAGACACCACAGTTTTCAAAGAGCATCCACTGATCAATCCTTTTGAACCCATACTCATGATGCAAATCCTTGATCCTGAACACCACTTTTTCTGGTTCAAACATCATACACAAGTATTCCATAGCAACTTTTAGTAGACTTTCTTCAGTTCCTTTCAAAACAGGCTCATATAGCTTTATTCCCACCTTATGCATTTCTTCTAAGTCAGCCCTGGAGCAACTTCTGATCACTTTGCCCCAAGTTGTGTATACTTCAAACAAGTCACCAAGACTTTTGAGTCTGAAGTAATCCTTTCTGTTGTCCCTCAGAATATCCCAAAAGATGATTTCTGGTGCCTTCACAGAAATGGGAACATCCTGTACTGATTCTATTAAATTCATGTAAAGACCAACATGCTCATCAGATTGATTTGGTTGTTGTGCACTTTGACTTGTTTGCTCTGTATGATCTGCAACAGATGGTTCTGCCTCTTTATCTGCTTCTTCAATCCTTGGCTTTTTGGACTGTTTCTTGGAAGTTATGGTCTTTATCCTCTTTGCAGATTTGGCTTCTACATCAACTTGCTCTTCCTTCTTTTCAGCCTTTTCTTTTGAAGGAGTGGTTTCCTCAGGGAAGGGTTGTTGGATGTTGAGATCATGCCTCTCTTTCATCCTTCTTTCAGCTTCTTCCCTTTGAGAGGAATCTCCTTGAAGCTTTGCAATCTCCTTTTTATATAGCTCCTCAACGTTGTTGTATGCCATGTTAGCAAACATCTCTCCTTTTACACCAATTGAGCCTCTCAGAAAGTTTATCATTTTTCTCCTTTCTTGATAGGCCAAAAAGGTCTTAGAGGGTTGTCTTTTCTGAGTCTTTACAGACATTCTGTGCTTGGGTACTTTCACTGAACTTTTCTTGGCCTCAGCTGCAGTTTTCAAACTCTTTTGATATTCTTCATTAAGCTTTTTAGCCATATTCAGTGCAAGCTCTCTGTCTTTTTTTGATTGAAGTTGTTCCTCCTTTTCCATTTCTGCTTGAAGCTGTTTTGCCACTTCTTCATCTAGCTCTATCTGTTTCTGCTGCTTTAAAGGTTGTTCAGGTTCAACCATCTTAGCCTTTCCTTTCTTCTTTAATTCTGCCTCACTTATTTCTTTGCTTTTCTGCTCAATACCTCCTTCTTTAATGACCACTCCCTTGACCTTTTGAGAAGCCTTGGGAGTGTCATTCTTAGATTTTACCAAAGTTTTTGCATTCTCTAATTCTTCAACAGATAGCCCTGTTACTGCTGCTTGCTTTTCTGTTACTGCTGCTTGTGCTTTCTCAGTTTTTGCTTCTTTATTTTCTGTTTCCCTATTCTGCTCCCCCTCAAATTGTGCTTCCATACCACTAGGACTGAGATTCTCCCCATGATCTTGTTTCTTTCCATCATCTTCTTTCTCCCCCTTTTTGAAAGCATCTTGCCTCTTCTTCAGGACATACTGTTTTCTTTTTTTTTTCTACAACAACCTCTTCACCATTTTCTTCAGTTTGGTAATCTGCACTTGTTGAGACAGAATTACCAATTTCATCTCCTCTATATCTGCTCCCTGTTTGATGACATCTATATTAATGTTGCCCATTGTATCCATCAATTCTTGGTAGTTATATCTATCATCACCTTCTCCAGGAGTGTTACCCCCTTTTGAAGGATCATTGGAACATTTAGTAGTGGAAGTCTTCTGCCTAGCAGAAGCACCCTCCACCCCCTTGGTTTTTTGGCACCTGGGACCTTTGAATGATTGCTCATTCAAAGTTTCCATGGGGAAGGTCTTATTGATGTTACCACTGACCTCCTCTGTGCTAGCAGGAGTAGTGGCAGCCTTCTCACCCATATTCTCATGCATCTCCTCAGTGAGCACCACCGTGGGGTTGGGAGACACCCCTGTGGTTTCCCTATAGATATTCTTTAATGGAGAATTCTCCATTAGAGGGCTTAAAGTCTTTGTGGGTGAAGGTACAAGAAGAGAAGGAGCCTTCTTTACCTATTTCCTTATGTAAGTATTGGTGATGGGTGAAGTTGGTTTTTGAAGAAGGAACAGAGGGATTGATATAGTGATTGAAGGTTGGGATTGGCTTTCAGTGGGATGGTCTAGTGAGGGCCCTGACCCTGATGCCATACCTTCTTGATTGTGGGACACCACCATCATTGTAGAGAACAATGGGATGTCAACTCCTTCCGATTCCATGGCAGATCTCTTCATATTTGAAAAGACCTTACCCTTGGGGATTTTAGGTACATATACCTCATCAAGTTGAGGCATATCCGTCAATTCAGTGGTGATAACTGCCTGGACAAACCTTGGATACATAAAGAAACTCTTTTTATTCTCCAAGTTTGACACAAGGTCATTGAAAATCATTTTTGAGAAATTATACTTTCTGGCAGTGGACAAGAAGACCAAAACATAAGCAATGGTACTACTGAACTCACTCCATTCAGTAGTTTTTCTAGAAATACAGTGCATAAGGGTATGGACAAAGAAACGCCATTGGGGAGAAAATTTAGCTTTGGAGAACTTGAAAACACCCAATGAGCCTCCATACCCCATTCTAGTGAGAGTGGAAAACAGATCATCATTAGAGATAGATGTGATACCTGAGGCATCGTCTAGTCGTAGACTGATGCGAATTACCTCTTCAGAAACTGTCAAGGGTTTGTCACACACCCTTGTCTTGATAACCTGCACACCATTTTCAGTAATAGCGGTGGCATTGGCCCAAAATTGCTTCTGGTGCTCGATGTAGATTGATGGTGACACTGTAAGAGCATGAGCTATATGGCTGGACTTGAGAAAATCGACTATTTGATGAAATCCAACAGCCTGCTTATGCTTTTGAAGCATTGCAATCTCGGTGTGTTATCAAAAAACGCCATTGATGCCATCGAGCTTGAGGAGTCTTGACTAAAACATACTGGTTGCTTGAGAGAAAAAGGTTAGAGAGAAGATGAACAGTATTCAAAGAGTCGTTATGATCTTTTAGGCGGGCAAAGAGAGTATTTATATGATTCGGGAAAGAAGCAGTATTAACCATCTAGCAGTATTAACTAACTAGCAGTATTAACCAACTAGCAGTATTAACTAAGAGCGATATTAACTGAGAACAGTAGTAACTGAGAGCAGTATTAACCACTAGCAGTATTAACGAACTAGCAGTATTAACTCATACCTGAAGTAGTAACTTTGCACTGGCAGCATTAAAACTACACTGGCAGCATTAACTACACTTACTCTGTTGAAGCTTGTGTTAGTCTGAGCAAGGTGATGAACTTCCTGAGAAAGATGTTTAGTAGCACTAAAAACAAACAAATAACAGATATACAATCACTTTTGAAACTTGAGCTCATTCATAGTTGATCATGCCCACACTTGTGACCAAGAAAGTGAATCTTCCCACATCAACAGCTTTAGTGAATAGATCAGCAAACTGGTTGTCAGTATGAACTTTAGCAACTTGAATAAGCTTCTTTTCATTACAGTCTCTAATAAAGTGATACCTGATTTCAATGTGCTTTGTTTTGGAGTGCTTGACTGGATTGTTAACAATGCTAATAACACTGCTATTGTTAATGAAGATTGGAGTGTGAAGAAAGGTTACCCCATAGTCCAGCATTTGATTCTGAATCCATAGAACCTAAGAGCAGCAACTTGCAGCAGCAATGTACTCAGCTTCTGTTGTGGATAGGGACACTGTGGTTTGTTTCTTACACTGCCAAGATACTAGTCTTGTACCCAAGAGCTGACATCCCCCTGAAGTAGACTTTCTATCCATATTAGCACCTCCCAAGTCACTGTCTGCATATGCAATCAAGTCAAAGTTGGATTGATAAGGATACCAAAGACCTAATCTAGGTTGCCCTCTTACGTATCTAAAAATCCTTTTAACTGCTTGAAGATGAGACTGTTTTGGCTTGACTTGGAATCTGGCACAAACACACACTGGAAACATGATATCTGGTCTTGAGGTTGTGAGATACATGAGATATCCAATCATTGATCTATACAGATGGACATCCACATCCTCCCCCTCAAGATCAACAGTGATCTGTTTGTGTGTTTCCATTGGTGTGCTTGTTGGCTTTGAGTCTGAAAAACCATACTTATCAAGGATGTCTTTCACATACTTTGATTGGCTTATGAAAATTCCATCTTTCTGCTGTTTCACTTGAAGTCCAAGAAAGAAAGTGAGTTCACCCATTGCACTCATTTTGAAGCTCTTGTGCATCAACTCTTCAAAGTCTCTACACATCAATTCTTTTGTGGAGCCAAATATGATGTCATCCACATAGATCTGAACAAGTAGGGTGTCCTTCTTACTTCTTTTAATGATGAGAGTCTTGTCAATGTTTCCCCTTTCAAACCCATTTTCCAAGAGATAGGTAGACAGTGTATCATACCATGCTCTTGGGGCTTGATGAAGACCATAAAGTGATTTCTTAAGTTTGTATACTCTGTCAGGATATGATGGATTTTCAAAACCAGGGTGCTAACAGACATATACTTCTTCATCAATTGTTCCATATAGAAAGGCACTCTTTACATCCATCTGGTATACCTTGAACTGCATATATGAGGCATAGGCTAGAAATAGCCTAATGGCCTCTACCCTTGCAACTGGAGCAAAGACTTCCTCATAGTCTATACCTTCTTCCTGAGTGTACCCTTGTGCCACTAGCCTTGCTTTGTTCCTGATTACTATTCCTCTCTCATTCTTTTTTATTTCTGAAAATCCACTTGGTACCAATTGCTCTATGACCTTTAGGAAGGTCCACCAAGTCCCAAACATCTTGCAATTTGAACTGTAGCAACTCTTCTTACATGCCTTCTATCCAACTTGAATCTTTCATTGCTTCACAAGCCTTCTTAGGCTCAATCTGGGATAGAAAGCAAGAGAGTATTGTATGTTGCTGATCCTGCAAATCTTGAAGTCTGCTTTGATTTCTAGTCATCATAGGATAAGAGATGTCTCCTATTACCAGCTCAGGAGGATGATTCTTCTGAGTTCTTGTCTGAAGACTAGGTTCTTCATTAATTCCCTCATCTAAATTGGAATCATTTAAGTCAGCCGAGGGAATCACATCAGCTGCTTCTGGCTCTTCATGCTCTAAATTCTCCTCATCTCTTCTTTCTTCTTCACTCTGAATTGGTTCAGTAACAGTCTCCTTTTCACAGATTTCAACAGGGTCCATTGTAGGTAATGGAAAGATCACAGACTGAGGAATAATATGTTGTACTTGATCTTCCCCTGATCCTCTACTTCCTGGACCTGCATGATCATCACTACTGAAACCCAAAGAGTTAGTTAGTGAATCAATGTCAAATAACCACTGAGGACCTGAACCAATAGGATTTGGTGTGTTCTCATTGCATTTGACATTGTCACTTTCCTCAATTATTCTAGAAGAAGAATTAAATACTATGTAGGCCTTACTCTGAGATGAGTAACTAACAAGAAAACCATCATCTGCTTTGCTATCAAACTTTCCTAAGTGAGTTTTGGTATTGAGAATGGTACAAGGACACCCAAAAGGTTTGAAAAATCCAATAAATGGTTTTCTTTTATTTAAAAGCTCATATGGTGTCTTGTTCTTAGGATTGACTACTAGAACTCTGTTTTGGACATAGCAAGCAGTATTAACTGCTTCAGCCCAGAAAGTAATTGGAAGATTTGAATCAGCTAACAGAGATCTAGCAGCCTCAATCAGTGTCCTATTCCTTCTCTCAGCAACACCATTTTGTTGTGGAGTCCTAGGAGCACTGTATTGCCTCTCAATTCTTTTTTCCTCACAAAAGGTGTTTAGGTCAAGATTTTTAAATTCAGTACCATTGTCTGACCTAATGACTTTTGATTTGTTTGGTTTTCAATTCTTAGAATAAAGGATTTGATCAGTCCACTTGTCTCATCCTTGGTCCTTAGAAAGTATACCCAAGTAAATCTAGAGTAATCATCAACAATCACTAAGCAATATGATTTCTTACCTATACTCATAACATTTGTAGGACCAACCAGATCCATATGCAACAACTGAAGAGAAGAAGAAATTGTGTTCACTTCTTTGGACTTATGAGAAATTTTGTGTTGTTTGCCTTTGAGACAAGCAACACAATGATCATCACATGAAAAGACTTTTGAAGGCAAACCTCTTACAAGGTTGTTTTTAACAAGTTTATTCATTGTTTTAAAGTTCATGTGACACATCCTTCTGTGCCAAAGTGATGATTCATCCAAAGATGCTTTTGAAACAAGACAGTTTAGGGATGAATCAGTTGAAACATTTTCCATATCCAAACAATAGACATTATCTTTTCTGGGAGTTCTTAGTAGTATCATCTTTTCATCAACTACCTTGAATCCAGGAGCAAGGATAATGCATTCAGAATCAGTGAATAATATACTATGTTGTTTGTCACAAACCTGTGATACACTTAACAGGTTGTACCTTAACTGCTCAACATACAAAACATCCTCAATGGTTATCTTACCTTTTGTTACATCACCCTTACCACTAATCTTACCTCCATCTGGAGTATTACCAAAGGCAACATGCCCTCCATCAATTTTATTGAAATTCTTGAGGCAATCCATGTTCCCTGTCATGTGCCTAGAGCAACCACTATCAACATGCCAAATGCTCTTTCCCTTGAGCTGCTGGTTGCCCTGCACATTAGATAAATCAATTAGTATTGACTGGGAACCCAAGCCAAAGTGCTCTTGGGCCTCCCTTTCTCATCAAAGTATTTACATTCCTTTTTGATGAGATTTTTAAAATCAGAGAACTCTTTACTGGAGTGCTTTGTTAAGATGATAGGTCTAGCAGCACAAACACTAGAAGCAGTACTAATTTTAGAAGTACTAACAGAGTTAGCAACACTAACAGGTTTAGCAGTATTAACCTTGTTAGAAGAACTAACAGAGTTAGCATTATTAACATTTGAAGAGGTACTAACAATGTTAGTTTTAGAAGTACTAATACTCTCAGCAGTACTAACATTGGTAGCAGCAGTATTGCTTCTAGCAGCACTATCTTTGTTAGCAACACTATTTGTGGTAGCAGTACTAACAGTTTTAGTGCTCTTGGGAACCCACATCTTGACATTCTCTCTTACAGTCTTTTTCTTCATGTGGCTTTTAGATTTACCAGTTTTCTTAGCCAAATGGTTATTTTCATTCTTCCTATAACCAAAGAGTTTTTGAACAGATCTTTGAAAATTTATCCTTTGGTTCATAGGATTAAAGTAACAGTGCTTGGCAAGATGGTTCATTTTGCCACATATGAAGCAAGGTTTTGGTCTGATGATTCTACTCAGATCAACTCCTTGTTTCTGAGCCCACTGATTATTCCAATTTCTTTGATTTCCCCTCCTTTTATCATGTTTTAGGGGCTCAGATTTATTACATGCACACTGTTTGCAAGGAACATGATTCACAACTGTAGTCTGCTTATAATGAACCTTTTTGGACTTTCCCTCAGTCTTCTCTACATCATTGGATTTGACCCAATCCCTTCCACCACCCTCATTGGTAAGAATGTTATTTTCTAAGGGAATCTCAACATTCACATTATTATCCTTACCCTTTCCAGCTTCTTTCTCAGTCTTGTCCTTAACAACTACTTCATCTAACGAATCTATCTTAGTGGCTCCCTCATGTAAGTCCTTCCTATCCTTGATCTCTAGCAAGTCTGATGTAGGAGGGATGTAGTTGTTGTTGTATGGTGGAGGTGTAGTATTGTATCCAATTCCTGGTCTAAGCTTATCATGGATTTGGACCTTTAGAATTGAATCCATGGCTTTAGAAGCATATGAAAACTTTTCCACATCTAGCTTAACCTTGTCTAGTTCTCCTCTCAACTTTTCATTCTCCTCCTTGGACTTTGTCAGTTGGATTTCTAGATCATTCTTCTCCCACTTCTAGTAATTTGTATCATATGTGTGTTGAAGTTCATTGGCTTGGAAACCTTTGATTTGTTCCTCAAACCTCTCAACAATTCTCACATAGTCTTTTCTATCATTTTCTTACCTCTTATGGTCATCACTCATATTCTGGTTGTGATCCCTGTACCTTTTAACATTGTTTATGCAAGTTTGAGAACAGAGATTAGAAAGTACCTCAGTTGAGAGATCAGATACCTCTGCCATGAGAGCTTGATTTTGAATGGCCCCTTCTGCTTGATCACTCCAGTCAAACCCCATTCCTTGTTGAGAAACAAGAGCTTGAGTTGAGTTTCTGTTCTGGTTGAAGCTTCCAGTCTGTGCTTGTTGGTGGTTGTTTTGAGACAATCCACTTCTGCATTCCCTGGCAAAGTGTCCCTTCATATGACACTTGTAGCATTCCACCTTTGACTTATCAAAGCCTGCTCCATCTTCTCTTCTTTGGGAGAAGTTGTTCCTCCCAGTCCTCTTGATGAATTTCTTCACCCTCATAGAAAGCATGGCCATCTGCCATTTGATATCCATCTCTTCAAGATCATCAGGATGAAGCTGCTCTAAGTCATTATTGATTAAAGAAGAATTACCATGACTGGAGAGAAAGGCTTCAAAAACAGATTCATTGCCTTTTTCTTGATTTACTCCACAGGCAGCATTAACTGATTCAGGGTTAGTAGTAGAATCAATTGATGCTGATAGGAGTGCAACATTGTGAACATATCCAGTAGGCTTCTTCTTTGCTTCCACCTCAGATTCAAACACTCTTAGATCATTGTACAGATCATCCAGTTCCTTTTCTTCTAATTCATCATTCTGTCTGAATGAAACAGTGTACATGGTCCATTCATCTCCAAGCGATCTGAGGAACTTTCGATTGACATCATCTTGTTCCATCTGGACTCCAACTGTAGCCAACTCACCAATCAACTTATTGAATCTGTCAAAAGTTTGAGTCATAGATTCATTCTTTGAAGATGTAAAATTCTCATATTGCTGCTTGAGAATATCCCTTTGATTCCTCTTAGTGCTTTTTGTGCCAGCAAATCTCTTCTCTAAAGCATTCCATAGAATCTGAGCATCTGTGCAGTGTTGATACTGATGTTGATACTCATTAGGAATGGCCAAAAGCAGGGTGCTTAAGGCTTTCATCTCCAACTGTCTGACTTTCTTCTCACCATCAGATTTTGGAGGTGGTCTTTTGCCATCTTGTCCAATTCTACCTTCAGCAGAGGGACCATTCTCAACAATGTCCCACATAGAACAGTCTGTAAGGAGGATGTACTACTTGATCCGAATTTTCCACATGTCAAACTCATTACGTTTGAGCATGGGAACCTTTGAGACAAAAGTACTGTTTGATTCACCAGTGTTTTCCATGATGAATGAAGGTTTCTGAGAATACTTGGCTCTGATACCACTTGTCAGGATCTAATTCTTAACAAGAATAATGAACTCAGAAACAATATTAAAGGAGTTGCGGAATAACACTTTAATATTCAACTATCAAAGTAACAGTGAATCAGAAATCACAACTTGTAAACTTTATTGAATGATTAAAGTTATAAGCTTTCAAACAAAACCTCAATCTTGATGAATAGGCTCACCAAGACGAATTCTACTTCTCTAGAACTAGGATTGTAAACCTTGAGGTTAATTCTCTCTCTAAAAACTTATTAATCAAAAGTTAATTCTATCAAATACTTCTATATAATTTATACAAGACATATTACAAGATAATTATCAAAATACAATTGATCTTCAGTCCATAATTATCTCCTTTACTTTAGTAAGTCTTCTATACAGTTGTCTTCATTCCATACTGAGTATTCATCTCATAAGCAGCATTAACCTTCTTCAGAAGTATTAACCATGTTCAGCAGCATTAAAATCATCAGTAATATTAATCATGTTGGCAGTAGTAATCCCTTAGCAGTACTAACTACTAGCAATACTAACTCTCCACGCAGTACTAACTATTGAAGTAGCAATACTAACTTTTCAAGCAGTATTAAATATACTAGCAGTAGTAATCATGATATACTAGCAGCATTAACCATACTTGAACAAATCTTAAATTCCCAATATCAGTCAAATCCGATCTTGACCGTATGAATGGCTAGGATTATTTCTCTATTTCTCATATATTTATCATTTCTCAAATGAACTTAAGGCTATATATATATATATATATATAAAATACACACGTCGAGAGAGAGAGAGAGAATCGGGTTCAAATAAGAACAATCCAATAAGAGAACGAGAATGGCAAAATCATACGTGTAATATCACTTGTAAGTCACGCGACTTTGACCGAGGTCACGTGTCAAGTCGCACTCTCGCCCTTGGGTTGATCGTTTCCGTAATCCCATGTGATTTCATTGTAAAATCACATTTAATTTGGTTGTTTTCGTATTTTTTTATTTTAACTTTGATCTCGTTTGATCCTCTCTGTCTTTCTCTCTCTCTCCATATTATATATATATTAAATGAACACGAAATAAAAACATAAAAGACCAAAATGCCATTCCGTTATTTAACTGTTGTTAGTCAGATAGATTAAATTTGAAACAAAATAGCAACCACAATGACCACTGATGTACTAAATAAAGTTCAAATAAAAGAGTTACTAAGAGGTCGTTTACGCAAATGCTTACCCGGTAAGCGCTTATCAGTAGGAGTCAACATTATAATTTACTTTATCGGGTAAGATCATGGTATATCAAAATGACATCGTATGCAACAATTACCCGCTAAGCGCTTACTCGGGTAAGAGTTGTCACCCAAACTTACCGGGTAAGATCCATCCCTATCATGCTCTTACCGGGTAAGATTCTTGGCCCTTGTCATGTTCATTTGGTGAGGAAAATTATTTGGTAAGCAATTATCGAGTAAACGTTTAGTAAACAACCCCTAAATGATAATTATACATAATAAAAGTATAATTTACTCTAAATATTATGCACTAAAAAATAATATATTAGAACATTCATAACGGTTCCAATAAAATATTTAACGAAAATTTAGGTTTTTATGACGAACATATTTACATCTTATACACCCTAAGCCATTAATATCATTAAAGTCCTCAATGGCATAATGACTTTGAAGCATGGCACAAAGTTGACCAAAAAAACCCCGTGAGTTCTTTAAATATAATTTTTGTCCAACTCCATACAAATTAAACAGGAAAACTTGCCTCAAATAGTGGGGTTTGGCCAACCAAAACACCCAATTCTTGACTTAGGTTTTCGAACATATTTATGTCTTTAATGGTCAAAAAATTATATAATATAATGACAGAATAATTATTTATAATTCTATAAATCATATAAAAAACAGTTTTATATATTGTTTCACTTATGAAACAACATGTGTGAAAATATACTGTTTATATAATATTTTTTTATATTTGAAACTTAGAGGATTGTTTTGAGTATGAAAAAAATCGTATTGAATGATTCGATATGAAACAACACTGTATAAATACTGTATTTTCATACGTGTTACATAAGAACTGATTTGTAAGTTTGTACAAATTACCTAATTTGTCATAAAATAAGACTTTATATATAATATCCATGTATAATTCAACTTATCTGTAACCATATATGTAGCATCTTAGATTTTGGTAATATTGCTAAAATGGATGGATTAGATGAGTTAGAATAGTTGTATATCAAAGCCCATAAATTTGTAGTCAGGATTAAAATAAGTTGGGTTGGTTCATTAGTTCTGCAATATAAATTGTTATATAAATTAGTTGTGTATCTGTATTATGTAGGGAGATGCATTTTTTTTAGGGAAAAGTTCAATAAAACCCAACAAACTATTCCATTCTGAATGATTAAGTCCCTAAACTAATTTTTTGAATGAAAAAACCATTAAACTTTCTCATTTTGAATGATTAAGTTCCTGAACTATTTTTTTGAATGAAAAAACCATTAAACTTTCTCATTTTAAATGAAAAAACCACTAAATTTTCCTATTTTGAATTATTAAGTCCCTGAACATTTTTTTTCAATAAATTGAATCATCGAACTTCTAAAAATTGGTTACTTACATCATTTTAACTCAAAAAAACTACTTGTAACTGGTTATCTTTTGACTCTTCCTCTTTTTATAGATAAAAAATAGATCAAAAAGTGGGAGATCGATAACAGGGACAACAACGTGTTAGGCAATATGGAGAACGGACAACGTTCGGGCAACGAGGAGTGGCGAGGTGGAGCGATACGACTGTTTGTGAGTGGTTTTAATGACGTAGAGTTTGAGAATTGTAAAACTGATTTAAATTTATTTTACTTAAAAACCTTCATACTTAGTTCCGGGCACCTTTAAAAAAAGGTAACCAATTTTTAAAAGTTCGATGGTTTATTTATTCAAAAAAAATGTTTAGAGACTTAATCATTCAAAATTAGAAAGTTTAATGGTTTTTACGTTCAAAAAAATAGTTAAGGGACTTAATCATTCAAAATAAAAAAGTTTAATGGTTTTTTAATTCAAAAAAATAGTTTAGGGATTTGATAATTCAAAATGAAATAGTTTATTGGATTTTTTTTTAACTTTTCCCTTTTTTTTATTGTAAACTGAGAGTTGAACATTAGTGCAATTTTTAAAAGAGAAAATCTGAACTTTTTTTTGTAAGAAAATGAGGATTATAATTATTGGTTGAACATTACTTACTAATTTGAAGACCCAATAAAACAGCCTGAATAAAATATATTGATATATGTGTCAAGTCAAAGATTATAAAATTCTGTTTTTGGTATAATGTGTTTGATTCAAAATTTTATTGTAATTTAAATATTTAGATTTCTAGATAAAAGTGTAATTTATTTCAATTTTAATGATCGAGTATATTTTGTGGTATTATAAGTGTACTAGCAATGAAACACGATGTATCTCAATTCTAAAGCTGAGAACTCGGATCGTGATACTGATTTATGTTTTGTTCTATTCTTTGTCCCTCTACATTTTATTTTATGCTTATGTGTGGTTTTCAGAAAACAAGAGAGTATTCGTGTTAGACCACAGTCTCATTGGATTCAAGATCATCCAAACTGAAGATCGCAATCTGAAGCTAAAGCCGGAAAGTCGATTCTCGATATTAAAGTCTATGTCGTTTGTAATAAATGTCAATGTAATTGTTTGTTATTGTATTAGTTAAGTTAATATGTAGTTTGTTAGATATTAGTTAACATAGTTATATTTTAGTTTAGTTAGTTTTATTATTTAGTTAGAAATAATATCTAGATATTAAATCTAGATATTATGGTAGTGTGTTAGACACACTTAAGTTTAGATATTGTGTATCTCACCAACTCTCTTAATAATCAGATATTATCAAGAACACAAAAACACACACTTAAAGGTGTAAATCAGAGAGAAAATAGAGAACACAAAATAGCTTGAATCGATCAACCTTGTAACGATTTGTTATAATCAATACAGGTTGGTAATCTTATTGTGTTGTTTAATCTTAGAACTTGATAAATATTGTTTGTAGATCCCAGTGTAGTGCAAAACAGAATAATCAGCAATCAAAGATGAACAGATTATAGGCCACAGCAACTAGTCATATGATTGATAATACTTCAAAGGTTTAGGTTTACAGAGAGAATTCCTAATCAGGGTTTGTAAACCTAATAACTAGAAAACTGAATAATGAAATTATGAACTTCTAACCTTACAAATGAAATAGAAAACAACTTTAAATACTTAGGCACGCAGGCCTGACGGGCTCATGGGCTTTTAGGCCCAACAAGCTTACAACTTTGAATAATTGACAGTTTATACCCTGAACTTCTATTTAACATACAATTAGCCCTAACAATCTACCCCTTTAAATAGAAGTTGAAACTCGCGCCAGTTAGGAACATATATCTTCCGAAACCCAAAACTGATCTCGAAATATCTGATTTGTGTTCTGTACTCCAGTCGTTCTTCGATAACTCTCTGTGCTTTAAGAACAAGCGATTTGTATGTAGAATCCAGTACCTGAACGCCTTTTCCATCTTGACTCAGCGCACGCTTCAACTTGTCTTTCAGCAGCATCAATGTACCATTACAGAATCTGGCAATCTGATCGAATCGGATAAATCGTAGAATACCTTTGTTGTTCACGTATGACATACCAAACTCTGGAATCTTTATAACTGTGAATGCAGGTACGCTTAGAGCATCAGACGGAACACTCAGATCAGGCTTGAGCAGATTAATCTTTGGCTGATCGCTTTCTAACCCAATCTGAAAATCTTCCACCGAAGCAAGTTTCATTGCGCACTTCATGTATTTCTTCACGGTTTCAAGTGCATCAATGACTTCCCCGGATCTGACGGTTCTGGTCTTTAAGTCACGTAGTATGAACAGCAGATCTTGTGGCTCCAGACATGGAAAATCATCATCAGAAAAGCAGTACTGTTGACCATCTTCTCTTGTAACCATGAAGTCCGTATACTTAACCTTCATGAAGTAGGCAGGAGTAATCCTATCAACTGATACAATCCTGAGCTTCGTTTTGGAGTACTTGCGCTGGAACTTTCTGTACTCGAACACAAGCTCACGCTGTTTTCTATGTTTTTCATTGACTGTAGACCATGGAGAACAACTTCATCATACTTTCTGATCCAGTGGGCAAAGATCTTCTTCTGGCTTTCTTCGAGGAAATGAACTTTTATTCTGACTCTTTCCCACTTGGATGGACGAACTGGAGGAGTACTTTCTGGTTCTCTAACTGGTGAAGCTGGAGGAGATTTCTCGGGAAAAACTGTTGAGGAGAAGTCGGGGTGATCAACTGGATAGGTCAATAAAGGAACCACGGCAGAAGACTGATCATCTGGATGCAGTATTTCATCAATTTCTTCTTGCATAACCACCAGAGCTCTTTCAGTATTAGCACATTCTTCTGTCGTGTCCGCTACTTCATACGGATCTAGTATTATTGCCCAATCTTCAGGAACTATCGTAGAACCATCTTCAAATTCCTCAGGCTTTTCAACCGTCGGATAGTCGTATAGTACCAAGTCTGTCACCTGTTCCCGTTCCTGTTCCTGTCTCTGTCCCTCTGTTCTTGTACCGGAACCCGAACCCTGTTCAACCTGACCTGATTCCACCATATGTGTCTCCGACTCAATTAGGCGTTGGCGCTTCTCCCCCTCATGGTGATCAGGATCATCCTGATCATCATGTCGGCGCTTGAGCCGTTCTGCCTGGCTACGGCGGGTATCCTCCACTACTGATAGGCGTTCAGTCAAAACAACTACGGTTTGCTGAAGTGACTGAAGCATGGCTTGTTGGATCTGGAAGGCTTCAGTAGAGACAATAGGCTGGGGGGTTGGTGGGGTAGGTGTGGATGCTTGAGAACGAAGCAGTGATAACAAATCGGCATCCTGGGTGGGTTCGGTTAGAGACTGGGCTAGTAGTTTGGCAATAAGAATGGATTTAAGATCAGGGATTGAAAGATACGTAGCGGGTAAGGAAGGTGGAGTAGATGTGGACTCAGGCTCAGTCGCAGGACCTTTGCCTTTGATCATGCGTTTGAGGTTGTCCACCTCTTATCTCATCATAGATTGGACATCATTTAGGGCGCCGTCCAGGTATTCCCTTGAGACAAACTCAGATGGGGTAACTCCTGGGTCACTTAGACTTCCAGTTTGAGCTACGACTGTTGAAGTCGAGTCGCCTACGCTCACAGCTGGCGTGATGATATCTGTGGTAGGACTTCCACTTAATCCTCGTAAACCTTCCGAAGACGGTATTACTATAGGTGTTCCGGCCGGGCCACTTAGGCGACCGGCGATAGCCGAAAATGGAATCTATGTCCTAGGAATGGCAGATATAGCAAAAGGCTCTAGACTCCGTGCATGCAAAGATGTCGAGAACGGGGGCAGCTGTTCTCTTGTTTCAATATCGGCACCCTCCAAGTGAAAGCCCGATAGCGGATGTGCTAGATCCCCGTGAGAATGTGAAACCACCATCTGTTGAGAGATGGTGGAGTGGCTGAGTGGGGTGTGCAAATGCGCCGCTAGGTCCACGACGGCTTCTTCAATACCTTGTCTCAACACATGAGACTGGGTAGCAGATGTGGCTACCTGGCTAGACGTGGCTAGGGGGGATACAACCGATGATGGTTGTCCCGTCACTCGTGTACGCTCGTTATGTATTTTACTCCGTATTTCCCTTACACGGATCACTTCTCGATTTTCAACTGATACTCCCTCCGCTCTCCTTATCTCTCCGGATGGGGGTTGATCATCGTCACCATCTGAGTCAGAAGACTCAGCTGATGCCGATGCTGCAATTTGGGTTTCTTCCGAGTCGGAATGCGCTGTCGTGTCTTCAGTAGCAGCGACAGAAGAGGACTGAACATGAAAAGCTTCAGAATCGGTTGCCGCTTCTGCCATTTGAGTCTCGGTTGGCGTCGGCGAAGATGGTTGTCTAGAAGAACTAGCCTGGCTCGGTCCAACAGCACTGCCCACGCCTGTTCCCCTCACAATTATTTCTCTCGACACACCCTGTCCGGAAGCCCCAGCTATCCGGACGCTCCCGCCTCTCGTTCGTGGACGCGGACCCTCACGTTTCTCAGGTCTTGCTCCCTGGGCAGGTCCTGCCGGTCCTGGCCGGACCATAGAAGCTTGAATGTTGTGTGTGTGCCTATAAGCTATCACACTCAGTGCCGTAGGACGAGCATAGTCTAGTAACCCGACTGAGATTTGTCGAGCGACAACTCCTTCTGGATCAGCGCAGGAAGGTATCTTGCGCGTCGGATGTTGTGGGCAAGTTGGGTGCGTAGACCGGCGCTGTATCTCGGGATACAGATTCATGAAGTTTGGGATGACAATCTGTAAGAACCTCATGAAAGGAATGAAATTCTGTTGTCGAGATGCTGAAGACCGAACTCTCTGAACGAGATCAAACCAAAGGAAATCGGCAAAATCCATGTGGTGATTGAAGGCCACCGCGTGAAATATGCGAAGAATAGGGGCACTCGTCTAATCAATACCTTTCGTTATTGCCGAAAGGCACCGATTTATGTAAGTGAACATTGTGTACCATATAGTCGAGAGGTACTTGCGGTTGAAGGTCGATGGAATACGAAGATCTGCGTTGTATCCTAAGGAGATGAGGTCGGTGCACAGTGTAGCATCAGAAACCATCGGGTCGAAGGTATTCCTGCCTGGAATGGATCTGGCGATCGGTAAACGAAGGAATTGTCGGAAGAGATCACACGTGAGAAGCACTGGTGTATGATCTATCCGACCTTCAAGGTGGAATTCGCCATCGGCCTCTAAAGCACGGAGAGAGTGCCAAAACTGTTGTAAGTATAGGACTGGAACGGTTGCAGTCTCCGTAAGAGCATAAGAGATTGGATGCCCCATAAGTATCTTGATGATGACCTGATATTGAATAGCAGGTTGGGTTACATTGAGATGGTAGTTATTGGCTGTTAGTGGGAGGAACTGATCCTCGGGAATCAGTTCCGCATCGGCGATTGGATCAATCGCTGGTGGTTGGTTTTGTGCCATTGTACCTGTGAAGAAATAGTCGATTAGTATGCAGGTTTGGGAAAATATGATAGCCGTTGTAGTTATACAGTCATGATTTAAACCACAACAGATACTAACTCCAAAATAGTGGAAGAACAAACCCTCATTCGTGAATTAGGGTCAGTCACCAAAGCGCATAGAACTACACCCATTGAAGATAGTGAAAAACCAGCACAGAGAACCACCAAATCCACATCATAGACACATATATGAATATGTATAACTATTAGAACCATAAAACAGGATTCGACCGGATAAGATATTAGACAGGATATGGTTTCCCTCGGGGGTCTCCTAAGACCGGATGTGGTTTTCGACTGGGGTTACCATTTGACCGGTGGGACCATTCGACCGGATGAAGTATTCGACCGGTGGTTAAACCACCGGATAAGAGTTCGACCGGTTATGGTCTTCGACCGGAGGTCACCTAAGACCGGGTAAAGGTCGATCGGATAAGCCATATGACCGGAAGTCATTCGACCGGATTAAGCATTCGACCGGGGAACTCATTCGACCAATGAACTCATTCGACCGGTGAACTCATTCGACCGGGGAACTCATTCGACCGGTAAAATCTAGGTCGAAGAAATGACCGGAGAACACGAATCAAACCCCAAAAACGAAGAATCCTAACACCTATCAATCGACCAACCGCCTTAAAACATAGAGAGATAAAAGTATTAGGATCGAACCTGTGATCGAGAAACGACCGAGAGAGAAATCGATGAGATCGAGTAAGAAGTGCAGAGTTCTGGTCGAAGGATTAGAGAGAGATGAGAGAAAAGATCGATAGAGTATGGTGGGTGAAGAAGACGAAGACCGGGGTTTTAAATACCCCGGTCGAAGCGATTTGGGCACAGGGATTTGGGCCGAGAACAAACATGGGCCGGTTCCTGAAATGGGCCGGTCCAACCCAAACATTTTAGAAAAAAATAATTTTGGCTTTTTCAAACAAATAAAACCATAACTGAAAATATTTTTGAATTTTCCTTATTATTAAAAACAGCACGATAACTCCTAAGGGGAAAAAATAAAAACTAAAACTAAAAAAAATTGCTCCCCCTCGGACATTGAGTGGAATACGAGAAACTGCTCCCCTTCGATGAGAAACTTACCTGCAACCCCTGGAACGGAGGACTAAGGAACCTTACCGAACATCGTACGATCGTGCTCCCCCTGAACACATTATCGGTGTGAAGATCCATCACAAACCACTAACTCCTTTCAGGGACCATCCGTATGAACTGCACAGAACTCACGAAAACCACCACGAAAACAAAAACAAGAACACAAGAGAAACGAGAAACACACGAAATCTACTTTGTTGATACAGAAGTTCGTAACTGACACAGAACTGAACGAGTAAAATGCAATAACCAAGGAGTGTGAATAATAGCAACCAGAGACAAGTCACTGGTGCAGTTGTCACAGTCATTCGTTATTGAAAGAAACTCGTAGAGAGCTGCGAACGGATCAAACTTTCAGATTTAGCATACCTAGCTTGGACACAAGATAATTAAATTGTTTTTCGTCCAAGGCTTTGGTAAACAGGTCTGCTAACTGATGCTCTAAATTAACAAAATAGAGTTCGATAATACCTTTTTGGATGTGATCTTTTATAAAATGGTAGCGCACATCAATGTGCTTCGTCTTCGTGTGCTGGACGGGATTGCTTGATATGGCTATCGCACTCTTCGAGTCGCAGTAGATGGGAATCCTTGAGTAGTTAAAACCATAGTCTTTGAGCTGGGTGCGCATCCAGATGACTTGTGAGCAGCAACTGGCGGCTGCTACATACTCCGCCTCGGCAGTGGAGGTGGACACGCAGTTTTGCTTCTTGGAAGCCCAGCTGACAAGACGATCGCCCAAAAACTGAACATGACCGGACGTGCTCTTCCGGTCCAGCATGTTTCCAGCATGGTCAGCGTCCGAGTAGGCTGTCAATTCAAAACCTGTCTCTTTTGGGTACCACAAACGAAGATCAATAGTACCTTTAAATATCGAAAAATTCGCTTAACCGCAGCTAAGTGAGACTCTTTAGGTTTTGCCTAAAATCTTGCACACAAGAATGTTGAGAACATAATGTCAGGCCGACTAGCCGTCAAGTACATCAGAGAGCCAATCATGCCTCTATAAATGGTAGCATTCACTTCCTTACCGTCAGGATCAGAGTGAAGCTTGAGAGTAGTGGACATGGGGGTTTTCATAGGGGAAGATTTTTCCATCTGGTATTTCTGAAGAATATCCGAGACGTACTTAGATTGATTAATGAAAATTCCTGTTTGTAATTGTTTTACTTGAAGACCCAGGAAAAAATTCATTTGCCCCATCATGCTCATTTGAAAATGTTTACTCATTAAGGCAGAAAAGTTCTGACAATACTTGGGGTTTGTGGAGCCAAAGATTATATCATCAACATAAATTTGTACAAGAATGATATCTTTCTTCTCTCTTTTAATGAATAAAGTAGTGTCAATTTTACCTTTAGAGAAGCCAGACTTAACTAAGAAGGATGAGAGTGCATCATACCAGGATTGTGGCGCTTGCTTAAGACCGTATAGGGCCTTGTCAAGAAAATAGACGTAATTCGGATTTTCAGAACTCACGAAGCCTTCGGGTTGCGAGACATACATTTCCTCCTTGAGAACGCCGTTGAGGAACGCGGATTTCTTGTCCATTCGGAAGACGATGAAATTCTTGTGAGCGGCGTAGGCGAGGAACATGCGGATCGCTTCAATGCGGGCAACCGGTGCGAGCGTCTCATCGTAATCAATTCCTTCTTGCTGGCGATATCCTTTAGCCACTAGACGCGCTTTGTTCCTAACAATGATGTCGTTTTTGTCCTTCTTGTTCTTAAAAATCCATTTTGTCTCTATCACCGTCTTGTTCTTAGGTCGGGGAACTAGGTGCCATACTTTGAGGCTCTCAAATTGGTTGAGTTCCTCTTGCATAGCGATTACCCAGTCCGGCTCATTCAGCGCTTCAGAGACGGTGGAAGGTTCGATACGGCTGAGGAACGAGGAAAATAAGCAGTCGTTCGCGGTGGCGGATCGAGTCTGAACTGGTGTGGAGGGATCACCGATGATCTGATGAAGGGGGTGAGCTCGAGTCCACTTGGTGGTGTGTGGATGAGGTTGATATGTCTGGTGAGAAATGTCAGCATCCACATAACCACCGGGGGGTAGGTCTTGAACTACTTCGAGTGATGACGGCCTGTGAGGTGTGAGTGCCTTCGTTGGAGTCGAGATAGAAGCAGAGGTCGACTCAGTAGATGAAATAGCCGTAGCAGGATCCGGGACTGCCGAATCGGGAACTTCAGGGGCACCGTCAGCAGGGGTCACTTCAGAAGATCCTACTTGTTCCGGTGAAGAAGCAGGTACATTCACAATCGGAGAAGGATTACTCGAACTTTGTAATTCTGGGTCATTTGCAGTTAAGGGGGGGACTTCAGAAGAAGATGGTCCACCACCGACGGAAGGACCAGTGACCTGTGTCACTTCTGGTGCTTGAACAACATCCCTATTGCAAAGTGAAGCATTAGGCTTAGAGTTGAACAAATCATCATAAAAGAATTCAAACAGCAAATCCAAATCAGAAAGATGTGCTCTTGACGTGGACGCTTGACTTGGATCGACTGGAGATTGTGTAGCTTCTGAACGAAATTGTCCAGAAGCTAACACACCAGTAAGCGCGGGTTCTGAACTGAGATGTTCAGAAGCCATATCAGCGGCCTCGTCAAAAGTCACGTTTACGCTCTCAACGACGGTCTTCGTCCGTTTGTTGTAGACACGGTAGGCTTTGGCTTGCTGGGAGTAGCCGATAAACACTCCTTCATCCGCTTTGGGGCTGAATTTTCCAAAATCATCCTTATCATTTAAGACAAAGCAGGTGCATCCGAAAGCATGAAAGTAGTTGATGTTCGGGACGCGCTTGTTGATGATCTCGTACGGTGTCTTGTTGAACCGCTTATTGATGATAGACCGATTTTAAGTGTAGCAAGCGGTGGCAACGGCTTCTACCCAAAGAAACAGTGGTATCTTGGAGTGAGATAACATCGTGTGCGCTGCTTCAACAAGAGTTCTGTTCCGATGCTCTACCACCCCGTTTTGCTGAGGAGTACGAGCAGCTGAGAAAGTATGCGAGATACCCACTGAAGTGAGATACCCTGTGAGCATTTGATTCTTGAACTCAGTGCCGTTGTCCGTCCTGATGGTCTGAACTAATTGGTTGAGACTGACTTGAATGCTCTTCAGAAGTGAGATTATCAACTCGGGAGTTTCGTCCTTTGAACGGAGAAATCGGACCCAAGTGTAACGAGAAAAATCGTCAACCATCACCAGGACATACTTTTTGTGATTAATGCTTTGAACGCGCATCGGTCCACATAAGTCCATGTGAATTAGCTCAAGGGACCGAGAAGTACTAGGAACGGCTTTAGGCTTGTGGGACGCCTTCTTGATCTTGCCCTTTTCGCAGGCAGCGCACAGATGATCTTTTGCAAACTTGAGATCTGGCATATCCTTGACATGTCCACCGAGCACCAAATTGTTGATATTCTTGAAGTTCAAGTGTGAGAGACGACGATGCCATAGCCAGCTTTGTTCAGCAGATGCTTTGGACAACAAACAGACATCTTTGTCGGGTTTCAATGACGAAAGGTCAATTGTATAGAGGTTAGTGCGTCGCGTTCCAGCAAGGATTTCTTTTCCATCTTCAGTCCGAATGCTGCACCTTTTAGCCTTGAAAGTAACCTCGAGATCCTTGTCGCAGAATTGAACGATACTGAAGAGATTGTGACCAAGACCTTCAACATAGGAGACTTTCTTGATCGTGATGTTATCTTTGAAAATATCCCCGTAACCCCTGATGGGAAAGTAGTGATCAATCCCGAACCGTACATTCCCACAAAACCTCTCGGTGAAGTTTGTGAGAAGCTCCCTTCTTCCGATCATGTGCTTAGAGCAGCCTGAATCTAGATACCACACATGACCGTTCTGCAAACAGGTTATTTCTTTTTAGGTACCCATTCATAAATGGGTCCTTTGGGGTTAGATTTAACACCCGACTTAGAGACCCGTTTAGATTTGGGTCTTTGTCTATCACGGGAAACATCACAATGGGAATGATTATGAGCAATATGATATGAGCCAAACCAATCAGATGCATAACGACTATCAACAAAATCATTTGATCCACAATAAGAGCAACACAGACAATCATGAGACAGTTGAAGTAATTGCGGAATTGAATAAACTTGTAAAGGAAAAGTTCCATTACATTCAACTAAAGGTTTAGAAATATAAACACCATGATTGTTATTGTTCTTTCTAGACTTTAAGACAGGATCAACTAATTCTGATGTGGTCGTGCTCTCTTTTGACTTCTTAGCTACCCAAGCATATTTCACTTCTTTCCGCCGACCACACGTATCTGAAATGCCGTTAAACCCATAGTAAGAGGATTTGAAAATTGAAGATTGTGACCTTTGAGAGCGACCGGTCTTTTTCTTCTTCTGTGAACGCTTTTTAGATTTAGACTTTGAAGATTTTGAAGAATTGTTCACAGAAGGTTTTTGTGCGGCAGATGTGGAACATTCACCCTTATAAAATTTAACCGGAGGCTCACAGGACTCATTTATAAAATCAACATGGCTAGGTAGAGAAGGATTAAAATCAAATTGGCTCAAATCACTATCTAAACACACCTCAGAATTCAAGAATGCAGAAAATTCCATTTCCTCATCAGAAAGGACCTTATCGCTTGAGAAATTGAGGACATCGGAGGGATTAGTTTGAAGCGGATCATAGACGGAAGCATTTTGAAAATCAGAACTCTGATCCGTTTCTAAAACTTGAGGCTCTTTTCCTTTGTTTGGAAGAATTGGTGATGAGTCACCCAAAAATGCTTTGCAGGAAGATGTATCGGAGGCAGGATAAGAATTTTCAAATAGATGAGTATTCTCACTTTGGAGATTTGAAGGCTTAGCTTGAGGTTCAGCCTTGTGAAGTTGCTCTTTCAGGCGATCTGCTGCCAAAGCAACCAGTTGTGAATTTAACTTCTTTATTTCTGTCTGAAAGTATTCTTTCTCCTTAACTGACACAATTTCCTCTTTAGTAGAATAGAGGCACTCAATTTGGGATAAAAGCTCTTATTTTTCCTTTTGAAATCTGCCTCTTTCTTGTTCAAACGACTCTTCTAGCTGAACAATTTTCTTTTCTAAAATCAGAGGTGGAACATAGACTTTATGGTCTGGTTGTTCCTCCCCATTTTGAACGGTTTTAGCATCTAGTTCAGCTTGAGTGTAGCTTCTAAAATAATCATTTGATAGAAAACAAGGTTTTTCGTCGTTGTAAGAGGCATTTAAAGAATCATAAACAAAAGGAAGTTTCATTTTAGTAGAGGTCTCCCTTCTTAACTTATCCTCTTCCCATTCCTCATCCTCAATTGGTTTGGTCCAATTGATTTTGTATTCCGGATAGGTCTTGTCTAATCCAAGAAATTTGGACGCGTACATCGTAGGAACTTTGGATCAGGCCTTTTTCAGATAATATGGGTTATCGTAACCGATACCCTTATTTGCATACTTGGATTCTTTTGGTGCAATTAGATTTAACGTTTTTTGAGATTGCCCAAGTCTATAAAGCTTCTTTTCCATCTCCTTTAACTGATTAGATAATCTTTGTTTTTCATTTGAATAAGCCATGTTTTGAGACACAATATCAATTTTCTCGGTCTCAGACGTACGTAGCTCATTGGTCAGGTCATCTACTTTGGTCTTTAGCTTTTGTGACTCTGTTGAACAACTCGCATTCTCTTCTCTTAAATTAGAAATCGTGCATAGGTAGCTAGAAATTTCTAAGCTTTGTTTTTCCATAAATTCAGACTGTTTAGTGACACGGTTTTCTAGAGATGAGAGAAGTTGTTCTTTTTCTTTTAAGAGTAGCTTGTAAGAGTCAAGTTTATGCATTGAAAGTTGCATCTGATCAAGTAAAGCTTCTTGATAAGGGGCACATACCTGGCATGGAGCATTGCGATCTTCATCATCAGTGTCAGACGGTGATGAATGTTTGCCCACGAAACACAAATGAGCTTCAGTATCCTCAGGTTCTTCATCCGACACTTGCAACCAGTAATCGTCTTCAGCCATTAGAGCTTTACCGGCTTCCTTTTCTTTGGCAAGAAGCAGCTTGGCTCGGTAGTAGTCGGCGTTGCGCACAACTGGTTTGCGACAATCCTTGGCGAAATGACCTAACCGACCACAGTTGTAGCATTTGATCGGCTCGTCTTTCGGCTTTTCTTCATTTCTCTTGTCAGAATTCTTACCATCTTCAAAGCGTCTCTTACCTTCAGACTTTTCTCGATGATCACGGCGAGTAGAGAATCTTTGCTTGTTTGAGGACTTGTTAAAAAACTTCCTCTTCTGAAGTGCTTGAGTGAGAAACAACATCGCTTCTTTCATCTTGGTAAGTTCTGGATCCGAGTCACTATCGGGATCTTCAGGTTCAGAATCACTCAGCACGGGCTCTTTTCCAGATGATCGGCTGACGGACTTGCCTCTTCTCTCAGATACGAGTGCTAATGGATCAGCTGCTGGCTTTTCCTCTGCTTTCTGATTCCCAATAAGTTCCATCACTTCCTCTTCGTCCTAGAGTAGCATTTCATAGAGTTCGTGAAGGTACAGCTTATCCAGGGTCTGAGTGTGGCGTATATGGGAGACGAACGGTTTCCACTCAGGCTGTAAGTTGTTCATAAACTTTATATTGTTTTCCGTGTTCGTCTTTGTGATCTTATTCTTCTGAAGATCATTTAGAAGCATATTAAACCTCTCGTAGGTTTCCGTCAGCGTTTCACCTTTTCTTGCTTTAAACCCATCATATCTGGTGATACAGTTGGTCACCTTTAGCTGGTTGTTGATGTGGCTTCCCATCATCATCTTCTCTATTTGGTCCCACATCTTTTTCGATGAATCCTTGAAGCTATCTATACAAGCATAGATGTCATTTGGTAGACTTTGAAGAAGGTACGATTTTGCTAGCTTTTCTGCATCGTACATATCCTTTTCTTCCTTAGTAAAATCACCAAGAGATTTCCGAATCTGTCGCTCTTGCCTTCCTTCAGCTGGGTTTTCTGGTACCACTTTCATTGGCCAATCCGGTGGACCCTCAGTCAGGCATTTGTATATTGCTTCATAGGCGGATTTTGCTTCTATGAAGTTCATAAATCGGTCATGCCACTGAGGGTACTCTCCCCGAAAGAGCACCGGGGGCTTTTGGTCAGAACCGATGGCTAAAGCTTCCCTTGAGTTCATCTTTACTTCTTAACTTAAGAGCACTGTAATGATCGTTAGACAAGCAGGATGATCCAAATATACTAATAAAACGAAGAAACACAGATGTCCTTTGAAGATGTGTACTATGTTGAGCAATTGAGATACAACCTGTTAAGTGTATCACAGGTCTGTGACAAGCAACATAGTATATTATTTACAGAGACTGAATGTATTATCTTTGCTCCTGGATTCAAGGTAGTTGATGAAAATATGATACTACTTAGAACTCCTAGGAAAGATAATATTTATTGTTTGGACTTAGAGAATGTATCATCTTATTCATCATTAAACTGTCTATTTTCAAAAGTATCTGTAGATGAATCATCTCTTTGGCACAGACGGATGTGTCACATGAATTTTAAAACAATGAACATTCTTGTGAAAAACAACCTTGTAAGAGGTTTACCTCAAAAAATGTTTTCATGTGATGATCATTGTGTTGCTTGTCTTAATGGCAAGCAACACAAAACTTCTCATAAGTCCAAAGAAATAAATACTATCTCTTCACCTCTTCAATTATTGCATATGGATCTCTTTGGTCCTACAAATGTGATGAGTATTGGAAAGAAATCCTATTGCTTAGTCATTGTAGATGATTTCTCTAGATTTACTTGGGTATATTTTCTGAGGACTAAGGATGAGACAAGTGGACAGATCAAATCCTTTGTTCTTAGGATTGAAAACCAAACTAATCAAAGAGTTAAAGTCATCAGATCTGATAATGGAACTGAATTTAAAAACAATGACTTAAACAACTTTTGTGAGGCTAAAGGTATTGAGAAACAATATAGTGCTCCTAGAACTCCTCAACAAAATGGTGTTGCTGAGAGGAGAAATATGACACTAATTGAGGCTGCTAGATCTCTGTTGGCAGATTCAAAGTTACCAATTACTTTCTGGGCAGAAGCAGTTAATACTGCCTGTTATGTCCAAAACAGGGTTTTAGTAGTCAAATCTCAAGGCAAGACACCTTATGAACTTTTTAACAAGAAGAAACCTTTTATTGGCTTTTTCAAACCTTTTGGGTATCCTTGCACAATTCTCAACACCAAATCTCACTTAGGTAAGTTTGAAAGAAAAGCTGAAGATGGATTTCTTGTTGGATACTCCTCTCAGAGTAAGGCCTATAGAGTATTTAATAGTTTTTCACGGATTATAGAGGAAAGTGACAATGTCAAATGCAATTAGAACAAACAAAATCAAATTAGTACAGGTCCTGATTGGTTGTTTGACATTGATTCACTAACTAATGCTTTGGGTTTTAGTAATGTGCAAACTGCAGGAACAAATTCAGAACAGGTACAAGCACAGAAACAAGAGTTTGTGCTATTCCCAATACCTACAGTAGATCCTGTTGAATTTTGCCAGCAAGAAAAGAAAGATGATTCAGAATCAGAAGATTTTGATCCAGATGTAGATGCTAAAGCAGATGAAGAGAATAAGAGTGATAAGGAGGATGCTCATAATTCAGGAAATACAGGTCCTGAGATGCCCATACGGTCAGAAGAGAACACTGATGATGAAAGTTCTTCAGTGTATGGTGGAAGCACTCCAGAAAAGCATGACACCAACCTTGAAGCAAATCTTAATGAGGAGGTTGTCAATGCTACAAGAACTCAGAAGAATCATCCTCCTCAATTGGTGATTGGTGACATTAATTCCCCAATGATCACAAGGCAACAAAGCAAGTTAGGGGGATTGAAAGACCTACAAACAGGTTTGTCATCTTGTTTTCTATCCCAGATTGAGCCCAAAAAGGCTTATGATGCAATGAAAGACCCAAGCTGGATAGAAGCAATGCAAGAGGAGCTGCTGCAGTTTGTGCTTCAAGATGTATGGGATCTGGTTGAACTTCCAAAAGGACAAAGGGCAATTGGTATAAAATGGGTTTTCAGAAATAAGAAGGATGAGAGAGGAATTGTGATAAAGAATAAGGCCAAACTTATGGCACAAGGGTACACACAAGAAGAGGGAATAGACTATGAAGAAGTATTTGCTCCAGTGGCCAGAATTGAGACAATAAGGCTGTTTTTAGCCTATGCTTCTTTCATGAAGTTCAGAGTCTATCAGATGGATGTCAAGATTGCATTTCTATATGGGACAATTGATGAAGAAGTATATGTTTGTCAACCTCCAGGGTTTGAAAATCCTAACTTTCCTGACAGAGTATACAAATTAAAGAAAGCACTCTATGGGCTACATCAAGCACCAAGAGCATGGTATGACACTATGTCTACCTATCTCTTGGAAAATGGTTTTGAAAGGGGAATAATTGACAAGACTCTGTTCATCAAAAGGAAGAAGAAGGACATCCTACTTGTGCAGATCTATGTGGATGACATCATCTTTGGATTCACAAAAGATTATATGTGCAAGGAGTTTGAGGAACTAATGCACAAAAGATTCAAGATGAGCTCTATGGGTGAACTTACATTCTTCCTTGGGCTACAGGTTAAACAGAAGACAGATGGTATATTCATCAGCCAATCCAAGTATGTGCAGGATATACTTACAAAATTTGGATTTTCAGATTCAAAGCCTGCAAGCACACCCATGGAAACACACAAACAGATCACTGCAGATCTTGAGGGGGAGGATGTAGATGTTCATCACTATAGATCTATGATAGGCTCCCTCATGTATCTAACAGCTTCAAGGCCAAACATTATGTTTGTTGTCTGTGTGTGTGCAAGATTTCAACTAAGACCTAAGCAATCTCATTTTCAAGCAGTCAAAAGGATCTTCAGATATCTCAAAGGACAACCTAGGTTGGGTCTTTGGTATCCTCATGACTCTCCATTTGATTTACTTGCTTATTCTGATAGTGATTTGGGTGGTGCAAATTTGGATAGAAAAGTCTACATCAGGAGGATGTCAGTTTTTAGGTACAAGACTAGTTTCATGGCAGTGTAAAAAGCAAACCATAGTGTCCACCTCTACAACAGAAGCAGAGTACATAGCTGCTGCAAGCTGCTGCTCACGAGTGCTATGGATTCAAAATAAGATGTTGGTGTTGATCCAAACTCTCTCAGTGATTTGATAACGACCCTCTTCTATACTTAGTGAAAATTACGTTTTAATATGTATTAGTGCTTCACCATCAACGATAAGACTGAGTCTGTTCAGTTATCGCTGATAGTCTATCTTATAAACATTTCTATGTATTAGTGTTTCACTATCAGCGATAAGACTGAGTTTGTTCAGTTATCACTGGTATTTTTAGATGTAAACAGTAAACGTAATCCCTGGAGACAAGCCTCGCGTCAACAGATATTCATAGCTGAATCGAAAACGAAGCTGCTGAACAAAGACAAGTCTACTAGTGACCTGATGCGGATATGAGTGAAGCAAAGACGAATATACTTATACGCAAAGGAACATGAGGAAAAGCTTTAGCAATCGCTGAACTCTTGATATCTCTGAAGAAAGAGATACTCAGCGATCGAATGATCACTTAGCTTATGCCTCAAGTTTCCTTTTGTCTCACCTTGCACAACTTAGTACGATATGTCAGAACGGACATGTCTCTATCACAATTCGTACAACACCTCTGTCAACTACACTGTTCATTGTCCGGCCGAAAGCATGTCTCCCAAAAGTCAGACTCCCAAAGCCAATCAGTAAACGCCACGTGTAAAGTGCCCTGCCATGCATTTAATGCAGAGGGTATAAATAGGAAGATCACCCTTTCATCTGAAGTGTGCTTAATCCTTGAACTCCGATATAGAAACCTTTGTTTTCTATATCTCTTAATCCCCCTTTCTCTGAATTTCTTGTACAACCATCTTAGTGTTTCTTAAGTTTGTTTAGATTGAGTCTATCTTAATCTTATTCCGCAACAAACTTGTAAATTGTTTTTGATTTATGAATAAACAATTTATTAAACTTTAATTCTTGTGTTTGTATTCAATCCCCCCCCCCCTTCTACAAACTTGTTAAGCACCTTCGGGACCAACAAGTGGTATCAGAGCAGTTTGTTTAATGTAATAAACAAGATCTTGCTTTATTCTCTTCTTTGCTATTCTAAATGGCACTTAACACAAACACAAACTACTATGATAATGGTTCACTTTCTAAACCCCCTCGATTTAGCAAAGATAACTTTTCTCTATGGAAAAATCGAATGATGCTATTTCTTGAAGGTGCAGATCCTACTATACCTGAATATATAGAAAATGGACCCTATGAACCTGTTAGAATTATAGCTACAGTTCCCGCTACTGCCACCAATGAAGCTGTCCCTGAACGCTATGTCGTTAAGGAAATAAGACAGTGGAGTGATGAAGATAAAAAGAAGGTAGGAATAGATGCAAGAGCAAAGACCATTATTTCAATGGCTCTGCCTGATGAAGTTTTCCATTCCATCATGCATCTGAAAACTTCTAAAGAAATATGGGAAACCATATGTGTTCAATATGAGGGCACCACTGAAATCCAAGAAACTCGTAAGATTAACTTGGTAAGACAGTATGAAAGTTTCATCGCTGGTAAGAATGAATCTCTCTCTGACGTTCATCAGCGGTTTAACTGCTTAATCATTGACCTAAGAACTATTGGCAGGACCTATTCTAATTCTGAGGTCCTAACAAAATTCTTAGAATGTCTTCTTGAAAGCTGGGACAGTTATTCAATATGTCTTAAGCTTACAAAAGACTTAAATTCTCTTTCTCTCAACAATCTGTATGGAATATTGCTCAACTATGAGCAATCGAATCTCCTGAAGAAGAATCTTGTAAAAGATTCTAAAGACTCCAAAAGCACTCCTGTTGCTTTAGTCTCTTCAGAGATAATTCCATCTCAGCGATCTACTCTCACCATCACTGAGTTAGATTCTGAATCTGAGGATCTATCAGACCCTGATCTTTCAAAGTTTGATGAGTCCTTAGCACTCTTAACAAACTCTTTTAAGAGATTTGCAAGAAAGAGCAACTTCCGAAAAAGTAAGCCTCTCTCTCTAACTGAAAAGCCAAAATCAACGCCTGTTGATAAGGCTACTACCACTTGCTATAACTGTGAAAAGATTGGACACTTTGCTAGTGAGTGCAGGTCGAAAAAGGTCTTCAAACCTTCTACCTCAAGAAGATCCAGTGATGACAAATACCTAAAGCTGAAGAACAAATATCAAAAACTAAAAAGCTATAAGCGAAAAGGTAAAGGTCTCATCGCTGAAGAACATGACTGGGCTGAATCAGAAGAATCAAGCTCTGATGAAGAAGTCGCCGCTAATCTTTGCCTCATGGCTGAGATTAAAGAAGAAGTGGAAGAAGCATCTGAACCTTCCATGAGCTACATATCATCTCAGGTATCTATCTCTACAAATCCCTCTCTGCCTGAAGCTGAGAGAAGTCGTGCTGTTGATGTGCTGACGATTGACCTTTATAATGCTCTAAACGATAAAACTCAAGCTGAGAATAAAAATGTTCATTTAACTCAAGAGCTAGAGAAATGTCATGAAAAGATTAGAGAACTAACTCTTTTAGAAGAGAAGTTGAAAGATCAACTCATTATAAATGAAATCATCAGTATTGAACGCGAACAAGCCATCGCTGCTCTAAAAGCAGAAAAGACTCATGTTGAAAAATGGTGCAAATCATCAACAAAGATCTCTGAGATAATAAATGCTCAAATTCCTGAAAGTGATAGAACTGGTCTTGGTTATTGGAAACCACAGGATGTAACTAAAGAAGAAAGTTCCTCGCTTAAGTTTGGAACGTTTGTCACTTCTTTCTTTGACACTTCTTATAATCAATTATATCCCTGTTCTTCTTCTAATTCTATCCCTGAGGAAATATCCAAAGACACTAAGTCTGCGGATAAAGGAAAATCCATTCTCCTTCCTCAGAAGGCTACCAGGAAAGCAAAGCTAAAGGTTACTTCTAAACTTTCAGCAAATCAATCCTCTAGCTCTGTGATAGAAATATTTGATCTCTGTCCTCCAAAGCTAAAGATTGATCTTAAATCCACGAGATCTGAAGAAATGAAAATTCCTCCCAGATCTCATGAGAAAAGCCTTCTCAGACCTGGACCTGCTCATCTTAAACTTACAAAACCTTCTACTTCTGGTCCTAAAACCATTTTCAAATACATAAAATGTTATCACTGTGGTTTTACTGACCATATTGCAAGCAAATGTCCGACTGCCACTAAAGCTGATAAAACAGCTAAAGTGAAGATAAATGCCTCTAAGGCTGAGAAGGTCACCAAAGTTGAAAAATCGACCAAGGTGAAGAATACCACTAAGGTTAAGAAATTAACCAAAGTGAAGATCACCACTGAAGCTGAATCTTCATCTGCTGTGAAGACTGCTGAATCTTCCATATCCACTAACTCTAAAGGACCCATTGAATAGTGGGTACCAAACAACGCTTAATCTTCCTTATGTGTGCAGGGATCAAAGGGCATCTGGTATCTCGATAGTGGATGTTCTCGTCATATGACTGGACAAAAAGACCTGCTCACTGAATACAAGGAAGAGAAAGGTCCCTCTGTGACCTTCGGTGGAAATGGAAAAGGATATACCCGAGGGTTTGGTGTCCTCAGCAATGGGACAACTACCTTTCGAAGAGTCGCTTATGTAGATGGACTGAAGCACAACCTTCTGAGCATCAGTCAGCTATGTGACAAAGACTACGAAGTTCGATTTTCTAAGAAAGCATGTTCAGTGGTGGATGAGAAAGGAAAACTTGCTCTCAGTGGTTATCGCAGAGAAAATGTCTATGTAATAGATATGGACTCTACTATCACTGAAAACTTATGTTTTCTCTCTAAGGCCTCCTCTGATGTCAACTGACTATGGCATAAAAGGATCTCTCATCTAAACTTCAAAACCTTGAATTCTCTCTCATCTAAGGAATTGGTTTCTGGTCTTCCTCAGCACTCATATGCTAAAGAATCTCTCTGCTCAGCATGTGAAAAAGGAAAACAAACAAAAGCTAGTTTCAAGTCAAAACAAGTTTTCTCAGTGACAAGTCCTCTTCAGCTCTTACATATGGATCTGTTTGGCCCTGTCAACATCCAATCAATAGCTGGAAAGAAATATACGCTTGTCATTGTAGATGAATTCTCTCGATATACCTGGGTTATCTTTCTTCGCTGTAAGAGTGATACTCCAGAAGAACTAATATCTTTTGTTAAAAAGATGGAAGTGCTGAATAATCTTACTGTTCGTTCAATAAGAAGTGATCATGGAACTGAATTCAAAAACAGTTCCCTGAACAATTTCTTTGAAAACAAGGGAATTTCTCATAACTTCTCTACAGTAAGAACACCTCAGCAAAACGGAGTCGCTGAAAGAAAAAACAGAATGATCATTGAAGCTGCTAGATCAATGCTCAGCGATTCTCATCTCCCTACTCAATTTTGGGCAGAAGCTGTAAACACTGCATGTTTTACTCAAAACAAATCGCTAATAGTAAAGCGATTTGGGAAGACAGCTTATGAACTTTTTCATGGAAGGAAGCCTTCTATCAGTTTTCTTCATATCTTTGGTTGTCAGTGCTATATCTTAAACAACAGAGATCAACTTGGAAAGTTCGACCCAAAAGCTGATGATGGAATATTTTTAGGATATTCCTCCATCTCCAAAGCCTACAGAGTTTTCAACAAAAGAAGACAATCTGTGGAAGAAACAATTCATGTCACATTCGATGAAACTCTCTCAACGAACTCTAAACCAATCACTGACAATGAAGAGTTAAATGCTTGGATGTTTTCTCACTACAAAGAAACTGAACCCTTCTTATCAAACCATCAGCATTCAGATCCTCCAGCCGCTGATGATGATCCAAACATTATACCTCCTAGCGCTGAATCCAACTCATAGGTTTCAGTTGAACCTCTAAACACCTTGCTACCATCAGATCTACCTCTGTCTGAAAACCTCTCTGATAACAACAGTCTTTCCACTACTCAACAGTTAATTGCTGATGAACCTCAAACGTCCTCATCAGTAAACATCCCAATTGTTGATTCAACCTCTGAGTTGATAGAACATGCTCCTGCTCAGCGATGGACTAGAGATCATCTAATAGATCAAATTTTTGGTAATCCAGATGCAGGTATTCAGACACGACAAAGCTCAGGTAATATCTGTCTCTTTGTCAACTTTCTTTCTTTAATAGAACCAAAGAAGAATGATGATGCCCTCAGAGATCCAAACTGGGTCAGCGCTATGCAAGAAGAGTTGACTGAATTCTCTCGAAACAAAGTTTGGAATCTCGTTCCTAGACCATCTGATAAAACTGTTATAGGCACCAGATGGGTGTTTAGAAACAAATTAGATGAACATGGAACTATAACCCGCAACAAGGATCAACTTGTTGCTCAGGGATACAGACAAGAGGAAGGTATAGACTATGATGAAACCTTTCCCCCTGTGGCTAGGCTCGAAGCAATTTGACTATTCCTAGCTTATGCAGTCTATAAAGATTTCATCGTCTATCAAATGGATGTAAAATCAGCGTTCCTAAATGGAAAGCTGAATGAAGAAGTCTATGTAGAACATAATATTTGGTTCAAATTATGTTTACAAATTGGATAAGGCTCTCTATGGTCTAAAACAAGCCCCTCGTGCTTGGTATGACACTCTCTCATCATTTCTTATCTCTGAAAATTTTGAACGTGGCAAGATTGATAATACGTTATTTTTCAGAAAGATAAAAGGTCATATAATTCTTGTAAAAATATATGTCGATGACATAATATTTGGTTCTACTAACCCATCTCTATGTACTCGCTTCGCTGAAAGAATGAAGAAAGAATATAAAATGAGTATGATGGGTGAGCTGAAATATTTTCATGGTCTTCAGATTAAACAATCTGACAGAGGTACTTTTATAAGCCAAGGTAAGTATGTTAAAGATATGCTGAAGAAGTTTGATCTTACTCAAACTTCAGCGATGAAAACTCCTATGGCACCACCCCTGACACTTAACAAAGATCCCTCTGGAAAACCTGTTAATGTCACTGCCTATAGAGGAATGATAGGCTCCCTGCTGTATCTTACAGCGAGCCGACCTGACATTATGTACTCTACTTGTTTATGTGCACGCTATCAATCTGAACCCAAGGAATCCCATCTGATCGTTGTTAAGCGAATTTTAAGATATCTGAAGGGAACTCCTAACCTCGGTCTTTGGTATCCCAAAGACTCAGGGTTCGATCTAACTGGTTATTCTGATAGTGATTTTGCAGGCTGTAAACTTGACAGAAAGAGTACCACTGGTGGATGTCAACTCCTGGGAGGAAAGCTGGTAAGTTGGACAAGCAAAAAGCAAAATTCAGTATCCACTTCCACAGCTGAAGCTGAATACGTAGCCGCTGGAAGCTGTTGTTCTCAAATCTTATGGATGAGAAATCAACTATTAGACTATGACCTTCAGCTGTCAAAGATTCCTATCTATTGCGACAGTACTAGTGCTATCGCTATAGCAAATAATCCAGTGCTACATTTAAAGACGAAACACATAGAGATCAGATATCACTTTATCAGAGATCATGTGATGAATGGTGATATTGAACTTCACTTTATCCCTACTGATTTTCAGCTTGCTAATTTATTCACCAAACCTCTTGATGAGACAAGGTTCAACTTTCTCATCAGTGAGCTTGGAATGTTGAATCTAGAAGAATAAATCTTCAGCGTTCATGCATTGTGTCAGTAATCATAAGTTCCCCTTTTATCATTCTCTGATAAACATTCTGACTCTTAGGTATGTTCTCTCAATCCCTACAACTGAATCTTCATTCAGTTAAGATGTTTTTCAAAATATAAACTTTAATCACCGAACCTTCTTCAAATGATTAAAAGCTTTTTGAAAAATACATTTATCACTGATATTTCTAGTCAGTGATCCTTCTTTAAAAAAAAATCTATCGCTGACTTTTCTTCAGCGATAATTTCAAAACGTACAAATGAACAATCTCTCTCTTCTATGACGTCATTTGAACCGACAATCCACGACATGCCTTTTTCTAACACGTTCGTCCGTTGCCCTTCTATCCAATCAACTTCGTGGGACGTGTCCATGTCATGATGAGCATTTGTTTTCCCGCCTCTCACATTCTCTCTCTTTTCTCACACATATAAAAGGAATGTTTTTCCATTCTTATCATTTTACGCTTTCTGGAAATACTTTCAAAGCAAGAATACTCTCTGAAGCATTCTAGCATTCTCAAGCATTTCATCATCCTCCTCAAAGATCAACAGGTTATTCTTGATCTTTTTCTAATTCTTATCTTAAATCTTTTTACATAAAACTCCATTTATGGGTTTATAAGATTCTAATCACATAAAATCATTTTGATTTTTGATTTTATTCTTTAAAAACAATTTTATTTTGATTTCCTTCATTCAAAATCTTTGGTTTTTCTTCTTGTTCTTGTATATTATATTAAGAACATCTTGTTAATCTTCAAATTTGTTGATTTTCTATGTTTCTTTCCTCAAATAGAAACTAGAAAATCTTCTTTATTTTTAGACTAAAACCTTTTCTTCTACTCTTTTATCTACTCATATTCAGAATGGCTCAATCTGCACTTGTCGCTTCTAAGAACGTAAAATTCGCACTCACTGAATCGGAGCTTCCAAAGAACAATCATCTCGCACGTCTCGATTTTGACGGTGTTAAGTACCCACATCTGAAGGAAGCTGCAATGTTTCTAAAGCAATCCTGCATTGCTTATGCTATCACTATGGATCCAACACCCTCCAAAGCTCTTCTCCAACAATTATGGTTTACTGCTGACGAAACCTCTATCACCAACAAAAAGGGTGAACAGGTTCCTGCTATCTCTTTCAGCACTCAACTTGGCTCAGGGATGATGACTGCCTTAGGCCTGAGGAAAGCTCTACGTTTTCCTGACAAACCCAGGAATGGATTCGACGCCTTGCCACTGATGCTGAACTCATCCAATTCCTGGATGCCATGGAATACGCTTGGGAACCCAAGCCAAGGACGACGATTCCAAACAAGAAGCGGACTCTTGTGAAGAAGGCACTAATGCCTTCTCAGCTTAACTACATCTTCTCACACTTCATTCAGTGTATGAGTGGGAAGAGTGGGTCACTGGACCAAGCCAGCAAGATTCAGGTCCAGATGGCTTACTCAATGATCGCTGGACGAAACTTCGACTACGCAACAGCTATCTTTGACGATCTCAAGTCAAAGATAGAAAAGACCAAAAGGGATCCCAAGGTCCCCTACGTACGCTTTTGCGCATACCTGAAGTTTCTCTATCCTGCTACTTACCCCACTAACTCAGATGCATATTCTCCGAAAGTGGGTCAGCGCTCCCTGGAGGTCAAGACGCTCCCAAATGAGGTAAGTATCTCTGAACTTCTCTATCGTCTCTCTCTCCTCACTTCTTCGTCTTCAGCGGCCATGCAGGAGGTTCCTTCTTCTGCTATCCCTGCCGCTACCCCTTCCAAACGACCATCAACTGGCTCCCTTGGTCCTTCGAAGAAGGCCAAGGTGACCAAGGAGAAAGCTACCTATAGCTCTATACCTAAGGATGTTTATCAACAAACTTCCTTGGATGCTTTCGTGGGTCTCTCCTCTACATCCTCAGCGACAACCACTTCAACCGTGCAAGCGATCTCGGTCGCTGTCACAACAACAGTGACGCAACCTACAATCTCAGTTCAACAACAACCTGAGGTAACTACTCCTATCCCTACATCTTCTATCCCCATCTCTAGTCCTTCTATTTCTTTGATCTCTAACCATCCATCTATTTCTACTCAACCACAGTTTGGACCCATAGGACCTGAACATCAATCTTTTGAGGAATCGTTACAATTCTACAAAATGTTTGATAATTCAAGTATCCCTATAACCTTAAACACTTCTCCCAACTCACCATATAAACCTGTTTCTCAAAAACTAACTTATATTTCAGGTCCTAGTTTGGAGACAGTTGACACCAATGTCAATAGTTTGACTACCAAGGTGGAGGCTCAGACTGCATCTCTCAACAACACCACCAATGTTGTTCAATCAGCTGGTGAAGCTCTGAAGACGCTGACAGCCAACTGCGCCTCCAAAGCTGACATTTCTCAAATCGCTACTCTCCAAGAAGCGATTGTCAAAGTCAGGGAGGACTCACAACAACAGTTTGCAGCTCTGACTATAAAGGTTGATGCCTGTGAGGTCCTTCTTCAGCAGATCCTGTCCCGCCTGAAGGAACCAGCTCCAACTCCTGCTCCTTCATTTACAGAAGACGCTCGCACCGCTCTAGACGTAGCTATGGAGTTTATTCATCAAGCTACGTCCGATATCCCTGTACTTGAAGACCGGCTCAAAGGACTGGAGGCTGAACTCCAAAAGTTGTCCACCGCTGAGACCTCTACTCCTTCCCAAGATCTCTCCCTTCGTGATAATGACAAAGAGGGGGAGAAAGCATCTGAAGAAAATAAGGAGAAAGAAGCTGATGTTGCTGAATAACTGAAGGAAATTCCCTCTCATGTTGAGGGAGAGATAGCTGCTGAGAAAGCCCCTCCTACCATCGCTGATCTAGTTGATGACGAGGAAGAGGAAGAGGACGATGATGATGAAGACCTTGATCTTGAAGATCAAGAGGAAGATTCTCATCAAGATGATGATGATGACAATAAAGATCAATCTCTATGGTGTTCTTCAGCCGTCACTTCATCAGCGATAGCTTCGAAAGAAGTTATCAAAGCAGGGGGGAGTCAAGAGACACCTTCAGGAACCCCTTCCCAAAGCAAAGGTGCAACTGCTGAGGGAACCCTGAAGATGATTTCACTACCTGAGGAGAATCCTTCTCAGGTATGCCTTACTCTTGTTCCTTTATCCTTCTATAAAAATCCCACTCCTGTTTCTTTCTAGCCTTTATCTCTCTCCTTCCCTAAAAATAAATCTAACCTTTTTCTTTTTCTGACCAGATAGTTCTCTCCCCTGCTTAAGGGTAAAGAGCTTCAAATAATACCAGCTGCTGAAGCTGATGACCAAATAATCCCAATCTCTGTCAGAGAGATTGATGAAGATGATGAAGAAGAAGACGAGTCCCTGCAACATCATGGAAGGCCCTCTAGGCCATCTCACTGGTCAGAGGAAGAGAGAAAGAAAAGAATAGAGATGATCTCTCATCTGGAGAGTCAACGACGAAAGGTCCCCTCTCAATTATCAGATCTGGAGTTCCTGACTGAAGCTGAAATTGAAGAATCCGTCAGGGCTGAGAAGATGATTGCTGACTGTCAAAGAGATGCCTCTCTGACTCTCAAAATTCAGTCTTCTCAAGTCAAAGACAAGAAGCTGAAAAGCAAACCAGTGGAAGTCCAGGCAGCTCTTTTGAAAGAAATTGAAGAGGAACGCTCCAAAGAAAAAGCGGTCAGCGATAATTCTGTCGATTGGTGCAAGCACAAAATTGACTATCGCTCTGACCCAATGAAGATCGTAGCTGTTGCTATCTCTGGAAGAAAGAAGAAGGATAAACTCTCTGTCACCATGGAGAATACCAGAGAGGATGGAAGGTGCAAAGCTATGTTCATTTCAAAGCTGGAAGACTTTGGCAACATGGTGTGGCTTGAGTTCAAAGATGCGCTGAAGAAATCAAAGTCTACATACAGAGGCTATGTTGAAAGGGTAAATGATGCCCTCATCAACAGAGTCGCTGCTATACTAAAGGTGCCATCTACTCTTCCTCCAAAGTCTAAGCAAATCAAGAGAAATCCTATCTCCTCCTCATCTGATAATGTCGCAGTGATCAGGAATGAAACCTCCATCAAATTCTCAAGAGAAGCTATGTTTGGTCCTCCTCCTGATCTTTCAGTTATGGATCTATCTCTGCCTCCTGGCGGATCATATGTTGTGGGACAAGTACTTGAAGAACCTTTTGGAATCTTCTTCAGAGATGACGAGGAACAGCTCAGATTTCAAAGGGTCTCTGAAATCCCTATCTGTCCCCTCGCTCTTCTCAAGGATCTCATGTGCTTATGGTGTACTCTCTCTCTCCTGCTGCTGAGCCAATCATACCGATCATCTGCAAAGAATATTTAGAGCGAAGGCAAAAAGGAGAAGAAATACCTGAGTATTTGATCAATCCTCCTAAACCCTCTATAGATAGCTGATAGATTAGTTTCCTTTCTTGTAATCTATTAGTTTAACTTACAATAGTTAGTACATCACTTGTACTTGTAATTTTCATACCTTGTAATTCTTTTCTTGGATTAATGAGAATTTCTGTGAAGTACTTAACTCTATCAGTGCTGTAACAGATCCCTCAAAATAGTAATTGGGACATGAATGTTATGAGTCCTGATTATTCCATCAATTTGAATTATAAAGTAATTTTCTTCAGTTACTTTGTCATTATCAAATAGGGGGAGATTGTTGATCCAAACTCTCTCAGTGATTTGATAACGACCCTCTTCTATACTTAGTGAAAATTACGTTTTAATTTGTATTAGTGTTTCACCATCAGCGATAAGACTGAGTTTGTTCAGTTATCGCTGATAGTCTTTCTTATAAACATTTCTATGTATTAGTGTTTCACTATCAGCGATAAGACTGAGTTTGTTCAGTTATCACTGATAGTTTCTGATGTAAACAGTAAATGTAATCCCTGAAGACAAGCCTCGCGTCAACAGATGTTTATAGCTGAATCGAAGACGAAGCTGCTGAACAAAGACAAGTCTACTAGTGACCTGATGCGGATATGAGTGAAGCAAAGACGAATCTACTTATACGCTAAGGAACATGAGGAAAAGCTTTAGCGATCGCTGAACTCTTGATATCTCTGAAGAAAGAGATACTCAGCGATCGAATGATCACTTAGCTTATGCCTCAAGTTTCCTTTTGTCTCACCTTGCACAACTTAGTACGATATGTCAGAATGGACTTGTCTCTGTCACAATTCGTACAACACCTCTGTCAACTACACTGTTCATTGTCCGGCTGAAAGCATGCCATCCAAAAGTCAGACTCCCAAAGCCAATCAGTGAACGCCACGTGTAAAGTCACTAGTACAAAAATGACTTTTTGTGACGGTTTTAAAAAATAGGTTTGTAACGGTTTGATAAAAAAACCGTTACAAAAGGTCACATAAAAAATTATAGAATTGTTTTAGTAACAGTTTTAATAAAGAAACGTTACTATTACAAAAAAACATAGAAACATAAAGCAACGTTTTAGATAAAAACGTAATAAAAGGTTCCATAACGTAACGGTTTCAGATTAAAAACCGTTGCTTTATGTTGTGACGCTTTTTAAAAACCGTTGGCATATAAGACCTTTTAGTAACGGTTTTTATCTAAATCGTTGCTTTATGTCGTAACGGTTTTAAAAGAGCGTTACGGAAAACAAAAATATGTATAGCAACGCTTATCTAAAAACCGTTTCCAAAAGTCACCAAGTTCTATGGCAACGGTTTTGCAAAATTTGTGTCACCAAAAGTTAGGGTATGGCAAGGGTTTTTGAAAAAATTATGTCATCATATGTCATGCTTTAGTAACGGCAATAAAACATTTACATCACAATATCTCAAGTTACATTGACGGTTTCTAATAATTAAGTCACAATATGTCATGTTATGGTGACGGTTTTGAGTATGTTACCATATGTCATTCTACGGTAACGATTTGAAAAATAAATGTCAACATATGTTATGTTATGGTGACGATTTTAAGATATTATATGTCTCAATGGTGATGGTTTCGTATAATAAATGTCATTATATATCATGATATGGTGACGGTTATAATAATGAACGTCCACGTAAGTCATGCTACGATGACGATTTTGTATAATAAATGTGACCATATGTAATGTTATGGTGATAATTTTAAATAATAAACATCAGTGTGTGTCATCCTACAGTGACGATTTTAAACAATAAATGTCATCGTACATCATGTTACAATGACGATTATGAAAGATAAACGACAATGTACCCCATGCTACGGTGACAGTTTTGAAAAACAAACGTCACTGCATGTCATGCTACAATGACATTTTTGAAAAAATTACGTCACTTTTTGTTATGCTACGGTGACGGTTTAGAAAAATAAATGTCAATGTACGTCATGTTATGGTGACGGTTTTGAAACATAAACATTATCATATGTTATACAAGGGTGACAATTTTGACAAAAAAAGAAATGAGTCACCCTATGTCATGTTATTGTGACGTTTTCAAATAATAAACATCGATGTATGTCATGTTAAAATGATGCTTTTAAATAATGAACGTCATCGTATGTTATCTTAGGGCGATGGGTTTGAAAAACAAACGTCGCCCTATGTCATTCTACAGTGACGGTCTTTAAATCTAAATGTTACCATATGTCATGTTATGATAACGGTGTTGAATAGAAAACGTCACAGTATGTTGATGTTACGGTGACAGTTTTGAATGATGAACGTCACCGTATGTCATGTTATAGTGACAATATTGATAAAGTTATATCACCGTACATCATAATGCAGTGACAATTTTGATAAATTTATGTCACCGTATGTTAGGTTACGGTGATTCTTCTGAATAATAAATGTCACTATTAGTTATGCTAAGGTGACAATTTCGAATAATAAACATCACTATATGTCATATTACTGTGAAGGTTTTGAAAAATAAACTTCACCCTTTGTCATACTAGAGTGACAGTGTGGAAGGATAATGTGAGTTTTGATTGATTAACATCACCGTATGTCATGTTATGGTGACGGTTTTGATAAATTTATGTCAACGTATGTCATGTAGCGATGAATTTGAGAAATTTACTCACGGTATCTAATGTTACGATGACGGTTTTGAATGATAAATGTCACCATATGTCATTTTATAGTGACAGTTTTGATAAAGTTACGTCACCGAATGTCATGATTCAGTGACGGTTTTGAGAAATTTACCTCATCGTTTGTCATGATACAGTGATAGTTGAGGATTTAAGGACCCAATCCAAAAGTACATATAACCACAGGAGCGAAATTTGTAATTTACTTTATTCAATAATATAACAATATTTAAAAAAAACTTATAAAATCATAATATATATCGTTAACATTTAAAAAAACTTAGGTAATAAAATAGGATTTTCTATACATTTTTATTTACAATGATGGGTATAATGACAAACGGTCAACTAACTATTAAACATGTATAAAATTCTTTAAAGAGTATCCATATATAGGGGAAATTATATCCATATAAACTTAAAGCTCAAACCATCAATTTTCACCTTACAGGCTTAATTATTTAAATAAATTAAGAGTAAACTCCAATTTTGGTTTTTAATGTTTGGTGATTTTTTTGAAAGAGCGACCTGTGGTTTTATAATTCAAGTTTTGGTCATCAAAGTTTGACTTTTGCTCTAATAGAAGAACCTGACCACCAATTTTCGTCGGCTGCCAAAGTAGTCAAACCTCGTTGACTTTCGTCGGAAATCCACCAGAATATTTTTTTTCTTTTTTTAAAAAAAAGTATGTTTTTCAGCTGATTTTCGGCGGATTTCCAACGAAATATAACTTTTTTTAATTATTTATTTTAGAGGAAATTAATTAAACATTTTCAGGGGATTTCCGGCGGAAATTAATTAATTAAATTAATTAAAATCCAGCGAAAATCCGTCGGAAATTTTTAATTAACTTTTTTTTTTTACTTTTTCTCTAAAAAAATAAAGAATATAAAAAAATTATATAAATCTGCCGGAAAATTTCAAAGTATATTTCCGACGAATTTATATTTAAAAAAAACATATATAAATCAGCCGTAAATATTTAATTAGTTTTTTTACTTTTTCTTATAAACAAATTTAAAAAATAAATAAATATATATATATATATATATATATCTGTCGGGCTTTAATTGATTCATTTGGGGTTTAATATATCGGTTGGGTTTTAATGGATCCAATTGGGCTTAATAGATCAGTTGGACTTTAATGAATCCATATGGGTGTTTATGGATCGCTGGGCTTTAATGGATCCATTTGGTTTTTAATGGATCCACTTGGGCTGTAATGGATTCAGTTGGTCTTTAATAGATACACTTCCGCTATAATGGATCGATTAGGCTTTAATGGATCCATTTGAGCTTTAAGGGATCCATTTGGGCTTTAAGGATCCATTTGGGTTTTAATGGATCCATTTGGGTTGTAATTGATCCAGTTGGGCTTTAATGGATCGATTAGACTTTAATGAATCCACATGGGCGTTTATGGATCGGTTGAGCTTTAATAGATCCATTTGGGTTTAAATGGATCCACTTGGGGTTTAATGGACCCATTTAGGTTGTAATGGATCCGGTTGGGCTTTAATGGACCCACCTACGCTGTAATTGATCGATCGGGCTTAAGGGATCCATTTGGGCTTTAATGGATCCACTTGGGCTTCAATGAATGCAATTGGGCTTTAATGGACCCATTTGGGCTTTAATGGATCTAGTTAGGCTTTATTTAATCGGTTGGGCTATAATGGATCAACTTGGGCTTTAATGAACCGTTTTGGACTTTAATGAATCCAACCGGACTTTAATGGACCGTTTTGGGCTTAAATGGACCGTTTGGCCTTTAATGGATCCACTTGGGCTTTAATGGGTCGAGTTGGGCTTTAAGGGATCCACTTGGGCTTTAATGGGTCGAGTTGGGCTTTAATGGATCCACATGGGCTATATAAGGCGTCTACTTAGGCTTTAATGGATCCACTTGGGCTTTAAGGGGTCCATTTGGACGTTAATGGATCCACTTGGGCTTTAAGGAGTCCAGTTAGGCTTTAATGGTTCCTACTGGGCTTTAATGGATCTAGTTGGACTTTAATGGTTCCACTTGCGTTGTAATGGATTCACTTGGGCTTTAATGGACCCATTTGGCCTTTAATGGATCCAGTTGGGCTTTAATGGATCTACTTGGACTTTAATGGACCCACTTGGGCTTTAAGGGGTCCAATTGGCTTTAATGGTTCCTGCTGGGCTTTAATAGATCCACTTGGGCTTTAATGTTCCACTTGCGTTGTAATGGATTCACTTGAGCTTTAACGGGTCCACTTGGGCTTTAATGGACCCATTTAGAATTTAATGGATCCAGTTGGGTTTTAATTGATCCACTTGGGCTTTAAGGGATCTATTTGGGCTTTGATGAATCCACATGGGTGTTTATGGATCGGTTGAGCTTTAATGGACCCACTTGGGCTTTAATCGAATCGATCTATATGTTTTTTTTCTTGAACAACAAATCGACCTGTATGTGATTCCCTGTTTCGAATGGATGAGCTACTGTTTTGTTTCTTGAGTATCTTGTTTCAAAACTCGATTTTACCTTCAAAATGTGATTCTCTATTTACTCGATTTTACCTTCAAAAACTCGATTTTTATATGTTTTTGCCCGAATTTATCAGTTTTTCGGACAATCGATTCGTCCCTGTGCTGTGATTTTTTGGTTCGATGAAAACCAGATTCGTCCCTCAATCTGTTGATTTCGTCCCTTAGTCTGTTGATTTCGTCCCTCAATCTGTTGATTTCCTGGTCCTGCTGATCAATTTATTGGTAAATTTTATAATGATGATGAATAAACAAATCAAATTGTATTAAAGAATATAAATTCAACATTATAATATTCTGAAGGGTAAAATAGACAATTAATCAAATTCAAACATTTATCAGTTTACAAAAACAAACAGTCTTATTAATTCAAATTTCAGATTTCAACACCACCTCTTAAAAATTAGAAGTGAAACCAGACTTTAGCATCTGTTCAGCATCTCTTAAAAACGAACACCACCTTAGGGGTTGTTTGTTTTTTTTTTTTAAAAACCTCTTAATAGCTCTTAAGTCTGAATCATTCAGACATTTTTACACACAACCTCTTATTAATCATAACTAAAATAAGACTTCAGACTTTATACCTCTTAAAAAACAAACGACACCTTAGTCTTGCCGAGTTTACGTTGAATGCTAATAGTTACATAATTTTAAATTAAAAGATTTTAAACATTTTGATTATAATTGTCCGTTAATTATATGAATTCAAATATAAAGTTTTAAAAAATTATAGAATGTAAAATTTACCTTAAATGTTTCTATAATATGATATGGATACTACAAACAAAACAAAACCCCAATTCAATTATCATGTAATTTATGATGATATAATAATAAATAAATACTTAAAATAGAAAGCAGTAAATCTTAAAAATTATAAGAATCCATAACTCTATAATAATCAAAGAAAAAGGAAAAAAAAAGAACAAAACCCTAATTGCAAATTTCATTCAATCGGTTCCCATTTCCCCCCTTTTCCTCCTTTCTCCCCCCCACCCCCACTGTAGCGACGAAGCTTCTCTTTACGTCGTCACCCCATTATGCTGCCCTTCGCCTTCGTAACCTCGGCGACGATACATGAATCGCTCGTCTCCACTGCTCCTCCTCATCCAAAGTGATTCTGTGTTCACGGTGGCTACTTTCCGTTACCCTCCTAAATCTTCTTCAGGTGTGTATGTATTGTTATAGTTAGTGAATTAAACGAGTTTATCATCTCTGGTATGTAGATTTATCGTTTCAAGTGAAAATCGTTGCATAGTATAAAAAGATTAATTGACCGTATCGTCTCTCGTATATAGATTTTTTGTTGTTCAAGTTAATGAAACTTATGTTCTGGCAAAGTTTTTTAGACTGTTTTGGTACTATTGCGATGCATTTCTTTGCTAAAACCTGAAGAATAGTGTTTTCGATGTTGTTTTTGTATAATACGACAGGTGATGAGAAAAAGAGTCATACGTGTAGAGAGATTAGTTCGATTATCTTCTCTTTTCTTGATTATGTTGCCAATATGAGGAATTAACCTCTCTTGTGATTTATAAGTAGTATAGTTTACCTAAACCATGAGAATAAAAAATGAGATTTGTTTGATTACATGGCTGCTTTTATATCCCAAACTTAGAAACAAATGCTAAGATGTTTTCTACAATAAATTTGTACGTTGTAAGCTGAAGTTTTTGCTACTTACGAACAAAAGTTCATTGCTAAATGTTGGATTTTAAATGCAGGGTTGCTCTTTATTTCTTCTACCGGTACACGTGCATATTGTGGTGGCATTTTGCTTGTATGGGGTTACACCTTCTTCTTGTATAAGGTAAACATTTCTTACTCCAAGGGAGACTTCGGTTAAATTTAGAACTGAAACTGTATAAAAAATTAGTTTGTAGTTTGAAACCTATTTCCCATGGCTTTCTAGCACCATCCAAACCTATCTATAGTTCCTTGGCATGTGAGATTGATTTTCTGATATCCTTGACTGAAGCTGCTTCATTTTTCACCCTCTGAGAAATGATGGCAATTCTTTTAAATTATTGAAGTTAGTTTGTTTTTTATAAGTGTGTGTGGGGCTTGGAATTGGATAACCAAAACTTATATGTGAAAATTATCTTTTTCTTCTTTATAAAAAGGGTTTTCCTTTTCTTTGGGACTTGGATTGATGTTAGATGTCTTAGCATAATTAACTTGTGGTTAGATTGTAGATCAACAATAGTCTGACAATATACAAAAAGTATTTATTTGTTTTGCTTTGTCACGAAGAGAATAAATAGTTGTAGCTACAATTGAGTTGATTCACAAATATACTTATAACATCGATCTTAAACAAACCAATACTAAAATTAGCACATTTTTTAATTTGTAGCTAAGTTATAGAAATAAAAAATAATGATGGATCATTCTAATCATTAATGTTATTTTGTAAATATCATTTATAAAGATTTATAGGATTATGTTCAACCATGAGCGTCTATAGTACTTTGCTCTTCATTCTTTGACTTCCTTTTTTTTCCATATATGTCATTCATTCTTTTTTTTTTTTAGCATTCTTATTGTTTTTGCTTGGTGACTTGCATTCAGAAAAAAAATGAATCTGTTGAATCTAGCCCAGGCCTGCACAATAACATGATGAATAGTCCTAAGTCTTTTGACAGCCTCCATGTCTTGAGATAATAAAGTGAACACTTGAAACCTTAGACCATTGATCAAAACAATCCAAGTAACCAACATTTGAATAACGTAGTACGCAAACCAAGTAAGATTTGTCACAATCTATCTATACTCCCATTCAACAGTAACAACCAATAGATAGATGATTATAAGACCCCAAAACAGATCACTAAATAGATAAATTGTAATATGACCAATGGCCCTTGCGATTAAGTACCATATGCTCTCCAACCAAAGAATAACTCAACTCCATTCTATAAATCTTATAACATCAACATCTGTTCGATAGACAAGCATAACCCTAACAAATAAGCTTCCAAATAGGTCACCATAAGACAGAACATTATAACAAGTATCAAACTTCATCAAAATGTAATATAGTTTTTATTTAAATCAAATTACCTGTTAAAAACTAAGTTCATCTCCAGCCTTCAATACTATTTTCTTGCACTAATTAATACTTTTTTTTTGCTACAAATAACATTGTTTATTTTTTGTGAATATATTTATTTTTAAAAGCATAAGTTTAATTCATTATTAAATGTCTAAATAGAGTAATATAAATACTTAAAGATGATTACTAAAACGATACTCTTAGAAATAGTGGTAAAAAAACCCTTAAAATCTCTGATTTCATCGACACCTTCCTCTAGATACCGCCTCCTCCGGATATCGCCTCGTCCCTATTGAACTTGTCGATCGATCTCTCAAGCCCTTTGCGCAGATCGATCTCTCAAGCCCTACTGTTAAATCAATCGAGTTCTCAAGGTAGTGAGGTACACCGAATTTCATACTTGTTTCTTGCCGCTGTTTCATCCGTGAACTGATTTCTTGAATCGTCACTTTTGATATTGAGAGCAAAAGCTGCCTTCCCAGGAGTTTAATCGAGGAACAAAAGGCAGTAGCTTCTTTTCCGGCTCGGATTGTTTTTTAGATCAGTTCAATCACCTGTGGTTTTTCAGTTGGTTCAATTTGATCGATGTATTCACGAGAATCTTTAGATTTATTTCTTTGCGGCAGTTAATTATGTGGTTTATGATGTTTGTTACGTATAATACGATTAATTGATAATTCGGGATCTGATTTGTGAAATCAAATGATGTTGATTTCACTGATAAACAAGTGTTTTCCCCCTTTTTAAGAACACTCTTCGTAGATTAGATATTCTCTCCTTTTGCATATGCAGGTTTCTTTCAATGTTAGGTAACCCTTTTTGCCCAATTATTAAGAAAAAAATGTTTTTATTTCACTTGATTTCTAGCTCCTTTCAGGTTGATTATCGATCTTTTCTTCAAGCTTGCTTTGTGTTTTGATTTTTGTTTATTGTATTCATATTGGTAATATTTAGATCATGGAATTCGATCATATTTGTTTTTAAGTTTAGTGATTCAACGTTGATCATGCCGACCTTTGCTTGTATGTGATTGAAGATTGAGCTTCGTGAACCTATCGATCTAGCTCTTAAGGTATATCGATCTCTACATCTCCGAATTTCGTACTTTTTCTTACCAATGTTTCATCCGTGAATTGAGTTGGGTTTTTTGGTTTTTCTACTAAAAGGGTTATCTACCTTATTTTGTTTTTAATCCTTCTGATTTTGTATAATATATATATATATATATGTATGTATGATATAAGTGGTCTTGAAATTGGGAAGTGAGGAGGAGCAGAGATGATTTGGTGCAGAATGCGAGCAAACCTTTTTTATATGAATCAAGCCCGCAAATTATAGCAACAAATTTTAATATATGAACAAGCCCACTAAATTTGGTACATAACTTTGTATATTGTGGCTTATTTTATAACTCGTCGGTCTCAACTTATGGGTGATTGACTTTACACACACCATCGTTTTTCTTTAGAGTTTTGGCTTTAATTTTGTAAGTCTAAACTTGCTTTATCATATGTTTTATTTAGTCGTATGTTAAAACTTCGTTAACTTTTTTTAGATTTATCTTTTTGCAGATATTGCGAACAATTTCTAATCATAATAGTGAGAAGCAAAACCATAAGTGAAACAACAATTTTGCAATTATTAACGTGATGGTGAAAAGATCAAAGCACGTGAGGAGAATAACTTAGATAAGGAAAAAGTTGTTTCAGATATTTAGTACTTTTGTTATTGTTGTTCTTATTCATTATTCGTATGTTATTACTATAACATTTTTATATATAATGTTAATATTATGATTTTTTATTGTGTTTTTCTAAATTTATATTTATTTTAAACTTAAATGATAAAACCCTTTATCAAAGGATAGCTTATAGCAACATTTTTCATTATTTAGCGTCATCATATGTCATGTTATGGTGACGATTTTGATAAATACACGTCACTGTATGTCATCTTATGGTGACAGTTATAAAATATAAACATCACCGCATGTCATGCTACAGTGACATTTGAAAAATAAACGTCGCCATATGTCATTATACAAAGACGATTTTGGAAGATAAATGTCACTGTATGTAATGCTATGATGACAGTTTTGAAAAATAAACGTCACCGTATATAATGCTATGGTGACAATTTTCAAAAATCAATGTCACTGTATTTCAATCTATGGTGACGATCTTGAAAAATAAAGGTTTTCGTATGTCATGCTACCGTGACGATTTTGACAAATAAATGTCGCCGTATGTCATGCTACAGTGACAATTTTAAAAATTAAATGTCACCGCATTTCAAGTTACGATGATGGTTTTGAAAAATAAACGTCACTACATCTAATGGTATGTTGACGGTTTTAGAAAATAACCATCACCGTATGTAATGCTACGTTGACGGTTTTGAAACTAGAAATCACTGTATGTCATGTTAGGGTGACGGTTGTAACAAATACATGTCACCTTAAATTATGTTATGGTGATGATTTTTAAAAATGAACGTCACCATATGTAATGTTATGCTGACGGTTTTCGAATGTATACGTCATCCTATGTCATGTTACAATGATGATTTCGAAATAGAAATGTCACCTTATGTTATTCTGAGGTGACGGTTTTCGAATGTAAACATCATCGTATATCATGCTACGGTGACGATTTTGAAATATAATTGTCACTGAATGTCATTCTAAGGTCACGATTTAAAAAAAACAAGCGTCACCATAAGTCATGCTACGTTGGCGGTTTTAAAATATAAACGTCTCCCTATGTCATGCTGCTTTGACGATTTTGACAAATAAACGTCATCATATATCACGTTACAGTGACAATTTGAAAAATAACCATCACAATATGTTAATCTATAGTGACGGTTTAAAAAAATAAACATCACCGTATCTCATGCTACGGTGGCGGTTTTGATAAATAAACGTCACCGTATGTTATTCTACGGTGACGGTTGTTAAAAATAAACGTCATCGTATGTCATTCTATGTTTACGGTTTTGAAAATAAATGTCGTCATATGTGATGCTATGGTGACGGTTTTAGGAAAACAATTGCTTTTTTTTACACATCTAAAGTAACGGTTTTTGATGTGATTTAGTAACGTTTTTTAAACGTTACAAAAAGTGTATCAAAAGTGACGGCAAATAAGGTGACGTATTTTATGTCTACGAAAATCGTTACCGTATACTTATGGTAACGGTTTTTAACCGTCACAAATACCCATTTTTGTACTAGTGAGTGCCCTGCCATGCATTTAATGCAGAGGGTATAAATAGGAAGATCACCCCTTCATCTAAAGTGTGCTTAATCCTTGAACTCCGATATAGAAACCTTTGTTTTCTATATCTCTTAATCCCCCTTTCTCTGAATTTCTTGTGCAACCATCTTAGTGTTTCTTAAGTTTGTTTAGATTGAGTCTGTCTTAATCTTATTCCGCAACAAACTTGTAAATTGTATTTGATTTATCAATAAACAATTTATTAAACTTTAATTCTTGTATTTGTATTCAACCCCCCCCCCCTTCTACAAACTTGTTAAGCACCTTCGGGACCAACAATTAGACTATGGGGTTACTTTTATGCACACTCCAATCTTCATTGACAACAACAGTGCCATAAGGATTGTTAATAATCCAATGAAGCACTCAAAAACCAAGCATATAGAAATAAGGTACCATTTCATTAGAGACTGCAATGAAAAGAAGCTAATTCAGGTTGTGAAAGTACACACAAGTAACCAATTTGCTGATCTATTCACCAAAGCTTTTGATGTGGGTAGATTCACATTCTTGGTCACAAGTGTGGACATGATAAACACTGAATAAGCCTCCTTTGATTTTCTATATGTACCATTTCTGTATAGATTCCTTCCTACTTACTTTATCATATTTTATTGGCCTGGTGCTGCTAACCCTGTGTGTTTAAGTGTTTCAGGTTACTTCAATCGGATACTTGGTACTTCTAGTACAATTAATACTGCTCTCTATATTACTCATGATAACAGTTCAAATATGGTTAAGTATGGTTACTACTGCTAGGTGGTTTATACTGCCAGTACAGAGTTACTACTGCTTGCTTTATTTATACTACTAATAAGTGTTATTACTGCTGGTATGTGTTAATACTGCTAGTCTGTGTTAATACTGCTAGTCTGTGTTAGTACTGCCAGTATGTGTTACTACTGCAAATATGAGTTAATACTGCGGGCTTGTTAATACTGCTAGGGTATTTAGTACTGCTTCAAACTGAAACCCTCCACCTATAAATACCCTCTTTGACCGCCAAAATCCAAACGGCTCTTTGAATTTCTTACGAGTGTTCTTTCTCTCTATTTCTCTCAAATTCTTACTTATCAGTGCGTAACCCTAGCTTCGACTAATCAATCAAGAAGATGGCAGGACTGATGTTCGTTGATGATCACAATGAGTTGGCAATGCTACAGAAACCCAAGCAAGCAGACGGTTTTCATCAGATTGCGGATTTCCTAAAATCCTCACACATCGCCTACGCATTAACTGTCAATCCCACAATCTATGTGGACCATCTAAGACAGTTCTGGGCAAATTCGACCATCCAGAATGATCAAGGCAATCAGGTCATTAACTCAAGGGTTTGTGATAAACCCATCACCATCACAGAGGAAGGTATTCGCACTCATCTACGACTAGATGATGCCTTAGGTATAACCTCTTTACCTAAGGAAGATCTCTTGCAAGTACTTAGTCGTATGGGGTATGAAGGTCCCACTGATGTATTTAAGTTTTACAAGAACAGGTTTTCACCTCAGTGGCGATTCTTTGTTCATACCCTACAACACTGCATTTCTAGAAAAACAACTGGATGGAGTGAGTTCAGCAGTACCTTAGCTTATGCTCTAGTCTGCTTAGCTACCTCTAGAAAGTTTAACTTCTCTCAAATGATCTTAAATGATTTAATGTCAAACCTGGATACCAAAACCAAAAGCTTTTATATGTATCCAAGGTTTGTGCAAGAAGTACTAAATAATGAATTGACGGATCTACCCTCTTTTCAAGAGGTATATGTCCCAAAACCTCCCAAAGGGAAGGTATTCTCAAACATGAAAAGACCAAGTAAGGACTTTTCTAGACAAGAGACACCATTATTCTCTACAATGATGGTTCTGTCTCATTCCCATGGTGAGGCATTAGTGTCAAAGCCCACATCTGACCACCTAACTGATGACCTACCCACACCATTCAGTTCAATTGATACTCCTCAGATCCCTATTGTCAAGCCAACTTCCCCCATCACCAAAACATATCAAAGGAAAAAGGTACAGAAGGTTCCTTCCCTTCTTGTATCTTCACCCCCAAAGCCTTCAAGCCTTCTAATGGAGCATTCTCCATTAGAGACTATCCAAAGGGAAACCACAGGGTTGTCTCCCAACCCCAAGAAGGTGCTCTATAAGGAGAAGGATGAGCATGTGGGCAGTGAGGCTCACACTACTGTTTCTGCACAAGGTGTAGGATAGGATAGTGTGAACATACCTAAGTCCTTCCCCATGGAAACTTTAGATGAGCAATCATCTAAAGGTCCCAAGTGCCAAGAAACCACGGGGGTATCAGGTGCTTCTGCTAGGCAGAAGACCTCTACTAAAAGATCCAAGGATCCTTCAAGGGTGGTAAAAGCACCTAAAGAAGGTGAGGACAGATATACTTATGATGAATTAATGGATACTCTTGGTACAATAAGTCTGGAAGTTCACAATCAAGAATTAGAGATAAAAGACATGAAGAAGGTGATCACTTCTCAACAAGTGCAAAATACCAAACTCAAAAAGATGGTTCTAAGGCTGGTGCACAAAAAGAAGAAAACCAAGTTTGGTTTGAAGAAGAGGAGAATTAATCATGATGCTTCCAAAAAGGGGGAGACTCAAAAGAATGAAAGTGAAATGAAAAGCCCTGTTGGCATGGAATCTCATTTTGAGGGGGAGTTGAATAGTGAAGCAGAAAAGAAACAAGCAGCAGAAACATCAAAAGCAGTAGAAACTGAGAAAGAAGTAGAAACTGAATCAGCAGCAGAAACTTTTGTAAAAGCAGCAAAAACTGAAACAGCAGTAGAAACAGATAAAGTTGCAGCTGAAACAGGTATGTATGCAGAGGAGATAGAAATTGCTGAAACATTGGTGAAGGCAAAGCTTGACACTCCCAAAGCTACTCCAAAGGCTAAGGGAGTGGAAATCAAAGAAGTTGAAACAGAAATGAAAAGAAAAGAATTCAGTGTAGCTGAGACCAAAAAGAAAGGGAAGGAGAAGATGATTGAGTCTGAGAAGACATCAAAGAAGCAGACTCAAATAGATCTTGATGAAGAAATGGCCAAAAAGCTGCAAGAAGAGTTGGAAAAGGAGGAAGAGATTCAATCTGCCAAAGACAGAGAAATTGGTTTAGATTTGTCTACTAAGCTTAATGAAGAATATCAAAGGAGGTTGAAGACTGTTGCTACTGCTAAGAAAGTGACATTGAGAACAACTAAACAAAGACAAAGAACGCCTTCAAAGACCTTCCTGGCCAATCAAGAAAGAAGGAAAATGATAAACTTTCTAAAAGGAGCTATTGGAGTTCCTGAAGGAATGTTTACCAGCATGGCATTTGGAAGGATAGAAGAGCTATACAAGAAGGAGATGGCCAAGCTGAAAGGGGATTTCACTCAAAGGGTAGAGGTTGAAAGAAAGATGAAAGAAAGGCATGACCTCAACATACAACAGCCCTTCCCTGACAGTGAAGAAGGCACTCCTATCAAAGAAAAGGCAAAAGTGAAGGAAGAAGAGACCTTAGCTCAGAAAATTGGAGCTATAAAAAGAAAGAAATCCATTGCTACAAAGAAACAGGCAAAGAGGCCAAGAATTGAAGAAAAAGAAAAAGAGAATGAAAGTGAGAGAGCAGAAGCAGAATCAGCAGAACATGTGCTAAAACAGAATCAAGATCCTACAAGTCAATCAGGACAATCTGATGTGCAATTTGATTTGTACATGACAGTATCTGATAAAGAACCTCTGAAGGTTGATCCTATTTCAGTGAATGCTCCTGAAATCATTCATTGGGATGTTTTGAAAGACCAAGGCAAAGAATACTTCAGGATCAAGAGATTGGGAGATCACTATGAAGTGTATGCTACATGGGGTAAAATTATCAGAAGCTACTCCAGGTCTAATTTGGAAGAAATGCACAAAGTTGGGATGAACTTATATGGTAAAGTGTTGGAAGAAGCTGGAATGAGTCTAATCAAGATAGCCATGGAGTACGTATGCATGATGTTTGACCCTGACAGGGTTAAGCATATTATCAGAGATATGGATCATGAAAAGGTATTCAGAAGCATTGACCACTGGATGCTCCTTGAAAGATGTGGAGTATATGTCCTAACCATAGACAAAAGCTACCATGAGTACTACTTGGTGGACAATGTGTATGAACATAGCAAAGCAAAGCTACAAGGAATGTTGAGAGCAAAGCTGGTATGTCCTACAGGTTCTGAAATGGCAAAGATTGTAATCAGAAGAACCATTAATCAAAGTCTGGGACTTGATCCTAATCTGGGGAACTGAGCAGAAGTTTTGAAAGAATCATGAAGACCACAATTTTGCTAAAGAACTTAACTTCTCAATTTGAAAAGTTAAGTTAGGGGGAGATTATTGGGTCAGAAATATGTCAAGTATGGTTAATGCTGCTACTTTCAATTTAGTACTGCTAGTTAAAGATTACTACTTCTAGTAGAATTACTACTGCTTGAAGAGTTAGTACTGCTAGTAGTTAGTACTGCTAGTAGTTAGTACTGCAAGAGGAGAGTTAATACTGCAAGCATGTTAATACTGCTGAGGATTGAAGATTAATGCTGCTGGATAAGGATGAAGTTAATACTGCTTATGAAGATAAGGATGCTTGAAGCAAAAGAATAGGAGATGGAGATAGAGATGAAGATAATTATGGAATGAAGATCAATTTTGTTTTGATAATTATCTTGTAATTAATTATGTATATATAGTCTAGAAGTCTTTGATAGAAATACAGTTTTTGATATACGTTTGTTTTAGAAAGAATTAACCTCAAGGTTCTTAGAAGTCCTTTCAATAGAGAAGTATTGAACGTCTGTTGAGTCTGTTCAACAGATTGAGGTTTTGTTTGTAATCATTAAGTTAATCAATATAACTTGTGATTTACATTCTGATATTGTTCCATTGATTTATTGTTAAAGTGTTTTTCCGCGACTCCTTTAACATAGTTTCTGAGTGTTTAGTTTAAATTCTTGTTTAGAATTTCGATCCTGACACCTCCATGGAAATCTGACCTACATCCTTTATTGCATCGGTTTGGATGTTTATAGATTTGTCGCAGTTGTTGAAGTCGTCCTTTGTTGCAGAAGATGCAGATGCCTCCATAAGCTTTTTGATGTCGGCAGAGTGTTGCTCTGAAGTTTGTTGAAGATCTTGCAGAGCCTTTGTGTTTGCTCGCAGAGCCTCTGCGACATCACTTGGATTTTGATGAGCTGTGGGAGGGAAAGAGCTTTTCAACTCATCGAGTTCTTGGATCACCAAGTCAACAAAGGCATTAAACTCGCCCTTTGAGACGTAGGAGTCCGTGGTAACCTCTGGAACAACACATGTTCCAGATTTGGCGAACGTGTCTTTGGCACCTTCAGAGCCTGTAGAGATGATGAGCTCTGTAGGATTTCCTTTCAATCCTTGATGCTCTAAGAAGGAATCATCTATGAAAGTTCTATCAACAGGTCTCCTGGGGGAGGATTTAGAGGCTCCCTCAAGATTCTTGTTGAGTGAATCCTATGGATGTTCTAGATCCACAAAATTTTTGTGATCTCTCACCACCAAATCTGAAGTGGTTTGGGGGTCACTCATGTGTGCAACAGAGGCAACAAATGCCTCTGTGTGGGGGGGGGGGGGGTTGTGATGTGTCCTGGGGAAAATGGACACTTATATATACACCTCCATCCTTTTGATAGGATGGTGTGGATTTGGTGTCCCCGACTAAATATCCTCTGTCTAGCTAGATTGGGTTGGGTCCGGACCGTGCAATCCTTTTTCAATACGTTGCTGCAGTAGAACTGCATATGTAGTAATGTGGGTCGCACAAGGAGTTTGGCTTAGTTGTGTGCCTAAGGCATCTTTTGTACTTTTCTCCTCCTTCAATTTTTCTACTTTCTCTCCTACTACCTCATCTTCACTCTGTGGAATGCCAGTCACATCTTCAATCTCCATGTCCACCATTTCTCCAATGTGAGTTGAGTATCTCTGAGTCACCTCTTTGGCAATATCAACAGCTATTTTCAGAGGGCTCTTTGGTCTTTCCTCTGGAGTTTCCTCTTCTTCAAATATTAAGGCCCTTCTTCTTGTCTTCTGCAGAGGTTTTTCAGCAACCTCTGCAGGTTCTTTCTCAACAAACAAGGCCTCAGCTTCAACTTCCTTGGCCCTTTCTTCTTCTACCAATTTCCTCAACATTTTCTTTTTCTTCTTCTTAGAAGGCTTGACCACCTCTGTAGCCTTTGTGACTTGGACTTCTTTTGGGGTTCCCTCTGCCACTGCCTTCTTATGTTTCTTGGTTTTCTCAGCCTTTGATGCCTCTGCGAAAGCCAGTACTTCCTCTGTTCTTGGGACCTCTTCTTCTGCGGTCCTCTTCTTATGTCTTTTCTTTTTCTCCTTTTTCGCACTTCCCACCCCTCTCTCATTTTCTATTCTCTCTTCACTCATAAGTTGTGCCTCTGCGGCCACATCCTCTGCTCCCTCAAAACGCTCATCCTTAAGATATATGGCTATTTCTCCTACCTGGAATCTTACACGTGGGGGGTTGCAGGACTCGGTTCAGGAGTTCTGTGCCCACGAATGTAAGCCTGAATTCCCTCTTCACTACCCAGATATTGTAAGAGCCGAGCTTCAGAGGTTTGGCTGCTGGATATCCTGTCTTCAGGGTGGTCGGCTTGTGGGAATTCATTTCGTGGAGTTTGATCACCTTACCCTCTGTGGGTAGCTTCCCTTCGCCAATTAAGTCGTCGCCTAGAAGTACTGCGAAGAACCTTTTGAAGACCAGATTTTTCGGTTATGTGCCCCTGTCTTGATCATGTTGGTTCGTAATCACAACATTTCTGATTTTCTTAAAGATCAATCCAACGTAGTCGAGTGGTAGGTCATAGAAGATCCCAAACATGATAGCCAGAATTGTGTGGCTCGACTGGTCAGGGCTTCCCACTTTCCATGTTAGACATCTGTTGAATATGGAGAACAAAACGTTCCACAGAGGTGGGAGGTTCTGTCTTCTGAAGTCAGTTCTCTTGGAGATAGGAATAGCATATCCTATGAAGCGTAAGAACTTCAAGAGCTTTTCTTCTGTGGGTTCCTCTGAGAACTTCTTGAGGTGCAGATCATTTTTGGTGGGCAAGTCGAATATGTCAGAGAGTCTCCTTCTATTGATCCCTAAATCAAGTATCTTCTCTGTTGAGGGATGAGTTGCGTAGACCATAATGCAGTAGCCGTATTTGTCCATTTTCACATATCGTGCACTCAGCCAGAATTGTTGAATGTAAGATTCAGAAACATCGTTCCTCTTCATGGTTAGGGACTTGGTGAGGAAATGGTTTTTAAGAATACGTATCAATGGTTTAGATTCAGTTGGGAATCCTTTTGGGTCTAGAGCTACATAGTGATTATTAGGCTTCAATTTCATGTTGTTCAGGTGATAGTCATGCCTAGTGAAGGATAGCATTCGACTAGTTAGGACCTGTTCTTTTTCTACGGAATGAGAATCAACCTTTTGGGCGATTGAGTGCTGGGAGTGGTTTGAAGCTTTTGATCCTTGAGAGTCCTTGGATGAAACAGAGTGAGAAGCCATTGTAGAAAGAAGATGATGAAAGGAGTTCTTGTTTTATGTTAGAGCTAAATTGTATTCAAGATTAAAAGAACGGTCAAAAGTGTAAAGTTTGTAAAGTGTGTGGTGGTCATTGTAATAGTTGTTAAATGTTGACTATTTGCTAAAGGTCATGTTGACCATATAAATAGCAAGTCATAGTTTAGTTTAGTCATAACACACACACATGCGGATACATAGTAACAACACACTGTGCAAAACCCACACAAACAAAGCATAAGAGTTAAATGCACGAAATAGGGATATGAATATTTGTAAGTTGTGTGATCAATAAAAGAAATATGTTTTGATAATCTGAGTATCATTAGTTTGCTAAAATACTGGGATCACATTTGGTATCAGAGCAAAATCCAACAATTTTGAAAAAAAAAGAGTTCGTAAACTGTTTTCGAGTTCTTGATCGAATTGTTGAGTTTGAAAGAGTTTTTGATCAAATCTTGGATTGAAAGTTGTTCGATTTATGTACTAGAATGATTTCATGTGATTGAATTTCAGTTTAAAATCACTTTAGATCACTTGATTTCATTTTTGAAAATTTTTGTTCGAACGAGTCACATACACTGTTGAATCACTGAATTCGTTGTTTGATTGTATTTTTGTGCTATTCATTTGATTTGGATTGTTTCTTATACTAATCTGACTGTTTCTGTGAGTTTACAGCATCCATTTCGAAGAATTAAGTGTATTTTTGGACTAGAATTTGATTTTTAGGACCGATACTTGAAGAACTCGCAAGATCTTAACATTTTGTATGAAGAACTCGCAGGACTAGAATTCGCACATATAGAATTCGCATATATATATGTTTGATATTTTGTTTAAGTGCAGAATTCGCATACTCTTTTGTACGAAAAGAAAGAATTCGCAAATGTCTCTTATGCGAAAAGTGTGTTTGAAAATATTCCAAGGACAGAATTCGTACGAGTCCTCATGCGAATTGTGAAGAACTCGTATATAGTGAGATACGAATTGTAAGGAATTCGCACAAGCTCTTATACGAATTCTTGTGGATTTCGCATATATTTTCAAAAAAATTCTAAGTCTAGATTTCGAATCGATGCGAAAAGTTTTTGAAATTTTTGAAAAGTTTTAAGTAAAGAATTCTCATCATCCTGTGATACGAAATCTTCATGCGAAAAGTTTGATGCGAAAAGTTCTCAATTTTTTAAGGCAAGAATTCTCCTGAGTGGTATATACGAATTGCAAGGAATTCGCAGATAGCTATATACGAATTCTTGGAATTCGCATACTAGTTTATGCGAAAAGTGATTTTTTTTTGCTTTGTATGCGAATTGTGAGTTCATGCAAATTCTAATATTTGTTGTACGTATTCTCCTTGATATGCGAATTGTGGTACTTAACTTCATGCTAATTGTTCTTTAACCTCTATTGCATACGAATTCTACACTTAGAAGTTTTTGAAATTTTATTTTCTGAAAATTTTTAAGTTCTGCATTTGTTAAATCATTTTGTTGGACTAACAATCAATTTTAGCTAAATTCTTTTTGCAGATTATCAGACTTATCAGAATGTCTAAAGATCTTCTCTCTATGGGTTCTCAATCAAAGCCTCCGGTATTTTCTATCGGAGAGTATGTCCAGTGGAAAAGGAGGATGACTCAGTTTCTGAATCATAAGAATTGTGATTACATAAAATCAATCATTGATGGACCATTAAAACCTGTTGTAACTATTCCAGGACAAAATGCTACCGACACTTCTCTGGAAATTCCAGTAAGATATGTGCCTAAGCCATATCAATATTATAGTGAAAGGGAGAAGGAGCTAGCCAAAATTGATGAGGAAGCTCTCATATACCTCACCATGGCTATTCCCAACGATATCTACAATCGAGTAGATAGTCGTGAATCTGCAAAATCCATGTGGGATGAGCTTCAAAGGCAGTTCCAGGGCACTGAAAGGTCCATCCAAGCTAAGCTAAACCAGAGTATCAATGCTTACGAATGATTTCACGCAAAGGAAGGAGAAGCTTTTATAGACATGTACAGTCGTTTCAACGCGATCTTGAATGACCTGAGGAGAAATGGGATGAACAAGTCAATTTCTGAGATTAACTACAAGTTCATCAAGAACTTGAACCCATAATGGAAAAGATACGCGATCAACCTTCAAATGACCAAGAACAAGGCTCAGTAGGACTTAAATATCATCTTTTCAACTCTCTCACAACATGAGGATGAAGTTAAACTACTAAATGAAGAGAATAAAATAGTCGAAGATTCGCTAGCCTTGTTAGCTGAAAGAAAGAAGGGTTCCAGTTCTAAGTCTATTTCTACTTCAAAGTTGTCAGGATCGAATTCTCAACAAGAATAAAGTCTCAGAAACAATATCAAAGAAGTTGCGGAATAACACTTTGATATCCAATATAACAGTAAACAAACAATATATGATTAATAACTTGTAAACTTGTATTGAATGATTAAAATCACAAGATTACACACTCAACCTCAATCTTGAAGAACAAGCTCTTTCAAGACGAATTCTACTTCTCTAGAATTAGGATCTATGCCTTGAGGTTGATTCTCTCTAAAACAAAAACTTAAAAAAAACTGTATCTAACCTATTCTGTCAAATCTATACAAATACTGAACAAAAAGATAATTACAAAAAATAGAATATCTTCAGTATATCTTGCATAGTTATCTTCAATCCTTCCATGAATATCTTTATTCTTTACAGCTGTCATCCTCTCCATTCGAATCTCCAATTCATAAGCAGCATTAACTACTAAGCAGTATTAACCACTAGCAGTACTAACTAGCTAAGCAGTACTAACTTTGTTCAAGCAGCACTAACTTTGTCTAGCAGTATTAATTCTACTAGCAGTAGTAATACTAAGCAGTATTAACTTTGAAGTCCTTTAGCAGTAGTAATTCTGAACTAGCAGCATTAACCATACTTGAGCTTTTCTTCAGTTCCCAACAATCTCCCCCTAACTTGACTTTTAGGAAAAGAAGTCAAGTTCTTCAGATCTTCTTCAAGATGCTTTCAACACTTCAGTTCACACTCCTAGATTAGGATCCAAACCCAAACTTTGATTAATGATTCTGCTAACCACAATCTTTGCCATTTCTGAATCTTTTGAACATGTAAGCTTTGCATTTAACATTGCTTGTAATTTGGCCTTGCTGTGATCATAGATTTTATCAACTAAGTAGTACTCATGATAAGCTCCGTCCACAGTGATAACGTAGACTCCACACCTTTCAAATATCATCCAGTTTTCTATTCTTTGGAATTTATTCTGTAGATGCAGATCTCTGATCACATGTTGAACTTTGCTAGGATCAAACATCATGCATAAGTACTCCATGGCTAATCTGATTAAGCTCATTCCTTCTCCTTTCACCTCCTTTTTATACATCTCCATCCCAACTTTAAACATCTCTTCTAAATCTGATCTTGAACAGCTTCTTATTAATCTACCCCAAGTAGAGTACACTTCATATATATCTACCACTCTCTTAAGCCTGAAGTATTTCTTCCTTTGATCTTCCAAAATATCCGAAAAGATGACTTCTGGCGCTTTCATAGAAATGGGATCAGCTGAAACTGGTTCATCAGCTGTTGTAGTTATATATAGATCAAGATTATATTGCTTAGTGGATTGTTCTGGGTTCTTTACAGATTCAGTTGTAGAAGTAACTGAAGGTTCTGCTGTTTCTGCTATTTCTTCAACTCTTGGTTTTTTGTTCTGCTTCTTGGAGGCTATAGTCTTCATCCTCTTCCCAGATTTGGCTTCTACACCAACACTCTTAGATTCTTCCTTCATCTCCTCAGCTTTGTCTTTTGAGGGTGTGGTCTCCTCAGGGAATGGCTTTTGAATATTAAGGTCATGCCTTTCCTTCATTCTTCTCTCAGCCTCTTCCCTTTGGACTGAATCCCCTTGAAGCTTGAGCATCTCTTTCTGATACAACTCCTCAACCTGAGTGTATGCCATGTTAGAGAACATCTCCCCCTTGACACCAATTGCACCTTTCAGGAAATTTATCATCTTTCTTCTTTCCTGATTGGCCAAAAATGTTTTGGAAGGTTGTCTCTTTTGCTTTTTGAATGGCATTCTTTGCTTAGAAACTTTCACAGAGCTTTTCTTGGCTTCTGCTGCATCTTTTAAACTCTCTTGATACTCAGCATTGAGTTTTCTTGCCATTATCAGTGCAAGCTCTCTATCCTTCTCTGATTGAAGTTGTTCTTCCTTTTCCAATTCAGCTTGAAGTAGCTTTGCCATTTCTTCATCCAACTCAATTTGACTCTTTTTCTTGGCAGGCAGTTCAGCTTCAATCATCTTCTCCTTTCCTTTTCCTTTTGACTCCTTTGCCTTTTCTGTTTCCTTCTGTTGAATTTCTCCTTCATTTATGACCACTCCCTTGGCCTTTTGACTAGCCTTAGGAGTGTCATTCTTTGCTTTGACCAATGTTTCAGCAATTTCCATTTCTTCAACAGAAAGCCCTGTTACTGCTACTTCAGCAGTATTAACAGTTTCTGTTGCTTCAGCAGCATTAACAGTTTCTATTGCTTCAGCAAATTCTGTTTCTTTTTCTGCCTCTTCCTCCCCTTCAACCTCAAATGCCCTCTCAGCTGTATTTTCTTTCTCTGTTTCAGCCTCTTTCTCCCCCTTGTTGGAAGCATCTTTATTATTTGACCTCTTCTTCAACACAAACTGCTTTCTCTTCTGCTTGTGCACCAACCTTGTCACCATTTTCTTTAATTTGGCAATCTGTACTTGTTGGGACAAGATTACCAATTTCATTTCCTCTATCTCTTTGCCTTGTTTAATAACATCCAGGTTGATGTTACCCATTGTTTCCATCAATTCATCATAGTCATATATGTCCTCACCTTCTCCAGAAGTGTTACCCTCTCTTGAAGGATCATAGGATCTTTTTCCCCTTGGTTTCTTGGCACCTGGGACCTTTGAATGATTGCTCATTCAAAGTTGCCATGGGGTAGGTCTAGTTATGTTACCACTGTCCTCCTCTGTGTTAGCAGGAGTAGTGGCAGCCTGCTCACCCATATTCTCTTCCTCCTCCTCAGAGAGCACCTCCTTTGGGTTGGGAGACACCCTTGTGGTTTCCCTGTAGATATTCTCTAAGGGAGAATCCTCCCTTAGAGGGCTTAAAGGCTTAGGGGTTGATGGTACAAGAAGGGAAGGAGCCTTCTTTACCTGTTTCCTTTTGTATGTTTGGGTGATTGGTGAAGTTGGTTTATCAAGAAGAGACTGGGGAACTGATTTAGGGTGGGAAGATTGGGATTGGCTAGCAGTGGGTTGGTCTAATGGGGGCCTTGACCCTGCTGCCATACCTTCATCAGTTTGGGACACCACCATCATTGTAGAGAACAATGGGGTGTCAACTCCTTCCGAGTCCAGAGGGGATCTTTTCATGTTTGAAAAGACCTTACCTTTGGGAATTTTTGGTACATATACCCCATCAAAATGAGGTATATCCGTCAATTTATGGGTAATAACTTCTTGGACAAACCTGGGGTACATATAAAAACTCTTTTTACTTCCCAGGTTTGAGACAAGATCATTAAAAATCATTTGGGAAAAATTATACTTTCTGGCAGTGGCTAAGCATACCAAAGCATAAGCAATGGTGCTACTGAACTCACTCCATCCAGTAGTCTTTTTAGAGATACAATGCATAAGGGTATGGACAAAGAAACGCCATTGGGGTGAAAATTTGGCTTTTGAGAACTTGAACACACCCAATGGGCCTCCATACCCCATTCTTGTAAGAGTAGCAAACAGTTCATCATTAGAGATAGAAGTTATACCAGAGGCATCGTCTAGACGTAGACTGATGCGAATTACCTCTTCAGTAACTGTCAAGGGTTTGTCACACACCCTTGTTTTGATCATTTGCACACCATTCTTAGTAACAATGGTGGCATTTGCCCAGAATTGCCTCTGATGCTCTATGAAGATGGTAGGAGATATAGTGAGAGCATGGGCAATGTGGCTGGACTTCAGAAAGTCGACTATCTGGTGAAAACCTTCAGCTTGTTTTGGCTTTTGGAGCATCGCGATTTCATTGTGCTCGTCAATGAACGCCATGGATGCCATTGACCTTGAAGGTTCTTGCCTGAAAACTTGGAACTCGAGAGAGACAGGGTTTATAGCGCAAGTGAACAGTATGCAAAGAGTCGTTATGAACTTTTAGGTGGGCAAAGGGTATTTATAGTATTCGGGACATAAGCTGTAGTAACCAAGAGCAGTATTAACGACAAGCAGTATTAACCACTAGCAGTATTAACTACTAGCAGTATTAACTGAAAGCAGTATTAACTACTAGCAGTATTAACCACTAGCAGTATTAACTGATAGCAGTATTAACCACTAGCGGTATTAACGACAAGCAGTATTAACTGATAGCAGTATTAACTACTAGCAGTATTAACTGAAAGCAGTATTAACTACTAGCAGTATTAACTGAAAGCAGTATTAACTACTAGCAGTATTAACCACTAGCAGTATTAACTGATAGCAGTATTAACCACTAGCAGTATTAACGACAAGCAGTATTAACTGATAGCAGTATTAACTGAAAGCAGTATTAACCACTAGCAGTATTAACTGAAAGCAGTATTAACAATGCACTGGCAGTATTAACAATGCACTGGCAGTATTAACAATGCACTGGCAGTATTAACAATGCACTGGCAGTATTAACAATGCACTGGCAGTATTAACAATGCACTGGCAGTATTAACAATGCACTGGCAGTATTAACAATACTTACTCTTTTAAGCTTGTGATGAACTGAGTACTGCTATGTATTCCCTGAAAAGAAAGATTAGGAACACCAAGAATAAACAATATACAGGTATTGAACCACTTTTTGAGAAGGTGTTTATTCAGAGTTGATCATTCCCACACTTGTTACCAAGAAAGTGAATCTACCCACATCAAAGGCTTTGGTGAATAGATCAGCAAACTGGTTGTCAGTATGAACTTTTACAACTTGAATAAGTTTCTTTTCATTACAGTCTCTTATGAAGTGATACCTGATCTCAATGTGCTTTGTCTTTGAGTGTTTGACAGGATTATTGACAATGCTAATAGCACTGCTATTATCAATAAAAATTGGAGTGTGTAGAAAGGTTACCCCATAGTCCAGCATTTGATTCTGAACCCATAAGACTTGAGAACAGCAACTTTCAGCTACTATGTACTCTGCCTCTGTTGTAGATGTGGACACTGTGGTTTGTTTCTTGCACTGCCATGACACTAGTCTTGCACCCAAAAACTGACATCCTCCAGAAGTAGATTTTCTGTCCAAGTTTGCTCCACCTAGATCACTATCTGAGTATGCAAGTAGGTCAAAGGATGAGTCATGAGGATACCAAAGTCCCAATCTGGGTTGCCCTTTGAGATATCTGAATATCCTCTTAACAGCTTGATAGTGAGATTGCTTTGGCCTAACTTGGAATCTTGCACATACACAGACTGGAAACATTATGTATGGCCTAGAGGCTGTAAGATACATGAGAGAGCCAATCATGGATCTATAATGATGAATATCCATATCCTCCCCCTCAAGATCTGATGTTATCTGCTTGTGTGTCTCCATAGGTGTGCTGGCAGGTTTTGAATCTGAGAAACCAAACTTGGTTAGAATGTCCTGCATATACTTGGACTGACAGATAAAGATTCCATCTGACTTCTGTTGAACTTGGAGTCCAAGGAAAAAAGTAAGTTCCCCCATGGAACTCATTTTGAACCTTTGATGCATTAGTTCCTCAAACTCCTTGCACATGTTGTCTCTTGTAGATCCAAAGATGATATCATCAACATAGATTTGGACCAGCAAGATATCCTTCTTCTTTCTCTTGATGAATAAAGTCTTATCAATGACTCCTCTTTCAAAGCTATTTTCCAAGAGATAGGATGACAGAGTGTCATACCATGCTCTTGGAGCTTGATGCAGTCCATAAAGTGCTTTCTTCAATTTGTATACCCTGTCTGGATAGCTTGGGTTTTCAAACCCTGGTGGCTGACAGACATATACTTCTTCTTCAATTGAGCCATAAAGAAATGCACTTTTCACATCTATTTGATAGACTTTGAATTTCATATAAGAAGCATAAGCCAGGAATAATCTAATTGCTTCTATCCTGGCCACAGGTGCAAACACTTCATCATAGTCTATTCCCTCTTCTTGTGTATACCCTTGTGCCACCAACCTTGCTTTGTTCCTTATCACTATACCTCTTTCATCTCTCTTATTCCTGAAGACCCATTTTGTTCCTATTGCTCTTTGGCCTTTAGGAAGGTCTACCAGATCCCAAACATCTTGCAGCTTGAATTGCAGTAGCTCTTCTTGCATTGCTTCTATCCAACTGGACTCTTTCATAGCATCATGTGCCTTCTTAGGCTCAAGCTGGGATAGAAAGCAAGAAAGCACTGTATGTTGTTGATCTTGCATTTCTTGCAGTCTGCTTTGATTTCTACTCATCATAGGAGAGGATATGTCTCCTATTACCAGTTGTGGAGGATGATACTTTTGAATTCTGGTGTGATGATTAGGTTCTTCATTAAGTCCCACCTCTAGATTGGAGTCATTCAACTCAACTGAGGTGTTTTCAGTAGCTACTTCTGATTCTTTAATGGCTTGAGTCTCCTCATCTCTACTTTCTTCTTCACTCTGACTTGGTCCAGTAGATGGTTCCTTTTCACAGTCTTCAACAGGATCCACTGTGGGTATGGGAAAGATCACAGATTGAGATAAACTGTCTTTAACTTGGGTAGTTCCTGATCTTCCACTCCTTGAATCTGCATAATCATCACTACTAAAACCAAAAGAGTTAGTTAGTGAATCGATGTCAAATAGCCACTGAGGACCAGACCCAATTGGATTTGGTGTGTTCTCATTGCTTTTGACATTGTCACTTTCTTCAATTATTCTAGAAGAAGAGTTAAAGACTCTGTAAGCCTTACTCTGAGATGAGTAACCAACAAGAAATCCATCATCTGCTTTGCTATCAAACTTACCTAAGTGAGATTTGGTATTGAGAATAGTACAAGGGCACCCAAACGGTTTGAAAAATCCAATAAATGGTTTTCTTTTATTTAAGAGCTCATATGGGGTCTTGTTCTTTGGCTTGACCACTAGAACTCTGTTTTGGACATAACAGGCAGTATTAACTGCTTCAGCCCAAAAGGTAATTGGCAGTTTTGAATCAGCCAACAGAGATCTAGCAGCCTCTATTAGTGTCCTATTTCTCCTCTCAGCAACTCCATTCTGTTGAGGAGTCCTAGGGGCACTATATTGTCTCTCAATGCCTTTCTCTTCACAAAAAGTGTTTAGATCAAGATTTTTAAATTCAGTCCCATTATCTGATCTAATGACTTTTACTTTTTGATTAGTTTGGTTTTCAATTCTTAGGATAAAGGATTTGATCAGTCCACTTGTCTCATCCTTAGTCCTTAGAAAATATACCCAAGTAAATCTGGAGTAATCATCAACAATAACCAAGCAGTAAGATTTCTTGCCTATACTCATAACATTTGTAGGACCAAACAGATCCATATGTAGTAATTGGAGACAAGAAGAAAACGTGTTTAACTCTTTGGTCTTATGAGAAGTTTTGTGCTGTTTGCCTTTAAGACAAGCAACACAATGATCATCACATGAAAAGACTCTTGATGGTAAACCTCTTACAAGGTTGTTTTTAACAAGTTTGTTCATAGTTTTGAAGTTCATGTGACACATCCTTCTGTGCCAAAGAGAGGATTCATCCACATAAGCTTTTGAAACAAGACAGTTCAGGGATGAATCACTATCAACATTGTCCATATCTAGACAATAAACATTGTCTTTTCTTGGAGTTCTAAGTAGTATCATGCTTTCATCAACTACTTTGAACCCTGGAGCAAGGATCATACACTCTGTATTTGTAAATAATATGCTATGTTGTTTGTCACAAACCTGTGATACACTTAACAGGTTGTACTTCAACTGATCAACATAGTAGACATCCTCAAATGTCATCTTACCTTTTGTAACATTACCTTTGCCACTTATTTTACCACCAGTAAGAGCAACATGTCCTCCATTGATATGCTTGAAATCCTGAAGGCATGACATGTTACCTGTCATGTGCCTAGAGCAACCACTATCAACATGCCATATGCTCTTCCCCTTGAGCTGTTGGTTGCCCTGCACATAAGATAAATCAGTTAGTATGAACTGGGAACCCAAGCCAAAGTGGTCTTGGGTACCCCTTTCTCATCAAAATACTTGCATTCTTTCTTGACAAGATTTTTAAATTTTGACTCCTCATTTATGGAGTACTTTGTCACAATGATAGGCTTGGAAACACTTTTGCTAGAAGCAGTACTGGTTTTAGAAGTACTAACTGCCTTAGCAACACTTGCATGCTTAGCAGTACTAACCTTGTTAGAAGTAGTAACTGTGTTAGCAGCAGTAACTGTGTTGGCAGTATTAACCTTTGAAGAGGTACTAACAGTATTAGCAGCATTAATATTTTCAGCAGTACTAACACTGGTAGCAGCAGTAATGCTTCCAGCAGCACTATCCCTGTCAGCAGTACTAACAGTTTTAGTGCTTCTAGGCACCCACATTTTAATACTTTCTTTTAAAACCTTTTTCCTCATGGGGCCCTTACTTTCAACATATTTCTTCATCACATGTTTCTTTCCAGCCTTCCTATAACCAACAGGTTTTTGCACAAATCTTTGAAAGTTCATCTGTTGGTTAATAGGGTTAAAGAAACAACGCTTAGCCAAATGGTTTAACTTTCCACATATGAAACAAGGCTTTGGTCTATTGATTTTACTCAGATCAATGCCTTGTTTTTGTGCCCATTGGTTATTCTAGTTTCTCTGATTTCCCCTTGGTTTATCATGTTTTTGGGGCTTAGGTTTATTGCATGCACACTGCTTGCAAGGGATAGGGTTCACAACAGTGGTCTGCTTATAGTGAACCTTCTTGTGCTTTCCCTCAGTATTCTCTGTCTCATTGGACTTGATCCAATGCTTTCCACATCCCTCATTGGTGATTATGTGGTTTTCTATAGGAATCTCACCACTCACAGTGTTGTCCTTATCCTTGACAACATCTTTCTCAGTTTTATCCTTAACAACTACTTCATCTAAGGGATCTATATCAGTGGCTCCCTTAGTTAGGTCCTTCCTATCCTTTGTCTCTAACAAATCTGAACTAGGAGGGATGTAGTTGTTGTTATAGGGTGGTGGTGTGGTATTGTACCCTATTCCTCTTCTCAGTTTATCATGAATCTGAGTTTGTAGCAAAGAATCCATTGCTTTGGAAGCATTGGAAAACTTTTCTACATCTAGTTTGACTTTGGCTAGCTCTCCTCTTAGCTTTTCACTCTCTTCTTTGGATTTGGTCAGTTGAAGTTCTAAGTCATTCTTCTCCCACTTCCAGTAGTTTGTGTCATAAGAGTGTTGAAGCTCATTGGCTTGAAAACCCTTAATCTGCTCTTAAAATCTCTCAACTATCCTGACATAATCTTTTATGTCCTTTTCTAATCTCTTAAGGTCATCACTCATGTTCTGATTGTAATCCCTATACCTTTTAACAGTGTTAATGCAATTTTGAGAACAAAGATTGGAAGTTACCTCTGTTGGGAGATCAGACACCTCTGCCATTAGAGCTTGGTTCTGGATGGCCTCTTCAGCTTGATCACTCCAATCAAACCCCATGCCTTGTTGAGAGACAAGGGCTTGTGCAGAGTTTCTGTTATTATTGATGCTTCCAGATTGAGCTTGTTGGTGGTTATTGTTTTGAGGCATTCCACTTCTGCATTCTTTAGCAAAGTGTCCCTTCTGATGGCATTTATAGCATTCCACCTTTGACTTGTCAAAACCTGCTCCATCTTTTCTTCTTTGTGAGAAGTTGTTCCTTCCAGTTCTTTTGATGAACTTCTTGACTCTCATAGAGAGCATGGCCATCTGCCATTTAATGTCCATCTCTTCAAGATCATCTGGATGGAGTTGTTCCAAGTCATCATTAATGAGAGAAGAGTTTCCATGACTTGTCAGAGAGGCTTCAAATACAGTTTCATTGCCTTTCTCTAGATTTGCTCCATTGGCAGCACTAACTGATTCAGGGTTGGAAGTAGAATCAGTTGATGCTGAAAGGAGTGCAACATTGTGAACATACCCAGAAGGCCTCTTCTTAGCCTCTACCTCAGATTCAAAAACTCTTAGATCATTATATAGATCATCAAGTTCCTTTTCTTCCAGTTGATCATTCTGTCTGAAAGACACAATATACATGGTCCATTCATCACTCAGGGACCTTAGAAACTTTCTGTTCAGATCATCTTGATCAATTTGTACTCCCACTATAGCAAGTTCACCAATAAGCTTGTTGAACCTGTCAAAAGTTTGAGTCATGGACTCATTCTTGGTTGACATAAAGTTCTCATATTGTTGCTTCAGAATGGCTTTCTGATTTCTCTTGGTACTTTTGGTACTTGAGAATCTCTTCTCTAGAGCATTCCAGAGCATCTCTACATTAGTGCAGTTGCAGAACTGATGTTGATATTCATTGGGAATAGCCAAGAGCAAAGTGCTCAAGGCTTTCATCTCTGTCTGTCTAGTCTTTCTTTCAGCATCAGTTTTTGGTGGAGTTCTCTTTCCATCTGCACCAATCTTTCCTTCTTCAGAAGGACCATTATCTATGATATCCCACATAGAATAGTCAGTGAGGAGTATGTACTGCTTGATTCTGATCTTCCACATATCGAATTCATTGGGTCTGAGCATTGGAACCTTTGAGACCAGAGTACTGTTTGATTCTGCAAAGTTTTCCATGATGAATGAATAGATGTTTCTGAGAGAACAGGCTCTGATACCACTTGTCAGGATCGAATTCTCAACAAGAATAAAGTCTCAGAAACAATATCAAAGAAGTTGCGGAATAACACTTTGATATCCAATATAACAGTAAACAAACAGTATATGATTAATAACTTGTAAACTTGTATTGAATGATTAAAATCACAAGATTACACACTCAACCTCAATCTTGAAGAACAAGCTCTTTCAAGACGAATTCTACTTCTCTAGAATTAGGATCTATGCCTTGAGGTTGATTCTCTCTAAAACAAAAACTTAAAAAAAACTGTATCTAACCTATTCTGTCAAATCTATACAAATACTGAACAAAAAGATAATTACAAAAAATAGAATATCTTCAGTATATCTTGCATAGTTATCTTCAATCCTTCCATGAATATCTTTATTCTTTACAGCTATCATCCTCTCCATTCGAATCTCCAATTCATAAGCAGCATTAACTACTAAGCAGTATTAACCACTAGCAGTACTAACTAGCTAAGCAGTACTAACTTTGTTCAAGCAGCACTAACTTTGACTAGCAATATTAATTCTACTAGCAGTAGTAATACTTAGCAGTATTAACTTTGAAGTCCTCTAGCAGTAGTAATTCTGAACTAGCAGCATTAACCATACTTGAGCTTTTCTTCAGTTCCCAACAAAAGTCAAAGTTAAAGAAGTTTAAAGCTTTTCTTACTAAGCTGAGTCAATCCAGTTCTGAGTCATCATCTGATGAAGCTGAGTTACACTCTGATGTTGATATTCAGAGATTTGCTGATAACCTTGCCCTCATCACCAAACAGTTCAACAAAAGTTTTGGGAAGAAGAAATATTCGTCAAAGCCTAAGTATGAAGGGTATAGGAAGGAAAGGTCAGAGAAATACAAATCCAAATATGGAAAAAGAGAAGAGAAAAGAGAAGAGAAAAGAGAAGAGAAGAAGGAAGAGAAGAAAGAAGAAAAGATTGACCCAAAATCTGGTAGGTGCTTTAACTGTGGTAAACCTGGCCACTTTTCAAAAGATTGCAAGTTCAAGAGGATAAAGAATTATGAGTATTATGCTAAGAAGTCACTGCTTGCTAAGAAGCAAGAAGAAGGAAAAGAGTTAATGGCTGAAGAGGAAAATTGGTTCTATCAAAGCTCGGATGATGAATCAGCTCATTTCACACAAGTTTATATGATGGCAAATGTAGATGAGCATGCTGAAGCCTCTTCTGACCAATCCGATGGTGACTCCGAGGTAAGTACTAATTTTGAAAATTTTGAACTTGTTGAATCATTAATGGCACAAATCCAGAATATGGAAAAAGAATTTGAATCTTTAAAAGGCTAACTTAGCTATGAACGACAAACAATGATGAGTTTTCGTGATGAGAACGCATTATTGAAAGTTGTCGTTGAGGACAAGGAATTTGAAAAAGATGCTCTAAAGAAAGAAAGAGAAGTTTTAAAAGCAAAGATTTTGGAACTTGAGAGAGACTTAGTTAATTTAAATTCTAAAAAGGGTGAATTCAAAATTAAATTTGAAGCTTGTTTTCAGGAACCAAATGAAGCCTATTGTAAGATAAAACAACTGGAAGACCTTAATCTGAAAAGAGGACAGACTGAGTAGACATTAAATCCATTGACAAACAAACTCCAAGACGTCAGATTTTACAATGCTAAAACGGGATTAGGTTTATCTGAAAATGATGTTTTGAAGAAAGCCCCGGAAAACTTGTATAATTTTGAAAAATTGGGCTTAAAGGTAAAGAAAATCCCGGATATTTGTGACACATTTGTTAAGGCTGAAACTCAAAAGTCTGAAACTTCATGCAAAGGTAAAGAGGTAATAGATGATGATACGTCTAGTTGTGCTGATTCTCAAACAAGTTTTAGATCAGTTGGATTTCAATACAATAATTTAAACAAAATCTATAAAAACAGAAAACTTGAATTTGTTAAGTTTGAATCATTGTTTTCCACACAATATTCAACTGAATCAGCCAACGATGACAAAAGTATTCCTGAAAATAAATGTCAGTATGATGAATATGAGTTGGACACTGATGTTTATGCTCAGACTCTAGTATCTGAATCTGTCACTTCTTAATCTTATAGTGAAGTAAAGATGGAAGAGTGCTCTAATGTCATGAATTCTAGCATTCAAAAAGTTTTTGTTAACAAAATGACTGAGGAGATGTTTGATGACATGATTAATTCCTCAGATCCTGTTATTATCTTAAAAAAGTTTGAATCCAACTCTGTGATTGACCAAACATCAAATTTTGATAAACAAATCAATGATTTACAAAAGACTCTTGAGGAATTAGAGGATGAAAATTGTGATCTTAGATTTAAATTGGATAAATCCTTTGAAGAAAACAAAGAACTTTGTAAAGAGCTAAATGATTTGAAAATGATTTGTTTAAAAAGAATTTATCTGATAAAAAGATGTTTGATGATCAAAAATGGAATGTTCGTTCTAATCCAGAGTTTAAGACTTCAACGAAACCCACAGTTGTTTACTCTGAATGTCCTGAATACTTACCAAGCATTTAAGAAAAAGGCGAGACTTCAGGAACTTTGAAAAAGAATTCATCCTTGAAGAAGAAAACTAATAAAGTTTCTTTTCATGTTTCAGATCTGAATAAGATGGTGGTAAAGGAGAGTGGAGAAAGAAAGATAGTGACAAGATAGTTGTTGAAAAAGAATGTATTGTTGCTAATAGTGTTGATTTGTCATGTAACAGTTCAAACGAAAATAAATCTCAAAGTTGTTTGAATAAATGTACTTCTTTTGATAGATCAAAAATCTTGACATTTGCTCGTAAGAACTTAATATGCAAACACTGTGGTGACAATGCTTTTTCACTGTACTCCATTCCTCCTAAGCCAAAAGTTTTTAAAAGAGCATCTAAGGCTAAAACTGTATCCAAGTCCTCAACACAACATATTAAAGTGTTTCAAGCTAAGCTTGCTAATCTTTCTAGGAAAAAGCAATTTCATGATCTTAATGTTAATGTTAAAATGTTATGGAAATGGATAGCAAAGCCTAGATATGAATGGAGAATTAAGGCTAAGGTAGATGATGAAAAAAAATTGCATGATTCTAACAAGAAAGGACCTATCTAGATATGGGTACCTAAAAAGAAGTGATTTGTTCCTTTTGCAGGCCTGTCATTTGTGGTTCGTTGACTCAGGATGTTCAAGACACATGACAGGATTTAAGCATTTACTGCATGATTTTGTTGATGAACCTGCAGGAATAGTAAGCTTTGCTAATTCTGAACTTCATGGAATCATCAGAGGATACGGTTCACTAAAGAATGGCACTGTAACCATAAAGAAAGTACTGTACGTGGGAGGACTTGATCATAACTTGTTCAACGCTAGTCATTTCTGCGACAGTCAGTATCAAGTTCGGTTTACAATCAATCATTGTTTTATTGAAGACTCGGACGGTTATGAGATTTTTCGAGCTGAACGCTATGGAAATCTTTACGCGGTGAATTTTCCAACGCTTTCGGCTACACGTCCCTATATGCTTACTTGCTAAATCATCGAGAGATCAAAGTTTTACATGGCATCGGCGCTTGTGTCATCAAAACTTTATAGTTATTGACAAGTTAGGGAGACAAGGAATTGTCAAAGGTCTACATGAGATGAGGTTTGAGAAAACTTAGACCTAGCTCGAACCAACCAACTCACTAAGATTCACTTTGTCCCGCATGTGAAATGGATGAAAAGGAGTTCACACAAAGCAAAGACTGAATATTCTTCCTCAACACCTTTGGAACTAATTCATATGGATCTTTGTGGCCCTATGCGTACTCCGTCTATTAATGGTAAAAAGTACATTCTTGTGATGATAGATGAGTATTCAAGATATACATGGTTAGAATTTCTGCGAAGCAAATCTGATGCACCAGATCTGATCATTGCCTTTATTAAGAAGATCCAAGTTCGACATCAATTGCCAGTTAAAACATTGCGAAGTGATAACGTCACAGAATTCAAAAATGATACTCTTCAGAGTTATCTCACATATGTTGGGGTTTCTCACAATTTCTCTGTTGCCTATACCACGCAACAAAATGGCGTGGTTGAAAGAAAGAATCGAACTTTGGTTGAGGTAGCACGATCAATGTTGGCTTATTCTGATCTACCAATGTATCTCTGGGCTGAAGTCGTTGCAACCGCTTGTTTTACTCAAAACCGGGCGATCATGGTCAAAAGATTTAATAAAACAGCGTACCAACTAATTAATAAGCGAAAACCGAACATTAAATTTTTACGTGTCTTTGGTTGCAGGTTCCCAATCAAACAATAGCAGATACACTATCTACTTGGGTTACCAATTGGAGGGATTGACTTGGAAGAAGAACACCAGGAAACTTCGATGCCAACCTAAGCAAAAACTGGAAGAAAAAATGCATAAAGAAGAATTTGACTCCAAATGATGTGATGAACTCCATTGAAGGCAGTGATGATACGGGCGTAAGATTCAAACTTAATTTCCTTGCACTATTTGTAAACACCATGGCCAAGTGTAACCGTGTCAGATGTGGTACAATCAAACCATGTATGACCTCGTTGATGATGCAGTTAATGCAAGCATCTCAAAGAAGCGAACCGACCAAGCAACATATATTGTGAACTAGGTCATTGCATCAATCGCAACGCCTAGCTTCAACTTGGGATTTAGTCCTGAAAAACCACCGAAGGATGTTACAGATCATGATAAAGGGATGCAAATCACAGGTGAACAGAATAAGCATATGAAGGTTAAGCAGAGATCAGTGAAGCTTGGGGAGATTTTGCAGTCACCCTATGTTAATAGACAAGTCATAGTGGGGAAACAATCGTCAACAGAGAAAAAGAAGGTGCATGACTAGATAATGGCAGCGTTTGGTTCAGATAAGTAAGATGTTGTCATTCTAATTTCATTGATCACAACGTTTTTATAAACCAATATAAATTAAATTAACGAACAAACTTTTATAATCACAACGACATGGTGTATTGATCACGAACAGGAATGAGAATCGTTCGTTCCTGCATGGAGAGCTTAGCAGCACCAACGCATGTATGGACAAATGTGGTGGATGGATGGGCATACCTGATGAACTACGAGGAGCGATTCCGAAGCAATAATTCACCTAAGCGTTTCTTCTTCGAAACAGATATGTTGGTATGTAAACATTAATAAGCTTGATGTAGGTAATATAACATTACATGTACTCATTTCCTGAATTATTTTGATTGGCAAAACCGCAGACAGATGGAGTGTTGTATGAAGAGATGCATGAGTACCCTACAAGGTACAATAGGTTCAAACAGAATCTTGGGCATGCAACAAGCTACAACATGGAAGTACTTAGCATGAAAAATATTGATATGGTAAGCAACACATCATTACATTATATTTAATACATATTGCATGAATGAATGCATGAAATTGGTTACCATAAACCTAATCTGCATTAACATCTACGAGGCATGCATAGGTGTATGTTAGTAATATGAATGTGGTTTTTGAATAAGTGTGTGAGTAAATGAATATATGAACTTGGAGTCTGTTTTTGGATGTGAGAAAAATGCATAAATGAAGTTCCTTACAACATATGACATGGATATTACTAGTTTATAAAGTTAGTGCATATATGCATTATGATCACACTAAACCAACAGTGTGAATAATGCATATATGAAATCTTCTCATAATAATGCATTTTAGATATATTGTTGAGTAAAGACATATATGTTGTTAGATTTGTTATTTGTATAAGGTAGAAGTCATGAATGAAGGTTGTTATCCTAAAACAAATCTACATTACAATCGTCCTAAACAAAAATTGTGAGTTATGCATATGTGAGAGTTGATGATTTGATTGTGGTTTTTGAATATATGCAAAGTGAGTAAAGGCATATATGCCTCTGAGATATGTTCTAACCACATCTGTGAGTGGAGTCATTTATGCATTTGAATATGTGTGTGACTAGTAAATATATGTGTGAGTGTTGTATATATGAATGTAATCATGATAATGTGTTTTAACCATATGATCATACTAAACAACATTTGTGAGGCATGTTGCAGCTATTCTTCCATGTAATCAAAGGCTCCCACTACATTTGTGTTGTCTTCGACATAGAAAACCATGCTATAGAAATACTAGACAACATGGCATGCACCGGGAATATAGAGGAGTTATATGAACCTGAAATGTCGATAATAGTAACCATTTCACTTAAAGCATATGTGCATGATTTACAAGTGATTGCATAACTAACTTAGTACAACAACCTACAACAATCAATTCTTATCAAAACATTTACATGAGTGTGGACATCCATCAACCCAGGTACTTGACGATATGGAGCCAAAGAGACTTGAAATGAGCCGGAGTGTAACTAGGAATTTCACGGATTGCGGAGTGTTTCTAATGCGACATATGGAAAAGTACATGGGAGGGGGAATACGAGGATGGTACACTGGGTTGGACATAGAAGGACAAAACCAAGATAAGCAAATAGAAGAACTAAGGAGAAAATATACTGCCAAGTTATTGCTAACTGGTCATAATGAACGACGGGATTACGTGGAGGTCGAAGTAAGCAGATTCCAAAGTGTTGACAAAGCAACCAGAGAACAACTAATGGCAGATTCAAACACAACAAGAACATAAAGGCTTAAAACATGATAGACTTTCAACTTGCCTTTTTTGCAAACGTTGAATTGAAGTTAGTTACTTAGTGATATTATTGTTATTTTTGGTTTTAAACATTCAAGTGTTTTGATATTTCCTATAATGAATTAGTACATTAAGAATGACTTTTCATATGAATTGCATTTTAATTGGATGGGTGTGAATCGATTTTCAATAATGATACATATAGGGAACAAAATTACCTGAAATTTATGAAATTTATGGGTTTTGACTGGTTTGTAACTTATGAACTTGATATGCATAATTGAAAAAAAAAGGAATATGAAAACCGGTGCATACGAAAAGTATGTATTATTATCTTATGTTATAAATTATGTTAAGTTTAAACATACTTTTTATTTCATATTTATGTAATTCCACAGCAGTTGTACGTAGGAAAAATATATGCATGGCATTCAGTTATAAAGACTCCCACTTGTGAAATTCCATCGCGTACAGGTATTGGGTGATATATAAGCATATGTGAATAAGTTTACATATTATCCGATAACCTTTAAACGAAACTTCATATGTAAATGCATATGTGAAATATGACATACGCGTTGCATTTTATTTGCATAAATTGTGAAATCTATGAAATTAATTCATAATGTTTAATAAAAACAACATATATTGTAAAGATTTAACCCATTAAACAATCAACAAGACAAAAAAATATATTCCGACTAGTGAAATTCCAGTGCATACCTTAGGTGGTGAATATTCATATGTGAATATGTTAACATATTGTCTGATAACCGTGACACGGAGCTTCATATGTAAATGCTTATGTGAAACATGAAGATCGGATTGCATTTGATTTGCATAACTTGTGCCAAACACAATCAAACATACCATCTTCATAATTGAATCAAACACCTAACATATATTTAAATTGTAAAAAAAATTCCAACTAAACAAAGTGAAAATCCCAAATAAATTAAAAAAAATACCTAACCAGTGTATGACCGACTAAAAAAACGTTGACTACAACGTACGACAATTGACAAAACTATTTTAACGGACAGTTGCATGAATCATGATTCACCAACTCCCCACACATCTTACACATACATTTAGGATATTTTCTTACATAGCAACTTTTTCAAGTACACCCATAAGCCTTTTACCAATATTGCATCCTTTGTTACGTATACCTGCAGCAGGCACGATGTCTACATCTTCGGGTTGTTCAATCTCGTAACAATCTCGAAAAGCATCTGCTTTGTCCTTGACAGCTGAGTTTGCATAGATATCTACATCAAAGTCAACTTTCAACTTATCCAAATTATCATATACAAACTTCATTTTCGCCTTGTCATCCCTAATACAATTAACGATATGATCTAGTTTGTTGTACAACTCGTTGATCAAGGATTCTCTCTCATGATCAACCTCGCCATACCTAGCACTACGGCTCTCATGAATTTCAACAGGGATTAACCCATGTTTCCACCTATGCATGATATACTTATCTGGAATCGAATCAAATCCATCATTGAACATGACCTTGAACATATGCCTAAAATGAATATCGTCCTAAATAAACTTGTTGCAACTACATTTCAATGTGATACAGTCAGATTCTTAAACAACCTACAACCACATATGAATCAGCCAAACCAACAAACTTTTAAATAAATAAAAATGAAATAAAAAGACACAAACAGTAAATTTACCTCATAGGAAGTTTTGGTCACCGATTTCTTATTCTTATGTGGAACGGAATAACGAATAACTCCATCCACGTTACTAAGGAAGTTTAAGGTACAATACAAAAGAGCTTTCCGTATCTCATTCTGAACTTCAAAGAAAATTGTACGCATGAACACCTCAGATGCATGTTTCTCAATCAAAAAAAGGGGTTGCAAACCATGGTAATGTATTCCTATTCACGTACTCCAAACTTTTATGTTTATCTCTCTACTTCCCTATAGTGTCATCGTAGGCATGAATAAACTTAACAAGGTTGTTCCGAAAACGAGCATATTTTTTGAAATAGGCATTAACACTCTCTGATTTAGATGCCGTCGTCATCAACCCAGGCATTGCATCATCTTTGAAATATGCAGGAATACAAGAACCTTTGATTTGAAACATGTCATGCAACCAATTATTTGAATGTAAATGAAACTCCTCTATTATTTCCTTCCATTGACTTTCGAACTCCTCGGGACCAATATGCACATCCCATACGAGCTTATTAATATTCCTTTTAAAACTACTATTTTCCTCTAGATCATCCCTAACCTGAACAATAATTGTACGTGAATATAAATTATAATTTATGACAACCAACAATATCACTACGAAACACAAATAGATATTAACTCACATACGTGTATATATATATATATATATATGACCATGTTTCATATATGCAGGACTCACATGTTCGGTTTAGCTAGTCATAATTCATATATGCCAAACAATAATTTATAAAATTTATAATTGTTTAGTTAAAATTAATGACCAAACTAACCTTCCAATTCAGTTTCTTCATTATATGCCACATGCACAACGTATGTTTAGACTCCGTAAAAAAGCAGAATGGTTTGCTTCATTGCCGCTGTTAAGTCCAAATATTGTATTCAAGATTTAATTAGGAAAGTCAAAGTTAGAAGTCAACATTGTCAAAGTCAATATTGTAAAAGTCAAAGTTTGTCTTATTTTAGTTTCCTTTGTGGTTAAGTCTTGTAATAGATAGATGGTATAAATAGGTTTGGCTTGTGTAGTCTTGTAACTACGAAGCACGTATTGTAAAATCAGACTTATGAATACGAGATTTACTTTCTCTCTCTAGACTCTCTCTCTAGTTCTTATTCTTAATTGTTCATATATTGAGTAATGGCTTGATTTGATTGGGAATTTATGATTATCAATTGGTATCAGAGCTGAACCAAACTTTTCGGAAATGATTTGATCATGATTTGAATTGAAATCTGAGTATTTTTGGATCGAAAATCAATATTTTAGAAAAAATTTCAAGAAAACGAGTTTTGGTACTGTTCATCTGAATTTGTGTGTAAAATCGTTTTTGTTGCAAGAAAATGGATTCATTGGATGCGAATTGTGTTTAGGATTGATTCTTGTTTGGTTTAAATCTCTTAATTTGAACAAAATCAATTTCAATTTTCGATTTTTGAGATTTCTTGAAAACGAGTTTGAACACTGTTCTTGAACTAAATTGTTTGAATTGTTGTTTTTAATCGAAATTTGATAGTAATTTTGTGATAAGAATTGTTTGTCGAAGACACTGATAAGTTTCTAAGATCAAAGTTGCAGGTCTGAATCGATTTGGATCGAAATATACAAGACAATTATCACTTTGCGTAAGATCCACGGTTTGCGCAAGTTCATACGCTTTGTGCAAGATTCATAGTCGTTTGCGCAAGCTTTGAGCATTTCAGTTTGCGTATTGAATTTGTCACTCAAAGCTCCATTTGCGTTTGAAGCCTATCACGTAAATCTTCTTTGCGCAATACAAGGATCGAAAAGGGCACTTTGCGCATCAAGGCAAATACGCAAAGTCACATTTGCGCATCCTTTGGCGTACGCAAAGCTCACTTTGCGCATCAAGGCAATCACGCAAAGCTCACTTTGCGCATCAAGGCACTTACGCAAACCTCCTTTGCGCAAAACGCTTATCCTGAGAACCTTACTTTGTCCAACTCGCTTATACCGAAAACCTGACTTTGCTTATCACGATTGGTTACGAAAAGCTTGGTTTGCGCAACTTACTGTTCCCGCAAGACTCTACTTTGCGAAAGATCAAGTGTTGTTCAAATTTTATTTTTTTGCTAGATTTCAATTCAATCTGATTTTTGATTTTATGATATATAGTTTGGAACGATCATTCATATTAAGCTGATTACTCATTAATCATGGGATTTCTTTCAGATCTTAAAGAGAAGAATAGAAAGCTGACACTAGAGAACATTAATCTGGGTCATGCTGTTGACTTTCATTCGCAAAAGTCAAGAGAGTATTTTGCTGAAATCATCTCACTAAAAGAAGAAATCAGTGCTTTAAAGATCATCAATGAAGATCTTCTGAAAAGATCTTCTGGGCAGAATGATGAAAAGGTAAAGAGATTGGAATCTGAGAACTCTGAGCTTAGAAAGAATTTATCTGATTTTGAAAAACAGCTTGCTGAAAATACAGATATTTTTGAATATGAAAAGAAAAAAATTTCAAAGAAGTTCTCAGATTTCTCTAAAAAGTGTTTTGAAGAGAAGAAGTCAGTAGAGCTTAAATGCTTAAAACTTTCTCAACAAGTGTCTGATTTTGAGAAAATGTTGATTTTGGAAAGAGAGAAATTTGATAAAGAAAAGAAGGCCATAGAACGTAAGAACATTGGATTCTTTAAAGAATTATCCGGTCAGAGAAATGAGTCAGAGAAAGAATTTGAAGAAGAACGTTTAACCTTTGACACTGAAATCAAAAAGCTGACTTCAAAGTTATCTGAACTGTCTGCTAATGCACTGAAAGAACAGAAGACGAAGTCTGAATTCTCGAAGAAGATTAATCAACTTGTGAAAGATAGAGACAACTATGCTTCAAAGATTAAAGAGCTTGAGAAGTCTGTCTCAAGATCAAATCAGAAATTTGTCTCTTCACAAAGGTCAGATAAATATTTTGATCAGATTCGTCGAACTAACATTTTCTATGATCAATTTTTAGATGGTTCAGATACATTTTCAAGAGGAAGAAGTTTCAAGAAAGAGAAGCTGGTCTGGATAAAGAAATCTGTCAAAGATGACAAGACAGATGAGCTGAAAGGAAACACATCATGTGTACATGAACATAAAGCAAAGAAGAACAAAGAGCATAAAGATAAACCTGACCTTAAATACTCAAAAGACCAATTACTCAGGTTTTCAGGTACTAAATATTATTGTTCTTACTGTTGTACACATGATCCTATCCACAAGACCAGTGATCATTTCTGGTATGGTTCTTACTCTATCACCCCCACACGAACTACAACTAACATTTCTGGACCCAAATACCAGTGGGTACCAAAGAAGAAAATTGATTCTGTGTTACAGGCACCTCACGTCAAGGGGGAGTAAAAAGATTATGGCTCTTGAGTAAATCAGCTCAAGACCCGGACTTCAAAGTTGAAAGATTATGGCTCTTGAATACTATAGTTCAAGACCCGCACCTCCATGTCAAGATTATGGCTTCTAAGTACACAGATTAGGACCCGAACTTCAATGGAGTTTGACTTCTAAACACAACAGTTTAGGACTCGGACCTCAACGATCAAAAGACCTTACTCCTGTATTTTGCATCCGATAAGATATGACGGTCTACACTTCACAAGGGAGTTGTCTTGATCTCTATCTTGTACTTTTTCATTGCAATATACTTACGATATGATGGTCTACACTTCAAAAGGAAGTTGTATTGATCTCTATCTTGTGTTTTAACTGACATATTTCAGATGCCTAACTTAAGGGGGGGTAAAGGTGATGGCTTCTGATCAAATAACAAATCAGGACTCGTTTTTCAATGATCAGAGAAGGATATTCTGCTAATATCCAGGGGGAGCTTAAAAGATCAAAATCATTCTTTCATGATTTGAGGGGGATCTTAAAAGGTAAATATCTTCTGATCCTAGATCTCTGATTGTTTGAAAGAAGAACAACTTTCGAACATGAAAAACAGTTTCTTAAATGTTCAAACCACTTCTTATTCTCAAAAGATTTCATGAATTTAGAAGTGTGCTTTTAAAAGTTTTTCAAAATTTTGATCTTAATGTTTAACTGACTGGTTGTTTCTCAAGATCAATACTTGTGTATTATCTTATCCATATACTGTCAAGTATTCATACACACCGGTTCAGTACTTTATCAATTTGTTATTACCATGTCTCATAATAAACAATTTTTCGATGGTAATACCCCCGTTTGCTTTCAAAGTTGTTGAGAATCATTCATCTTTTTCATATTTGTGCTTTCATTGATAAATTGTTTATATTTGTTCATATAAACAAAATTTCCAATTCTTTGATACCCTAACCATTTTCATTTGATCTGATTAATACATTGTCAGATTCTCAAAACAATTCTCTTGACTTCATTTCATTCATTCAATATCCTTGTTTTGAGAAATCTTCAAAGTTCAAATGCTCAAATTTCATTCATATTTTTAAATGAGCATACATTCTGACACTGTTATCACTTTGTGCTTAACTGTTCTGCTAAATTGTTGAGGAACCATGCTTTTTAGGACTGACATGGGATTCGTGTGTGAGCTTAAACAGAACTTCCATGGATTCACGTCAACCTGTGTTTCTTACCCAGGAAGTTATCCTTGAGTGATTGAGGGGTGAGGGGTCAAAATCAAAGAGTGAGGGAGATAACTCATCCGGTTGAGTTTTTCTCCGTGTGTGGAGCGGAAAAATGGAAAAGAGAGTTTGGTTAGAAGTGAGCATAATGTTAAAAAGAAAGAGGGTGTGAGAATAGAGTTAAAAGAATATCAGAACTCTGCACCAACCACTTTCTGAGCCGGGCAGCCATATCTTCTGATAGGTTCACATTCTTTGGTGACCATCATTGAAAAAGGCAGTGAGCCCATGCCAACTCTTGCTATTAACCCCACCAACCACTCGTTTCTTTCTTAACAAAGAAATGTTTCATTTTCTTTGGGGACGCAGCATATATGCTATCTAATCTTCACTCGGAAGATTTAGATATTGAAAAAGAAGGAAAGTTGCCCCACCTTCGCACCCCTTTCATGCACATTGAGTCTGTGTATTATCTGTTGCTGTCTCAACAGTTCACACAATTTTAGCCTTATGAAACACAATCATTATGCTAAAATTCTTTCATACACAAGCACGAGCACACAGAAAATCTGTTTTTCTGTCAGAACATTCATAGATAAACCTTGTGTTTTTCAATGATTGAATGGAAGTCCTGGGGAGTCATCATCAAACCAACTCCTTAATTTGTACATTTGTTGTACACAGTAACTTTATGTTACTGACAGGCTTTCCTAACTGTTTCATTTGTTGATTCAGGGTTACCACGTTCATTATGTCTGAATTTGAAAAGATTCGGATATATATATCTTTCATGGATTGATGGCTCTCAGATCAAAGCGCGCCAACTGTCAAAGGGGAGATTGTTATTTGTTTTCAAAGGGGGTGATCAAAGACTGTGTCGAAATTGAAGATGTTTTGATGATCATGATGCTCACAAACATCAAAAAGGGGGAGAATTTTTACAAAGATCAATGTCAAAGTTATGAAGAATTGTCAAAGTTATGAAGAATTGTCAAAGTTCAAAATGCTTCCGCTGATTTAAAGAAAAGATTATGAAGAAAGATAATTCAAAGTTAAATCAAGATGAATTGTAAAAGTCTGTTCTTCTAAAGATGGTCTAGAGATCTGAGTGATGAAGATACAAGATCAAAGTTTGTTTCAAAGTTGTCAAAGATTTTCAGAAGATTCAAGAATTATGTTTCCTGTTCGAGACATGTTGACTTTCAAAGCTACAAAGTAAAAAGACTTTTCAAGATTCTTCAAAGGCTGAAAGTGTTTCAAAGTTCAAAGTTGTCAGAGACAAAAGCTGAAGAATCAAGAGCTGAATACTAGTGTCAAATTTTTATTAAATCTTGAATACAAAGGGGGAGATTGTTAAGTCCAAATATTGTATCCAAGATTTAATTAGGAAAGTCAAAGTTAGAAGTCAACATTGTCAAAGTCAATATTGTAAAAGTCAAAGTTTGTCTTGTTTTTGTTTCCTTTGTGGTTAAGTCTTGTAATAGATAGATGGTATAAATAGGTTTGGCTTATGTAATCTTGTAACTACGAAGCACGTATTGTAAAATCAGACTTATGAATACGAGATCTACTTTATCTCTCTAGACTCTCTCTCTAGTTCTTATTCTTAATTGTTCATATATTGAGTAATGGCTTGATTTGATTGGGAATTTATGATTATCAATTGGTATCAAAGCTGAACCAAACTTTTCGGAAATGATTTGATGACAAACAACGGTTACTTCCCATGTGCTTTCAAAAACGCATTACGAACCCACTTATAATTCTCCACGTTCTCATGACTAACCAAAGCAGATCCAACAACAACAGACTTCTTGTGGTTGTCTATTGCGGTGAAAGGAATAAAATATCATCGCGTGCCCTCAAAAAAATAGTTGAAAATAGATTTGCATACCATTTAGTTTATCAACAAAATAACTAGGGAAAATAATGTACCTATTCGTTCAGAAAGTTCCATCAAATGAAATGGTGTCACCAAACTCCTTATATTTCAAACGTGCAATTTCATCGACCCAAAATATACATTGCAACTCTCGCTCTACACATCTATACGCATAAAAATACTCAGAAACGGTAATCCGGCGATTCTCCAACAAATTCATAAACATCTTAGCATCTTTGTTTCCTACAAAATTCAGCACATCCTTCCTAACATTCTGGTAGTCAACCTCCGTGGCCCCAACATAATCGTACCCACCTTTCAAAGATGCTTACATCCGGTGGACCTTTGAATCACCAAAGTTAGACGAAGAATCCCAAATGACCTTAACGTAATCCGTATACTTAAGTCACCTTCTACAACGAGAAAGTCATTTATCATCACTATTGAAAAGCATATGGTTATGCTTCTCAACGAATTCGTAAATCTCATAGCATTTCTTGTCTTCTGTTAAATGAATCTTACAACGAGCCATACAACCCGACCTCTTCACTTTAGAATTACAATGTTGCCTATCCCCAATACACATCTCCAACGAATCAAATGACTTTTTTGGAGGAGCACCTTCCTTGCTACATACATGATATCGTGTTTGAACACCACCAACTTTATTCGTCTTCTTACTAGAACGACGCACATCAAAACCTACACAATCAACATATTTCATATAATATCCTTCGACAACTGCCAACGACGAAAATTTCATTCCAACAACAACCCTAGAGCATTTCGGTACATTATGTAACACCCTCAAATTTGGAAAGAACGACTAATTAAAAACTTTCAAAAATACCTTAAAGGGCAATAAAAACTCTTACTAAAAGTCCATAATTGGAATACAATTCTAGGTTGAACCATCAACAAATAATTAAAGTCTTACATAAAGACTAACTAAAGTCGAGTGTTACTACAAACCAATAACAATCGCTATCTCCAAATATAAATGCGGAAGACTTCATCAAGCTAATCACCTCTTCGAGCACACAACTAGCACTCATCGCTTCCCAGTGTCACTAGGACTATTCCCAACCGTAAACTGTTGCACATGCCGACAAATATAAAAAGGTTAGGCCAATGCCAAGTGAGTTCAAGAGTTTTATAACCTGATTATACAGAAAACGTAAAACGGAAGCATTGTAACTTATAATCATGATCCTTTAAAATGATTTACTTTAAAATAAGATAACAACTCATTCTCCAATAATATGAATTTTATAGATGGACGTCTCAACGCCAAAACATTCTTTCATGAAATAATGCAACCCAACGCTTACTCAAAACAAGGATAATGGTAATGCTCGAATAATGACATTTGAATAACTTTATAAAACAAACGACCGAAAATATGAGTAAACTCAAGTCTCCAAGATTGTAGCATAAGGAAGATAACCCAAACTCAAAGCGTCACTGAAAACAAGGATAAAACTAAATACCCCAAAACAACACCTCTCGATGACGGGGGAATCCCGAATTCCAAGGCTAGTGGCGGAACACAAAAGTAGGCCACATTCCAAGTTATTGAGCTCACCATACTAGGATCAAGGCCGTGAACACGCCGGCTCAAATAAAGATGTAGGGGATGGCACCCAATGATTCCTAGTCATGCTCATTCACTATAATTACATTTAACCCATGGCTAGTAACCGATCCCACATAACCGTACCAAAGGCCAAAAAGGGGTAAAAATGCATCCGTAGATACAAAAGGGAAAGTGACTATCCCATAAAAACAGGCTCAGAAATTAACTCGCGGATGCAGGTCCGGTTATTGGACTCCAAGAACCCTCACCGACAAGTCCTCAAAATCCCAAGACTAATTCTGACACCAACATATAAATAATATCCCTTTTTCTTTTTTTAAAAATAATAATGACCGACTCATATGCCTATGGATCCACTACATTACAGTCTAAACAGTACATGACTCCAATTATATGACCAACACACTCAAAACATGTAGTTCTCAAATGATGTGCATTAAACGCCATCATACTCGGTATTTCACAACGGGCTATTAAACCAGACAAATGTCCTCAAGACTCATTTATTTTCAAATATGCATTCCCAAGTTTAACTGCTGATAAGAATGGAAATTATAAAATGAGACTATACACATTCTTTCAAGTACCTCACCTAAATGTGCAAGTAATACTTAATGAAACATCCCCTTTCATGAATGATGCATAAACCCGACAAACACTTAAAAGTGTATTTTCGACCAAAGACCCATTTATGTAAGAAATCATCAAAAACTCATTCATTTATGACACATTTATCAAAATGCCCAAAAATCCCAAATGTGGATGTTTTACAAAGTTTATAAAGGTACATACTTCAAAAATCAAAGATTACCAACTAACCCAACATTTGATAATTTCATGTAAAACACATAAACACTTTAAAATGGAAAAGGTTGAGTTTTGAATGAGAAAAGAGGCCAAAACCTGATTTTATCTCGCTCAGACCCCGCATGCGACAGTGCCCGGCGATAGTGACATTGTCACTATCGCGTGGCACAATCGCGCGGAATGTACCGCGGCTAAAACTCTCCCCGTGACAGTGCCCTAGCGATAATGACATTGTCACTATCGTGTGGCACAATCGCGCCAAGCGTACCAAAGCCCAAACTGTCCAAAAACTCGTGATTCTTGCATGGGTCGATTTAAGGCTCGAACGCACAACATTTTACATCCAAAAGAATAGATGGGAGGAGGAGGGATTACCAACGAAGGGCGGAAACTTACTTTGTGAAAATCCGGGTGTTACAATCCTCCCAACCTTAGAATGATTTCGTCCTCGAAATCTAGACTTCCACGAAACGTTACCCGCAGAATAGATTGCCCCTATTCCGCTAGCCAAAACTATCCCCATAAATTTCTATGCTGGTCCTCTCGATAAGTGTCTCATTAGGCACATCATACTTACATCCGAGTGGGCGCTCAACTCACTAAAGCAGTCTTTACCCATAAGATTATGGTTGTCTCCCAACCTTGAGCGACACGTACAACCTCAAGGGAATCTTGTGACCCCAACTCCTCATTGACTAAACCGTTTCAGCTCAACGCAACTCTGAATCCGCATTCCAAAAATCCACACCAACCCCAAAGGATTCCCAAATTCCTTAATAATTCACCCTTGATATTGGTAAGGATTTCTTTCCACTGACGTACCAATACGTGTTACTGGGAGTTGGTTAATCCAGATTAGGCTATCATATACTTCCGATCTATTCTCAAATTCGAGCATTCCACAAACAATATTTTACCACACCAAGAACATTATACATAACGATACTTAGTTACCAACATCTAGCCTCTTTTAAATGATGACACATAGAAGCTAATATTCCCTATGGCCCCACGAGAGTACCCCAACAATCCAAACATTCATTGATCTCAAAAGAACAAGTCGACGCCTAAGGTCAAAAGATCGCACTGAAAACGTAGGTATACCGTCGAATATTTCATTCCACATTTGCATTGTCGAATTAAAGTTGACACCTAACACGACACTAAAATTCCCCATCTTACATCTCTAACAAACGAATCACAACATTTTCTTTATTTTTGAAGACTCACCCGGGTGGCACACCCCAAACACAAGCATGATGTCGAACAATCAACCCAACCACTCATATTCCACCAAAAACGAACAACCACACAAGGCCTTAACCCGCATATTCACCGAAGTAGAAAGATCACCCCTTAATTAACTGGGAGAAAGCATAAATCTAATACTTCAATTATTCAAGCATGAATCGATTCATAAACTGAAACCCAAAATTAAACTGGCCACAAGTCGGATCATCCGACGCTTCGTTCCACAAGGACTCCTCCAGTCCCTAATTATAACTCTTTTTACGATAGGGTTTAAATCTATAGGTCTAATGATTTCAAGGTTTTCAATTACTATGCCAATTTCAACTTTTATAATACTTTCAAATACATAAGCTTTATAACAATTAATCGTGCGGTAAAATACACTATCCTGCCTAGGATAGGTTTCAAAATTGCTCATCGACGCTACGCATATAAAACCGTTTTCAAATTTTGTTTGATCAGTACTTATGCTAAGTGGACAACAACAAAAGATGTGCAACAATTTACACTGTATACATGGAAATAAGTTCCTGCACCAGCACACGTGCAATAATTGTTTATACAACTCCAAAAGAGAAATTCACAATTTTAACTTTAGAAATTCTTTCTCTTTAACCAAAAGGCGTTGTGGCATACAATTTTCAACAAGCCCCACATGCATCAGTTTATTCCCCCAAAGCTAGGTTAAATGATGGGAATGCAAATAAATTTCAAATCGAGTTTAAAGCTTTAAGCCGCACAGATAAACACATGGTAATGAAATTTCCCCAAAATAATGTGTGGGATGACATTTATTAACAAAACCCAACAATTAACGCACACAATAATGCATATGCATACGTTCCCAAAATTTATTTACGCGACACAAAATGTCGTAAGATGAGACACCATAAACTCAACTGAATTTTCATAAAACTCATTAACGTTAAAATCAAGCGATGCCAAAATTTCCATCTTCCCAACATAAGAGTATAAGGCGACAGTATGTCTAAAATGTCCAAATTCTAAAACCACAACGTAAGATAAAGTGACCCATTTTCAACAAGACTTTCATGAGACACGACGCCCAAAAGTTCGCAAATTTATGCGAAATAAAATTAAAATTCACGCATCTCGAAGTTCACTCACTCGTAGCAAAATGTCATAAAACAATACTCCATAAAATTTAACACGACTCGTACAAACTAAAATTTTCCAAAAAAAATTCTGACTCAAGAAAATGGGAACAACTCTTTCTTTAAAACCTTAACATACGTGGAGGAGATCCAATGTCAAGGTTAAAATTCCACAGTTACCTACCCAATACCCAAATGTCATTAAAACACGGATTTTAAAATACCCAAACATGACGTTAGACACGAAACGGGGATGTAGAGATTTTCAATAAAAATATTTGCAACCGAAACAATTTCATGCATGCTTAAACTCACGGTTTAAAAATCTGATAATTGATAAGTACTTTACCAAAACTTCGTCATATAGTCCATTTTATGCTTTGAATGCATGAGAAACAAACGATGCAGAGTTATTTTAGAAATCGATTTAGTGCATGAATTTGGTCGGCACCCAACATCTCGAAATCACGCTACCCGATTTCTCTAGACCAAAGATCCTCCATTTCCCAGTACACTATGGTCATCCAGATACTCAATCATCTTAGGACAATAATTCAAAGGTTCTATAGGTTCGGCTTACAATTCTCCTCGAATAATGTTGATTCCAAAATTCTATGGTTCTAATCCAACCAACCAATCTAACCCAAAACGGTCCACTTAATGCAATCACAATGCTTACCGTCATTCCAAGTGACGAATACTAAAATCATCAACTTCTTCTAATGGCTACCCATATAGAAAAGTTTCACTACCCCAACGGTTGTCATACCAAGGCAGTTCAAGTATACACACGTAACTCGTAGGTTCACCATAACACTGGCCAGGTGCTATTATGAACGTAATGTACATGATCATCCTTGCCATTTTCGGCATGATTCCCATTCCTAGTGGCTCCACTCACCTCGAATCATCAAATCTTAAAGTGCCAAATTGTGAAATCTCACACTCCAGTACTTAGAATTACGCTAGTTTGAGTCTAGGCATTCAAAATCAACACCTAATTCTCTCAAACTTAAGCTCTGATACCAACTTGTAACACCCTCAAATTTGGAAAGAACGACTAATTAAAAACTTTCAAAAATACCTTAAAGGGCAATAAAATCTCTTACTAAAAGTCCATAATTGGAATACAATTCTAGGTTGAACCATCAACAAATAATTAAAGTCTTACATAAAGACTAACTAAAGTCGAGTGTTACTACAAACCAATAACAATCGCTATCTCCAAATATAAATGCGGAAGACTTCATCAAGCTAATCACCTCTTCGAGCACACAACTAGCACTCATCGCTTCCCAGTGTCACTAGGACTATTCCAAATCGGAACCTGTTGCACATGCCGACAAATATAAAAAGGTTAGGCTAACTGATACTCCCAAAATCAACCAAATCTTAGAGAGAGAAAGTAGAGAGAGTTGAAAGCGCAAGATGTAGTTCTATTCAAAATATGCGTGAGTTCCTTACAAACACCAAAGCCACAAGGGACTTAAATACCCTTGGCTAATACAGAACATAAAAGCACTCTAAGACACAGTATTAGACCAAACCTATAAATACAATGATTACTATAAAATCTGACTTAACAATCTCCCCCTTAGTAATCATTGGCGCTGTGGTCTTCAATATTCATCTTATAAATCACAAACCATCTAAGCGACTTAGCGAAGCTTCTTGACTTTCAAAAAAAAATCTTCTCAACATCTTTCAATCTATGTTGCCTTTGCTGCCTTGACAAGACTGGACCTGTTTGTAATTAGCTTGAAAGAACAATCGGTTCATCAGCTTGTGCTCTAGACGACACACCTCTTTCAAATGTACTTGAATGAATTGTGATGGTCGGAGCTGGAACAGCAAAATAATTAGTAGCTGAGAGAATATAATCTTAAGCAAATCTTGAGCAGAAGATAAACGTTTGAACTCTTTGTCTCTTTAACTTCTCCTTAACTTCTCCCCCTCATGACCTTGATGATCTGGATCAACTTGGTCATGCAAATGTTGGAGACGAGACAACTTAAAATCTGTAAAATCATAATAAAGGAGAAAGAGAGAAGTTTTGCGCTACATGTTGGTGGCGCAAACTTAGTTTTGCGCTAGATGAAGGTGGCGCAAAGTTGAGTTTTGCGCTACCAACTGTTGGCGCAAAGCTGACTTGCAATCTTAAAAAATTTCACCTGTTAAGCTCTTTGACTCCCCCTACACAAATGCACTAAATATGACAATTCAAATTAGCATTCATATAGAAAATCAGATACTTCCCCTTGAAATGAGATATGATCTTTTCAAAATATTTTCCTTATTCACTCCCCCTTGAAAAATGCACAGACCCATTAACACATATATGAGAACACACGAATCGAAACATCAATGTAGAAAGAAAAATATACTGAATATGTATTTTGAAACAACTAAATATATAAAATTTTAAACACTAAACAAATTAAATTCTACTCAGTAAAATATAACAGATTAATCTATCAGATGAAGTCAAGTGTATGTTGTTGGATACATATACAAGTTTCATTGCATATCAAGTTAAAACATGTTCAGTTTCAAAAACTTTCATCAATCTATTCAGTGTGCTGGCATGCAAACTTCGATTAGCTTCAAGAAAATGCAATTCTAAAAATATAATAGAAAACTTTGCATGTACTCACACTAAGCCATCAAAAATTAAGATTTTCACAAATTTATAGGTTTATCACAACTCAAACATATCACCAAGTATCATGAGATGTGTGCTCATTGGCATCTTCACATGAGTGTGCTCTTTGGCATCTTTTAAGCTTGTGCACTTTGGCATCTTTTAATCAAGAAGTTTGGTAAGTAAAGAACATGTCGTAAACGTAACTTTCTATCTGATCCTATTGCAGGATTTGGGTCAGTCGCTCCCAGAACAGTTGGCCTTAGGGGACTAGGTGTCAAGCACCCCTTGGAACTTACTCTCCCAGATCAGAAAGGCTACATCGACACATCCTAAACCCATTCATACCAGTAGAACATGACTTTCGATCTGATTTTATAGAAGGATTTGGATTCGATCACTCCCAGACCAATTGACCTTAGGGGACCAGATGACAAGCATCCCATGGAACTTACTTTCCCAAACCAGAAAGGTCACAGGTACAAACTTTTAAACTTAGAGATTTCTGTATTTTATATATATAATTCATCTCAATCACCCAGTTTTACATCTAAGTGTTTAGCCCATATTTTCATTACGATCCATAATTCTGACTTTTTAGGATTTCCAAGCATTGTAAACTATAAATATTCCAAATCTCATAACTTTAAAGCAGAATGCAAAAGTTTCAAACATGTTGCTCACCTTTCGACTTTTGTTAGACTTGAAATTTGAACATATAAAACATCAATATAAACAAAGCAACTTGAAAATTTATCCTAGACACACATTTTATTCAAAAGAAAGAAAAATTATAAAACTTTTACTTTATAGAATAAAATTTGTAAAGATTTAAATTTTTAAATTCAATATGCCAAGTTTTAAAAGTAGAAAATTAAAGCAATTTTTATGAAAGGCTTTTGTAAAAATATTGGCAAATTGATATTTAATCGTAACAAAATAACATTCAATAATATCATCTTCCACATAATTTATAATGAATTGGTGTCTCATATCAATGTTTTGTATCTGGTCAAACATGCTCAGATTCTAAAAATATAATGAGATAACTCGAACAACATCACAGACAGAGATAAATGCAGTGGAATAAAGTAGATGCACTCACAGTTTCTCATTTGTCCAGAAGCTTAAATGCAGTGAAGAACGAGTCCTAAACTGATATGTTTAGAAGTCGAAGTCCATTGAAATACGGGTTCTAAGCTGATGTACTTAGAAGCCATGGTTCTCTTACTCCCCCATGACATTAGGTGCCTGCAACTTAGAATTAATCTTTGATTTTGGTACCCACTTATATATGGGTCCAAATTTGTTAGTTGCAGTTCTTATGATAGAAAACTCGTTAGATTTGACATAGAAAGCACGAGAAAAATAATCAGATGAATTAACATAAACATCAGTAGAGGACGAAGCATAATCATCTGAACTTGAACCAGAGGAGGAATAGGAGACATCTTTTGAAATTCGAATCATTTGCTTTATTCAGTATTTTGAAATTTTATTACAAGTAGCAAATGAATCACTTTTACAAAATTTGTCTACATTTCAATCCTCTTCAGTCGCAGATTCATCAGATGTCCGCTTGACCCTCCATATCTGCCTTGAAGGTGTGCTCAAAGTCCTATCTAAAATATTTGAATCACAAGAATTAGAACTGTCAGAAATGACTTTAGCTTGTTTCTTTGACTTCTTTGACCTTCTTCTTTTACGCTTTGGTTTATAATAATCATCATTTAGCGTAAAAGATTCATCAAGAATTTTCTTTAAGAATTGAATCAAAAGAAGCAATTTTACCTATGAAACCCAACTAATCATTTAATAAATCTGAACTGGCCTCGGAGTCAGAAAAATTTTGAGATAAGTTTTCAGATTTTAGAACTTTCGTTTTGTTTTCTTTAAAAACAGAAGAAGGAACAGAAACAGATAGAAAATCTTGTTTTTGAGAAATTAATTTTTCTTCAAGACTTGAAATCATGAAAGAAAAAATAACATCAAATTCAATTTCTCTTTGAATATTTTGATCTTCCATTTTATCTTCAAGATCAATAACTTTGCTTTCTAACACTAATGGAGGAATATATCTCTTAGAATCATAAGAAACTGGAGATATATTTTCTTTATTAGTGTTAGTAGCACAAATATCAAAATAATCATCAGATAATGAAGATTTAATGGGAGAAATGTCATTTAAATTGTTTATGTTCTTCTTTGATTTTTCGGGAAAATATTTGGCATTTTCACTCGTGTAAACAAAAGAAATTTCCTTTTTCTTATTATTCATCCTTTTCTCATTTTCGATTTCTAACACTTGCTTTTCATTCATCCAATCAATTTTAAATTGAGGAGCATATTTAGCAAGAGTTAGATAATCGAATTTATATAAAGTAGGGGATTTTTCGATCGCATTGTTTAAACAATGTGGATTTTCAAAACCAAGTCCCCATTTTTCTTTGATAGACTCATAACTCCTTGGTTTGTTCAAATAAATAGTTTGTTCAGATTGATTCCTTCGATATAATGTTTCTTCCAACTCATTTATTTTATCCGAAAAAATTTCTTTTTGTTTGGTCATTTCAGTCAAAGAATCAAGGTAAGTCAGATTTGATTTTTCTAAATCATCCCATTTCTTTTGAAAGATGTCTTTTGTATGATCCAAAATAGATTTTTCATCTTTCAAAGAAATTTGTAATTTGTCAATCACATTTGACTTTTCTGAATTTAATTGTTTTTCAGATAATAACTTTGAGCGAAGATCATGTAAAGCGGTAATAATAATGTTCATCTGTAAAGAAATAAATGTGTAATCAAACTCATAAAGTACCTCATCTTCATTAGTGGAAGAATCATCATCATCACTCTGATCATCTCCGATGAAGCACATAAGAGCAGTCTCCACATTATCAGCTTCGTCTTCAGAGTGATCTAGCCAAAATTCTTCTTCAGCTAACAAAGCAGATCCATTCTCTCTCTTTTCGGCCAGTTCCAATTTCTTCCGATAATATGCCGAATCCCGAACTTTCTTCACTCGACACTCCTTAGCGATGTGACCCGGCTTTCTACAGTTAAAGCATGCAACACAACTTCGGCATACACGTTACATGAACAACTTTGAAGAATTCAAAGCCAAAGATGGGGAGTCACTGATCATGTAAAGCAGTTATAATAATGTTCATCTGTGAAGAAATAAATGTGTAATCAAACTCATAAAGTACCTCATCTTCATTAGTGGAAGAATCATCATCATCACTCTGATCATCTCCGATGAAGCACATAAGAGCAGTCTCCACATTATCAGCTTCGTCTTCAGAGTGATCTAGACAAAATTCTTCTTCAGCTAACAAAGCAGTTCCATTCTCTCTCTTTTCGGCCAGTTCCAATTTCTTCCGATAATATGCCGAATCCCGAACTTTCTTCACTCGACACTCCTTAGCGATGTGACCCGGCTTTCTACAGTTAAAGCATGCAACACAACTTCGACATACACGTTACATGAACAACTTTGAAGAATTCAAAGCCAAAGATGGGGAGTCACTGATCATGTAAAGCAGTTATAATAATGTTCATCTGTGAAGAAATAAATGTGTAATCAAACTCAGAAAGTACCTCATCTTCATTTGTGGAAGAATCATCATCATCACTCTGATCATCTCCGATGAAGCACATATGAGCAGTCTCCACATTATCAGCTTCGTCTTCAGAGTGATCTAGCCAAAATTCTTCTTCAGCTAACAAAGCAGTTCCATTCTCTCTCTTTTCGGCCAGTTCCAATTTCTTCCGATAATATGCCGAATCCCGAACTTGGATTTGCAACAATATGCCGAATCTGTCAACAATATTTCATACATCTCTTGGATTTGCATTGTAGATATCCTGACATCATTCCTCAATCAGTGGCAAGATTTATTCCATTCCGGTTGAAGAGAGTTGAGGAACTTCAGATTAGTCTCCAACTCAGTCTTTTCCACTTTTACCTTTCTCAAATCATTTATCATCGCACATAACCTGTCATAAACATTTTTCAGTGACCCCCCATCTTTGGCTTTGATTTTTTCAAAGTTGTTCATGTAACGTGTATGCCGAATTTGTGTTGCAACTGTAGACCCAAGCATAATCTTCTCTAGATGTGCCCACATTAGTTTAGGATTGTTTTTTAAACAATCAATCCTGTTGTAGATAGAATTTGGCAAGGCTAGCATCAGATTTGCCTTTATATCACGATCAGCTTTATATTGCACCAACTCATCGGGTGTGTACTCGACGGTAGGCTTTGATAATCCAGAAGCCAGAGTGGGTTTTACAAAAGATCCTTCAATTAGAATCTTCATCATGTCATCTCCGTTCTTTTGACGCTCAATGAAATTAAGAAACCGATCTTGCCATTGAGTAAACTCATTTTCATCAACCAGAACCGGATGACGAGTTTCTGTGCCTAATGACATCATGATATTATTCTTGTAGAACTGAGCTTGAAACGCAAACTTTGCAGAATCCATAAAGAAAAGCTTCAGAAAAATGCTAAGTCTGAAACAGAGAGACTGGCGTAAACTGAAAGTTTGCGTGAACAGTGAATAGCGCAAACTGACTTTTGCGTGAGAAGAAGCTGGCGCAAACTCTACTTTGCGTTAGATGATGGTGACGAGAACCTTTCTTTTCATAAGAAGTTGGTTGCGCAAACCTTGACTTTGCGTGAGATAAGAGTGACGCAAAGACACTTTGCGTGATATGATGATGACGAAAACCTTTCTTTGCGTGACAAGTAGGTGGCGCAAAACTGATTTGCGCGAGACTTAGAAGACGCAAAACTTGTTTTGCGTAAGACTAAGATGAAACAAATAAAGATTTACGCGATTAACTGCTAGCGAAAAACTGAACTTTTCGTGATTAGAATAAGATCTGAACTTGGCTAAAACTTTAGCATCCTTGGTATGAACTAGCGCAAATCTCTGATGAACTCGCGTAAAACTCGGATCTAGCGCAAAACACAGAAAAATCAAGAAATAACTTCCAAAATCGATTACAAATATGAAAATGATGTAATTTTCTTGCACAAAAATGATCGAAAACTGATTTCTAAACACTTTCAAACAACCAATTCGATCAACAACCGCAAAATTGTGAAATCAAGAAATGAACAGTTCGAATAACGACTTTTCCAGAACCTTGAAAAAAATTCAAAATTGAAGATCAAAACCAGAAATTCTTGCAATTTGATGTGAATCAAAAGTATTCTCTTAGTAAAACCGGATCCAACGAACCAAAATTCAAGAAAAATTGTTCACAAAATAGTCCGAATTTGATGAAAAATCAAAAAATGAGATTTTCTTGAAAAAATCAAGAAAATCGATCAAATTTTCTGATTCAACCACAAATTCAGAATCGAAAACAAGATTCTCTCAATCCTCTCAGATTTAGAATGCCTCTGATACCAATTGATAATCCCAAAATCAACCAAATCTTAGAGAGAGAAAGTAGAGAGAGAGTTAAAAGCGCAAGATGTAGTTCCATTCAAAGTATGCGTGAGTTCCTTACAAACACCAAAGCCACAAGGGACTTAAATACCCTTGGCTAATACAGAACATAAAAGCACTCTAAGACACAGTATTAGACTAAGCCTATAAATACAATGATTACTATAAAATCTGACTTAACACTAACGCCTAGTGAGTTCAAGAGTTTTATATCATGATTATACAGGAAAACGTAAAACGGAAGCATTGTAACTTATAATCATGATCCTTTAAAATGATTTACTTTAAAATAAGGGAACAACTCATTCTCCAATAATATGCATTTTATAGATGGACGTCTCAACGGCAAAACATTCTTTCATGAAATAATGCAACCCAACGCTTACTCAAAACGAGGATAATGGTAATGCTCGAATAATGATATTTGAATAACTTTATAAAACAAACGACCGAAAATATGAGTAAACTTAAGTCTCCAAGATTGTAGAATAAGGGAGATAACCCAAACTCAAAGTGTCACTGAAAACAAGGATAAAACTAAATACCCCAAAACAACACCTCTCGGTGACGGGGGAATCCCGAATTCCAAGGCTAGTGGCGGAACACAAAAGTAGGCCACATTCCAAGTTATTTAGCTCACCATACTAGGATCAAGGCCGCGAACACGCCGGATCAAATAAAGATGTGGGGGATGGCATCCAATGATTCCTAGTCATGATCATTCACTATAATTACATTTAACCCATGGCTAGTAACCGATCCCACATAATCGTACCAAAGGCCAAAAAGGGGTAAAAATGCATCCGTAGCTACAAAAGGGAAAGTGACTATCCCATAAAAACAGGCTCAGAAATTAACTCGCGGATGCAGGTCCGGTTATTGGACTCCAAGAGCCTCACCGACAAGTCCTCAAAATCCCAAGACTAATTCTGACACCAACATATAAAAAATAGCCCTTTTTCTTTTTTAAAAAATAATAATGACCGACTCATATGCCTATGGATCCACTACATTACAGTCTAAACAGTACATGACTCCAATTGAATGACCAACGCACTCAAAACATGTAGTTCTCAAATGATGCGCATTAACTGCCATCATACCCGGTATTTCACAACGGGCTATTAAACCGGACAAATGTCCTCAAGACTCATTTATTTTCAAATATGCATTTCCAAGTTTAACTGCTGATAAGAATGGAAATTATAAAATGAGACTATACACATTCTTTCAAGTACCTCACCTAAATGTGCAAGTAATACTTCATAAAACATCCCCTTTCATGAATGATGCATAAACCCGACAAACACTTAAAAGTGTATTTTCGACCAAAGACCCATTTATGTAAGAAATCATCAAAAACTCATTCATTTATGACACATTTATCGAAATGCCCAAAAATCCCAAATGTGGATGTTTTACAAAGTTTATAAAGTTACATACTTCAAAAATTAAAGATTACCAACTAACCCAACATTTGATAATTTCATGTAAAACACATAAACACTTTAAAATGGACATTTTGGTATGTACAACGTTTTCACAAATCAACTTGAACTCACCTTGCTAGGTTAAGTTAAACCTAGGTTTCAATCCCCAACCATTGGCCTCCAAAAGCATAGATCCCACCCAAAGCTTTCCGAAGACATCTATTCCAACTATTCAACTCAAGCTTCCAAAACCTAGATCCACACATTTTTTACCATAAATAATCATATTCAACCCTTAGAATTGTTCCCCAAGTATTTACATGAACATTTCATCTTATACCCCAAAACCACTAATTTTCCATACTTGAAGAAGGAGAAGATTACCTCAACTATTGGCTTGAATCCATCAGTCATAACACATGCAGGTCACCAAAACGAACCATAAGCTCCCAATCTTCAAATGATGAAAAGGTTAGATGAAACTCCCAAGAGCTTGGTGAGGAAGATGAAGGTGAAGAGGGAGATGGAGTTGAAGAATAAATGCTCCACTTGAACCCTTTGATGAAGTACCCAATAACTAGCAACAAATGAGGTGGTTGATGAGCTCAAGAACCCTAGGTTCGTTTTTATGAAAAGGGAGAAGTTGAGAGAGAATGAAATAGAAAAGGTTGAGTTTTGAATGAGAAAAGAGGCCAAAATCTGATTTTAACTCGCTCAGACCCCGCATGCGACAGTGCCTGGCGATAGTGACATTGTCACTATCGCGTGGCACAATCGCGCGGAATGTACCGCGGCTAAAACTCTCCCCGCGACAGTGCCCTGGCGATAGTGACATTATCACTATCGCATGGCACAATCGCGCCAAGCGTACCGAAGCCCAAAACGTCCAAAAACTCACGATTCTCGCATGGGTCGATTTAAGGCTCGAAAGCACAACATTTTACACCCAAAAAGATAAACGGGAGGAGGAGGGATTACCAACGAAGGGCGGAAACTTACTTTGCTAAAATCCGGGTGTTACACATTAGGAATCCAATACTTCGTCCCACCATGTGATGGAAACATTTCATCATGTTGCAGTGCATTTATAATCATTTCACTGAATTAAAGTTGTATATATGACCAAATTTTAAATGAATACCCTTTCACATATGCATATGTTTGAACTTTTTTTAATGAACACCCTTTCACATTTACACTAGTATAGTTGCATATATGACCAAGTTTTAAATGAATACCTTTTCACATATGCATAAGTATGGACTTTTCTGCAATTATCATCATTTATCAGTAGGATACTTGTGCAAAAACTGTTATCACCATGCAAAAATGAATCATTGCGCATTTTAGTTAAAAGATAATGTGGATCGTTGTAAATTTTAAGCATTTAGGTTAAAATGGAATCATTGTTGACACCTCTGAACCTTCATATTAACTATTAATACATTTACTTTAACATAGGAGTTGGAACAATTATGAAATTTCATATCTATTTTTTCTCAATGAAAGATCATGTATGAGGTTTATGTGAGTGAACATAATTAATGTTCATACATGCATACATATTTACATACGTCAAACTGATTATGTGCATATATGAATGTTCATATATGCAGCCATATAAATTTTCAAATATCTTAGTGGATGTGAATCCACCAATCTATAAAAATTGCAAATTATAGATCGCCAAGATTTTGATTAATGAACAATGAATTATTACAATAACTAATAACTTATGTCTCGATATCTTCTTTTTCAACAACATTTGCACATATGAAATACATAACAAAGATGGAAAAAAATACACGATCTTACAATTCTCGGTATCCACGTTGATTTCATCAACAACATCAGTGTGGAAATCTTCATTTCCAACATCATATGCACTAACTTGATTGTTGCATTCTCCAGCATCTGGTATCTGGGCGATTTCTTTATCATGCATCTCATGAAAATCAAATGTTGTGCATTATATTCGAGTGTGATATCTTCATCGCACAACCTATCTTCATCCACTTTGTGCTTTCCTCTATTTTGATCATCATCTGCATGATTTCCACGAACAATTATTTCACAGAATATGAAGAATGTATGCTAGAAGATACAAAAAATTGTGTTTTTACTGGATAATTATGAAACCTGCAAATCATTCCTTACTCATACGCACGAAAGATAAAACCTAAACAAATAAGAAGCTATATTTTAGGAATAAATCTGTAGTTTCCTAATTATCCAATACTAGATATATATTACTTAAATAAATGAATATTTGTAAATTACTTTTATAACTCCGATTATTATATAATTATAAAAAAAGGAAAATAAATATGTTGAGATCAAGGGTGGAGATTGGTTTGTAAGGGGTGCAACAATTGGAAGGTGTGTATTTGATTTTCTATATATATATATATATATATATATATATATATATATATAGGGTGCGTTTCTTTTGCAAACCAAGTAATTTGTACAAACTATGCAAACCACTATATTAGGAAACAATAGATATATTTATGGATAATGATTATGATTCATTAATAATGATTGTGATATATATGGAAAATGTTAAGTTTATTCATTATAATCATGATTTTAAATTAGGAAACATAATAAAATCATATATTCATTAGACTTGATGAACGGCTAAGATTGGTTTGCATAGTTTGTACAAATTGCTTGGTTTGCAAAAGAAACGCACCATATACATACATATATATATATATATATATATATATATATAGGCACAAAGGATTGTGTGAGAAATTGAGGTTAATGTGAGAAGTGGATCTAAATTGTTGATCACTTTTAATCAAATGACCTCCCATGATTTGCGGCTTAGAAGGGAAATGATCTGATGCATCTCGATGCATCTTATCATGGTGCATCTCATCCTAATGTGCATCTATTTCTCATCCAACGGTTGATAACCACTTCTCACGTTAACCTCAACTTCTCACCGGAACCTAACCCTAAATATATATTGGGTCATTCAGGGGAGAACTCAGTAATTTGTGATAATCGTGCCCAATCTCAACATCTCATTATTAATAATTAATGGTTAATATTGATAATGTTAATTTTGGTAATTATCTGTTAAATTTTAAAAAAAAGTAATTTATGGATAATATTTAGGGGTAAAGTAGTCTTTTCGTAAATCTCTCCTCCCTCCTCTCTTCTCTATTCGACGAACGTGAAATAGAATGATGTCATGATGTTGCATAATTCATTATACCACAGTATGATACCCAATATACAACCTCAATATGATACCCAAAATAATGAAGATACTAACCACTATGATACCCAATATATAACCACTATGATACCCAAACAATATGATATTAAGTATAAAACCACTGTGATAAAACTCCTATGTTCACGAATGAATACATAAAACAATGAAGATAGCAAAATGTAACACACTGTTGATCAAATCGAAAACTTGTCGAGAAGAATATATGTTTATGAATAGATATACAAAGCCATGAAGATAGTCAAATGTAAAACATTATGATGCAAATCCAGAACTTGTTCTATCTCAGATTGTTTTCTCTTAGAAATACTATGCACACAGACTAATATCTAATTGACTAACATGATACTGTGATAGAAAATCTTGAACGTAATCAATACAATATATATATATATATGCAATATTATCAAAACTCAATTTGGTTGAGAAATCTAAGGAAACGAATAATAGATAATTGCTAAAATAAAAATATTAATTCTAAATTTTAATTACTAAAATTACTATACATACCGTTTATTAATTAAATAAATTAATAATCAATATCAATAATTGATTGGTGAGGTTGGATCTCACAGTTAACTATTGAGTCTAATTTGATTAAGCCTATATATATATATATATATATATATATATATATATATATAAAGAGAGAGAGAGAGAGAGAGAGAGAGAAAGAGGTGGTTTCAATTGGAAACCTACATTAGATTGGAAACTTTGGAAACCATCTAGATACCATTGATCTTAGTAATCAATCGTCAAGATTCATTTGACTTAAATATGATAATAAATGAATTAATTTATTAATAAAAATTAATAATAATAGGTTAAAAGGGCAAAAGTGTCTTTTGCTTTTGTTTCAATTTTGGTAACAAGATGAAATCCGTTAAATAAGGAAACTTTTTAAACTTGTTGTTTTTTTATATAAATCTCTTGCATCCTTAAACACAATGATCGATAGACCTAATTTAGGTTCTTTTTATATATCTATGCTTAATAAATGACCTAATTTGTTATTTTTATTTTAAAAATTATGCATGTATTTCTGGAAAGGTATACACTCACATTATTGATGAAACATATTTTTGTTGATGAAATCCATTTTTGATGAAACATTTGTGTGCATTGTTTCGAATCTAATGAAAGCCATGAAACAAATTGGTTCATGAGTTTCAACATTGTTTCATCTATAACAAATTCATCATGTGTAAATATGTTTCATCTATTGGTTCATGAGTTTCAACATTGTTTCATCAAACACGTATTTGATGAATCATGTATTTGATGAAACACGTATTGGTTCATGAGTTTCAACATTGTTTCATCGAACACGTGTTTCATCTATTGGAATCTTATCAGAATCATTACTAGGAATTTTATCAACCGGATGAATAAAATACGATAAAAACGTTTCCTCGTTGTCGAGTAGATCTCGAACATGAATTTCGTTAGCTGAAACACCATCAACCATGTTACCCTTCATTGCTCCGTAGGTTCATTTTTTACACTCCAATTAAAAAAACCAAACAAATATATAACAAAGAATGATAAGAATATATTTTAAAAATATTTCAATTCGATGAAAACAAATATTGATTTTAAATATAATTAAATATTTGAATTTTCTATAAAAATAACTCTTTTCCAAAATCTAATGATACGGAAATCAAATAAATAAAAAAATAGTTTACCTTAATTATTCAAATTAATATGAAACTGAAATCGGAATAAAAGAAAATAGTTTAAACTAATAGGAATTAAAAAATGAATATTTTAATTTAAAAGGAAATTGAAATCGGAATAAAAAATGCATACTTTAAATTATTATAGCATCAATTATTACCATATATAAAATGCATTCAAATTAAATAACTGGTATAATAATAATAATAATAATAATACTAATAATAATAATAATAATTACCATATATATTACGAAATTAGGTAAAATATTAAAATACCCTTATCAATTAAAATAAAAAGTAAAAAAGGAAAATTCATTGATTGGTCAATATTGGTTTCGAAAGTTTCCAGTCTAATGTTGGTTTCCAATTGATCCATCATCTCTCTCTCTCTCTTTATATATATATATATATATATATATATATATATATATATGTGTGTGTGTGTGTGTGTGTGTGTGAGATCTTTTGTTAACCACGAATGTGGTGTTAGCTTAGTGAATTTATTGGACCAATAAGATTCATTATTTAGTAGAGGTTACTTCAAATGTTTGATTTAATAATGAAGGGAAAATAGGTAATTTTTATGTGTAAGTTACTTTTATGGTATTTAATGAGATGTTACAATTTTCTATGTATAAGTTACTTGTATGATATTCAATGAGATGTTACAAATTATTGTTTGCATGTTTTTTGGGATCATAAGCAATTGATAGGCCCAGATTACAACAATTCAATATAGAATGGATTGATAAGAGATGAATTGGGAGAGAATCAAGTTTGTATTATTCACATTAGCTAGAAACACTCTCTCCTTTACACCGGTACATTTTACAATCTTACATTCACATATTACATACATGAAACTTATTTATACTTCCCAACATCTCCTGTACAACACTAAGTCCAAGCCCAAGCCAAGCCCAATATGCAATATGACAAGGCACAATACAATATTAGAGGACTTTACAAAACTTCATATATAGGACATTTTGTGTCATAACAACAATGTTTTAGATTTATATGATATTTTTTATGTTTAAAATAATAAAATTTCTTATTAACATAATTGTTCATTCATGATGAATCATTCATACTCATGTAATATTAGCTTAAAAACCTAAGATTTATAATGTTCATACATGTTCATATAATGTTCATATAGGACATGAACATATGAAAACTAATGAACATGGTTTTGAACACTTCGATAGTAGGACATGGAGATCTGATTGGTTTTCATGTTCATGAACACTAAAATTTTGGGTTCACGTGTATTCATGTGTGGTAAATAATATATATGGTTTCTCAAATTTAAAGTTCATCAATAAAAGTCAAGGAAAATATAAGATTTGTAACTCCACATTAAATAAATGTTATAAACATATAAAATACCATTCATACCCCTATTTATATATTGCACATGCATGTCAAACCACTTAATAAGATGACTTTTTGTTGGTTGAAAATGGTTAGTAAAATTAACAAGAATTAGAAGGTTAACAAAATAACCTCGCTCTTTATATATATATATGGGAGAAATCAGATGGAAACCACTATACAAGAAAAGAAATTATATAAAACAATTTATCAAATTTTACAAATTCATGAAATAATTTCATTAATTTAACCAATGAAATCGACGATTTACATGGTTTTCAAAATTAAGGTGGTTTCCAAATGAAACTACCTATACATATATATATATATATATATATATATAGAGAGAGAGAGAGAGATAGAGAGAGAGAGAGGGAGGTTACTTTGTTAACCTCCCAATTTGTATTAACTTTATGAATTCCTCTCAACCAATAGGAATTCATTTTAATCCTTGGTTGGTGTGAATAAATTATTAAATGTTCAAGGGTAGAAATGCTACTTTATTATGTTTTTTTTCTAGACTTTATGGCTTGGGAGTTACAAAGTGACCATTAATGAAGGGAATGTTACAAAAAACAACATTGATCGACTGAACTCTAAAGAACGAGTTAACTTGTATGAATATCTCGTAGTATGAAGATTATAACAACATTGTATATATACGTTCAACAGATTTGAATGAACTGTAATGAATGATATACATGTCCATTTATGTTCATATGCGTTCACAAACCTCATTATATTTTTTTTTCTAGACTTTTTGGCGTGGGGGTTACAAAGTGACCATTAATGAAGGGAAGACTACAAAATAACAACATTGATCGACTGAACTATAATGAACGAGTTAACTTGTAAGAATATCTGGTAGTCCGAATATTATAACAACATTGTTCATATACGTTCAACAAATTCGAATGAACTATAATGAATGATCGTATTATATACATATTCATTTATGTTCATATACGTTCACATATCGATGTTGATGTCGATGATTGAGGCTTCGCTTGATTCCATTGGTGTTTACTTGACGGTTTCGATTTGGGTGACCATGAGATATATCATGAATTAAGCATTGGGGAATATACTAAATGTGAAAAGGGGTTTTTAATTTCCTCAAAAGCCCCTATCATATATGTTCAATATAATTAAATATTATAAATCTAATAAATAAGAATTAATGCTAATTGGTTTTAATCTCAATATCAACGGTCAAGATTCGGTTCACAAAGTTAATACAAAAAATTGGGTTAACAAATGAACCCGACCCTATATATATATATATATATATATATATATATATATATAGGGAGAGGTTCATTTGAGAAATGCTAAATATATGAGAAATAGAGAAGTAATCCTAGCCTTTCATTCGGTCAAGATCGGCTTTGACCGGTCAAATATTGCGTCTTTGAGTGGTCAACAATTACGGCTCTGACTGGTCAAAAGTTGCGGCTATTCCAAAAATAAAAGGATAGATTCATAATTTTTACAAATACACGGGACGAGTTCATATATGAACCTGTATAATTCACATATGAATTCTTTTAACTGATTCATATATGAACCAATTAACTGATTCACATATGAACTAATTAACTGCAGGTTCATATGTGAATCCATTGAACTTATTAACAGATTCATATATGAACGTATAGTTCTTATATGAATCACAAATGTTCATATACGAATAAGTTAAAAATGTTCATATATGAATTATACTGGATTATATACGAACATATAATTCATATGTGAATCATACAGGTTCATATATGAACTCGTCCCGCGTATTTCTCAAATGAACTTAATCATATATATATATATATATATATATATATATATATATAGCTTTAGGTTCATTTGAGAAACAGTAAATGTATGAGAAATAGAGAAATAATCATAACCTTTCATATGGTCAAGATCGGATTTGACTTGTCAAATATTGCGTCCTTGATTGGTCAACAATTGCGGCTTTGACTGGTCAAAAGTTGCCGCTATTCCAAAAATAGAAGGACAATTTCGTTTTTTACAAATACACAAAACGAGTTCATATATGAACCTGTATGATTCATATATGAACTATATTTTCATATGTGAACCAATGTAATTCACATATAAACTCTTAAATGAATCATATATGAACCTTTGTGATTCATATATGAACTAATTAACCGATTCACATATGAACTAATTAATCGTAGGTTCATATGTGAATGAGTTGAACTAATTAACAGATTCACATATAAACATTTGTGATTCACATATGAATTAGTTAACTGATTATCATATGAACCAATTAACTAATTCACATATGAACATATAGTTCATATATGAATCACATCGGTTCACATATGAACTCGACCCGCGTACTTTACGAAACTGTCCATCTATCTTCTACATACCACACAAGGAATTTTCAGATGTTTCACGGTCAAAGCCGCAAATGTTGACCAGATAAAGAGCTAGGATCATTTCTTTATTTCTCATATATATTGCTTTTCTCAAATGAACATCTCCATATATATATATATATATATATATATATATATATATATATATATATATATATATATATATATATATATATATATATATATATATATATATACTAGAATCGTACTCGCGCAATGCAGCGAGATACATCATGATTTTAATGTTTCCTTTTATTTTTTGTCGATTTACGATACGATTTTGGATGGTTTTGAGAGAGCGATAATGATTTTTTTTTATAAATTTGTCTATTTTAGGCTAAATAATATAATGCTTTTTATATATAAAAATAATTAAGTATTTTGTTAGAATTCAATTATTATCTTATATATTTTAAATTTTTTATATTTAAATTGAGATGTGTATCCTGTTTTGATTATGTTTATTAGTTTGTTATGAATTCAAACATATAACTTTAGAAATTTGTACTCATGCATCATTACTTGTAATCTTGAATATTAGATAATGTGTATCAATAAACAGTACTTAATGTATAAAAACTTGTTTTTAAAAGTTTTTTCGATAGTTTAATAATAATGTAATTTATTTTAGATTTAATAATATAATGTTTTTTTTTAAATAAACATTAAATATTATGTTATACTTTCTTAATTATATTTTAGATTTTTTATATTTAAAATTTGATTTTTATCATGTATTTAATTATGCAGGGAATGATTTTAGAGGATTGAAGTGGGGAGTGATTTTAAGAGAGTTAAAGTGGTTAAAGATAATGATTGAAAGTTAATAAATAACATTAAATGTAACACATAAAGCTTTAATGGTTGTTTTTAAGAGGTTTTAAGTAATTAACATTAAATAACGGTACATTAACCATTAGCAATTGTTTTTAATAGTTTTTTATACGTGTTTTATAATATAGTATAGAAGTTTAATAATAATATATTTTATTTTAGATTTAATAATATAATGTTTTTTTTTAAAATAAACATTAAATATTCTGTTAGATTTTCTTAATTATATTTTAGATTTTTATCATTTATTTAATTATGCAGGGAGCGATTTTAGGGGATTAAAATGGGGATTGATTTTAGGGGAGTTAAAATGGTTAGAGATAACGATTGAAAGTTAATAAATAACATTAAATCTAGTATATAAAGCTTTAATGATTGTTTTTAAGATATTTTAAGTAATTAACATTAAATAACGGTACATTATGCTTTATAAATTATTTTTAAAAGTTTTTTATCCGTGCTTTATAATATAGTATATATATATATATATATATAAATTAATATAGAGTTTTTATTGCATTTGCTATTAACATGTTAATTCATATTCATATTCATATTCATATTCATATTCATATTTTAACAAGTCTATAAGAATGAAATATATTAATTAACATATGATGTATGTTGACATATGTTATATGTTGGCTCATAAAATATGTGTTCAATTTTTTTATTATATCTCTTAATTTGAGCCATTTTTTACAAGGTCTCAGACTTATAAAATGTCATCAAGATTCAAGAGTAGACGTAGTATTTAAGTAATTCATTTGGCAATATTGCAAATTCAAAACCAAAGCTTCATTATATTTTACATTTTCTATCAAGAATTGAAATCGACTTACCATGGGTACACAGTACACTATTCTCCTTTCCTAATGCATCATATTCGTTTATGTTATGCTTTTTTATTTTTATTTTATTTTATTTTATTTTATTTTATCTAACCCTCCTAAAATTATGATGCATAAATAAAATTATGATTTTCCTTTTTTTAGTTCGGTTAGCAAAGTTAAGGAAAGTATGACACTAAGGGGTTGTTTAAAAAAAACATTCTTAATGACTCTTAAATCTGAATCGTTCAGACATTTTTCATTTAGACTGTTTTTTTTTCCAGTTTTCAAAACCTCTTAACTCTTAAATACATCTGAAATAATAAGTTGTGACTTAAATATTTAAAACCTTTTATCGCCATCTCAGTTCATATGTTCTTATTTCTCTCAAGACGCCTCCATACATTACAAAAACATACAGTCTTGTTGATTTAAATTTCAGACTTCTTAAAAAACAAACGACACATAAGTAAAGATTCCTAAACAATAACAAATAATGGGTGACTAGATGGGGATAAATATGTTAAAATAGTTGTATATAACGATGTTTTACTAGAATTGCAACTTCGGTGTATCGGATTCAAACAAGAACAATCATACAAGAAAACACAATGAAAACTTTTATACAGTTCAATAAACCATTATAATAAGATAGGCTTATGAGGATGTCAAATCGTCTTAATAAAATACTTAATAGGACTTTTGTTGATACAAATTCTCTCAGTGATTTGATGATGACCCTTTGAAAACACTTAGTGAAAATTACATTTAATATCTTTATGTATTAGTGTTTCACCATCAACGATTATATACTGAGTCTGTTCAGTATCGCTGATGATCTCTGATGTATTTGTTAAATGTAATCCTGAAGACAAATTTCGCGAACAAAGACATTTATTGCTGACATCGAAGACAAAGTTGATGAACAAGTGACAAGTATACTCATGATCTGATGCAGATATCAGTGAAACCAAGACAACTCTAATCACGCGACGAATCAAGAAGAGAACCTTTAGCGATAGCTGACTTTTATTCAGACTCTCTGATAGAAGACTTCATCAGCGATCACTAATCATGAAGGTTACACTCCAAGGTTCGTTTGTCTTATCTTTTGCACAAATAGTACGATTTTTCAGAAGAGACATGCTTTTGTCCAAGATCGTACAACAACTCTGAAGACTGCATTGTTCACCATATAGCTAGGAGCATGTTGCTAAAAGTCAGAAGCATGCACCCAATCAAGTGATGACACATGTAAAGCACCTCTGCCATGCATTAACTGCATAGGGTATAAATAGAAAAGTTTTACTTCATCTTGAAGTGTTACCTTCTATCTTCTTATCACTTAGTGTATCCTATAGAAACCCTTGCTTTCTATAAGTTCCTCAACCACTCTCTCTTGTTCTAGTGCAACCCACTTAGTGTTTCTCAAGTTTATTTAGATTAGGTTTACTGAATCTTATTCCGCAACAAATTGTAAATTGTAATTTGATTTATCAATAAACAATTTATTAAACTTTAAAATTTGTGTTTGTATTCAACCCCCCCTTCTACAAACTTGTATATCACTTTCGGTACCAACAAATGGTATCAAAGAAGATTGGTTAATCCATAAACAAAATCTTGCTTAATTATCTTCCTTAGTGTTAGAACTTAGTTTGAATCAATTTGTAATTTGCTTTTGTTGACTTTGCTTGTAAGTATTGTATGAGGTCAAGGGATGTTTGACTCATATAAATACCTTATCTTTGTTTCATTTCCTTGTAATATTTTGTAACCTTGTCATTGTAAGTCTTGTAACTCATTCAAGTTAAATATATGACAAATGACTTGTGACCATACATTCTCTCTCTAGATTTTCATTGTGTTCTTGTTTGATTCATGTTCTTTGATTGCTATATGCTTGAATCTGGAATCACAATTGGTATCAGAGCTTGATCAGATCAATCAGAAATCAATCAATTTGATTTAGAGATCGAATTCTTACTGTTCATCATGAAGAACTCGCACATCACTGTTTCTTGGATTGATTTTGAGTTGTAGTGTTGTTTTTGTTAAAACTTGTGTTGCACTGTATTCGTATAGAGTAATAGAACACTTTTGATTCACATCGTAATCACAAATTCAAAAGATTTTACTTATTGAATTTGTCATTTTTGTGTTCATGTTCATATCGCACTGTATTTTGATCTAATCATATCGATCTTGTTGTTTCTTGATGCTAAGGATTTGTTCTCGATAATATTCAAACTCACAAATTTTCAAAGGCTAATTCAAAGGATTGGATTGAATTAAGTGGAACATAGTGATATTCAAGTTGAAAAGTACAAAATTCGCAAGATCTGAAGAATTCGCATGTTCTTGGAAGAATTCACATGCAACTGAAGAAAAAGGATTACTAATGACAGAATTCGCATCTCAAGTGTATGAAAAGTTTGGATTTTACATCCTTCGAGATTCAAAAAGTGAAGATTCGCATATCTCTTTGTGCGAAATCTGAAGAATTCACATCTTGAAGACATGAAATTTTTCTAAGGGAGAATTTCGCATCGATACGTAAAGTGGACAAGTGAAAAATTTTCTAAGTCCAGAATTCGCATCATTCTCTTTTGCGAAAAGCTTTGAAAATTGAAAAGTTCCAAGTCCAGAATTCGCATCCTTCTTCATGCGAAAAGACAGAATTCACATACTTCTCCATGCGAAAAGTGGGAATTCGCATCATGCAATGTGCGAAAAGTGAAGGATTTCTATCCTTTGCGTGTGAATTGTAATTTTTGTGCGAAAAGATTTTTCTTTGTGTGCAAAAAGTATACTTAGATATTTTTAGGATTTTTCTGAACATTTTTTCAAAGTTGATTTTTCTGATTATCTGATTAACGATTATTTCAAACATCTTTTCAGAATCTATTTCAAAATGCCTTACACAGATGAAAAAGGGAACACAATATTGACAAATAGAGATTGTGCTATGGCATACATGCCTGAGATACCAGTAATAGAAGATGGAAATGAAAAGCTTAAACTTCAGAGCACAAAGTTAAAAGCTAAGAATGCTGATCTGCAAGTCCGACTGAAGAAAGCTGAAAGCAGTTATCTACCTATCAGGAAAAAAGAGTTGAATGGATCAAGAAGTTTGAAGAGAGTAGTAAGAATGAGAAAGTTGAACTGGAGAAAACTTTCAATCAGAAGTTGTCTGATCTTTCTAAGAAGGATTTGCAAGAAAAGAAAGATTTAGAAACTAGATGTATAAAACTCTCCAAGTAAGTTTCTGAGTTTGAAAAGATTTAATCTCTAAAAGAGATATCTTTGAAAATGAGAAGAAAAGTTTGAATAGAAAAATGCTGTTATTTTCAAAGAGATTTCTAGTAAAAACAAAAACTTGGAAAATAATTTTGAAATGGAAAGAAAAGTTTTTGAAACTGAGATTTCCAAATTAATAAGCAAACTAGCTACTTTATCTTCAGATATCATGAAAGAGCAAAGTGTTAAATCTGATCTACAAAGAAAGTTTGACAAGCTTTGTAATGAAAAATCTAAATTGTCTGATAAAATTAAACAATTGGAAATAGGAAATGCTGATTTGTCTGATAAAATAACAGCTAATTCAACTGACTTATCTTCTTATGATGATGGCTCAAATGAATCAGCCTGTTCTTTTCAATCTGTTTCTAGCCTATTTCAGAAAATGGTTTTCAAAATGAAAAGTGTCAAACTAAATGTTCAGAAAACAGATCAGATTAAACCTTCAAGTTCAATCTATGTCAAATCTGCTGATAGACCAACTAGCTATTTTTCAAAATCTAGAAAAACGACATATGGGAGAGATCAGATGATTTGGGTTGTAAAGGGATCTCCTGAAGCTGAGAAATACCAGAAATCAAGTGCATCTACACCAAAGCTACAAAAGAACAATTCACCTAAAGGTAAATATTTTGCTAAGCCTAATTTCACTAAGTCTGCAAATCACTTAATCAGATTAGCTAAAAGAAAATTTTGTTGTTCTTATTGTGGCATTGATGATTTTGTACACAAAGAACATATTCAAAGCTGGTATGGTTCATATAGAATAACTTCAAATGATTCGATCACAGAAGTGGAAACATTTCTAAAAAGTTTCCAAGTACTAACAAAGAAGGACCCAAGTTCATATGGGTACCAAAACCTGTTCAACCTGTGATGTAGGAATCTAAACTCTAGGGGGAGTTGGACTTCTGAACACAACAGCTCAAGACTCATTCTTCAATGTCAAAGAAATATTGACTTCTAATCAATTCAGATGAGGACCCACACTTCAAAGACTACTACTGAAGGACACCTTGAATGTTAAATACTTCAATGGGAGTATTTCGTTGTTTGAAATCTTATATTTTTTTGGGGAGAATGAAATGTTATATTTCAAGGACACTGAATGCACTGAATGTATGCAGGTATGATGGGGGGGGGGGGATATCTGATTATATTCAACAAGTCCAGCATAAAGCAAGGGGGAGCAAATCAGTAATCAAAGTTTAAAGGGGAGCACATACAAAGGGGGAGTAAGTGTGTTGTGTCAGTGTCAAAATGTTTTTCAAAAGATTTTGTGCTTAAATGTTTCCATTTTTGGAAAATTTCCTTTTTGGGAAAGTTTCTATTTTTGGAATTTTAAATTTTTTTCTATTTTTGGCAAGTTTCCATGTTTAATTTTTTTTTGAAAAGTTGGAAATTTTGCTAAGTCCAAAATTCGCACATAGTGGCATGCGAATTGTAAGACTTCGCATCCTATGGCATGCGAATTTGTGGATTTTCGCATCCTATTGCATGCGAAAAGCTACTTCTCGCACCCTTCGGTATGCGAAAAGCATCAATTCGCATATAAGGTCATGCAAATTTCTCTTTAGGCACAACAATCCGCATATCGTTTCATGCGAATTGTTCACACTTTGTCTTATTTTTTGAAAGACAAATCTGAGTCAATGCCATGCGAAAAGTGAATGCCCAATCCAATCGTGCCACGTGTCATCCTAACTCTTGGGTATAAATACAAATGTTTTCCTCAGATAAATTCACTTTTCTCATTTGGCTATTTTCATACGATTTGTGCACTTAGACTCTCTAAAACCCTCGTGTGCGTACTCTACCTTCAGGCTTTGATTCTTCGATTTCTTTTTCAGATTCAAGGGTAGGATTTCGATTTTTGTTTTGATTGTTGTTGTTATTATTGTTGTTTGTATCGATTTCTTGAAGGGTACCTTGACTAGAGTTTGAATTTAGGGTTTAGATTCGATTAAGGACTTTTCATATACAAAACCTTCATCGAATCGAGACTTTGAAGTTTGACCTTTAAATCTGAAATTGATCTTCGATGTTAAAATCAAACTTGATAACATTGTTTTGGTTGTGATTTCGAACCATGAACATGGTGTTTAATGGACAAATTTTGGATTTTGGCTTGAAACCAATTTTTGACTCTTCGAATATTCATAACTGTTCTTCAGAGTTCTTGAAGTTCTTGAACCATAATCAATAATCTTGATTAAAATGGATTGTAATGTTGAAATATATGATTGATTCATGGTTTTTAAATGATTTCGATCAAATCTGAACATAACTTTTGGACTTCAATTGAGAATCAAAGAATTTTAAATCAGGAATTTTTGTTGAAAGTTATGAGTTTTTTATGAACACATCTTGCGTGTTCTTGAGCTTGATGTTTAACACTTAGAACATTTTCTGATTTGAAAGTTCAAATTTCCAAAGGCTTATGCGTATTCTTTGTGGTTGTTATCTTTTTTAAGTGTGAAATTCGCATCTTGACACATGCGAATTCTGAGTTTCATTGTTAATATTCTTTCAAGTGTGGATTTCACATCTTGATTAATGCGAAATGCCTTGTCATGCGAATTTGATACTTAGGAATTTTTCAAGAAATTTTTTTCAGAAACAACTTTTGGATTTTAACTGACAAATTGGACATTTGTCCATATCTTTTCATTTTTCAGGTACTGAAATGGTAGACAATCAATCTGTGGAGCAACAAGTTCAGATGGATGAAAATTCACCACAGGCATCTAGAGAATATTCTATGCCATCATCTAGATCTGACTACCAGCCTTATCCTGATCTTATTCTGATCACACCATCTAAGAAGAAGTTGTTATCACCAAACAATCACTTTGTTGATTTCAACCACCTGAAGATTGATCCTCTTGTTCTTTGCATTCTTCAAAATCATCCTCTCAGATATGCATTAGTTGCTCAAGCTACTGTTCCTGAGCTATACTTGCAACAAGCTTGGAAGATAATCAGATTCCTTGGAAAGGCAAGACTTCCATAGTTTGAAATCCAGATTGATCACTATAAATCAATTTTGGATTACCAGAGGTTAAGATTTATTATGGATCTTCCTGAATCTGATTCAAGAGAAGGTAGAGATTCATATGATGAATTCCCAACTGATACAAAAGTGTTTGAGGGAATAAGAGCTATGGGGTATGTTGGCCAGCTGACCCAAGTCAATCATTTCAAGAAGATTGACTATTCCTGAGGCACCGCTAGATTATGCTGATCCGGACTATGAGTTTGTATTAGCTTATAGGGAGTCTATGGGACGAACAACACCGGTTGTCCCTACCCCAGAATCAAACCCTAGGAGAAAGGAGTCAGTGAGGGTTTCTGCTACCCAGGGGGTGCAAGAATGGGAAATGAAGAGTAAAAATACCGAGATGGGTACTGGAGGGGGTCGGAGACCTACACTTGAGGCTACAGGGTCACAGGCAAATAACTCACATCTAGTGACGCCTACTGCTAATGATAGTCAAGACTCTAAACCTGAGTCGGATCCAACTCTAGCAGCAAATGAAAGTGATGACGAAAGTATTCCTTCTGCAACAAGTGATGGAAATAATAATGATGACAGTAATGTAAATGATGGAAATGATGAGAATGATGGTGATACTAATGATGATGATACTGATGATGATCAAGATGATCAAGGTGGTGATGCTATCCAAGACAACGCTGACAATGGTTTTGTTGATTTCAATGATAATGTCATGGACATGGACATAGACTCAACTGTGATGGAAGTAATTGGTGATATAAGGAGTGATGAGGGAGCTGTAGTTGAAAATATGAATGTGAGATAGAGTGGAAGGGAAGGAGAAGAACATGGTGAGAGTGTGAGAATCCTAACCTACAAATCCAAAAGGGCAACCACATCTACCACTTTGCCGCATGTGTTGTGAGCAAGTGTTGAAACAGACATAAGTAGCCCACTTATGCAAATGCACACCTCAGTCAGCCACTCTACCACCTCTCAACAGGTGTTAGTTTCAAATACTCACGGGGATATGGCACATAATCTATCTAGTTCTCATTTGGAGAGCTCAGGTATTGAAACTAGAGAACATCAGCCCCAGTTCTCACTTCCTCTGTCTGCACCATTGAGTCTAGTGCCTTTTGATTTACCTATTATCATTCCTAGGACACATATTCATACATCCTTATTTGTTAAAAGTCTAAGTGACCTGACCGGAACACCCAGAGTAGCTCCTGCTATAGGACTATAAGGACCGGGTGGAAGTCCTGTCATTGCTACCACATTGCCAACAATGAGCACAGGCCATGCAGTTGCTTCATCAACTGTCATGACAACGGAAAGTCTACGTGACTCCGGTGTTAGATTACCAGACTTTGTGTCACAAGAATTTCTCGAAGGAGCCTTAAAGGCTATTGAAAACAGATTGTTGGAGAAATTTACTGAAGAAATTGGGGGAGTGAAAAGGTTGTTAAATGGGAAAGATCCAGCAGTTGAGCTAGAGCAACAAGTTCTTCCTACACCTCCACCTCAACCTCAACCTACTGAAATGAGCATTAATGAGCTCAAGTCACTTCTATTTGCCAATTTGTTATCCCAAGCACCTAATAATCAAGCTGATGCAGATTTGTTTACTCTACTGCAATCTCAACACCAAACACCTCCACCACCACCATCTGTTCAAATCCCAGTAGATGTGGTCAGAGCTTCAGAGGTTAATTCATTCAAAGCAGATGTTCTGAAGTCTATTGAGGCAATGCAAGCTACCTTTCTAGATTTGGCAAAAGTGGTTCAGACATCTTGCAAGACCCAGGCCTCTGTTTCTAAGACAAGGCATGATCATGATTCTGATCATGACCATGAGGGGGAGATGAGTCAAAAACAGAGAGCTGATATTGATGATGCTGCTGGAAATGTTATTGGTGGATCTCAGTCTGTGGAAGGAGACAATGTTGATCATAGTGATATGAGAAATGATCAAAGTGATGTGACAGGAAAGGATATTGTTCTTTATGTGAATCTAAATGTTGAACCAAGGGTTGCAAGGCCTAAGGTAATTTCAAGAGAGGAGATTATATTGTTTACTGGAATGGAAGTTGTGAATGTTATTGATTTATCTTTTGATGATGATGAGGAAGATATTGATGATAATTTTGAGCAATTTTGGAAGATAAAGGAAGGGGAAAAGGAAAACTTCATGGATGTTTGTGATGATGATGATGTTGAGATTATAGAAGTTGATGCTGAAAAGGTCAAATAAGTTATTTCTGATAATGAAGAAAGTGTACTGGATGGATTGTTTGATGATAAAGATTCTGATGTGTTGAATGTTATGTTTGATCAGAACTCTCCAGAAGATCTTCACTTGAGCCCAATTCACAATGATGTGCCAGAGTGTTAAACCCAGTTATTAGTTGATAAACAATCACACAACACAATAAGAATAAGAGATGAATAGAAATCAAATCAATATGCCATATATCTCTTGATAATCAGATGAATACGTGTGTGTGTGTTCTTTGTGTACAGATCAATACCTCGTGTGCGTGTTAAATCAGAATGTGCGGCCTCCTCTCTAATCTCTGAAATCTAGAAAAAAAAATACCTTTTATATGTTGGTCAACATGACCTAGGCATTACTAGATATCTATCAAAACACCACCTAAGGAATTAAACACTATTACAAAATAGACCCCTTTTGACAATTTAATCTTGAATACAATTACTGATCCAACAATCTCCCCCTTTGGATTCAAGATTAAATTTTTTTTGCAATTATCTCTGGGTCTTCACTTCTCTTGAAAACTGTAGCAGATATGATGTTAAAAGCTTCAAAGCTTGTAGCTTTACACAGTTTTCACAACTTTAAGCTCTTTCTTTAAATGAAGTGTCCTTCTGACGATCATCTTCAGTCAGGCTTTTGGTAAATCAGATAGTTTCAGACACTTTATTATCTTTGAATTCTTCAGCAATCTTTAATCAATCTTAACATTTAAAAAAAATTCTTGTATTCTCCCCCTGTTTGTGTTCTCCCCCTTTTTGATGAGTGGTGATAAGCAGCATCATCAAAACATTACAAAATAATCCAGAAATTTTCTCCCCCAAATGAACAATTAAGCGTATGCTTCATGTATAGATCCCTCTGTGGAAATAATAGCAGTCTCCCCCATATAGAGAGAGTGTGATTATTTCAATATTTGCAGATTTAAGCAATTGATGAGTGGTAACCCTGAATCAACAAATGACTCAGTTCGAAGTGCCTGTCAGTAACACACAGTTACTGAGTAACACGAAGTTAATATATAAGGAGTTGGTTTTGATGTAGGCTCCCCAGGCCTTCCATTCAATCATCGAATAATACATGGTTATCTATGAATGTTCTGACATAAAACATATTTTTGTGTGCTCGTGCATGTGTAGGAAATAAATTAAGCACAGATGATTGCTTTTCAATGTAGGCTCAAAGTATGTAAACTTGTTGAGACAGGAACAAATTATACAAGGACTCAATGTGCATGAGAAAGGGTCGAAGGTGGGGCAACTTTCCTTCTTTTTCAATATTAGTACCTTCCAAGTGAAGAACCAATAGCGTATGTGCTGCGTCCCCAGAAAATGTGAAACATTCTCTTTTTGAGAAAAGAATGAGTAGCTGGTGGGGTTTTATGCAAGAGATGGCATGGGCTAGGTGCCTTTTTCAATGTCATTCACGAAGAACTGTGAAATAACAGTAATGTGGCTGCCCGGCTCAGAAAGAGTTTTGGTGCAGAGTTTAATATTCTTTTACTCTGTTCTCTCACCCTCTTTCTTTTAAGCATTTGAGCTCACGACTAACCCATCTCTCTTTTTCATTTTACCTCTTCACACCTCAACACTCAATCTTTTTACACCTTTCCCCTCAATCACTCTGGGAATACTTCCTGGGTAGGAAACACTGGTGAACGTGAATCCATGGAAGTTCAGTTAAGATCACACATCAAATCCCATGTATTTTCCTAAAAGAATGTGTTGTTTAACAGTCTTTTGTACATGAAAGCACAAAGGAGTACAGTTACACATGAAGAATAAAGATTTGGAGAAGTCAAAGACATTTGGTGTTTGACAAAATAATTCTCCCCCTCAAAACAAAAGTGGTTGACAATTAAGCTCCCTCTCAACGCAAAAACTTCTTTTAGAAGAAAATCATTGAAGTGCGGGTTCTAATCAGATATGATTAGAAGCCATAGTCCTTTATCCTTGATGAACGGGTCTTGATCTGAATTATTCAAGAGCCATTGTACATATTCTCCGGTGAGAATAGTATTTAATCTTCTCCTGAGAAATCAGAAAATACATCAGTAAAAATATAAAGCATATAAGCTCCCCTTTAATATGTGAATAATCTTTAATCATGAAACCGAGTTCTGAATTACTAGGATTAAAGTAAATTCAGAAGTCAAATTCTTTGTCATTGAAGTCCGAGTCCTAGACTGTATTGTCTATAAGTCCAATTGAGATCGTGATTGGTTTGATTTGATGAAGAACAAGAGATTAAGGAGTATAAATCAGTAGATTATTGAAAGCAATAAATCTACACTAAGAGAGCAATGAAACAGTAAGCGACTACATTGTTGAAGGCTGGAAATTTTACTCAAATGAAAGTTAACCTAAAAACCTATTACATGATTTCTATTTATACCCCAAGCCCCTTGTACACAATAAAGCCCAAACCCAATACAAGGCCCATTACAATATATTGATTACTTTATAAAACTTATAATAAGAACATGAAATATGTTCTAAGACAGAGCCAATTCATAATGAGGCTCCAATTATTCCTAACTTCAAAGAATTTAGATTTCCTGATGCTAGTGATGTTGCTGTTGATCATTCTTCTCTAGGCGATAATGTTGAAGAAGAGTTGCCTTACCAGCCTAAGCCTAATAGCCCACAGAACCAATCTGACTTCCCGACAGAACCACTTCATGTGCTAGAAATTCCTAGTGAAGCAGGTCGTTCTGGTACTGCTAATGAAGTTGTTCCCTCTAAACCTCAAGCTTGGTGTGATGAATTTGGTCCTACAAAAGAAGAATTAAGAAGAATTCGTCATGCTTCAGAGCTCCATTTTTAGAAGAAGAAAAGAGATTGTTTGTGAGAAAAATCATAGTGTTAGATAAAAATCTGATTTTGGGTATTCAAGATAAGTCTCCTGATTATCAGTTTGAGTATGTAAGAATGATAAGCTTCTTGAAAAGAACTTCAAAGGATATAAAGAGCAAACATGGGATTGCTGTGGTCAAAGAAGTTAGACTGAAGAAGTTTGTGAGAATTTGGTATCCAGAGTTTACTGTGATGAGAAAAGATATGAAGGAGTACATATTCTATGAAGCTGATTTTCCAAATCTTCACTTTGATGATCTGGAATATATGTATCATGAGTTCAGAGACATGGCAATCAGATTTGAAAATATCACTTATGCTTTGGAGACAATCAAAATGTTCATAAAGAGGCACGTTTTCTATACTTACTGTTATGATTTTCAGCTTGGTATGGAAACCAATCAGAAGAGAGTCAACATGCTTGCACCTGATATGACTCACCCAAATCTTGAAGAAACTTCATTGTATACTATGTTAAAAGAGCCATGACTTGGAGTTGTTTATGAAAATGGAGAAAAGGAGAAAAGATTCATGAGATCTGATAAGATAGCAAAGTATTTTGATGGTACTTTAAGGATTGTTCTGCAAAAACTCAAGGATATCTATGAAGAGAGTGAAATCCAAAGATTAGCTGAAAAAGATCATTTGCCAAGGATGGATAGAATTTTTATCGGGCAAGTTATCCTATCAATTCAAGACAAAATTGATTTTAGAGCAAGTATCAGAATATTTGAATCTTACATGGGAATCAGAAGAATCAGTCTTAGAAGGTGGACCAGATGATTTGTTGAAGATTTTCCAATTGATCCAAAATGGGGAGAATGTTAGAACTTACTTTGAATCAATTTGTAATTTGCTTTTGTTGACTTTGCTTGTATGTATTGTTTGAGGTCAAGGGATGTTTGACTCATATAAATACCTTGTCTTTGTTTCATTTCCTTGTAATATTTTGTAACCTTGTCATTGTAAGTCTTGTAACTCTTTCAAGTTAGATATATGACAAAGGACTTGTGACCATACTTTCTCTCTCTAGATTTTCTTTGTGTTCTTGATTTGGTTCATGTTATTTGATTTTTATATGCTTGAATCTTGAATCACACTTACTATTCTCTAAAATGACACTAAACACAAACTCAAATTATTATGATAATGGCTCTCTCTCTAAACCTCCTCGATTCAGTAGAGACAACTTTGCTCTCTGGAAGAATCGAATGATGCTATTTCTAGAAGGTGTAGATCCCACTATACCTGAATATGTTGCAAATGGACCGTATGAACCATTTGTTATCATAGTTGCAGTCCCTGCCACTGCGACTACTGCCATTGTCCCTTAAAGAATTGCTGCCAAAGAAATAAGCAGTGGAGTGATTAGGACATGAAAAAAGTGGGACTTAATGGAAAAGCTAAAACCATTATCTCTATGGTTGTGCCTGACAAAGATTTCAATTCCATCATGCATCTAAAAACCTCCAAAGAAAAGTGGGACACAATTTGTGTTCAATATGAAGTTACCACTGAGATCCAAGAAACACGAAAGATCAATCTGGTAACACAATATGAAAGTTTCATTTGTGGTAAGAATGAATCTTTATCTGATGTTCACCAGCGATTTAATTGATTAATCATTGATCTAAGGACTAATGGTAGGACCTATTCTAAATCTGAGGTCCTTACTAAATTCTTGGAATGTCTTCCTAAAAGCTGGGACAATTATCCAATGTGTCTCAAGTTGACCAAAGACTTAAATCACCTTTCTCTCAGTACTCTTTATGGGATCTTGCTCAATTATGAGCAATCAAATCAACTGAAGAAGAATATTTTTAAAGATTCCAAGGACTCCAAAACCACACCTATTGCTTTAGTCTCTTTAGAGATTATCCCATCTCAGCGATCTTCTACTCTCATTATCACTGAGTTAGATTATGACTTCGAAGATCCATCAGACACTAATCTTTCAGAGTTTGATGAATCTCTAGCACTCTTGACAAACTCTTTTGAGAGTTTGCAAGAAAGAGCAAGTTCAGAAGAAATAAGCCTCTCTCTTCATCTGACAAGCCTAAATCAACACATGTTGATAAGGTAACTGCTACTTGCTATAATTGCGAGAAAGTTGGACATTTTGCCAGTGAATGCAGGTCAAAGAAAGTCTTCAAACCTTCTTCATCCAGAAAATCAAGCGATGACAAATACCTAATACTGAAAGAAAAATATCATAATTTGAAAGGCTTCAAACGAAAAGGTAAAGGTCTGATCGCTGAAGAACACGACTGGGCTGAATCAGAAGAATCAAGTTCTGATGAAGAAGATGTTGCTAATCTCTGTCTAATGGTTGAGATTAAAGAAGAAGTGGAAGAACCATCTGGGACATCCACAAGATCTATCACCACTCAGGTATCAATCTCTACTGAGCCAACTCTTACTGAAGCTGAGAGACGTCGCGCTGTTGACGTGCTGACAATTGATTTGTATAATGTGCTGAATGGCAAAACTCAAACTGAAAACAAAAATATTGATTCAATAAAGCAGCTTGAAAATTTCCATCTAAAGATCAAATAACTGACTCATCTAGAGGAAAGTTTAAAAGATCAAGTTATTGTAAATGAAATTATCAGCATTGAATGTGAACAAGCTATCGTTGCTCTCAAGTCTAAAAAAGCTACAATTGAAAGATGGTGTAAATCTTCAGCTAAGATCACTGAGATCATAAGTGCCCAAATCCCTGCTCATGATAAAACCGGTCTTGGTTATAAATCTGATAAGGATGAATCTAGCAGAGATTGTTCCATGCTTAAGTTTGGAATATTTGTATCTTCCATTCACGACACTTCTTCTTCTCAGTGCTCCTCTTATTCTGTTCCTATCTGTGAGGGTTTATCAAAGAACTCTAAACTTGTTGATAAAGGGAAATCTATTTGCCATCACCCTCATAAGGTTACAAAAGTAGCAAAGTTGAAGAAGGTTCCTTCCAAACCATCAACTAGTCAACCCCATCTGGCTCTGGATCTAAGATAACTGGTAATACTCAGAGATCTACTCCAAAGCTGAAGACTGACATTATGCCTAAGAAATCTAAAGAACTAAAAGTTCCCCTGAGATCTAACGCAAAGGGCATTCTTGGAGCTGGCCCGACTCATCTTAAGTTTTCTAATGCATAAGCTCATGTTCTTAAGACTACCTTCAATTATAGAAAATGCTACCACTGTGGACTTACTAACCACATTGCCAGTAAATGTCCCAATGCCACCAAAGCTAAAAAATCAGCTAAAGTGAAGATGAATGCCTCCAAGGAAAAGAAGGTCACCAAAGCTGAGAAATCTACCAAGGAGAAAAATGCCACTAAAGTTAAGAAATTAACTAAGGTGAAGGTTACCACTGATGCTGGATCTTCGGATGCTGTGAAGATTGTTGAACCTTCCATATCCACTAACTCCCCTAGACCCATTGAAAAGTGGTTACCAATAAAAAAATTGATCTTCTTTATGTTTCCAGGTCTCGAAAGGTATCTGGTATCTAGATAGTGGATGCTCTCAACATATGACTGTCCAAAAGGACCTGCTCACTGAATACAAGGAAGAGGAGGGTCCATCAGTGACCTTTGGTGGAAATGGGAAAGGCTATACCAGAGGATTCGATGTACTCAGCAATGGTACAACCACCTTCCGAAGAGTCGCTTACGTAGATGGACTGAAGTATAATCACCTCAGCATCAGTCAACTATGTGATAAAGACTTTAAAGTATGCTTTACTAAGAAAGCATGTTCAGTGTTGAACAAAGATGGAAATATTTCTCTCAACGGTTATCGTTTGGAAAATGTTTACTCTATAAACATGGACTCAACAACCACTGTGAGTATCTGTTTTCTATCCAAAGCCTCATCACATGTCAACTGGCTATGGTATAAGAGGATCTCTCATCTCAACTTCAAAACGCTGAACATTCTATCCTTAAAAGAAAAAGACTCCAATCTACCTCAACATTCATATGCCAAAGCGTCTCTTTGCTAAGCTTGTGAAGAGGGAAAGAAGACTAAAACTAGTTTTAAATCAAAGCAAGTATCATTAGTAACAAGTCCTCTTCAACTCTTGCATATGGATTTATTTGGCCCTGTCAATATACAATATATAGATGGAAAGAAATATGCACTTGTTATAGTAGATGAATACTCTCGCTATGCCTTACTCATGTTTCTCTGTTCAAAGAGTGACACCACAGATGAACTCATCTATTTTGTCAGAAAGATGGAAGTGTTGAATAACATGATAGTTCGCTCAATAAGAAGTGATCATGGAACTGAATTCAAAAACAGTTTTCATGATAACTTCTTTGAGAACAAAGGAAATTCTCACAATTTCGTAGTTGTGAGAACTCCTCAGCAAAATAGGGTCGCCGAAAGAAGAAACAAAACGATCATCGAAGCTGGAAGATCAATGGTCAACGATTCTTATCTTCCAACTCAATTATGGGCAAAAGCTGTCAATATGGCTTGTTTTACTCAAAATAGGCCATTGATTGTCAAAAGATTCAACAAGACTGTCTATGAACTTTTCCGTGGGAGAAAGCCTTCTATCAGCTTTCTTCACATATTTGGTTGTCAATGCTTCATTTTAAACAACAAATATGCCCTTGGAAAGTTTGATCCAAAGGCTGACGATGGAATATTTCTTGGATACTCCTCAGTATCCAAGGCCTACAGAGTCTTCAACAAAAGAAGACGAACAATAGAATAAACCATTCATGTCACCTTTGATCAGCAAACTCAAAGCCTATTGCTGATAATGATGAACTTAATGACTAGATGTTCTCCCACTATGGAGAAGTTGAACATTTCTTTAACACACACCATCATGCAAATCCTCTGAATGTTGATGATGATCCAGTCATTGTTACACCTAACACTAAATCCACTTCATGGGTTTCAACTGTTCCCATAAAAAGTTTACCACCCTCTGAACTTCCAACCTCTGAATTACCTATCATCCCTGAAGACCTCTCAGTGGATGACGTTCAACCTGAACGTCATTAATTGATTGCTGATGAACCTCAGGCTGAAGCGTCTTCCTCGATGGACTAAGAATCACCCAATTGATCAAGTCCTTGGTGTTCCAGATGCAGGTTTTCAGACTCGACGAAGTTCAGGTAACATCTATCTCTTTGTAAACTTTCTCTCTCTTCTCGAGCCAAAGAAGACCGATCATGCCCTCAGATATCCAAATCGGGTCAGCGTTATGCAAGAAGAGCTAACTGAGTTTGAAAGAAACAAAGTTTGAAATATCATTCCCTGACCATCTGACAAAAATATTATATGTTAGCTCCAACTCATTGTATATAAGTATTGAAAAATAGGCTAAGTGTAGGAACACACCAAGATACACCACAGAAGTGCAAGGCTCAGAAGCTCTGTCAACCATCCACCCAAGAAGTTCTCAACCTGAAGATCAATTTTAGATCACAGAGCCTCTATGATCACTCACAGAGCCTATGTGATGGCTAACCTCTGGAGATGGAAGACTTGAAGATTTCAAGACAATAGTCAAGACAAGAACACATGAGCCTGCTATACGAAGATTCTAAGGATCATTTCATGGGCGTCCACAACGTTTTACTTTACAGGTGGCATTCCTTTTGTGGAATGTCAACCTTTGTCTTGTACTATTGTGTGCCCCTCGTCCTATATGAAGGGAGCACCTCCTGTTTTGTAAAACACAAGAGGACATACTGTTGAGAGTACCCTTTGTAATATCCAAATTATCCATTGAGCATATTAGCACACACTTGTGTGTGTTCTTGGTGCAATACTCATATCAATTTAGCATTTTGATTCATTGATAAATATATACTTGTTTGTTGAATGTTTTATTAGATACTTAGTGTGTTTACTACCAAACCAAACTTCTTTACTACATCATAAACCGTTTCCGCACTCATATTACTCTGATTTGTGTAATTTAGAGGTTTATATCTTGAATAGAACACAACTTGGGATCAACATTTGGTATCAGAGCAGACTTTGATCTTTAATATCAATGGATCCTGTTCTACACTTGATTCCAGTGTTTTTGGTAGTATTTTGAGTCTGTTCTTCATCTTGTTTATCACTCAAATGAACATCCCCTGTTTTCTTGATTTATTTCAACTTGTTTGATTTAGACCTAAAAATAGGTGTGTTTTATTTATAGAACAATCTTAAAGCTTGCTTGTTGGGTTATTAAAATTTCTCTTTGTTAGCCCCAAATCTCAATTTGTAAAAGTGTTGAAAATATCCAAGTTCTTCTTCAGAGGACTTCCAGAGACAGGCTTCAGAGGACGTGACTGTCTCTGAAGCACATTCTAGAGATAGGGACTTCTCAGCTGAAGACATCAGAGATGGCTTCATCAGAGCTCTGAAGATGTTCTCTCTGAAGATCAAGGTACATTGAACCTAACAAGATGAAACGTCACTTAGTGATAAGATTTACTTTCTAGAGTAGGTTACTGTTCATGCATACGTCTTTTGTCAGAATAGTATACTTTATGGTCCTATAAATAGGACCATCACTACATTGACAAAAGTGTGCTTTCTGATATCTTGCATTAGAAGAATCAACTGAATATATCTTTAGAAGATCTTGTTCTTACTGCTTATCTTATTATATGAACTGTGATATTTGAATCTGCTTTTGATATTAAACTAAACTGCTTCCGCTGTTATTACTCTTGTTTTTCATATCATTATTATTGTAAGATTAAATCTGGGTTCCAACAATTGGTATCAGAGCCTTCCTTTGTTTGCTTAACAAAGAAATATCATATTTGCATACTCGAATAGATTTAAATTCTTACTGATTCAAGCTTTTAAAATCTGTGCATGTTCATATAAACCTTGGTTTATTACAAAGAACCTCATATGCTCCAGATTTGAAAGTAAATCACAGTTACATCCTTTAATAGAAAATCTTCATAGAAAAGCATCAGTTCTTCAAATCTTCATCTTTTCTTCATAATGGCAAACTCAAGTATAAGTGCCATTTATACAGCTGGATCATTAACCAAGCCTCCTACACTTCTAAGGGATGAATATCCTCAATGGAAGATAAGGATGGTAAACTTTTTAGAAGGTATGGACAGGGATCTGATAAGATCAGTGAACGATGGACCTCACCAACCAATGGTGTTGGTACCCAGAGTTCCATGAACAGCAGATACTGCTGAAATCCCTGCTTACTATGAAAAGAAAACTTCAAACTTTACTGATGAACAAACTAACATGATGGAAAATGATTCAAAAGCTGTTAGATTACTTATAATGGACATTCCCAATGATATCTTCCAATAACTTGATTCTTGTGTAACTGCAAAAGAGATATGGGATCAATTGTTAAATCAACTTGAAGGTGACCTACAAACTCAAAAGAACAGGAGAAATTCTTGTATCAATGAATATCATGATTTTAATGCATTACCCGAAGAAACCTTACACCAAACATACTCAAGGTTCAACATTCTCATCAACAAATGTAGAAAATTTGGGGTCATGCGAACAAAAGAAGAAAACAATGTTCTTTTTCTTAAAAGTCTAAATGAAGAATGGTCACAACTGTCCATGTCAATACAAGCCAATGAAAATCTTGAATCACGGTCATTGACTGACATTTATGGCACCTTGCTAGCTCAGGAAAAAGAAGTTGTTAAACAAAAATCAAAAACCTCTTTAGGTGGACCACTTGCACTCATGTCAAAACAAAAAGGTGTATCACAAGAAAGAAGAAATACAAAAACAAATAACTGTTTAAAGTGGGAATCTAAAAGAAAAACCAAGAAGGTTCTGGTGTCTGAAGAAGTTGAACACTCAAATTCAGACTCAGATGATGACATCAATGCTTTTGCCAAATCGCTTGCATTAATCACCCATCAATTTAACAAGAAATTAGGCAAGAAAGTTTTTGAAGGACGAAAAGATGATGAAGAAAGAAGAGGAAACCCAGAAACGAGATTTCAGAAAGCTGACTATCAACAAGAGCCCGGATCTTCTCTGCATAGTGATCAAGGGGGCGTTCATTTCACCAATCATGATTCTACTCAACAATCATTTCAGCCAAAGTATCCTCAACCTCAGAGGTACATCAAGCCTCAACCACAAGCTCAGAATACAGAATCAGTTGCTGCTCTTCCACCAAACCAAAACGATGGAAGATGTTTCAGATGTGGAAAGCCAGGCCATTACTCTGCAAACTACAGAGGTAGGCTCATCAAAGATGAAGACTACTACAAAAACAAGTACAATATCAAAGAAAGAGTACTTGTAGCAGATATGGAAGACTGGCTGTCAGACTCAACAAGCGATGGAGAGGAAGAACCTACCAATCTCTGTGGTATGGTTTTGCAGATGATCAAAATGATGGATTATCAGAGGACTACTCTGAAAAGGTAAACTCTCCTTCCACCTCTGATAGTGAACTTGAATTGGATGTTATTAAGCTAACAGAAGAACTTCAAATCTTAAAGCAAAAACTTGTTGAGGAAAAAGTGAAAAGAAAATAAATGACAAAAGATCTTAGTTTTTACAAAAGGGAAAAAGATCTTCTTGAGTCAGAAAAGAAGGACATTTTTGTTGAGAAATCTAAACTTGAAAAAACTCCGAAACAAAAAGAAAAATCTTTTTCAGAAAAATTCAAAGAACTTGAGAAAGTTTTAAAAGTTAAAGAAGAAGAAGTAAAAAGATCTGAGTATGAAAGACTCAATTCTGTTGCCTTAACCAATTTTTTCCAAAAAGAAAGAGAAATCTTACATCAATCTCTGGAAAGGAAAGAACTTCAAATCAAAAGCTATCTTGATGCTCAGGATGTGCATATAAATATAAACTCTCAAATGGATACTCAAGGGGTGGGATTCAATGAATTGGATCCATTCACCGGATTGAAGAAAACTTCACTTTCTTCCACTTTATGTATAGGAAAGGTCCAGAGCTCTGATTGTCCATCTCTGAACAATTTCAAGAGAATAAAAACCTCAGAGGGATAAAAAACAAGAGCTCTAACCTTTAAAAATGTTGCATACTCTGAAATGCAAAGCTTTCCAAATTCTATCTTAAAAATAGAAAAATAAACTTCAGAGGTATTTTTCACAAAACCTCAGAGCAATGATCCCAAAGAGATTTTCAAGTTTGATGCATTTATCAAAAATGAATCAGAGACATCTGAACAAAGTACCTCTGAAGCAAGTACTTCTGAAGATGAACCTCATAGTTCACTTAATCCAGATGCTCCTCTGTATTCACCAATCTCTGATGAATGCATCAGAACTACATTTGAGGATGACATCAAAAGAGTAAATAAAGAAAATATTATAGCTGATTTGAAGAAGAGAGAGAGCATGAAAAGAATCATCAGAGTCTCAAGACCCAAGAAAATTGAGAAACCATCAGAGGTAGTTATCTCTGGTAAGGCTGAAAGAGACTTTCTTGACTCTGATTCTGAATCTGATCCAGAGATAGATGAACAGATTTTCTACAGATCAGAGGAAGTAATTCATAAAAAGATAGAGACTGTTGGTTCTGGAATTTTGAATATTCCTATTTCTGTTTTGAAAAATAAACCTAGAATACCAATATGCCCTGACTTTGCAGAAATGTGTCTTCAAGCAAAAACTTCTCTGGATCTTGAAAAAGAATTACAAGTAAAGGCAAAGAATAAAACCATTACTTCTCAACTCTACACTTATAAAACAATCAAGTTTACTCCTGAACAAAAAAGAAAATGGCAAGAAATTAACCATTCTAATCCTGTTTGTGCAGTGAGCAATAAAGAGAAGATGATGTTTCTAAACAAGAAAAGACAAATTGAAAAGAAGGTTGTCTTTCAAGTTAGAAGAAAGGAAGTAGTTATGAATACTTGTAATATTCCTTGTACTAATTCAAAAAGGAATCATAATGTATCGAATGCATTTAATGAAATGAAAATCTTTGCTTCTACTTCTTCTTGTTTTGTAAAGTGCAATTGCATCCAACTCTTGATGAAACTGAAAAATCACTTCAGAGGTTCTCAATGTTTTCTAAATCAGTCTCTGAATAAAAATTCTGAGACAAAGACTCAAAAGAAAAAGAACAACTCTGCCAAAACATCAAATGATGAGAAGGCAATATTTCAAAGAGATATTCAGAAGTCTAACAAACAGGACCCATAATGAGATGGGTACCTAAGAAACTCTAATCTGTCTTGCAGAAACAGTCAATGCCAATCTGGTACTTAGATTATGGATGTTCAAGACATATGACTGGAGATAAGGAGTTACTATCCCCTTTCAAAGCTAAATCTGGAGGAGCAGTAAATTTTGGAGACAATATGCAAGGGCAGATTAAGGGTTATGGTGAGCTTACAAGAGGTAATGTTTCTGTATCAAAGGTTGCTTATGTTGATGGGTTAAAACACAACTTAATCAGCATAAGTCAACTTTGTGACCATGGTTTTGATGTGAAATTTCAAGAAAAACATTGTTCATTTCTTCACTCAAAAACAGGTCAAGAAATGCTCAGAGCTGACATAAAGGGTAATCTATATAGAATGAATTTTACCAACCACATAAGAACTGATTCAGAGAAACTTTGTCTAGTATCTCTGAACAATGAAGATGTCTGGCTCTGGCATAAAAAGTTTGCTCATCTCAACTTTTCTTCACTTGATAAATTAGATAAGCTAAATCTGGTTAAGGGATTACCATCTCTGAAGTTTAACAAAGATCATCTTTGTTCTGCTTGTGAAATGGGAAAAATGAAAATATCTTCCCACAAGACCAAAAGTGATAATAATTGTCCAAAACCTCTACATATGCTTCATGTGGACCTCTGTGGTCCTATCTCTGTGCAGAGTCTATCAGGTAAAAAGTATATACTAGTTTTAATTGATGAATACTGTAGATATACTTGGATATAATTCATCAGAGCCAAGTCTGATGTACCTGATATTTTAATAAGATTGTTAAAAAGATTGCAGGTTCTGTTTGATTGCAAAGTTCAGAAGCTGAGAATTGATAATGGAACAGAGTTCAGAAATGCCAAAATAAACTCATATCTTTCAGAAGAAGGCATAACTCCAAACTTCTCTGCAGCAAGAACACCTCAAAAAAATGGTGTTGTTGAGAGGAAAAACAGAACACTTGTTGAAGCTGCAAGAACTATGCTTGCAGGATCTGATCTTCCCACAAATTTTTGGGCAGAAGCAGTGGCAACTGCCTGTTTCACTCAAAACAGAGCTACCATTATCAAAAGATTCAAGAAAACATCTTATGAATTCATTAACAATAGGAAACCTAATGTTAAATATTTCCATGTTTTTGGTTACAGATGTTATATTCTAAATGATAGAGAGTCTCTTGGAAAGTTTGACAAGAAAGCAGATGAAGGCAAATTCATTTGATATTCATTAGCCTCAAAAGCTTTCAGAGTGTTCAATCAGAGAACAAGAACGATCCAAGAAAGCATCAATGTTTCTTTTGATGATAACAAAAATCATGCCACCAATGATGTTAATGCAACAACCAAGAATATCTCTGAATCATCCAAGATAAGAAAATCTGAACTGAACAAAATATTCGAAGACTTCTTCGATGATGAAAACTCAGAGTTTCTATTCAGAGATATTCATGGAACAACTTCAGAGGAACCTCAAAATACAGGTATAACTCTTTCTGGTCCTCCTGAATTTACAACTTCTGCTTCCTTGAATACAGGTCCAAGAAATGAAACAATACAAACTGGAGGACAATTCTCTTCAGAAGCAGAAGATCAAGGGACATCTGAAGAATTTCCAGAGACATCTCTTCATGAGACTTCAGAGCACGCTTTACCATCTCTGGTACCCACTTCAGAGCCTCTGAACAAACCAACAGAGCCTCTGAACAGCACAACAGAGATGTCTCCTACAATCATCTCTGAAGCTCAAACTCCACCTCATATTCATGCTCCACTCACAAGATGGACAAAGGATCATACCCATGATCAGATCATTTGTTGGGAAATTCAGAAATGCATAAGTACAGTTAATGCTGCTAGCAGAACTTGATTACTACTTCTGAAGTTAATGCTGCTGAATAAAATTAATGCTGCTAGTCAAAGATTAATACTGCTAGAAGAAATTACTACTGCTAAGCAATTTTTAGTACTGCTAGTAGTTAGTACTGCTGAACATTAATACTGCTCAAAGTAGTAATGCTGTTGAAGACTTAGTGCTGCTTAAGAGATAATCAAGATTCGTGCAGATCACGTTTGAAGATTATGGAAAGCTTGGAGATAAAGATGGATGATTATTCTGAAGATCTTTTATTATTTGTAATTATCTTTTATCTTCAGTATATATAGAATAGTTTGTAATTGATAGAGAATAACTTTTAGAATTCTGAAATTCTGAGTTTTTGTTTTGATAGAGAGAATCAACCTCAAGGTTTGTAATCCTAATTCTAGAGAAGTAGAATTCGTATTGGTGAGCCTATTCATCAATATTGAGGTTGAGTGTTGAATATTGTAGCTTTACAATCATTCAATAAAGTTTACAAGTTGTTATTCTGATTCACTGTTTCATTGAATATTAAAGTGTTATTCCGCAAACTTCTTTAATATTGTTTCTGAGTGTTTATTCTTGTTAAGAATTAAGATCCTGACAAGTGGTATCAGAGCTAGTATTCTCAGAAATCTTATTCATCATGGAAAATACAGTTGAATCAAACAGTACTTTGGTCTCAAAGGTTCCAATGCTCAGATCCAATGAATTTGACATGTGGAAGATTAGAATCAAGTAATACATTCTCCTCATAGATTACTTCATGTGGGACATCATTGAGAATGGCCCATCTGATGCAGGAAAGATTGGTGAAGATGGAAAAAGAACCCCACCAAAGACGGATGCAGAAAGAAAGACAAGGCAGACAGAGATGAAAACCTTAAGCACACTGCTCTTGGCCATTCCCAATGAGTATCAACACCAATTCTGTAATTGCACTGATGCACAGATGCTCTGGAATGCTCTAGAGAAGAGATTCTCTGGTACTAAAAGTACCAAGAGAAATCAAAAGGCAATCTTGAAACAACAGTATGAAAACTTTATGTCAACTAAGAATGAGCCATGACTCAAACGTTTGACAGGTTTAACAAGCTGATTGGTGAACTAGCTACCATGGGAGTATAGATTGATCAAGATGATGTAAACAGAAAGTTCTTAAGGTCCCTTGGAGATGAATGGACCATGTACACTGTTTCATTCAGACATAATAAACAATTGGAAGAGAAAGAACTTGATGATCTGTATAATGACCTTAGAGTATTTGAAGCTGAGGTGGAGGCAAAGAAGAAGCCTTCTGGATATATTCATAATGCTGCACTCCTATCAGCATCAATTGATTCTACTGCTAACCCTGAATCAGTTAATGCTGCTAATGGAGCAAATCAAGAGAAAGGCATTGAATCTGTGTTTGAAGCCTTTCTTTCCAGCCATGGAAACTTCTCTCTAATCAATGATGATCTGGAACAACTTCATCCTGATGATCTTGAAGAGATGGATATTAAATGGCAGATGCCCATGCTTTCCATGAGGATGAAGAAGTTCATAAAGAGGACTGAGAGGAACAACTTCTCCCAAAGAAGAGAAGATGGAGCAGGATTTGATAAATCAAAGGTGGAATGCTATAAATGTCATCTGAAGGGACACTTTGCTAGGGAATGTAGAAGTGGAGTGTCTCACACCAACAACCACCAACAAGCACAGTCTGGAAACCTCAACCATAACAGAAACTCTGCTCAAGCCCTTGTTTCTCAACAAGGAATGGGGTTTGACTGGAGTGATCAAGCAGAAGAGGCTATCCAAAATCAAGTTCTTATGGCAGAAGTATCTGATCTCCCAACTGAGGTAAGTTCTAATCTTTGTTCTAAAACTTGCATAGACACTGTTAGAAGGTACAGGGATCACAATCAGAAGATGAGTGATGACCTTAAGAGATTAGAAAAAGATATAAAAGACTATGTGAGAATTGTTGAGAGGTTTGAGGAATAGATTAAAGGTTTTCAAGCCAATGAACTCCAACACTCATATGATACAAATTACTGGAAGTGGGAAAAGAAGGATCTAGAACTCAAATTGACCAAATCTAAAGAGGAGAGTGAAAAGTTGAGAGAGGAGCTAACCAAGGTTAAGCTTGATGTGGAAAAGTTTTCCAATGCTTCTAAAGCAATGGACTCTTTACTACAATCTCAGATTCATGACAAATTGAGAAGAGGAATTGGGTACAATGCCACACCACCACCATAAAACAACAATTACATTCCTCCTACTTCAGATTTTCTAGAAACCAAAGATAGGAAGGACTTGCCTGAGGGAGCCACTGAGATAGATCCCTTAGATGAGGTAGTTATTGAGGATAAGACTGAGAAAGAGGTTGGTAAGAGTAAGGAGAACAATGTGAGTGGTGAGATTCCCCTAGAGAATCACATCATTACCAATGAGGGGTGTGGAAGGATTTGGATCAAATCAAAGGACATAGAGAAGACAGAGGGAAAGTCTGGCAAGGTCCATTACAAACAGACCACAGTTGTGAATCCAGTTCCTTGCAAACAGTGTGCATGTAAGAAAACTGAACCCCTAAAACATGATAAAAAGAGGGGAAGTCAAAGAAACTGGAATAATCATTGGGCACAAAAACAAGGGGTTGATTTGAGTAAAATCAATAGACTAAAACCTTGTTTTATCTGTGGCAAATTGAATCATCTTGCCAAATACTGTTATTTCAATCCTATGAACCAAAGGATGAATTTTCAAAGATCTATGCAAAAACCCTTTGGTTATAGGAAGATTGAAAGGAACCATGTGGCTAAGAAATCTGTTAAACCTAAAAGCCACATGAAGAAAAAGATTGTTAAAGAAAGTGTCAATATGTGGGTTCCTAAATTCACTAAACCTGTTAGTACTGCTACCCCAAATAGTACTGCTGACAATGATAGTGCTGCTAGAAGCAATACTACTGCTATCAATGTTAGTGCTGCTGACATTGTTAGTACTTCTTCAAATGTAAATACTGCTAACTCTGTTAGTAATGCTAACAAGGTTAGTCCTGCTAAACCTGTTAGTGCTGCTAACTCTGTTAGTACTTCTCAGGTTAGTACTGCCCCTAGTGTTTGTGCTGCTAGACCAATCATATTGACAAAGTACTCCAATAAAGAGTGTACTGATTTTAAAAATCTCATCAAAAAGGAATGTAAGTACTTTGATGAGAAAGGGAGACCCAAGACCACTTTGGCTTGGGTCCCCAATCAATACTAATTGTTTAATCTAATGTGTAGGGCAATCAACAACTCAAGGGGAAGAGCATCTGGCATGTTGATAGTGGTTGCTCTAGGCACATGACAGGGAACGTGTCATGCCTCAAGAATTTCAAGAAAATTGATGGTGGGCATGTTGCCTTTGGTAATACTCCAGATGGAGGTAAGATAAGTGGTATTGGGGATGTAACCAAAGGTAAAATGACCTTTGAAGATGTATTCTATGTTGAGCAGTTAAGGTACAACCTGTTAAGTGTGTCACAGGTTTGTGACAAACAACATAGTATATTATTTACTGATTCTGAATGTATTATCCTTGCTCCTGGATTCAAGGTAGTTGATGAAAAGATGATACTACTAAGAACTCCCAGAAAGGATAATGTATATTGCTTAGATATGGAAAGTGTTTCAACTGATTCATCCCTAAACTGTCTTGTTTCAAAAGCTTCTTTGGATGAATCATCACTTTGGCACAGAAGGATGTGTCACATGAACTTTAAAACAATGAATAAACTTGTTAAAAACAACCTTGTAAGAGGTTTACCTTCCAAAGTCTTTTCATGTGATGATCATTGTGTTGCCTGTCTCAAAGGCAAACAACACAAAACTTCTCATAAGTCCCAAGAGTTGAACACAATCTCTAATTCTCTTCAGTTGTTACATATGGATATGTTTGGTCCTACTAATGTTATGAGTATAGGTAAGAAATCATACTGCTTAGTTATTGTTGATGATTACTCTAGATTTACTTGGGTATATTTTCTAAGGACTAAGGATGAGACAAGTGGACTGATCAAATCCTTTAGTCAAAGAATTGAAAACCAAACAAATCAAAAGGTAAAAGTCATTAGGTCAGACAATGGTACTGAATTTAAAAATCATGACCTAAACACCTTTTGTGAGGAAAAAGGAATTAAGAGGCAATACAGTGCTCCTAGGACTCCATAACAAAATGGTGTTGCTGAGAGAAGGAATAGGACACTGATTGAGGCTGCTAGATCTCTGTTGGCTGATTCAAAACTACCAATTACTTTCTGGGCTGAAGCAGTTAATACTGCATGTTATGTCCAAAACAGGGTTCTAGTAGTCAAGCCTAAAAACAAGACACCATATGAGCTTTTAAATAATAGAAAACCATTTATTGGGTTTTTCAAACCTTTTGGACCTAAAGCGGAAAGAAGGATCCGGGAGTTCCTGAGCCAAGATTGAGACCCGCGTCCTTGTACCATTCTCAATACCAAAACTCACTTAGGAAAGTTTGATAGCAAGGCAGATGATGGTTTTCTTGTTGGTTACTCATCTCAGAGTAAGGCTTACAGAGTTTTTAATACTTCTTCTAAAATAATTGAGGAAAGTGACAATGTCAAATGCAATGAGAACACACCAAATCCTATTGGGTCTGGTCCTCAGTGGTTATTTGACATTGATTCACTAACTAACTCCTTGGGTTTCAGTAGTGATTTATATGCAGGTTCAGGAAGTGGAGGATCAGGGAATGATCAAGTACAAGACATTATTCCTCAGTCTGTGATCTTTCCCATACCTACAATAGAGCCTATTGATGTCTGTGCAAAGGAAACTATGACTGAACCAATTCAGAGTGAAGAACAAGGAAGAGATGAGGAGAATCAAGTGCATGAAGAGCCAGAAGCAGCTGATGAGATCCCCTCAGCTGACTTAAATGACTCAAATCTAGATGTGGGACTCAATGTAGAACCTAGTCATCAGACTAGAACTCAAAAGAACCATCCTCCAGAGCTGGTCATAGGAGACATTTCTTCTCCTATGATAACAAGGAATCAAAGCAGACTTCAAGAGCTGCAGGATCAGCAACACACAATACTCTCTTGCTTTCTATCTCAGATTGAGCCTAAGAAGGTTTATGATGCAATGAAAGATTCTAGTTGGATAGAAGCTATGCAAGAAGAGTTACTGCAGTTCAAATTGCAAGAAGTTTGGAACTTGGTGGACCTTCCAAAAGGTCATAGAGCTATTGGCACCAAGTGGATTTTCAGGAATAAAAAGGATGAGAGAGGAATTGTGATAAGAAACAAAGCAAGGCTTGTGGCACAAGGGTACACTCAAGAAGAAGGCATTGACTATGAAGAAGTGTTTGCTCCAGTGGCAAGGGTAGAGGCAATTAGGCTATTTCTAGCCTATGCCTCATACATGAAGTTCAAGGTATACCAAATGGATGTGAAGAGTGCCTTTCTTTATGGTACAATTGATGAAGAAGTATATGTTTGTCAGCCCCCTGGATTTGAAAATCCATCATATCCAGACAGAGTATACAAACTGAAGAAAGCACTTTATGGTCTTCATCAAGCCCCAAGAGCATGGTATGATACTCTATCTACCTATCTCTTGGAGAATGGGTTTGAAAGAGGAATATTTTACAAGACCCTCTTCATTAAAAGGAGTAAGAAGGACATCCTACTTGTTCAGATTTATGTGGATGACATCATCTTTGGATCCACAAAAGATCAGATGTGTAGAGACTTTGAAAAGTTGATGCACAAGAGCTTTAAAATGAGTTCAATGGGTGAACTTACCTTCTTCCTTGGGCTTCAAGTGAAACAGAAGAAAGATGGGATCTTCATAAGCCAATCAAAATATGTGAAAGACATCCTGGATAAGTATGGTTTAACAGACTCAAAGCCAGCAAGCACACCTATGGAGACTCATAAAAAGATCACTACTGATCTTGAGGGGGAGGATGTTGATGTCCATCTATATAGATCAATGATTGGATCTCTCATGTATCTCACAGCCTCAAGACCAGACATCATGTTTCCAGTGTGTTTGTGTGCCAGATTCCAAGTCAAGCCAAAGCAATCACATCTTCAAGCTGTTAAAAGGATTTTCAGATACTTAAGAGGGCAACCTAGATTAGGTCTTTGGTATCCTTATGAATCCAACTTTGACTTGATTGTTTATTCAAATAGTGACTTGGGAGCTGCTAACATGGACATAAAGTCTACTTCAGGTGGATGTCAACTTTTGGGTGCAAGACTAGTATCTTGGCAGTGTAAGAAGCAAACCACAATGTCCTTATCAACAACAGAAGCTGAGTATATTGCTGCTGCAAGTTGCTGCTCTCAGGTTCTATGGATTCAGAATCAGATGCTGGACTATGGGGTAACCTTTCTTCACACTCCAATCTTCATTGACAATAGCAGTGCTATAAGCATTGTTAACAATCCAGTCAAGCACTCCAAAACAAAGCACATTGAGATCAAGTATCACTTTATTAGAGATTGTAATGAAAAGAAGCTAATTCAAGTTGCTAAAGTTCATACTGACAACCAGTTTGCTGATCTATTCACTAAAGCCTTTGATGTGGGTAGATTCACTTTCTTGGTCACAAGTGTGGGCATGATCAACTCTGAATGAGCTCATGTCTTAAAAAGTGTTTTCATACCTGTTATTGGTTTATTATTTGGTGCTACTAACATCTTTCTCAGTAAGTTATTACCTTGCTCAGAGTACCTCAAGCTTCAAAAAGTGTAAGTATAGTTAATGCTGCCAGTGTAGTGTTAATACTGTCAGTGCACAGTTAATACTACTAGTTAGTTAATACTGCTAGTAGTTAATACTGCTCTCAGTTAATACTGCTAGTTAGTTAATACTAGTAGGAGTTAATATTGATCTCAGTTAATACTGATCTCAGTTAATACTGCTAGGAGTTAATACTGCTCTCAGTTAATACTGCTAGTTAGTTAATACTGCTAGGAGTTAATACTGCTCTCAGTTAATACTTCTAGTTCGTTAATACTGCTAGTAATTAATACTGCTTATGTCCCGAATCGTATAAATACCCTTTTTGCCCGCCCAAAAGTTCATAAAGACTCTTTGATTTCTATTCATCTGCTCTCTAAACCTTTTTCTCTCAAGCTCCTAGTAAGTTTAAGGCAAGAACACTCAAGTTCAATGGCATCCATGGCATTCATTGACGAGCACAACGAAGTCGCTATGCTTCAAAAGCCTAAACAAGCTGCTGGTTTCCATCAGATTGTGGATTTTATCAAATCCATCCACATTGCCCATGCTCTTACTGTATCGCCAACAATCTACATAGAGAATCAAAGACAATTCTGGGCAAATGCCACAATAGTCACAGAGAATGGGGTGCAGATAATCAAGACAAGGGTATGTGACAAACCCTTGTCAGTTTCTGAAGAGGTGATACGCATCTGTCTACGTCTAGACGATGCTGCAGGTATTACTTCTATTCCTAATGAGGACTTGTTCTCGAATCTGTCAAGAATGTGGTATGGAGGCCAATTGGGTGGTTTTAAATTCTCAAAAGCTAAATTTTATACCCAATGGCGTTTTCTTGTTCATACCCTGATGCACTGTATTTCCAAAAAGACTACTGGATGGAGTGAGTTTAGCAGTACCATTGCTTATGCTTTGGTCTGCTTGGCCACTGCCAGAAAGTACAATTTTTCAAGAATGATTTTCAGTGATCTTGTATCAAACTTGGGAAGCAAAAAGAGTTTTTATATGTACTGAAGGTTTGTACAGAAAGTTATAATCCATGAATTGAATGATATGCCTCACTTTGATGAGGCATATGTAACCAAAATCCCCAAAGGTAAGGTCTTTTCAAACATAAAAAGATCTCCATTGGACTCGGAAGGAGTTGACACCCCATTGTTCTCTACAATGATGGTGGTGTCCCACAATGAAGAAGGTATGGCTTCAGGGTCAAGGCCCTCATTAGACCAACCCACTGAAAGCCAATCCCAACCTTCCATCACCATATCAATCCCTCAGTACCTTGTTCAAAAACCAACTTCCCCAATAACCAATACTTATATCAGGAAAATGGTAAAGAAGGCTCCTTCCTTTCTTGTACCTACACCTACAGAGCCTTTAAGCCCTTTAATGGAGAATTCTCCATTAGAGAATATCTACAGGGAAACCACAGGGGCGTCTCCACACCCCAAGGAGGTGCTCAATGAGGTGATGAATGAGCATATGGGTGCAAAGGCTGCTACTACTCCTGCTAGCACAGAGGAGGTCAGTGGTAACATAAATAAGAGCTTCCCCATGGCAACTTTGGGTGATCAATCATCCAAAGGTCCCACGTGCCAAGAAACCATGGGGGTAGCAGGTGCTTCTGCTAGGCAGAAGACCTCTACTACAAAAAGATCCCATGATCCTTCAAAAGGGGGTAACACTCGTGGAGAAGGTGAGGACAGATATGACTATTATGAATTGATGGAAACAATGGGAAACATCAACATCGATGTAATCAAGCAGGGAAAAGACATAGAAGAGCTGAATCTGATCATTCTGTCTCAACAAGTTCAGATCACCAACCTGAAGAAAATGGTGAAGAGATTGATCCAGAAAAAGAAGAAGAAACAGTTTGTGCTCAGAAGAAGGGAACCAGTGACTGATGCTCCCAAAAAGGGGGAGTCAGAAGCTGATGCCAACATGGAAGATGCCAAAGATAAGGGGGAGCAGGATAAAATTGATTTTGAGGGGGAGCAAGAAAAAGAAACAGAGTTTGTACAAGAAGCAGAAACATCAAGGAGAGTAGTAGTAACAGAACAAACAGCAGTAACAGTTAATGCTGCTGAATCAAGCAAAGCAGCAGAAACTGTTAATACTGCTGAACTGAAGGAAGCAGCAGAAATAGTGCAAGAAGTACTAACAGATCTTGAAATTGCTGAAACCTTAATCAAAGCCAAACATGATACTCCCAAGGTCACCTCAAAGGCCAAAGGAGTTGTCATCAAAGAAAGAGGTGAGACTGTAAAGAAAGCAAGTGTTGAGAAGGTGATAAGCCAAGATAAAGGCAAAGCTAAAATGGTGGAATCTGATCAACCAATCAAAAATCAAAAGTTGGTTGAGTCAGATGAAGCTTTGTCCAGGAAGATGCAGGATGATCTTAAGCAAGAAGAAAGGGTTCAAGTTGAAAAAGACAGGGAGATGGCTAAGGCTCTGGCCGCAGAATTAAATGAAGCTTATCAACAAAGTCTGGCAACTGAAATAGCACAAAAGAAAGCTACAAACAGGAAGAAATCTGTGTTGTTCAAAAGAGCTGTAAAGAAGAGACAACTCTCAAAGACATTCCTTGGTACTCAAGAAAGAAATAAGATGATTACATTTCTCAAAGGAGCTGTAGGAGTCAGAAAGGAGATGTTCTCAAAGATGACTTTTGAACAGATTAAAGAGTTGTACAATTCAGAAACGACCAAGCTTCAAAGGAATGAAACTGCAAGAGTTGAAATGGAGAAGAGAATGAAAGAAAGCAATGACTTTATGATAGAAAAGCCTTTTCCAGATGAGCAAGAAACACCAAAGAAAGAAGCCACTCTTGGTGAAAGTCTGAGGACTTTAAAAAGAACCAAAATGATGGCCAGAAGAAAATCAGCCAAGAAGCCTAGAGTAGCTGAAGAAGAAGCTGAGAAGCTTGCTGAAGAATAAGGGGCACCTAAGCCATGTGAACAGAAAGAACCATCAAGCATTGATGATGTAAATCTGTACATGGTAGTGATGGACAAAGTGCCTGAACCTATTACAGCTGAACTTGTTGGTGTTAAGCCTCTTGAGGTCATTTTCTGGGATACAATGAAGGTTGATGGAAAAGAATACATCAGGCTCAAAAGAAAAGATGAAAAACATGAAGTGTATAATACATGGGCAAAGATTGTCAGAACATGTTCCAGATCAGATCTAGAAGAGATGTATGAAATAGGAATGAAGTTGTATGTAGATCAATTGAAAGCTCCAGGGATTTCAATCATAAAACTTGTGATGGAGTATCTGTGTATGATGTTCAAGCCTGAAGAAGTGGAGCCTGTGATCAGAAATGTGTTTCAAAAAGTCACCAACTGGACTCTATATGAAACTAGTGGAGTATATGCTTTGACTATGGATTCAAATCACATAGAATACTTCCTAGTTGATAGAGTGTACAACCACAGTAGACTGAAGCTGCATGCAATGTTGAAAAAGAAGCTTGGATGTGCTCCAGATTCAGAAATGGCAAAGTATCTGATTCAAAGAACAATCAATCAGAGTTTGGGGTTGAATGCAAATACAGGTGTATGAGCTATGAAGTTTTGGGAGCATATTAAAGACCATCTGAAGAACTTGACTTCTCTTCCTAAAAGTCAAGTTAGGGGGAGATTGTTGGGAAATTCAGAAATGCATAAGTACAGTTAATGCTGCTAGCAGAACTTGATTACTACTTCTGAAGTTAATGCTGCTAATTCAGGTTAATACTGCTAGTCAAAGATTAATATTGCTAGAAGAAATTACTACTGCTAAGCAATTTTTAGTACTGCTAGTAGTTAGTACTGTTGAACATTAATACTGCTCAAAGTAGTAATGCTGCTGAAGACTTAGTGCTGCTTAAGAGATAATCAAGATTCGTGCATATCAAGTTTGAAGATTATGGAAAGCTTGGAAATAAAGATGGAAGATTATTCTGATGATCTTTTATTATTTGTAATTATCTTTTATCTTAAGTATATATAGAATAGTTTGTAATTGATAGAGAATAACTTTTAGAATTCTGAAATTATGAGTTTTTGTTTTGATAGAGAGAATCAACCTCAAGGTTTGTATTCCTAATTCTAGAGAAGTAGAATTCGTATTGGTGAGCCTGTTCATCAATATTGAGGTTGAGTGTTGAATATTGTATCTTTACAATCATTTAATAAAGTTTACAAGTTGTTATTCTGATTCACTATTTCATTGAATATTAAAGTGTTATTCTGCAAACTTCTTTAATATTGTTTCTGAGTGTTTATTCTTGTTAAGAATTAAGATCCTGACATCATTGGATCACCTTCAGAGGGTGTCAAAACCAGATCAACCACAATCAACGAATGCTATTTTGTAAACTTTTTAAGCATCATTGAACCAAAGAAGGTAATTGAAGCTCTTGGAGATCCTCATTGGATCTCTACAATGCAGAATGAGCTTCAAGAATTTGAAAGAAACAAAGTCTGGACCTTAGTTCCCCTTCCTAAAGGAAAATTTGCAATTGCAACTAAGTGGGTCTTCAGAAATAAAAGGGATGAGGATGGAATTATAATCAGAAACAAAGCTAGGCTGGTTGCTAAGGGATATTGCCAAGAAGAGAGTATTGATAATGATGAAACCTTTGCACCTGTGGCTAGGCTAGAAGCAATTAGAATCTTCTTAGCCTATGTTGCACACAAAGGGTTCAAAGTATATCAGATTGATGTTAAATCTGCCTTTCTAAATGGTAAATCAAATGAAGAAGTTTATGTCTAACAACCACCTGGATTTGAAAGTACAGAGTTTCCTAACCATGTTTATTATCTTGATAAAGCTCTGTACGAACTTAAACAAGCTCCAAGAGCCTGGTATGCAACTCTGTCCACATTTTTAATAAATAATGGTTTTGAAAAAGGTACAATTGACACAACTTTGTTCATAAAAAGGTACAAAAATGAGATGCTTGTAGTACAGATATATGTTGATGACATTATATTTGGATCTACAACTCAAAAGTATTGTGACAAATTTTCAGAGTTGATGAAGAGTGAATTTGAAATGAGTCTCATGGGAGAATTAACTTTCTTTCTGGGATTACAAGTAAAACAAACTTCAGAGGGTACTTTTATAACTCAATCTAAGTATGTCTCTGACATTTAAAAAAAAAATACAAACTCAATCATTCAACTTCTATGAAAACACCTATTGCCACAGGAGTCAAGCTTGACTCTGATCCTTCGGGAAAATCTGTAGATGTCAAAACCTACAGAGGCATGGTAGGGTCACTTCTATACTTAACTGGAAGCAGGTCTGATATAATGTTTGCAACATGTCTCTGTGCTCGATATCAAGCAAATCCAAAAGAATCTCATTTATCTGCAGTCAAAAGAATTTTTAGATACCTCAGAGGCACACCCTCTTTGGGTCTCTGGTATCCTAAACTGTCTAGCTTTGATTTAACAGCATACACTGATGCAGATCATGCAGGATGCAAACTAGACAGAAAGATTACCTCTGGTTGCTGTCAATTATTGGGAAATAAGCTGGTAAGTTGGACATCCAAGAAACAGAACTGTGTTTCAACTTCTACAGCAGAGGCATAATATGTTGTTGCTGCTAGTTGTTGCTCTCAAGTCATCTGGATGAAGACTCAACTCAGAGACTATAGCTTACACTATGATAGAATTCCAATTCTGTGTGATTCAAAGAGTGCCATAGCCATATCTACCAATGCAGTACATCATTCCAAAACAAAGCATATTGACGTAAGGTACCATTTTCTAGAAGACCATGTTGAAAAGGGAACAATCGAAATGTATTTTGTACCAACTAAACTTCAACTTGTTGATATTTTCACAAAAGCATTGGATGAACGAAGATTCAATTTTTTAATTAGCAAGTTGGGAATGTTGAACATGTCTACCTAAAAAAAAGGGAAAACATCAGAGTCTCTGATCCAAACATCAGAGCTTCTGAAATTGATTTCAGCATCTCTGAACATTTCACAAATGGCCAATCATTCTTTTGTATCTCTAAGCATCTGTCAAGGGGGAGAAGATAAAAAGAAACCATTCTTTGGTCAAGGGGCAGAAAAAGAACCTTTCATCCTTCAAGAGGGAGTAAGAGCCTCTGATCTTGTCTCTGATAAAAATATCAGCGCCTCTGATCTTGCCTCTGATACAAATATCAGAATCTCTGATCTTGTCTCTAATACAAATATCAGACCCTCTGATCTTGTCTCTGATACAAATATCAGAGCCACTGATCTTGTCTCCGATACAAATATCAAAGCCTCTGATCTTGTCTCTGATACAAAGATCAGAGACTCAGATCTTTTTCTCATTTTCATGATATTCCAGGAAATGTTCATTTTTCTCAAAAAGAATTAATTTATTAATTCTTACATTTTCCAAGACACTCTTTTGAGAAAAATAAATATAAAAGCTCTTTTGGATAACCATACGCTTCTTTTTCCCCTCTCTTCATTCTTTACGCTCTCAGAATCCAAAATCCCAAATTCTCTCTCTCTAAGTTCTCATCCTTCTCAAAACCTGCAACAATGGCTGCTCAATCTCAAAACTCAGACAACTCAAGCAGACTTGTTCCAAGCTTGAACATGGCACAATTTGAAGTCCCGGTGAAAGGTAACAACTACTTTCTGGATGTCACTCCTACCAAATACGACGAGTAGTTTCGTCCAATACTGGACTTTTTGAGCAACTGCGAACTCAACGATATATTCACCAAATACGCTAATGATGTTCCTCTAAGATTTGTCCAACAATGGTGGTATTCAAGTGAATACGATGATCAAAAGGAAGGAATAATTGGGCATATTGACCTAGGTGACCAAGGCATCAACATAAGAATCAACCCACAGACACTAACTCGCAGATTCAACCTACTCACGACAAACAATCTTCAAATAGAGAAATTTGAGAAACCACCCACTCAAGAAGTTCTTCTTCAGTTCTTCCTGCACTTAGGCTACAACAAGAAGATCACACACCTAAGTCAGTTCAGACGTCAATTCCTGCCTCCCAAGTGGAACTTTATATTTAGTGTGTTGAATCGCACACTTACCTGCAAAATTGGAAGCCAGGATCAGACACATCCAACCATCCTTGCCATAATGTATGCTCTCTTCTTCAACAGAAGCATAAATATGGCTAATATCCTCTTCAGTGAGATGCTGACTGCAGTGGACAAGAAGAACAAAGATTTGGCCAAAGAAAAACAACCAATTTCAGTCCTATTTCCCAGATTCATTTCTGTGGTCATCCAACGAGCAATGGAGAAATTCTCTCTCACTGAGGAAGGTCCGAAGACACCATTGTTCATGATGAATTCATTTAAAGCAATGCAGGTCCCTCCATACCCAAATGAGCGACGTTTTCCTCACTCCATGCTTGAGGTAATTCCTGCTGACTCTAACACTCATCTTCTACTTAGTCGTGTTGCCCAATCATCAGAACCGATGATGGGATTCCCAACACACTTAGGTTCTGAGCCTGAGCTAGAATCAGAGAGTGATATCTCTGATACTGCTCAAAACATTCACAGAGAGCAACCAGAGGGTGGCTCTGTGAGAGTGAGGGAGAGAAGACAAGAGAACCCTCCCTCTGACGAAGAGAATAACTCTATCAGAGCAGAGGAAGGTGAGGAAGAGAGAATACCAGAGGGAAAGTTTATGAACCTAGCATCCGAGGGCGATAAGGTAGAAAAAGATGCCCTTCATGGCACAAATGAGCAATTCCAAAACCCCAATCCCCATGCAAACATATCTACTGTCCAAGGTGGTCCAGCACCAGTGGACATTGAAACAGAGGTGCACACCTCAAGCCCTACCCAAGCCGTCCGCTCAGAGGCATATTCTTCAGCCTCTGATGCAAGCACAACTGGGGAAACCTCTGATACGGCTAAGTCCTCCCAAAAGGACTTAGACCAAAACATAAGTACTCATTCGCCCCAGAGTACGTCACATCCTCACATACATGATGCCTCTGTGGCTCATGCTACAACTGACCAAACCATAGAACAAGAGAAATTTAACATTTCTCGTAAGGACTGCCTGTAAGAGAAAGAATGGCACGACCTTATTGCACATAGACTCCTTAGCCTGGACAGCAAGGTATCCACACATATTAGGTTCTCGTCATCATCAGACTCTAACTCTGATGATAACAGACCTATCAGAACCATTATAGAGAAATCCTTGAAAAAGGGTCCTCAAGGATTAATGGGAAGTCCTTCCGGAGTCAAAACCAAACCAACTCCGAAAGAAGGCCCCCCTGAACTCGAGGGAAACTTAGAATCATGTGTTAATCCTAAGGTCACCCCCTCTGATTACATCACCAAAGAAGAGTTTGGAATATTTGGTGATAAAATCAGAGAATCTCTGAATGAGATTAAACTTCAACTGGAGAAGACCTCAGAGGCCTCTGCCTCTCACTCTGAAGTTGCAAAGCTCACTTCAGAGGTCTCTAAGCTGCGCACGACCCTTCTCTCTAAGAATGCCAAACTGGATGATCTGGAAAACCTGGTTATCAAGAATGACTCGGTCCTTTCCAGAGAAATTCAGAACTCCAGAACTGAGCTCCTCAAGGCGATTCTACCTCCCTCTACCCCAACTCCAACCTTTGCAGATTTTTCTTAATTCAAAGAGGAAGTCTTGCGGACTTTGGCAGAGGTGATTGCAAAGATCTCTACTTCCTCTACTGTTGTTCCTACCACATCAGAGTTTGTTACAAAGGCTGACCTCAATAACTTCTCCAAGAAAATCACCAACAATATAATGAACATCTCCAGCAAATTTGTCTCAAAGACTGCACAACAGAACAAGACAATAGAAGACCTTCTGAAGAATGTTATATCTTCAGAAGGATCCCTGAAGAGGAAGGCACCAGAGGTCGCATGCGCTAAGGAGGCCAGAAAGAAGGCTCGATATGAAGACTTTCACGACCAAGATGACAAGCCTCAGGGGTCATCAGGCTTTCATAAGGGGGAGAAGACTGGATCACCCAGAACTGCTGAAACTCAGAAAGAGTCCACTCCCTCTGAAAAAGGTCAAGAAGAACCAGAGAGGCACTCAACCTCCGGTGAAAACAATCAGGCCACTCTCAAATCTCCAGTACCGGTCATCTTTCTAGCACCATCCACTTTAGATGCTCCAACAATACCAGTCATAGATGCAATTCCAGAAATAATTGGGGCTCTGGAAGAAGATGAAGACGAACAAATGATAAATTTTTCTACTTCAGAAGATGCATTCTCATCACCAGAAAGACCAACTTATATGATGAGAGATGCTTACGAATCAGAGTCTAAAAAAGCATAATCAGAATCTGAACAAGAAGAAAAATCAGATTCAGGAGAAAAAGAAGAAGCTGCTGAAGAACAAATTGAAGTAGTTGATGTTGAAGAGTATGTATTCAAAAATGCTCAACCACATCATACTTCAAAAGCAACAGAGTCAGAGTTAAGAGAAGCACCAGAGATTGACGGTTACATCTCTGAACCTACAATAGAAGATCCTGCACAAGCAAAGGAACCAGAAACCATGGTTGTCGATGAACAGGCTCCTTCAGAGAATCTTGTTCAGAAGGCAAGCATTGGTTTACCAGCCAAAGTTTTTACTCAACCTCCCACATTCCTAACATCCAATCCCGAAGCCTCGATAGAAGACCACTTATGTTACATCTACTGTGAATTCAATCTGGAAGATACTCTAGTCATTCCTCTGAATCCGAGGATCAGAGAGAACATGCCTGACTATGAGCGAAGATTCATGAGAGATAAAACCACACCAAGAGCAAGAGTCCTCTTTGATGACCCAATCATCAAAATAAACAAAATCTCTGAGAAGACTTTTGCCTTCAACAAAATCATCTATAGGCACTATGTGGTAACTCGCTCTAATCAGAAGATTTACGAGTTCAATGATAATGATCTCGTAAATCTAAATCCATATGATCTACCTCATTTATATGCTTATTGCTCTGCTAGATATGATCATGGAAAAAGAGAGATCAGAATGGGTATGGTTGAAGTCAGACGGACAATGGAGGCTTATGTCAAATTCAGAGCGAAACGTGACTTCCAGATTGCTCTGAACTTGGGAGAAGAAAAGCTACAAGTGACTGAACCTGTGGAATCAATCGATAATCTTGACAAACAGAAGACTGGATCAATCATAGCAAAGCCTCTGGGTTTCATCTTCATAGTAAACCAAGTAAAGAAAATATTTCTAGCTTAAGAAGCTTCGAAGTACTCTGATGAAACCTTGAGAGGAATACAGAAAATGATCCATGTGAAGAAAGAACGGCACAGAGCAGATCTATTGGCGAAACTAGACTTGGAGATTGGCTCGATGATTAACTTCAGAGCGCTTATCATGAAGTTTCATGGAATCTGTTCAAGTGACAGGTGTTAGTTTACTTTCTTTATTTTTGAATGATTACTTTCTCTGTATTGAATTTCCAAATGTTTGAGAAGTAACATTTAAGAGGATGATTTTCTTCTCTATGCTTTCTAGTTTAAATTTTATGTTTTCTGCTACTCTTATTTTTTTTATTTTCAACACTTAGGGGGAGATTGTTAGCCCCAAATATCAATTTGTAGAAGTGTTGAAAATATCCAAGTCCTACTTTAGAGGACTTCCAGAGACAGGCTTCAGAGGAGGTGATTGTCTTTGAAGCACATTCCAGAGATAGGGACTTCTCAGCTGAAGACATCAGAGATGGCTTCATCAGAGCCTCTGAAGACTTCATTAGAGCTCTGAAGATGTTCTCTCTGAAGATCAAGATACATTAAACCTAACAAGATGAAACGTCACTTAGTGATAAGATTAACTTTCTAGAGTAGGTCACTGTTCATGCATACGTCTTTTGTCAGAATAGTATACTTTATGGTCCTATAAATAGGACCGTCACTACATTAACAAAAGTGTGCTTTCTGATATCTTGCATTAAAAGAATCAACTGAATATATCTTGAGAAGATCTTGTTCTTACTGCTTATCTTATTATATGAACTGTGAAATTTGAATCTGCTTTTGATATTAAACTATACTGTTTCCGCTGTTATTACTCTTGTTGTTTATATCATTATTATTGTAAGATTAAATCTGGCTTCCAACACTCTTAACATATTCTCTTCATATTGAGTATTTCTTCATCCTTAACAGATCCTTTTATTCTTACTCTATTTTTTTTGCAACCATTTTTGATTGTCTACAAATGGCAAATGCAATAAACTTTTTCAGTTCAGGATCTCAATCAAAACCTCCCACTCTACTAAGGGAGGAATATCCCCAGTGGAAAATCAGGATGATACACTTTCTTGAAGGTGTGGATCCTGGTTTGGTTGAGTTTCTCAAAATCCCCCGTACATCCCTATGTCTACTATTCCAAGGGTACCTGCAATTGCTACTATCCCTAAAGTCCCTGAATACCAACATCCCAAACCCATTGTTGAGTGGAGTGAATAAGAGAGTGCTCTACATAAACTCGCCAAGAAAGCCAAAAGGCTGCTCATTATGGCCATTCTAAATGACATTTTTCAGTCATTGGACTCTTGTGAAACATCAAAAGATCTGTGGTTAGATCTTGAAAAATAGCTTGAGGGAGGCGCTAAGACTCAAAAGAACAACAGAGCCTTATACATCAATGAATATTTTGCTTTCAAAGCTCTGCCGAATGAATACATTCAGAGCACCTATGACAGATTCAACTCCCTTATCAACAAGTGAAAGAGATATGGAATCCACAAAACTTCTGAAGAAAACAATGTCAGGTTTCTTTAGAGCCTCAATGATGAGTCGTTGCATTTGACTATGTCCATGCAAGCAACTCTAGACCTTGATGTTTGGTCCATATCTGATCTTTTTGGGACTTTTGTAAGCCAAGAGAATCGCATCTCGAATCTAAAAACTCAGGTTGATGGACCTTTGGCGTTAGTTGGAAAAGCCACAGAGGTGCAGGAAAAAGAGAAGAAAGAGAAGACAACAGAGGATAGCTGAAGAAGAAGAAAAAGAAGGTTCTGGTAGCTTAGAGTGAAGAAGATGATGAATCTGAGGTGGAAATGGACATGGCTTCTATGGCAAAGACCCTTGCCCTTATGGCCAGAGAATACAACAGAGGTCTTAAGAAGAAGATTCAACAACAGAGGAAGAGAGGAAAGAGACGACAGAAGAGGATATGGTGAACAGAGGAAGTTTGTGAGAGTAGAGTGCGAGGATCAGAGACAAGAAGAAAGGAGAGGAGATGACAGAACGGGTGCACAGAAGTTTGATGGCAGAGGTGGAAAGCCTGGACATTTTGCAGCTGAGTGAAGATCCAATACCACAAAGAGCAAATCAACCAGAGATGTTGCCTTTTTCAAGAAAAAGGCAGAATACTACACACAGAGGTCACTGATGGTCGAGCAAGAAAACCTCGTGACTGATGAATCCTCTAATGAAGGGGACAATGATGCACTCATCTGTGGTATGGCAGAAGTCAACACCTCTGACAGGGACAGCGAGGTATCCGATTCTGACTCTTCATCTCATGACTCTGAAAACAAGTTTTTTGAACTAAATGAGGAACTCCTTGCTTGCAAAAGCACTTGCACAGAGCATGAGAAAAAGCTATCCTTTTTGAGCGTGAGACTAGACTTCTCACTCAAGATAAGGATAAGCTCTATCTTGAAAAATGTTCACTTGTCTCCGAGCATATTTCAGAAAAGAAATCCTTGAAAGAAAAAGTAGTCTCTATTGATAAAGCATTAAAAGATAAGGTTAAAGAGCTAAGGAACAATGAAAGTGATCGACTGAATGCCATATCTCTTAAGAATTTTTTCCAAAGAGAAAGAGAAGTCCTTCACCAATACTTGCTCGACAGAGATCTACTTATTAGGAAATATCAGGATGCACAAAAGGTGCATGAAAAGGTGAACACCCAAGTTGGCAGAAGATGTATAGGGTTCACTGACATTGACCCATAAACTGGAAACAAAAGAAACAAATCTCTAGCAAACATCTTCTGCCCTGGAAATTTTTTGAAACCAAGACTTCCAAACTTAATTTCCACATTCAAGAGGCGCAGAGCCTCTAAAGGACCACATTTGAAAAATCCTTTGATGATGACTAGTGTATGGTATGAAAACAATAACTTGCCATCATCAACCTCTACAAAAAGGAAATCCATTCCAAAGAAATATCTATCCAAAAAACAGATAGGACTTTTCAGATTTGGTCATCCAGAGACACAAACTCAAATGGCCTTTGTGTGCATGATGACTCCTGAAAAGGAATTGTCCTCTAAGGCACCAGAATTTGTGCCAGCCTTTGTGGAAGAAAAGCGCTTTAAAATATTTTTGGAAAATGACTTAAGGAAAACATATGAGAATCACTTTCTAAATCATCCTGATATAACCTCTGTACTGCATGAAATCTTTGAGCAAGATTTGTTGAAGTGTCTAAGTGTTCCTGAAGTGGTTCCTTGTATTCTTAAAAATCTAAATATTTCTAAGGACAATAATGATGGACAGAGTAATACATGTTTAGAAAATCATGTCTCCATCCACAGAGACTTTCTTGATTCAGACTCTGAATCGGAGTCTGAGTCATCCTCTGTCGATAAAGAGACTAGTTCTGTTGAACAAGAAATAGTTCCTTGTACTCTAGAAGAAAATAAATTATCCTCTGGCATTCTTAATAGAATGATTACTCCCAAAATGAGAACTATAAGTGTACCTATTTGCCCGGGTTTCTGGATATGTGTTTACAAGCTAAGACCTCTCTTGAGCTTCAAAAATTAAACAAGGAAAAGTTTTTGATAACTCAAAAGTCCAAAGCTCCAAAATCTGTAAAACCCTTTCAAGAGAAACTCACTTGGTAACAGAAGGGAAAATGGCCCAAATTTGATAAATTTCATGCTTTTGTGGCAGTGAGTACAAGGAAGGAAAACCCAAGAGGGAGAGTACATCAAGAGAGAATTCCACAAGGAAATTTTGCAAAAACTCAACCCAGATTAGATAAAGATTTCTGTAAAAGGAAACCCAAGTCTAAAAAGGGTTGTTGTAATCAATGCTCTGTACCCTCCTTTGATATTTTTAATGAAAAGTTCAAGAAATGTGCTTCTAAAGGCTCATATTGTAAATGCTTTGATCTTATGCATGCTCTACAACAACATTTCTCCAGACCAACCTGTCTTATTTTTCGCCCCAAATCTAAGAATGCCAAATTCAAGGGTGAGAAAGGACAATTTGGTACCTCTGTAAAAAAGGATAAATCCAAAAGCAAGAGTGCTAATGCAACTCAAAAAGACCCCTAACAAACATGGACCCATTTGGAAATGGGTACCTAAATCTCTTTAATCTGTCCACAAAAGCAGCATGTGCCAATTTGGTACCTTGACTCTGGGTGCTCAAGGCATATGACTGGCGACAGAAGGTTACTCACCCCATATAAAGAAAAACTTGGAGGTGACTCTCTGACCTTTGGAGATAACAAGAAGGGGAAAATAAAAGGCTATGGAGTCATTGATAATGGGGACATCGGTGTCAGCAGAGTGGCTTAAGTGGATGGCCTAAAGCACAATTTACTAATGTCAGCTAACTCTGTGATAATGGACTCGATATGATGTTAAACGTTGTTATTGTTCTCTGTTGAAAGAAGATATAAGCATAGAGCTTCTGCGAACCAAACGAAGAGGTGATTTATACCTCATGGATTTCAAGCCAGCCAACAAGGAAGAAAAGCTTTGTTTGGTATCTAGCAAGAATGAGGAGGCTTGGCTCTGGCATAACAGGTTCTGTCATTTAAATTTCCACACACTCGACAAACTTGTAAAGTTAGATTTGGTAAGTGATCTACCAAGTATAAAGTTTGACAGAGACCTTCTATGCTCTTCTTGTGAAATGGGCAAACTCAAAAAATATTCCCATAAGAGCAAGTCAGACATATCATGCAGTAGGCCTCTCTACATGCTATGTTGGTCCCGAAGGTGCTTAATAAGTTTGTAGAAGGGGGGGGGTTGAATACAAACACAAAAAATTTAAAGTTTAATAAATTGTTTATTGATAAATCAAAATACAATTTACAAGTTTGTTGCGGAATAAGATTAAGTAAAACCTAATCTAAACAAACTTAAGAATCACTAAGATGGTTGCACTAGAAATAGAGAATATGGGATTGGGAGGATATAGAAAACAAGGGTTTCTATATATTAGAAAGATGAAGGCTACACTTCAGATGAAGTTTTGATCTTTCTATTTATACCCTCTGCATTAAATGCATGGCAGGGTGCTTTACACGTGTCCTTCATTGATTGGCTGCATTGATCTGACTTTGGGAGACATGCTTTCGGCTGTATCATGAATAGTGTAGTTGACAGAGTTGTTGTACGAATTATGGCATAGGTATGTCCGTTCTGACACATCGATCGCTGAATATATCTTCCGTCAGAGATACAAAGAAGTTCAGCTATCGCTGAAGCTTTTCCTCATGTTTCTTCGCGTGGGTAGATTCGTCTTTACTTCACTGATATCCACATCAGGTCATGAGTTGACTTGTCTTTGTTCAACAGCTTTTTCTTCGATTCAACGGTGAACATATTTTGTCGCGAAACTTGTCTTCAGAAATTACGTTAACTGTTTACATGAGAAACTATCAGTGATACTGAACATACTCAGTATTTGATCGCTCATAGTGAAACACTAATACATATAAATGTTTACAAGAAAGATCATCAGTGATAACTGAACAGACTCAGTATCATCGCTGATGATGAAACAATAATACATAATATTGAACGTAATTTTCACTAAGTATAGAGAAGGGTCTGTTAGGACATAAATTGTCCAAGTTAGAAAATTTTGTAAAGGGGTTTATAATTAATATTTGTATTTGGGCTTTAATTGTAAATGGGCATTAAATTGTAATTGGGCTTGGGCTTTAGGTTAGAACAAGGGAGTTGGGGAAGTATAAGTAGTTATATGTTTAGGGTTTTAGAAATCTAAGTCATTATTCATAATGTAGCCGTTTTAAGAGATCGTGACTTCTAGAGAGAGAAACCCTTTCTCTCACTAGGTTTGTGTTCTTAGGGTACATTCAATGTGAATAAAATGTATTCTTTCCCAATCTCATCTTGTTTATCTTATTTGATCATGAGTTGTTGAATCTGGGATCTACACGTCGTATCAAAGCCGGATCAAAGAAATTTTTTCTTTGATTCGATCAATTTTCAACAGTTCGTGATCTACAGCCGATTTTTGATGATTATGTGTTTTAGTGATTTGTTTATTTGATTTGTTGAGGTTGGAGTTAATCGGTGAGTTTAATTGCATAAATCGATTCAATCTTACTTGATAAATTTTTTGGAATCGATTATAATTCTTGATTTCATTAATTTTGGAGTAATCGGTGAGTTTATTGTTGTGATTTATTATTTCGGTCGGCGAATGATTATCAATGGAGGGTGAAATTAATTTGTTTAGCGACTTCTTACATGATGATCGGTGGAATCAAATTATTAAACGGTGGCTGTGGTTTTCAATAAGATCGGCGGTTGCTACTTCAAATTGAAATTGGTGGTATCTAAATATATGATCGACAAAGAGAAGTTGATGATTCGAATTTCTTTCGTAATCTCTAATGTGATTGGATGCTAAATCCCATAGTGGATTGGTGGAATGTTTTACATTGTTACCAAAGGTTGTGTTTTACAATGGGAACGGCGGCCATGGGTGTTTTCAATTGAGTTTAAATATTCATTGCAATTTTGTTGATGGTCGGTCGACTGCAGGTTTTCATGTCCGGCGGCTGTGGATTTACAATTGTCTGGGTGATGAGGCTCGGTATCTGGGTTTGTAGATTGTTATACGGATGTTGGGCTTAATAGTTGACATCAAGCTTTTTATTGGGCCGAATGCCAACATATTTGTTTGGGCAGTATACATTTAAATGTTGGGTTTAACCATATACATCCGATTTTGGGCTTAACCGTATACATCAAATTTTGAGCTTAAGTGTCAAATTTTATTTGGCAAGTGATAATGTCGTCCGAATTTTTGGAGATTGATACCGGATTTTAATCTTGCAATTATCGAGAACTGACTATTGATCCATTTATATTTCGGATTTTATTTTTGCGCTTTGACCGTCTGATCTGTGATACAGAAACTTCAAAGAATATTTTGTATCTGTTCCAGGATTTTCTCGTTCGTTTTTTTTTCTCGACAGTTGCTGAACAGTTGATTGCTTCTTCTAACCCTTACCGAGTAGTGTTTGATACAAGATGCTTCTCCTACGAGCTGATTAGTACAAGTTCTTGAGCTGAACTCCTATTCAACTCGCGGTTCAAGGACAAATTCGTTGTTATAAACTGAAGATGCACAGTGGTTGTCACGCAAAACTCACACATTTCTTTCTTGTGGGCGTAACGAATGTGTTTAGTTTCTAGAGAAAAAAGTTGTCTTTAGTGCACTCAGTCGAGGTTATTGCGCACATCGAATCTGGTTTTTAAAGTTGAAACTTTGAAGGATAAGAGCTTCATTCAAGGGGGAGCCTGAGCAATCTTGAAGATGCGCAACACTGAAGTTTTTCAAAGAAATCAAGGGGGAGAAGAGCTGGCGCTTCAAATACGATGATTCCTTTACAAAACTTTAGGGGGGAGATTATTAGGACATAAATTGTCCAAGTTAGAAAGTTTTGTAAAGGGGTTTATAATTTATTTTGTATTTGGGCTTTAATTGTAAATGGGCTTTAAATTGTAATTAGGCTTGGGCTTTAGGTTAGAACAAGGGAGTTGGGGAAGTATAAATAGTTATATGTTTAGGGTTTTAGAAATCTAAGTCATTATTCATAAGGTAGCCATTTTGAGAAATCGTGACTTCTAGAAAGAGAAACCCTTTCTCTCTCTAGGTTTGTGTTCTTAGGTTACATTCAATGTGAATAAAATGTATTCTCTCCCAATCTCATCTTGTTTAGCTTATTTGATCATGAGTTGTTGAATCTGGGATCTACAGGGTCTTTATCAAATCACTGAGAGAGTATGGATCAACAATCTCCCCCTATTTGATAATGACTCATAACATATACGTTCCAATTACTATTTTGAGGGATCTTTTACAGTACTGATAAGTTTAAGTACTTCACTGGATTTTTATTAATTCAAGGAAAGAATTACAAAAGAGATGAAAATATAAAGTACAAGTGAAGAACTAACTACTGTAAGGCTAACTAATAGATTACAAGAATTAATAGACTAATCTATCAGTTATCTAGATAAGACTTTGGAACATTGATCATATAGTCAGGTATTTCTTCTCCTCTTTGCCTTTGATCTGATGATTCTTGACGAATGATTGTCTTGATCGAATCAGTTGATGGAGACAAGTCGCACCATAGACACAAAAGATCTTTGAGATGATTCAGGATCATCAAGTACTTGCCCTTCATCATCTCTGAAGAAGATTCCGTCAGGATCATCAAGTACTTGCCCGGGAATAAATGGTCCACCAGGAGGTATTGAGAGATCCAGAACTAAGAGATTTGGAGGAGGCCCGAACACTGCTTCTCTTGAGAACTTAATGGAGTTTTCGTTTTTGATTGCAATGACATTCTCAGATGAGGAAGAAGCAGGCTTTATTTTGATTTGCCTTGGCTTAGGAGGAAGAGAAAGATGGCACTTTTAGGACTGCAGTGACTCTGTTGATGAGGGCGTCTAGGATGCCTTCGACATAGCCTCCGCAGGTTGACTTTGATTTCTTCAGCGCATCCTTGAACTCTAGCCATTCCATGTCGCCAAAGGTTTCCAGTTTTGAGACGAACATTGCCTTTGAAATTCCATTCTCTTTGGTTATCTCCATTGTCACTGAAGTTCGGCCCTTCTTCTTTCTTCTAGAGATGACAAAGGCTGTTATTTTCATTGGGTCGGAGCGATGGTCCACTTTTTGCATACACCATTCGACTGCTTCATCGCTGACCTCTTGTTCTCTTGAGCGCTCCTCTTCAATTTCTTTTAGCAGTGCAGCTTGAACTTCCACTGGATTTTTCTTTAACTTTTTATCTCTGACCTGAGAAGATTGAACCTTAAGAGCAAAAGTTACATCTTGTTGACATTCAGCAATCAACTTCTCAGCTCTAATGGATTCTTCTATCTCAGCTTCAGTTAGGAAGTCAATTTCTTTGGACGTATATTGAAGAGGAATTTTCAGTCGTTGACTTTATAGATGAGAGATCATCTTTGTTTTTTTATTCAGTTCTTGTTGGGAACTGAAGAAAATCTCAAGTATGGTTAATGCTTCTAGTTCAGAATTACTACTGCTAGAAGACTTCAAAGTTAATACTGCTGAGTATTACTACTGCTAGTAGAATTAATACTGCTAGTCAAAGTTAGTGCTGCTTGAACAAAGTTAGTACTGCTTAGCTAGTTAGTACTTCTAGAAGTTAGTGCTGCTTAGTAGTTAATGCTGCCAAGACTCAGTTAATGCTGCTTATAAGATAATGTGAAGATAATGATGAAGAGATCGTGGTTAAAGATAAACAAGGATATTCTGAAGATATTCATGGAAGATATACTGAAGATATTCTATTTATTTGTAATTATCTTTTTGTTCAGTATATGTATAGTTTTGACAAAATAGTTTAGTTACAGATTGACAGATTTTAATTCTAAGTTTTTGTTCTAGAGAGAATCAACCTCAAGGCATAGTTCCTAATTCCAGAGAAGTAGAATTCGTCTTGAAAGAGTTTGTTCTTCAAGATTGAGGTTGAGTGTGTAATCTTGTGATTTTAATACAAGTTTGCAAAGTGTTTATCATATACTGTTTGTTTACTGTTTCATTGAATATCAAAGTGTTATTCCGCAACTTGTTTGATATTGTTTCTGAGACTTTATTCTTGTTGAGAATTCGATCCTGACAAGTGGTATCAGAGCTATGAGCTGGTCTAGAGGGCCTTCCTGGGTGGAGCAAGGCTTCTTCTTCTTAATCTTGTTCATCAATCTCACTGAATGAGATTGGGATTATTTGTTCTTGTTATTCCCAATTTATCAAGTTCTAACCGTAACAAACAATCAAGATGAGAAAGTCATATACATTGATCGTAATCACAAGTTACAAATCTCACTTTCTCTCTCTACTTTCTCTCACTAGGATGATGTTCTAATAATGCTCTTCTCTAATATGCTCATGACTTAATCCACATCTGAATTATGTTTACAGATTACAAAGACAAATGCTATTTATACCTACAACACTTATAAGGAAACTAAAAGCAAAATACAATACATTGACTTTGACTTTGATAAGAGTTGACTTTCTCAGCTTTGACTTTCTTGAACTTTGACCTTCAGTCTTCTTGATCTTGTATCCAATATATTTATGCTCTAACAATCTCCCCTTTGGAGTCAAGATCACTGTTGAAAGATTTAGCAATTCAGTCTTCACTTTTAAGCTCTGTCAGTACAATCTCCCCTTTTTCTTTAATGGTATTCTTTCCAAAACTGTCTTCAAACGATTAACAATCTCCCCAAAACTTTCACAAAATACTTTCAGACTCTGGAAAGAAATTATCTTCAGAATCATCTCGGATTGCTTTAGCAAATAATCTTCAAAGAAAATTTTCTCAAAAATCAGCATATCTTCAGAAATTCTTTGATCTTCTTCAAATCTTTACTTTGAATCTTCTGTCTTGGACATTTCTGAAAATCATCTCTCAAAACTCTATCATTTCTTGATACCATCTCCCCCTTTTTGATGATTTAAGCATCTATATCATCAAAACTTTTCTTCCAAGAAATGTCTTTGACCATTCTGATCTGTCAAACTGAGCCTCTGATTCTGTGATCCATAACCAAGTATTCATCTAGATCTTTGCAAATCCAGACAAAATAGAAATGTGTGACACCTGAATCAACAAATGAATCAGTTAAAATGCCTGTCAGTAACACAAAGTCACTGTGTGTAACGAATACACAATATAAAGGAGCTTTTTGATGTTCACTCCCCCAGGGCTTCCATCCAATCATCGAGACACCACAAAGGCAATTTCTATGAATGTTTTGACAATGAAACAAATTCTTTGTGTGTTCGTGCATGTGTAGAAAGAATTAAGCACGAATAATTGCTTTTATAAAGACTCAACATAGTGTAAACCACTGAGACAACAGTTAGTTCAACACATACTCTAAGTGCATGATTGAAGTGCGAAGGTGGGGCAGACTTCCTTCTTTTTCAATATCCAGATTTTCCAAATGAAAATCAGATAGATTATGTGCTGCGTCCCCTTGAAAATGTGAAACATTTTCTTTTTGAGAAGAAAATGAGTGGTTGGTGGGGTATTAAGCAAGAGTTGGCATGGGCTATTTGCCTGTTTCAATAATGTTCACGAAGAATTGTGAAACATTAGTAATGTGGCTGCCCGACTCAGAAAGTAGTTGGTGCAGAGTTTGATATTCTTTTACTCTGATCACACACCCTCTTTCTTTTAATCATTATGCTCACTTCTAACCAATCTCTCATTTCCATTTTACCTCGTCACACCCACATTCATTTCTTTATAGACTCCTCATACTCAATCACTAAGGATTAACTTCTTGGGTATAAATCACTAGTTAACGTGATTTCATAGAAGTTCATGTAAGTCCTAGCACAAAGAACCCATATAATCCTATGAAAGCATAATGTTGCTCAAATGGTTTAATTTTATTAGTTAAAGCTCATATACAAATGTCAGATATGAATATGCTCAGAGATATAATCATGGAAATATGAGCATTTGTTAAACATTGAAGTATTTTCAAACAAGTATATTGAATGAATGAACATGAATGCAAAAGGCTTGTTTGAAAATCTGACATTGTATGAAAAATGATCAGAAATGAATGATATAACAATCAAAGCTTAAGGTCAAGAATAATGGATATTGTCTATACGAAACAAAAATATAGACATTCTTGAAATGACGTTTCGAAATGAAATATTGCTCAAAATTATTTAAAGTACAAGCGGGGTGTCTTACCATCTAAAAAATTGTTTCAATTTAGAGACATGGTAAGAACAATTTGATCAAAAATTAAACCGATGTGTGTGAATACTTGAAAGTATGTAGAAAAGACAATACGCAAGTATTTATCTTTGGAAACACACGGTTTATTTATCAATTAAGCACAAAAATAAAATGAAAACATTTAAGATCACACTTCCAAATTATAAAATCTGTTTAAGAATCGGGAAGTGGTTTGAACATTTCAGAACATGTTTTCTATATCTGAAAGTTATCCTTCTTTCAGATATATTTGAGATTAAGATAAGAAATTTACCTTGTCGCGCAATCTTAAATCTCATGAAGTCAAGCTGAAGTCATTAAGATATGATCTTGATAGCTTCTCTCATCCTGGAAAAATCTCAAAGTCTAGTCAAAGCAACTTTATTCACAAATTTATTCAAATGTAAAAGACATAAAGCAGTAAAACAATTAAAGTACGAGTTCTGATTTGAAATAATCAGAAATCATAATTCTTTACTCCCGCAGAAAATATGAATCTGAAATTTGTAGTGATAAAGCACATGATAGAGATCTACAACTCCCTTTGAAATGTAGTTCATCATATCTTTCGAATACATATTTCCAGAAAAATTTATGTACTCCCCATTGAAGGTTGATTTCCTCTTCTGAGTATCTGAGTACACTCTCTTATCAGCCCGGGAGTAGCATTTATTTTTCATCATTGAAGAGCGAGTCCTAAACTGTTGTGTTTAGACGTCAAACGCCAATGAAGTACAGGTTCTAAGTTGATGTGCTTAGAAGCCTTGGTTCTCTTACTCCCCCTTGACTGTAGGTGCCTGCAACACAAATTCATTTTTCAGTTTTGGTACCCACTGGTATTTCGGTCCATGTATGTTAGTTATAGTTCTTATGGGAGTAACTGAATAAGAACCATACCAGAAATGATCACTCGTTTTATGAACAAAATCATAAGTACGACAATAAGAACAATACCTCTTTTTAGATAACTTGATCAATTGATCTCTCGAATAAGCAAGATCAGCTTTACCTTTTAGCACTTTGTTCTTCTTGACTGTTGATGCATGTATACATGATTTGTTAATTGTCTTCTCTTCCTTCTTTCCTTTTTTTCTTTCTTCTTCTCGTAATTCTTCTTATCTTCAACTGGTTTTACTCTCCATACCATCTTTTCTTCTTCATATCTTCTTCTTCTCCTTCTGCTTTGTGTATTTGAACCATCTACATTTTGATCATAGAAAATGTTAGTAGTACGAATCTGATCAAATGAATTAACTGACCTTCTTGAAGAAACAGTTTTCAAATGTGAGCATGAGGCTGAGTTGTTAGAACCAACTAAACTATTTCTAGGTGTGTGGATTTTTGACTCTGGAGTCGTTTGCTCAGTCACCACCACCTTGGAAACAATATTTTCAAGCTCTTTAACCTTTGACGAAAGTAGGTCAATCTCTCTCTATGACAAGTAGGTCAATATCTCTCTTAAACTCAGACTTCACTTTCTGATCTTTCAATGCACTTTCAGATAGCTCAGATAGCTTTGTAGTCAGCTTCTTTATCTCTTTCTCAAATATAATTCTTTCTTCTTCAAAGTCTTTTTCAGCATTCTTTTGTCCATCTGATATCTTTTTAAAGAATCCAACATTCTTCTGTTCTATGGTCTTTCTTTCCTTTGCAAACTTTTCTCTTTCCAGAATAATTACTTTCTCAAACTCAGAAATCTGTTGAGAAAGCTTTAAACATTTCAGCTCAACTGTCTTCTTTTCGTCAGCACATTTTCTGGAAAACTCGGAGAATTTCTTAGCAAACTCTTTCTTTTCTTTCTCAAAAACTGATCTTTCTTCAACAATTTGCAGTTCTAATTCAAAGATCTTCCTTTCATTAGAACACCTAGTTTGCTGAAACTTGACAATGTGATCTACTAATTCAGAAATCTTGTTCTTTAACTCAGTGTTTTCAGCTTCCAAAAACAAGACCTTTTCTTCATTAAGCCCAGAAGTCTGTTTCAGAAGATCTTCATTAATAGTCTTTAAAGCACTAACTTCTTCTCTCAGTATCTTCCTTTCATCATTGTATTTCTTTGATCTCTTTGAGTAGTAGTCAACTAAGGAAGCAAGATTTTTGTTCTCTAATCTGAGCTTTTCAATCTTCTTTTCATCATCATCAGAAAAATATCACATCTTGAATTGTCTGTTTCAAAAAGAACTTGAACTTGATTGTTAATCCAAATGAAATCTCAAAAATACAGAAAAACTTGAAATAAAAATTTAGATTTTTTGATCACAAAAAGAACTATATCCCCCTCCGCAGACTTAGCACGGGGGTCCCACTAAGTAAGGAAACTCGCAAATCACTAAAGAAGCTAAAACTCGCAGGCGCTGAAACTCGCAGATCACTATTCACAGTGAAACTCGCAAACTGAGGCGTGCGAGTTTGTGAAACTCGCAAGCAAAGACTTGCGTGTTCTGATAAACTCGCAGATAGCTGAAACTTGCTAGACGTTAAAACTCGCAAGTGACTGTTCACTATAAAACTCGCTAACAATGACGTGCGCTTTCCCTAAACTCGCTAAGCACTACTAGCGCGTTCTGATCAAACTCGCTAACCACTGTTCACTTATAAACTCGCAGGCTGAGACGTGCATGTTTGAGAAACTCGCAAGATACTACTAGCGCGTTTTGAACAAACTCGCTAGACAAGGTTAGCACGTTTCAACACTTAGAAAATTTTCCCAATCTTCAAACTCGCAGATTTCGATCTGCGCGTTTCTATAACTCGCAGATAACCCTCTGCGCGTTTTGGCCAAAAATGGAATACTTCAGCTTGCGCGTTCTATCGATGAACTTGCGCGTTTCACAGATCTAGAACATTCTTCAGATTCCTTGCGTGTTCTTCATCTGATTCACCAAAAATTCAATCTAAACTTTGAATTTCACCACCAACCTTGAGAATTTACTCACCTAATCATCGAAAACTCATTACTAACAACTAAATTCGATCTACAACACAAAAAATATACAAATTGATTCGAATACAGTGCGTTGAACTCGTGAAACAAAAACTCAACAAAATCCACAAATTTAAGAAAATTACGGTGCAATTATGAAATTAAACCATACAGACTCGATCTAATTCACTCAACAATCATAACCTGATCAATTTCAACACCTAATTCACACAAAAACTCAGAATATGATTCTTCGGCTCAAGAACACAGTTTCGAACATTTTCTTGATTTGATTTCGATTTGGATCTGCTCTGATACCAATTGTTATTCCCAATTTATCAATTTCTAACCATAACAAACAATCAAGATGAGAAATTCATATGCATTGATCGTAATCACAATTTATAAATCTCAAACAATTACAAATCTCACTTTCTCTCTCTACTTTCTCTCACTAGGATGATGTTCTAATAATGCTCTTCTCTAATATGCTCGTGACTTACTCCACATCTGAATTCTGTTTACAGATTACAAAGACAAATGCTATTTATACCTACAACACTTACAAGGAAACTAAAAGCAAAATACAATACATTGACTTTGACTTTTATTACAAAAGAACTTTGACTTTGATAAGAGTTGACTTTCTCAGCTTTGACTTTCTTGAACATTGACCTTCAGTCTTCTTGATCTTGTATCCAATATATTTATGCTCTAACAGTTTTCAGCTGTAGAAGCTGGGATTGTTGATAAATCAAAATACAATTTACAAGTTTGTTGTGGAATAAGATTAAGTAAAACCTAATCTAAACAAACTTAAGAATCACTAAGATGGTTGCACTAGATAGAGAGAATATGGGATTGGGAGGATATAGAAAAAAAAGGTTTCTATATATTAGAAAGGTGAAGGCTACGCTTCAGATGAAGTGTTGATATTTCTATTTATACCATGTGCATTAAATGCATGGCAGAGTGCTTTACACGTGTCCTTCATTGATTCGCTGCATGGATCTTACTTTGGGAGACATGCTTTCGGATGTATCATGAATAGTGTAGTTGACAGAGTTGTTGTACGAATTGTGGAAGAGGTATGTCCGTTCTGACACATGGTACTGGGTGTGCAAGGGAAAGACAAAAGAGACTTGAGGCATAAGCTAAGTGATCATCGATCGCTGAATATCTCTTCCTTAAAAAATACAGAGAAGTTCATCTATCGCTGAAGCTTTTCTACATGTTTCTTCGCGTGTGTAGATTCGTATTTGCTTCACTGATATCCGCATCAGGTCATGAGTAGACTTGTCTTTGTTCAACAACTTTATCTTCGATTCAGCGGTGAACATCTTTTGTCACGAAACTTGTCTTCAGGGATTACGTTAACTGTTTACATGAGAAACTATCAGCGATACTCAACATACTCAGTATTTTACCGCTGATAGTGTAACACTAATACATATAAATGTTTACAAGAAAGATAATAAGTGATAACTGAACAGACTCAGTATAATCGCTGATGATGAAACACTAATACATAATATTGAACGTAATTTTCACTAAGTATAGAAAAGGGTCTTTATCAAATCACTGTGAGAGTATGGATCAACAATCTCCCTCTATTTGATAATGACAAAGTAACTAAAGAAAATTACTTTTAAGTCAAAATGAGGAATAATCAATACTCATAACATACACGTCCCAATTACTATTTTGAGGGATCTTTTTACAGTACTGATAAGGTTAAGTACTTCACTGAATTTTCATTAATTCAAGGAAAGAATTACAAAAGAGATGAAAATATAAAGTACAAGTGAATAACTAACTACTGTAAGGCTAACTAATAGATTACAAGAATTAATAGACTAATCTTTGAGCTATCTAGATAAGACTTTGGAACATTGATCATATAGTCAGGTATTTCTTATCCTCTTTGCCTTCGATCTATTGATTCTTGACGAATGATTGTCTTGATCAAATCAGCTGATGGAGAGAAGTCACACCATAGACACAAAAGATCTTTGAAATCTGAGTACCCCTTCATCATCTCTGAAGAAGATTCCATGAGGGTCATCAAGTACTTGACCGGAAATAAATGGCCCACTAGGAGGTATAGAGAGATCAAGAACTGAGAGATCTGGAAGAGGCCCAAACACTGCTTCTCTTGAGAACTTAATGGAGGTGTCGTTTTTTATTGCAACGACATTCTCAGATGAGGAAGAAGCAGGCTTTCTTTTGATTTGCCTTGGCTTAGGAGGAAGAGAGGATGACACTTTTAGGACTGAAGTGACTCTGTTGGGATTATTTGTAGTTCGATTCCCTTAAGCAGGGGAGAGAACTGTCTGGACAAGAAGTGAAAAAAGTAGTTAGTGTATTTTATGAGGAAGAAGAGAGATAAAGGCTTAGAAAGAGACAGGGGTGTGGTAGGTATATAAAGAGATAGGAATGATGGAAAAGCATACCTGAAAAGGATTATCCGCCTCAGATTGTGAGACAATGTTCAGGTTTCCCGTGGCAGCTATACCCTTCTGCTTGCCTTGGGAAGGAGCACCTGAAGTTGTTTCACTTCTCCCCCCTGCTTCTTTTGTGACAACTTCTTTCGATGCTGTCGCTGAAGAGACATTTACAGCTGAGAACCACAGAGATTGGTTCTCTTCATCGTCGTCATCGTCATCATCATCAGCTTGTTGATCCTTTTCTTGATCATGAAGATCAAGATCTTCATCATCTCCCTCGTCCTCCTCCTCTTCTTCTTTTACATTTAGGATTTGAGCAAGTGAAGAAGATGGAGGGGCTTGATCAGCAACCTTCTACCCCTCAACATGAGAGGGAGGTTCTTCCGCCTGGACCTCAGCAGCAGCTTGCTCAACGTTTTCTTCTTCAAGGACTTTCTCCCCCTCTTTGTCATTATCACTAGAGGGGATTTCAGAAGCCTGAGAAACAACTTTAGTAGTGGACAGGGAACGGAATTCAGCCTCCAGACGTTCCAAGCGGCCTTCGATTACAGGAATGTCTGAAGTATGAATGAATTCAACTACTACATTCCGAGATGTACGGTCATTCTCTGTGAAAGAAGGTGTGGGCGTTGGAGCTGGTTCATTCAGCTTGGCGAGTACTGTTTGTAGAATGGAGGTGTAGGACTCAATCTTGTTGGACAGGTCCCGAACATCATTACTGAGGGTGCCGAATCGTCCCTGAATGAGTTGGACTTGTTGATGAGTTCCAAGAAGTTCTTCCTTAATATTGACAATGTCTTCCTGAACAGTTGTGATAGAAGAATCAACTTTTGAGGAAGAGGCAGCAGTCAACTTTTTCAGCTCTTCACCAGCTTGATTCACAGCGTTAGTGGATTCGTTTACAGAGGTGGTGAGAGATTCCAGCTTTTCAGCAAGGTTGTTGACATTAGCGTCAACAGTTGCCAAATTAGGACCTGCAAGTAAAGTTAGTGGATGAGCATAGCATTGCTCAGGCTTATATGGAGAGATGGGAGTTGTGTATAGGGTTTTAGGAGTACCTGAATTATCAAACATGTTGAAGAAGTGCAAATCTCCTTCAAAATTTTGATTATCAGGTCCTATGGGTGCAACTTGAGGTTGTTGTGAAAGAGATGGAGGGTTAGACACCAAAGAAATAGTAGGAGGAGTAATAGGGATAGAAGAATTTGGGAGTTTGGAAATTACCTCAATTTATTGTTGGGGAGGAACTGAGGAGATGGGGGTCGTCACTGGTGTAGTGACAGTGATTGTTATCACTGGCACGGTTGATGTGGTAGTTGCAGATGTAGTGGAGGAGATAGCCACAAATTTATCTAAAGTAGTTTGTTGAGAAATTACTTCAGGACTAGAACCCAAAGGGATGGTCTCATTGGTCTTCTTAGAGGGACCAGAAAGAGTAGTTGATGGTCGTTTTGAAGCGGTGGTAGCGATAGGGATAGCAGGAAAAGGAACCCCCTGCGTGGCCGCTGAAGACAAAGAATGTAGAGAGAGGCGAGAGCGAAGTGTTGAAAGACTTATCTTATTGGCGATCGACTTGATCTTGAGCGTTCGCTGACCCACCTTTGAAAAAGTACCATCTTGAGAAGTTGGGTACCTTTCAGCGTAGAGGAAGTGGAGGTATGCGCAGATAAACCACACGTATGGGATCTTGGGATCCCTCTCCGTCTTCTATATCTTTGACTTTAGATCGTCAAAGATAGCGCCAACGTAGTCAAAGTGCTTACCTGCGATGACCGAGTAGCCCATCTGGAGATGAACCTTGCTCGCTTGATCTAGGGAGCCTATCTTCCCACTCATACATCGAATTATGTGGGAGAATATGTAGTTGAGTTGGGAAGGCATGTTCGCCTTTTGAATCTTGGTCAGTCGTTTGTTGAGAATCGTGGAGCGAGGCTTGTTGTCCCAACAATATTCCATGTCATCCAAGAATTGGATGAGCTCAGCGTCAGTGGGGAGTGCGTCGAATCCATCTTTGGTCTTCTCGGGGAATCGCAAAGCATTGCGCAGACCATAAGCAGTAAGAAGGCCCGAACCCAAATAAGTGGTGAAGGAAATGGAAGGGACCACTTCACCCTTTTTGTTGGTGATTGTGGTCTCATCAGATGTGAACCAAAACTGTTGCAAAAGTGCTTTGGAAGGTTTTGGGTCCACAGTGAGAGCGTAAGAAAGGCAAGACTTCTTCAGAAGTCCAACCTGGCAAGATGGTTGTTCTTTGGGACCTCCGATTCATTGATGGTGAACTTGACGTTCTTTGAAGCCATGAGAGTTGCTTGGGCCATTTCTGAATATAGGAAGAAGTAGATTGTAGGGAAAAATTTAGAGTCTAAAAACAATTAAATTTTTACCAGTTTCTGTATTTAGAAAGAAACCAAAAAAAATTGTTTATAGAGTAAAATAGTGTTCTTTGTGAAGAAGAAAGAACATGTAGAAAAACCAAAAGTTTTGAGAGTAGATAAAATCAAAAGAAATGATTTTAGTGTTTGAGAAATATTTTAAAATCCATGATAAAGAAACAAGTAGGATTTTAAGAATGTATTGAAGATGAGATGAATAAAAACCTGTTGATCTTGAAAAGATAAAGATTCTAAGACTTGAATGGTTTTTGTTTGCTTGATTGCCTTGAGAGAGTTTTTCTTGCTTAGAAAGTTTCAGTAAGCGTAAAAAGATAAGAATGGAAAAAGCATTCTTTTTATATGAGGAACGAGAGAGAATGAGGCGGGAAAACAAATGCTCATCATGACATGGACACGTCTTACGAAGTTGATTGGATAGAAGGGCAACGGACGAACGTGTAAAAGAAAAAGGCATGTCATGGATTGTCGATTCAAATGAAGTCATAGGAGAGAAAAAAATGTTTCATTTGTCTTTTTTGAAAGTATCTCTGAAACAATTAGAGATAGGTTTTTCTTTTTGAAAGTCTCTGATAAAAATTCAGAGATAGTTTTTCTTTTCAAAGGATCACTGATGAGAAATATAAGTGATAAAAGTTATTTATCAAAAAGCTTTTAATCATTTGATGAAAAGCAGTGATTAAAGATTTGATTTTAAAAAATGTCTTACTGAATAAAATATTCAGTGATAGAGAGAGAACATACTTGAGAGTCAGAAATATTTGTTCAGAGACTAAGTGATGAAGGGGAACTCAGTATTACTGACATAATGCATGAAAGATGAGGAGTCACTCTTCAAGATTCAGCATTCCAAGCTCACTGATGAGAAAGTTAAATCTTGTCTCATCAAGAGGTTTGGTGAAAAGATCAGCGAGTTGATAGTCAGTGGGGATAAAGTGGAGTTCAATATCACTATTCATCACATGATCTCTGATAAAGTGATATCTGATCTCTATGTGTTTTGTATTTGAATGTAGCACTGGATTATTTGCTATAGCGATAGCACTAGTGCTGTCGCAATAGATTGTAATCTTTGATAGCTGAAGGTCATAGTCTAATAGTTGATTTCTCATCCATAAGACTTGAGCACAAAAACTTCCAGTGGCTACGTATTCAGGTTCAGCTGTGGAAGTGGACACTGAATTTTTCTTTTTACTTGTCCAACTTACCAGCTTTCCTCCTACAAGTTGACATCCACCAGTGGTGCTATTTCTATCAAGTTTACAACCTGCAAAATCACTATCTGAATATCCAATTAGATCGATCCCTGAGTCTTTGGGATACCAAAGACCGAGGTTAGGAGTTCCTTTCAGATATCTGAAGATTCGCTTGACATCGATCAGATGGGATTCATTGGGTTTAGATTGATAGCGTGCACACAGACATGTAGAGTACATGATGTCAGGTCGACTCGCTGTAAGATATAGCAGGGAGCCTATCATTCCTCTTTAGGTAATGACATTAACAGGTTTTTCAGCTGGATCCTTGTTTAATGTGAGAGGAGGTGCCATAGGAATTTTCATCGCTAAAGTTTGAGTTAGATCAAACTTCTTCAACATATCTTTAACATACTTACCTTGGTTGATAAAAGTACCTTTTTCAGTTTGTTTAATTTGAAGACTTAGAAAGTAAGTTAGCTCACCCATCATACTCATTTTGTATTCTTTCTTCATTCTTTCAGGGAAACGAGTACACAGAGATGGGTTAGTAGAACCAAATATTATGTCATCGACATATATTTGAGCAAAGATAATATGATCTTTTATCTTTCTAAAAAACAAGGTATTATCAATTTTACCACGTTCAAAATTTTCAGAGATAAGAAAAGATGAGAGAGTGTCATACCAAGCACGAGGAGCTTGTTTTAGACCATAGAGAGCCTTATCCAACTTATATACATAATTTGCATGCCTAGGGTCATAGAACCCTGGGGGTTATTCTACATAGACTTCTTCATTTAACTTTCCATTTAGGAACGCTGATTTTACATCCATCTGATATACAATGAAGTCTTTCTAAACTTCATAAGCTAAGAAGAGTCGAATTACTTTGAGCCTAGCCACAGGGGAAAAGGTTTCATCATAGTCTATGCCTTCCTCTTGCTTGTATCCTTGAGCAACAAGTCTAGCCTTGTTGCGGGTTACAGTTCCATGTTCATCTAACTTGTTTCTAAACACCCATTTGGTGCCTATTAGAGTTTTATCAGATGGTCTAGGAACGAGATTCCAAACTTTGTTTCGAGTAAACTCAGTCAGCTCTTCTTGCATAGCGCTGACCCAGTTTGGATCTTTGAGGGCATCATCAATCTTCTTTGGCTCTATTAAAGAAATAAAGTTGACAAAGAGACATATATTACCTGAACTTCGTCGAGTCTGAATACCTGAATCGGGATCACCAAGAATTTGATATATGGGGTGATCTTTTGTCTATCGCTGAGCAAGAGCATGATCGCTTACTTTAGGGATTGGATCAGCAATAGGAATGTTTCCTGATGAAGAAGCTTGAGGTTCATCAGCAATTAACTGTTGAGTGTTAGACAGACCATTGTTTTCTGAGAGGTTTTCAGACGAAGGAAGATCTGATGGAAGGAGTGTGTTTAGAGGCTCAGCTGAAACCCATGAGGTGGATTTAGCATTAGGTAGGATGATGGTTGGATCATTATCAGCAGCTGGATGATTTTTGTACTGATGGTTTGAGAAGAAAGGTTATGTTTCTCTGTAATGTGAAAACATCCAAGCATTTAGTTCTTCATTTTCAGCGATGGGTTCAGAGTTCACTGAACGGGTTTCGTCAAAGGTGACATGAATTGTTTCTTCTACAGTTTGTCTTCTCTTGTTGAAAACTCTGTAGGCTTTGGAGATGGAAGAATATCCAAGAAATATTCCATCATCAGCTTTTGGATCGAACTTTCCAATAGAATCTTTGTTGTTTAGGATGAAGCACTGACAACCAAAGATATGAAGAAAACTGATAGAGGGTCTTCTTCCATGAATTAGTTCATAAGTTATCTTTCCAAATCGCTTTACTGTCAGCGATCTATTTTGAATGAAGCATGCAGTGTTAACAGCTTCAACCCAAAATTCAGTAGGGAGGTGAGAATCGCTAAGCGTTGATCTGGCAGCTTCAATGATTGTTCTGTTTCTTCTTTCAGCGACTCCGTTCTGCTAAGGTGTTCTTACTGAGGAAAAGTTGTGAGAAATTCCCTTGTTCTCAAAGAAATTGTTCAGAGAACTGATTTTGAATTCAGTTACATGATCACTTCTTATTGAACGAACAGTAAGATTATTCAGCACTTCCATCTTTTTAACAAAAGATATTAGTTCTCCTGGAGTTTCACTTTTGCAGCGAAGAAAGATAACCCAGTTGTAGCGAGAGTATTCATCTACAATGACAATTGTATATTTCTTTCCAGCTCTGGATTGGATATTGACAGGGCCAAACAAATCCATATGCAAGAGTTGAAGAGGACATGTCACTGAGGAAACTTGTTTAGATTAGAAACTAGATTTAGTCTGTTTTCCTTTATCACATGTTGAACATAGAGATTCCTTCGCATATGAGTGCTGAGGAAGACCAGAAACCAGTTCCTTAGATGAAAGAGAATTAAGGGTTTTGAAGTTTAGATGAGAAAGCCTTTTGTGCCATAGCCAGTTGACATCAGAGGAGGCTTTAGAAAGAAATCATACGTTTTTAGTAGTATTAGAGTTCATATCTATTACATAGACATTTTCCATACGATAACCACTGAGAGCAAGTTTTCCATTCTCATTTAATACTGAACATGCTTTCTTAGTAAAGCGTACTTCATAGTCTTTATCACATAGCTGACTTATGCTTAGAAGATTGTGCTTCAGTCCGTCTATGTAAGCGACTCTTCTTAAGGTAGTTGTCCCATTGCTGAGGACACCAAACCCTCGGGTATATCCTTTTCCATTTCCACCAAAGGTCACTGAGGGACCTTTCTCTTCCTTATATTCAGTTAGCAGGTCTTTTTGTCCTGTCATGTGACTAGAGCATCCACTATCAAGATACCAGATGCCCTTTGATCCCTGTAAACATAAGGAAGATTAAGTTTTGCTTGGTACCCACTTTTCAATCGGTCCTTTAGGGTTAGTGGAGATGGAAAGTTCAACAATCTTCACAGCAGATGAAGATTCAGCTTCAGTGGTAACCTTCACTTTGGTTAATTTCTTAACCTTAGTGGTATTCTTCACCTTGGTCGTTTTCTCAACTTTGGTGACCTTCTCAGCCTTGGAGGCATTCATCTTCACTTTAGCTGTTTTATCAGCTTTTGTGGCAGTTGGACATTTACTAGCAATATGGTCGGTGAATCCACAATGATAGCATTTTCTATATTTAAAGGTGGTTTTAGGACCATGAGTAGTAAGTTTAGAAAATTTGAGATGAGCAGGGCCAACTCCAAGAATGCATTTAGCATAAGACCTGGGAGGAACTTTCAGTTCTTCAGATTTCTTAGGCTTAAGATCAATCTTTAGCTTTGGAGGACAAATATCAAAGATTTCTGTCATAGAACTAGAAGATCGAGTTACTGAAGGTTTAGAAAGAACTTTTAGTTTCGCTTTCTTGGTAGCCTTCTGAGGATGGAAAATGGATTTTCCTTTATCTGCAGGCTTAGAGCCTTTTAAAAATTCCTCAGAGATAGGATTGGAAGAAGAAGAAGAGCACTGAGCATAAGAGGTGTCAGGGATAGAAGACACAAACATACCAAACTTAAGCATGGAACTGTCTTCTTTAGGTTCATCCTGTTGTTTCCAAAAACCAAGACCAGTTCTATCACTGGCAGGAATTTGAGCACTTATAATCTTAGTGATCTTTGTTGAGGATTTGCACCATCCTTCAACAGTTGCCTTTTCTACTTTTAAAGCAACGATGGCTTGTTCGTGTTCAATGCTGATGATTTCGTTGACAATGACTTGATCTTTCATACTTTCCTCTAAAAGAGTCAGTTCTCGGATCTTTTCATGACATTTTTCAAGCTGTTCAGTTAAGTCAATATTTTTACTTTCAGTTAGAGTTTTGCCATTTAGTGCATTGTACAGATTAATTGTCAGCACGTCAACAACACGACTTCTCTCAGCTTTAGAGAGGGAGGGATTGGTAGAGATAGAATCCTGAGATGAGATATAGCTCATGGAAGTTCCGGTTGGTTCTTCCATTTATTCTTTAATCTCTGCCATAAGACAGAGATTAGCGACTTCTTCTTCATCAGAACTTGATTATTCTGATTCAGCCCAGTCTTGTTCTTCAGCGATAAGTCCTTTACCTTTTCTCTTATAGTTTGTCAACTTTTGATATTTTTCTTTCAGCTTAAGGTATTTGCTATCGCTGGACTTTCTGGAGGTAGAAGGTTTAAAGACATTCTTTGACCTGCACTCACTTGCAAAATGTCCAATCTTTTCACAGTTATAGCAAGTAGCAGTAGCCTTATCAACAGGAGTTGATTTTGGCTTATCAGTGAGAGAGAGAGAGAGAGTCTTATTTCTTTTGAAATTGCTCTTTCTTGCAAATCTATTAAAAGAGTTTGTCAAGAGTGCTAAGAATTCATCAAACTCCGAAAGGTCAGTGTCTGATAATTCCTCAGTGTCAGAATCTAACTCAGTGATAGTAAGAGTTAATCGCTGAGATGGAATGATCTCAGAAGAGACTAAAGCAACAGGAGTGCTTTTGGAGTCTTTAGAATATTTTACAAGGTTCTTCTTCAGGAGATTTGATTGCTCATAGTTGAGCAATATCCCATACAAGGTGCTAAGAGAGAGATAATTTAAGTCTTTTGTTAGCTTAAGACACATTGAATAACTATCCCAACTTTCAGGAAGACATTCTAAGAATTTAGTTAGGACCTCAGAATTAGAATAGGTCCTACCAACAGTTCTTAGATCAATGATTAAGCAGTTAAACCTCTGGTAAACATCAGAGAGATATTCGTTCTTACCAGAGATAAAACTTTCATACTGTCGTACCAAGTTAATCTTTCGAGTTTCTTGGACTTCAGTGGTACCTTCATATTGAACAAATATAGTATCTCACATTTCCTTGGCAGTTTTAAGATGCATGATGGAATGGAAAGCTTCATCAGGCAGAGCCATAGAGATAATGGTTTTTGCCTTTGTATCTAGACCAACTTTCTTTTTGTCTTCATCACTCCACTGTCTTATTTCCTCAATATCATAACGTTCAGAAACATTAGAAGTGGTGGCAGTATCTGGAACAACAACTATGATTGTGAATGGTTCATATGGACCATTTGCTACATATTCAGGTATAGTAGGATCTACACCTTCTAGAAATAGCATCATTCGATTTTTCCAGAGAGAAAAGTTATCTCTGCTAAATCGAGGAGGTTTAGAGAGTGAACCATTATCGTATTAGTTTGTGTTTGCATTAAGTGTTATATTAAGAATAACAAGGAAGAGAATAAAGCAAGATCTTGTTTATTAGATTAAACAGTCTGCTCTGATACCACTTGTTGGTCCCGAAGGTGCTTAACAAGTTTGTAGAAGGGGGGGGGGGTTGAATACAAACACATAAATTTTAAAGTTTAATAAATTGTTTATTGATAAATCAAAATACAATTTACAAGTTTGTTGGGGAATAAGATTAAGTAAAACCTAATCTAACAAACTTAAGAATCACTAAGATGGTTGCACTAGAAATAGAGAATATGGGATTGGGAGGATATAGAAAACAAGGGTTTCTATATATTAGAAAGATGAAGGCTACGTTTCAGATGAAGTGTTGATCTTTCTATTTATACCTTGTGAATTAAATGCATGGCAGAGTGCTTTATACGTGTCCTTCATTGATTGGCTGCATGGATCTGGCTTTGGGAGACATGATTTCGGCTGTATCATGAACAGTGTAGTTGACAGAGTTGTTTTACGAATTGTGGCAGAGGTATGTCCGTTATGACACATCGTACTGGGTGTTCAAGGGAAAGACAAAAGAGACTTGAGGCATAAGCTAAGTGATCATCGATCGCTGAATATCTCTTCCTTTAGAGATACAAAGAAGTTCAGCTATCGCTGAAGCTTTTCCTCATGCTTCTTCGCGTGTGTACATTCTTCTTTGCTTCAATGATATCTGCATCAGGTCATGGGTAGACTTGTCTTTGTTCAGCATCTTTGTCTTCGATTCAGCGGTGAACATCTTTTGTCACGAAACTTATCTTCAGGGATTACGTTAACTGTTTACATGAGAAACTATCAGCGATACTGAACATACTCAATATTTGATTGCTGATAGTGAAACACTAATACATATAAATGTTTACAAGAAAGATCATCAGTGATAACTGAACAGACTTAGTATGATCGCTGATGATGAAACACTAATACATAATATTGAATGTAATTTTCACTAAGTATAGAAAAGGGTCTTTATCAAATCACTGAGAGAGTATGGATCAACATGCTACATGTCAACCTCTGTGGTCCAATTTCTGTGCAGAGCCTATGAGGCAAGAAGTACATTCTTGTGCTCATAGATGAGTTCTCTAGATACACTTGGGTAGAGTTTGTCCGTAAAAAGTCTGACGTCCATGTGGTACTAATTAATCTTTTGAAGAGGATACAAGTTCTTTATGAATGTAAGGTGCATAGGTTACGAAGTGACAATGGTATAGAGTTCAAAAACTCAACCATTGAAGGCTATCTCACCACATAGAGCATTTCACAGAACTTCTCAGATGCAAGGACTCCACAACAAAATGGTGTTGTTGAATGCAAGAACATAAAACTAGTGGAATTCGCAAGAACCATGCTCACTGCCTCAGGGTTGGCAATTTCTTTTTGGGCTGAAGCCATTTCCACTGCATGCTTCACTCAAAACAGATCCTCAATAGTGAAGAGGCATGCAAAAACACCATACCATCTACTCCACCAGAGGAAGCCAAACATCAAATACTTTCACGTCTTTGGCTGCAGGTGTTTTGTGTTGAACGACATAGAGCATATTGGGAAGTTTAGCCTAAAAGCAGATGAAGCCAAATTTGTTGGATATTCATCTACCTCTAAAGCTTACTGAGTCTTTGTGCTAAATTTCAAGCATATACTTGAGAGTATTAATGTTTCCTTTGATAACGCCTTTCAGATGACTTCTGAGCAAATCAGCTCAGAACTCAAGCTTCATGTGATCCCAGATTCTAACTCACATTCAATACTCAATTCAATTAGAAACACTTTGTTTATTGATTATGATCAATCACACAATATACATAAAACCATATACCTATTTAGTGCGTGTAACAATAAGCTCTGTATGTGGGTGTTCTCAAGGTGTAAACTCTCAGAATGCGCGTGTGTGCTCTTTATTCTAAATAACTCTTTGACCTGCTATATACATGGTCAACATGACCTATTAGCACATGGTCAACACACCTACATTTACAAGTACACACTCACACTTTACAACAATTACAATACAAGACTCTCTTTTAATCTTGAATACAATTTAACTCTAACACTTCAAGACGAGGACTCTGGTGAATCATCAAGAACAAGTGAACCTAATCATTTGTTTAAAGAGATGTTCAATGATGATGGAACCTACGAAGGTGATCGTAGAGCCTCTGAAGCCGATGTCTCTGAGGACCAAACGGGTACTTCCCTATCTGTACCTAGTAATAATTCACCCTCTTCACTACTTGTGTAGATGCAAATATCGAGGGGGAGCTCACAGAGACCAAAAACAGTCAAGGCACCATGCTCAATACGAATGAAGGACATCTTCCAATAATCTCTGAGGGGACAACACCAGAGCAATTAAAAAACTTTAATCAAGGCACCACAGAGCTCTCCATATCAACTTAAGGAGCTCAATCAAGGCCTGTGCAGAGTACAAATGATCAACCTCTGGCAACAGAAGTTGATCAAGAAGAAGAACATGCTCCTGAAGTACAATTAGAAGGTTCCAATGATCACTTACCCCGAATGACCAAATGAACTAAGAGTCACCCACAAAGCCAAATTATTAGTGACCCTTATGAAGGAGTAAAAACTCGCTCTGCTACTGCAAACTTTTGTTTCTTCACAAATTTTGTAAGTATCATCGAGCCCAATAAAATCTCTGAAGCCCTTGAAGACCCAAACTGGGTAGAAGCCATGCAAGAGGAGCTTCTGCAATTTGAAAGGAACGAAGTATGGACCCTAGTGCCTCTACCAAAAGGCAAAACTGCAATAGGGACCAAATGGGTCTTTAGGAATAAGAAAGATGAATATGGGGTGGTGATCAGGAACAAAACAAGATTGGTGGCTAAGGGATATTGTCAAGAAGACGGTATCGACTACGAATAAACCTTTGCCCCTATGGCAAGGCTCAAGGCAATAAGGATTTTCCTTGCCTTTGCAGCCCACAGAGGTTTTAAGGTATACCAAATGGATGTTAAGTCGACCTTTCTGAATGGGCAAATTCAAGAGGAAGTATATGTCCAACAACCACCAGGGTTTGAAAGTTCAAAGTACCCAAATCATGTTTATTTCTTGGACAAGGCTCTGTATGGATTGAAGCAAGCCCCCAGAGCCTGGTATGATAGACTTTCAAACTTTCTTTTTGCAAATGGTTTTGAAAGAGGTACAACTGATACTACATTATTCTATAAAAAGAGAAAAGATGAGATTCTGCTTGTACAGATCTATGTAGATGATATTATTTTTGGCTCTACAAATGATTCTTATTGCAAAAAGTTTGAAACATTGATGAAGAGTGAGTTTGAGATGAGTATGATGGGAGAACTCACATTCTTCCTAGGATTACAAGTCAAGCAAACCACAGAGGATATTTCCTAAATTAATCCAAATATGTCTCTAACATACTTAAAAAATACATACAACCTAACTCTTCATCAATGATGACCCCTATGGCTATTGGATCAAAGCTCTATGCAGATCCAGAGGGAAAATCCGTGGAGTGTAAGCTCTACAGAGGTATGATAAGGTCTATGTTGTATTTAACTGCTAGTAGACCTGATATAATGTTTGCTACATGCCTCTGTGCAAGATTTCAAGCGAACCCCAAAGAATCTCATCTTCTTGTTGTTAAGAGGATCTTTAGATACCTAAAGGCCACCAAGAATCTTGGTCTTTGGTATCCAAAGAACTCTGGCTTTGATCTTGTGGCTTATACAGATTCAGATTATGGAGGATGCAAACTTGACAGAAAGAGCACCTCTGGGAGTTGTCAATTTCTTGGTGGTAAATTAGTCAGTTGGATTTCTAAGAAGCAAAATTATGTATCAACCTCTACATCAGAAGCTGAATATGTGGTTGCTGCTAGTTGTTGTTCACAAGTTATGTGGAAGAGAACCCAACTTAGAGACTATGGTTTTGATATTGACAAAATATCCATCCTCTGTGATTCAAAGAGTGTCATTGCGATCTCTGCCAATTCTATTCAGCACTCTAAAACCAAACACATCGATATCAGGTATCACTTTCTAAAACATCATGTGGAGCACGGAACAATCGAGATGTACTTTGTGTCCACATACTACCAATTTGCTGACCTTTTCCCAAATGATCTAGATGAGAAGAGATTCACTTTCCTTGTTGACAAGCTTGGCATGCTAAACTTGAGTTGATTCAGAAAGCCTTTGTACCTTGGCACATAGCTTCTGTAGTACATATGTTGGGAACTGAAGATTCTACTAAGTGTAGTTAGTACTGCTAGTGGTTAGTACTGCTTGCAGTTAATGCTGCTAGATGAAGTTAATGCTGCTGAGCATTATTAGTGCTGCTAAAAAGATCCGGATGGAAAGTACTACAGCTGGATATACTGAAGATATACTTAGAAGATATACATGGAAGATATACTGAAGATTTGTTTATTCTTTGTAATTATCTTTTTATCAGTATATGTATAGAATGTTTAGAATAGATAGATAGAACTTTTGATAATTGTTTTTCAAGAGAGAAATCAACCTCAAGGCATAGATCCTAATTCTAGAGAAGTAGAATTCGTATTGTTGAGCCTGTTCATCAATATTGAGGTTGAGTGTGTAATCCTGTAACTTCAAAGTATTCAATACAAGTTTACAGTTTGTTCCTCATATTTTCGGTATTGATTTAATATTTCATTGAATATCAAAGTGTTATTCCGCAAACTTCTTTGATATTGTTTCTGAGAATTAATTCTTGTTGAGATTTCGATCCTGACAAGTGGTATCAGAGCTAAATTCTCTCAGAAACAGTTATTCATCATGGAAAATCTTACAGAATCAAGCAGTACTTTGGTCTCAAAAGTTCCAATGCTCAGATCCAATGAATTTGACATGTGGAAAATCAGAATCAAGCAATATATTCTCCTCACAGATTACTCTATGTGGGACATCATTGAGAATGTCCCATCTGATGGAGGAAAGATTGGTGAAGATGGCAAAAGAACTCCTCCAAAGACAGATACAGACAGGAAATCAAGACAGACAGAGATGAAAGCCTTGAGCACACTGCTCTTGGCCATTCCAAATGAGTATCAACACCAATTCTGCAATTGTACTGATGCACAGATGCTCTGGAATGCTCTAGAGAAGAGATTCTCAGGTACTAAAAGTACCAAGAGAAATCAAAAGGCAATCTTAAAACAACAGTATGAAAACTTCATCTCAACTAAGAATGAGTCCATGACTCAAACTTTTGACAGGTTTAATAAACTAATTGGTGAACTAGCTAATATGGGAGTACAGATTGATCAAGATGATGTGAACAGAAAGTTCTTAAGGTCCCTTGGAGATGAATGGACCATGTACACTGTGTCATTCAGACAGAATGATCAGTTGCAAGACAAAGAACTTGATGATCTGTACAATGATCTTAGAGTATTTGAAGCTGAGGTGGAGGCAAAGAAGAAGCCTTCTGGATATGTTCATAATGCTGCACTCCTATCAGCATCAATTGATTCTACTGCTAACTCTGAATCAGTTAATGCTGCTAATGGATCAAATCTAGATAAAGGCACTGATTATGTATTTGAAGCTCTTCTTTCTAATCATGGAAATTCTTCTTTGATCAATGATGACTTAGAACAACTTCATCCTGATGATCTGGAAGAGATGGATATTAAATGGCAGATGGCCATGCTCTCCATGAGGGTTAAGAAGTTTATAAAGAGGACTGGAAGAAACAACTTCTCACAAAGAAGAGAAGATGGAGCAGGGTTTGATAAATCAAAGGTAGAATGCTACAAATGCCATCTGAAGGGACATTTTGCTAGAGAATGCAGAAGTGGAATGTCTCACAACAACAACCATCAACAAGCTCAATCTGGAAGCTTCAATAACAACAGAAACTCTGCTCAAGCCCTTGTTTCTCAACAAGGAATGGGGTTTGATTGGAGTGATCAAGCAGAAGAAGCTATTCAGAATCAAGCTCTTATGGCTAAAGTATCTGATCTCCCATCTGAGGTAAGTTCTAATCTCTGCTCTAAAACTTGCATAGACACTGTTAAAAGGTACAGGGATCACAATCAGAAGATGAGTGATGACCTGAAGAGACTAGAAAAGGATATAAAAGACTATGTGAGGATAGTAGAGAGATTTGAAGATCAAATCAAAGGTTTTCAAGCCAATGAACTACAACACTCATATGACACTAATTACTGGCAGTGGGAGAAAAAGGATTTAGAACTTAAACTGACCAAATCTAAAGAGGAGAGTGAAAAACTGAAAGAGGAGTTAACCAAGGTTAAGCTTGATGTAGAAAAGTTTTCCAATGCTTCTAAAGCAATGGACTCCTTACTGCAAAATTAGATTCATGATAAATTAAGAAGAGGAATTGGGTATAATGCCACACCTCCACCATATAACAACAATTACATTCCTCCTACTTCAGACCTGTTAGACACCAAAGATAGGAAGGACTTGCCTGAGGGAGCCACTGAAATAGATCCCTTAGATGAGGTAATTGTTGAGGATAAGAATGAGAAAGAGGTTGGCAAGAGTAAGAAGAACAAGGTGAGTGGTGAGACTTCTATAGAAAACAACATTATCACCAATGAGGATTGTGGAAGGGCTTGGATCAAATCCAAGAACATAGAGAAGACAGAGGAAAAGTCTGGTAAGGTCCATTATAAATAGACCACAGTTGTGAATCCAGGTCCTTGCAAACAGTGTACTTGTAAGAAGAATGAGCCCCAAAAACAGGACAAAAAGAGGGGAAATCAAAGAAACTGGAATAATCAATGGGCACATAAACAAGGGGTTGATCTGAGTAAAATCAATAGACCAAAACCTTGCTTTATCTGTGGCAAATTGAATCATCTTGCAAAATTCTGTTATTTCAATCCTATGAACCAAAGAATGAATTTCCAAAGATCCATGCAAAAACCCTTTGGTTATAAGAAAATTGAAAAGAACCATGTGGCTAAGAAAACTGTTAAAACTAAAAGCCACATGAAGAAAAAGTATTCTGTTAAAGAAAGTGTCAATATGTGGATTCCTAAAAGCACTAAAACTGTTAGTACTGCTACCACAAATAGTGCTGCTGACAATGATAGTGCTGCTAGAAGTAATACTACTGCTAACAATGTTAATGCTGCTAACAAGGTTAGTACTGCTAAACCTGTTAGTACTGCTACACCTGTTAGTACTGCTAACTCTGTTAGTACTTCAAAGGTTAGTACTGCTTCCAGTGTTGATTCTGCTAAGCCAATCATATTGACAAAGTACTCTAATAAAGAGTGCTCTGAGTTTAAAAACCTCATTAAAAAGGAATGTAAATACTTTGATGAGAAAGGAAGACCCAAGATCACTTTGGCTTGGGTCCCCAATCATACTAATTGATCTATTTAATGTGCAGGGCAACCAACAGCTCAAGGGAAAGAGCATATGGCATGTTGATAGTGGTTGCTCTAGGCACATGACTGGCAACATGTCATGCCTTCAGGATTTCAAGCAAATTAATGGAGGACATGTTGCATTTGGAGACAATCTTACTGGTGGTAAGATAAGTGGAAAAGGTAATGTCACCAAAGGTAAGATGACATTTGAGGATGTCTACTATGTTGATCAATTAAAGTACAACCTGTTAAGTGTATCACAGGTTTGTGACAAACAACATAGTATATTATTTACTAATACTGAGTGTATGATTCTTGCTCCAGGGTTCAAGGTAGTTGATGAAAGCATGATACTACTTAGAACTCCAAGGAAGGACAATGTTTACTGTCTTGATTTGGACAATGTTGATAGTGATTCATCTTTAAATTGTCTTGTTTCAAAAGCTTCTATAGATGAATCCTCCCTTTGGCACAGAAGGATGTGTCACATGAATTACAAGACTATGAACAATCTTGTTAAAAATAACCTTGTAAGAGGTTTACCTTCAAAAGTCTTTTCATGTGATGATCATTGTGTTGCTTGTCTCAAAGGCAAACAACACAAAACTTCTCATAAGACCAAAGAGTTAAATTCTGTTTCTTCTTGTCTCCAGTTATTGCATATGGATCTGTTTGGTCCTACAAATGTTATGAGTATAGGCAAGAAATCTTACTGCTTGGTTATTGTTGATGATTACTCCAGATTTACTTGGGTATATTTTCTAAGGACTAAGGATGAAACAAGTGGTCTTATCAAATCCTTTATTCTAAGAATTGAAAACCAAACTAATCAAAGAGTAAAAGTCATTAGATCAGATAATGGAACTGAATTTAAAAATCATGATTTAAACACTTTTTGTGAAGGAAAAGGTATTGAGAGACAATATAGTGCTCCTAGGACTCCTCAACAGAATGGTGTTGCTGAAAGGAGAAATAGGACACTAATAGAGGCTGCTAGATCTCTGTTGGCTGATTCAAAATTGCCAATTACATTCTGGGCTGAAGCAGTTAATACTGCTTGTTATGTCCAAAACAGAGTTCTAGTGGTCAAGCAAAAGAACAAGACCCCATATGAGCTTTTAAATCAAAGAAAACCTTTTATTGGTTTCTTCAAATCTTTTGGGTGTCCTTGTACAATTCTAAATACCAAATCTCACTTAGGTAAGTTTGATAGCAAAGCAGATGATGGATTTCTTGTTGGATATTCATCTCAGAGTAAGGCCTACAGAGTTTTTAACTCTTCTTCTAGAATAATTGAAGAAAGTGACAATGTCAAATGCAATGAGAACACACCAAATCCTGTTGGGTCTGGACCTCAATGGCTATTTGACATTGATTCACTAACTAACTCTTTTGGTTTCAGTAATGAGTATACAGGAACAGATGGTGGAGAATCAGAGATCACACAAGTTCAAGAAAGTATATCTAAATCTGTGGTTTTTCCCATACCCACAGTAAATGAAGACTGTGAAAAGGAATCATTTACTGAACCAAGTCAGAGTGAAGAAGACACTAGAGATGAGGAGACTCAAGAATCATAAGTGACATCTGAAGACACTTCAGTTGAATTGCATGACTCTAATCTAGAGGCTGGACTGAATGTAGAACCTAGTCATAACATAAGAGTTCAAAAGAATCATCCTCCACAGTTGATAATAGGTGATGTCTCTTCTCCCATGATGACTAGACATCAAAGCAGGCTTCAGGAAATGCAAGATCAACAACATACAGTGCTCTCATGTTTTCTATCCCAGCTTGAGCCTAAAAAGGCACATGATGCTATGAAAGAATCTAGCTGGATAGAAGCAATACAAGAAGAATTGTTACAGTTCAAGCTACAAGATGTGTGGGATCTAGTAGACCTTCCTAAAGGTCACAGAGCAATTGGCACAAAATGGATCTTCAGAAACAAGAGAGATGAAAGAGGTATTGTTATAAGAAACAAAGCAAGGCTGGTAGCTCAAGGCTACACTCAAGAAGAGGGCATAGATTATGAAGAAGTTTTTGCACCTGTAGCTAGGATAGAAGCAATCAGACTATTCCTAGCCTATGCTTCTTACATGAACTTCAAAGTCTACCAAATGGATGTAAAAAGTGCTTTTCTCTATGGGTCAATTGAAGAAGAAGTATATGTCTGTCAACCACCAGGTTTTGAAAACCCAAGCTATCCAGACAGAGTATACAAATTAAAGAAAGCACTTTATGGACTACATCAAGCCCCAAGAGCATGGTATGACACCCTGTCATCCTATCTCTTGGAAAATGACTTTGAAAGAGGAGTCATTGATAAGACTCTATTTATCAAAAGAAAGAAGATGGATATCTTGCTGGTCCAAATATATGTTGATGACATTATTTTTGGTTCTACAAGAAACAACATGTGCAAGGAGTTTGAGGATTTAATGCATCAAAGGTTCAAAATGAGTTCCATGGGGGAACTTACTTTCTTCCTTGGACTCCAAGTTCAACAGAAGTCAGATGGCATTTTTATATGTCAATCCAAGTATGTGCAGGATATTCTAACCAAGTTTGGTTTCTCAGAATCAAAACCTGCCAGCACACCTATGGAAACACAAAAGCAGATCACAGCAGATCTTGAGGGGGAGGATATGTATGTGCATCTTTATAGATCCATGATTGGCTCTCTCATGTATCTCACAGCATCAAGCCAGATATTATGTTTCCAGTCTGTGTATGTGCAAGATTTCAAGTTAGGCCAAAGCAATCTCACTTTCAAGCTGTTAAGAGGATATTCAGATATCTCAAAGGGCAACCCAGATTGGGACTTTGGTATCCTCATAACTCACCTTTTGACCTAATAGCATACTCAGACAGTGATCTAGGTGGGGCAAACTTGGACAGAAAATCTACTTCTGGAGGATGTCAGTTTTTGGGTACTAGACTAGTCTCATGGCAGTGCAAGAAACAAACCACAGTATCCACATCTACAACAGAGGCAGAGTACATAGCAGCAGCAAGTTGCTGTTCTCAAGTCTTATGGATTCAGAATCAAATGCTGGATTATGGGGTAACCTTTCTACACACTCCAATCTTTATTGACAACAGCAGTGCTATTAGCATTGTAAATAATCCAGTCAAGCACTCAAAGACAAAGCACATTGAAATCAGGTATCACTTTATAAGAGATTGTAATGAAAAGAAACTTATTCAAGTTGTCAAAGTTCACACTGATAATCAGTTTGCTGATCTATTCACTAAAGCTTTTGATGTGGGTAGATTCACTTTCTTGGTAACAAGTGTGGGAATGATAAACTCTGAATAATCTTCTTCTCAAAAAGTGGTTTTATACCTGTATATTTTTATTCTTGGTATTACTAATCTTCTTCTTCAGGATATGCATAGCAGTACTCAGTATTTAGCAAGTTGAAAAGGAGTAAGTACAGTTAATACTGCTTTCAGTTAATACTGCTTGTAGTTACTACTGCTTGTGGTTAATACTGCTTTCAGTTAATACTGCTTGTGGTTAATACTGCTTTCAGTTAATACTGCTTTCAGTTAATACTGCTTTCAGTTAATACTGCTTGCATTTAATACTGCTCGTGGTTAATACTGCTTTCAGTTAATACTGCTAGTGGTTAATACTGCTTTCAGTTAATACTGCTAGTGGTTAATACTGCTTAGTAGTTAATACTGCTAGTTAGTTAATAATGCTAGCCGTTACTACTGCTAGTAGTTAATACTGCTCTAGGTTAATACTGCTAATATTCCGAATACTATAAATACTTTTTGCCCGCCTAAAAGTTCATAACGACTCTTTGCATACTGTTCTCTTGCGCTCAAAACCTTTTCTCTCTCAAGTTCAAAGTTTTCAGGCAAGTTTTCACTAAGATCAATGGCATCCATGACGTTCATCGACGAGCACAACGAGATTGCGATGCTACAAAAGCCAAAGCAAGCTTCAGGATTTCATCAGATTGTGGATTTCCTCAAGTCAAGTCACATTGCTCATGCTCTTACTGTATCCCCTACAATCTACATTGAGCACCAAAGGCAGTTCTGGGCTAATGCAACCATTGTTGTGGAAAATGGTGTGCAAATGATCAAGACAAGAATCTGTGATCACTCACTTACAGTTACTGAAGAAGTCATTCGCATCAGTCTACGTCTAGACGATGCCTCTGGTATAACGTCTATCTCTAATGATGAACTGTTTTCTAATCTTACTAGAATGGGGTATGGAGGCCCATTGGGTGTGTTCAAATTCTCAAAAGCAAAGTTTTTACCCCAATGGCGTTTTCTTGTTCATACCCTGATGCATTGCATCTCCAAAAAGACCACTGGATGGAGTGAGTTCAGCAGTCCAATTGCATATGCTTTGGTATGCTTGGCTACATCCAGAAGGTACAATTTCTCAAAGATGATTTTCAGTGATCTTGTATCAAATATGGGAAACAAAAAGAGTTTCTTTATGTATCCCAGATTTGTTCAGGAAGTAATTAACCATGAATTGACGGATATACCTCAACCTGTTGGGGTATATGTACCTAAACCCCCAAAAGGCAAGGTTTTCTCGAATATGAGAAGATCTGCTGGGGACTCGGAAGGAGTTGACACCCCATTGTTCTCTACAATGATGGTGGTGTCCCAAAACACTGAAGGTATGGCAGCAGGGTCAAGGCCCTCATTAGACCATCCCACTGCTAGCCAAGCCCAACCTTCTCACTCAAAAACAATTCCCCAGTCCATTCTTACAAAACCAACCTCTCCAATTACCCAAACTTATCAAAGAAAACAGGTAAAGAAGGCTCCTTCCCTTCTTGTACCATCACCCACACAGCCTTTAAGCCCTCTAAGGGAGAATTCTCCCCTAGAGAATATCCAAAGGGAAACCACAAGGGTGTCTCCCAACCCAAAGGAGGTGCTAGCTGAGGAGGAGGTAGAGCATATGGGTGATGAGGCTGCCACTACTCCTGCTAGCACAGAGGAGGAAAGTGGTAACATCAATAAGACCTCCCCCATGGCAACTTTGAATGAGCAATCATTTGAAGGTCCCTGGTGCCAAGAAATCACAGGGGTGGATAGTGCTTCTGCTAGGCAGAAGACTTCCACTACTAAAAGATCCAATGATCCTTCAATAGGGGGTAACACTCCTGGAGAAGGTGAGGACAGATATAACTATGATGAATTGATGGAGGCAATGGGCAACATCAACATGGATGTACTCAAACAGGGCAAAGATATTGAAGAGCTAAAACTCATTGTACTGTCACAACAAGAACAAATCATCAAGTTGAAGCAAATGGTAAGGAAACTGATTCTGCAAAAGAAGAAGAAACAATTTGTGCTCAGAAGGAGGGAACCAGTGACTGATGCTCCCAAAAAGGGGGAGTCAGAAGCTGATGCTAAAGCTAAGGGGGAGCAAAAGGAAAAACATAATGTTGAAGGGGAAAATGAGCAAGCAGCAGAAACAGAGCCAGCAGCAGAAACCATTAATACTGCCAGTTCAAGTAAAGCAGCAGAAATGGTTAATACTGCTGAGATGAAAGAAGCAGCAGAACAAGTAAAAGAGGTCCTTACAGAGCTTGAGGTTGCAGAAACACTCATCAAAGCAAAACATGATACTCCCAAGGTCACCTCAAAGGCCAAAGGAGTTGTCATAAAAGAAAGAGGTGATGCAGCAAAGAACTCTAGCATTGAGAAGGAGATGGGTAAAGATAAAGGTAAGGCAAAGTTAGTGGAATCTGATCAACCAATCAAGAAGCAAAGGTTGGTTGAATCAGATGAAGCTTTAGCAAGGAAAATGCAGAAGGAGATGGAAAAAGAAGAAAGAGCTCAGGTGGAGAAGGACAGGGAAATGGCAAAGGCTTTAGCTGCTGAGCTAAATAAAGCTTATCAAAAGGGGCTTGAAACTGAAAAGGCTAAACAAAGGGTTATAAGTCTGAGAAAGGCTATGATGGCTAATACAAGTGCAAAGAAAAGAAGACCTTCACAAACTTACCTTGCCACTCAGGAAAGAAACAAAATGATAACTTTCTTGAGGAGTGCAATTGGGGTAAAGAAAGAAATGTTTGTGAAGATGAGTTTTGATCAAATCAGAGAGCTCTATGAAAAAGAAATGGGGAATCTGAAGAGCAATGAAAAGAAAAGAGTAGAGTTTGAAAAGAAGGCCAAGGAGAGTAATGATATAGATATGAATCAACCATTCCCTGAAAGTGAAGAGGGAACTCCTATCAAAGAAATGGCAAAGGAAAAGGAAGAAAAGAAGAAGGAAGCTACTCTAGTACAGGTTCAAAAGACTTTGAAAAGAACCAAGATGATGGCCAAAAGAAAGAAAGATAAGAAGTCTAGAGTAGAAGAAGAACAAAATGTTGCTGAAGAAGAAGTGGCACCTGAGTCATCAAGCCAGCAAGGGTCATCAATCAAAGATGATGTAAGCTTATATATGGTAGTGATGGACAAAGTGCCTGAACCAATTTCTGCAGAACCTGTTGGAGTTAAGCCACCTGAGATCATTCACTGGGATGTACTGACAATGGATGGGAAAGATTACATCAGACTCAAGAGGAAGGGTGATAAGTATGAAGTATTCAACACTTGGGTCAAGATTGTCAGAACATGCTCTAGATCTGATATAGAAGAGATGTTTGACATAGGAATTAAGCTGTATGCAGATCATCTGAATACTCCAGGAATTTCTCTTACAAAACTGGTGATGGAGTATCTATGCATGATGTTCAAACCTGAAGAAGTGGACCAGGTCATCAAGAGTGTGTTTAAAGAAGTCACAAGTTGGACTCTATATGAAACTAGTGGAGTATATGCAGTGACTTTGGATAGAAATCACACAGAATACTTCCTAGTGGATAGAGTATATAATCACACCAGACTGAAGGTTCATGCCATGCTAAAGAAGAAGTTGGGTTGTGCACCAAATTCAGAAATGGCCAAGTATCTAATTCAGAGGATAATCAATCAGAGTTTGGGACTGAATCCAGACTTAGGAGCATGATCTTGGAAGTTTTGGGAGCATCAAAAAGAGCATCTGGAAGAATATATCAAGAACTTGACTTCTCTTCTAAAAGTCAAGTTAGGGGGAGATTGTTGGGAACTGAAGATTCTACTAAGTGTAGTTAGTACTGCTAGTGGTTAGTACTGCTTGCAGTTAATGCTGCTAGATGAAGTTAATGCTGCTAAGCATTATTAGTGCTGCTAAAAAGATCCGGATGGAAAGTACTACAGCTGGATATACTGAAGATATACTTAGAAGATATACATGGAAGATATACTGAAGATTTGTTTATTCTTTGTAATTATCTTTTTATCAGTATATGTATAGAATGTTTAGAATAGATAGATAGAACTTTTGATAATTGTTTTTCAAGAGAGAAATCAACCTCAAGGCATAGATCCTAATTCTAGAGAAGTAGAATTCGTATTGTTGAG